>OZ022499.1:67609702-68234702 GCA_963989385.1 Ctena decussata
TTTGTTATTCAATCTAAACGGTACCATACTGACCGAAAATGTTGCCGACCCCAGTGCACGTTAATTTTATAGTCTATCCTTACAATTTTTAGCTGTCAAAAAGATATATTTTATATATTAAAAAAAGCATTTCAGTGGCAAATTCTGTGATCAGACTGCTTCTGTAGCTGCGTTTGCAGTAGTCTGATATGAGTCTATATTGGTTACTCAGACAAACTGTCTTAGTATTAGGAATCAATACAGGAATCAATACAGATATCAATAGAAGGGTATTTGTGTGTCGTTATTTCGTCTTTTCGTCTTTTCGCCTGGCGTCTTTTCGTCTTTTCGCATGGCGTTATTTCGTCTTTTCGCGTGGCGTTATTTCGTCTTTTCGTCTTTTCGCATTTCGTTATTTCGTCTTTTCGCGCCGAAAAGACGAAAAGACGCCATGCGAAAAGACGAAAAGACGAAATAACGCCACGCGAAAAGACAAAATAACGCCACGCGAAAAGACGAAAAGACGAAAAGACGCCAAGCGAAAAGACGAAAAGACGAAAAGACGCCACGCGAAAAGACGAAATAACGCCATGCGAAAAGACGAAAAGACGCCAAGCGAAAAGACGAAAAGACGAAAAGACGCCACGCGAAAAGACGACAAATTAAGAGTTTCAAATGGCGTCTTTTCGCATGGCGTTTTTTCGTCTTTTCGCGCTGAAATTTCGTCTTTTCGCGTGGCGGGTTTCGTCTTTTCGTCTTTTCGCTTGGCGTTATTTCGTCTTTTCGTCTTTTCGCCTGGCGTTTTTTCGTCTTTTCGTCTTTTCGCATGGCGTCTTTTCGTCTTTTCGCGTGGCGTCTTTTCGCGGCGAAAAGACGAAAAGACGAAATGGCACAAACCAGCCACCATACCTATCAGTGGTAAAAATGTCAAAACTCAAATCATTGTCACAAGCGGTTCAACCATCACGTTCGGTCATAAAGTGAGGGATGATGCGCATATATTGAGTCATATAACTGGCAAAAAGGAGAGAAAACAAGTCTTTGAAAAATAACAAATCGCTCCGCAAAAACATTTTTCTGTTCTGGTTTCCCGTCTAGCAATACTATATAAACATAGGCGGGATAGTGATTGGGATTCCACGCCTGTACATTGTATTTTTACCATTTCATTTAACTTAATGAAATCGAAAGTAGGTCATTTTAGTTGCCAACTAAAATGACCCAAATAAGTTTTCAAACCCTCAATGATGTTTTATTTGTTTAAAGCTGGCTAATCACGGTCATTTATAATAATGAAACTATAGTGAGAAGCTTGCAGCGATACCTCATGATATTTTTTTATGCTGATAGAGCAATGGGGCCTTTAAAGATCTTGCTCAGCCATTGTCTTTTCCTCTGTCTGATATTTTCAATAACTCTTTGTCTACTGGTAAGCTTCCTAGTATTTGGAAACTGGCCAATGTTAGCCTACACCAATTTATAAAGAAGATGACCCTTCAGACGTATCTTTTTATAGACTTACATTTCCTCTAAGTACTATCGGAAAATATCAGAAAAATGTTTATTAAATATGTATTTAATTTCTTTCGTTATCATGAGGTAATTACAACTCTACAATCAAGTTTTATCCCTGGAGACTCGACTGTTAACCAACTAGACAATGTCTACATTATGTTTTGTAAAGCTCTAGAGGAAGGAAAAGCAGTACGAGCAACTTCTTGCGATATAAGCACAACTTTTGATAGAGTGTGGCATAGATGTCTTTTTCAAACTTCAGTCTGTTGGCATTTCTGGATTGCTTATTCGGTGGTTTAGGGATTTTTTTTACACAACAGAAAGCAACGAGTAGTCTTGCCTGGTGAGAATTCTGATGGGAATCTGTTAACTCTGACGTCCCTAAGGGCTCTATTCTTGACGCCCTGCTTTTCCTTTTATATATAAATGATATCTAGAAAACATTCATTTATCTATGGTTGTTTACAGTTGACACAATTTAGTATATTATTTTTGACAATCCTGTTGAAGCTGCAAACCAGTTAACTTCTGATATATCAGTCAAGCATTGTTTTTTTTTTAATTTTGTTTATACATGTATGTCAGAAGCGTTTTAAAATTTGATTGTCACCGGAACGTAAGTCTGAATATTCGTAATAAGTCTTTTAAGATTGTTATTCCAATAAAGTTTCTTATCCTTATTCTTATATTAGTACAATGTAAGGATTGTCACTGGTAATTACACAGAGAAGTCATCAGTAATGTCATTTGGTTGAAGACAGTATATCTTGGAATTTGTCCAATTTATATGACTGAATGGTGAGGGGAAAATCATACTAATTAGTTTTTGAACTTTGCCGTTGGAATATTTGTTGAAATATATGCAAGAGTTTAGCGGCGTAGCTGAGATTAAATTGTTTAAAAGCTAGGGATTCTCATTGTTATACAAACTGTCACTTCTTTCTGGCATCTAGGCGTGTTTCGGCATTATCTTCTTCTCCAACCACATTAATGAGCCGCGACACGACAAAACCAACAAAGCGGTTGTGCGCCCAGCAAAGACTAAGATCAGCCTGGGCATCTGCCCAGTCTGATCAGAGTTTGCGTTGTGCGCTTTAATGGTAGCTAAATGTATAAGCTACCTCCATACGGGCGGCGAAGATTCTGATCAGGCTTGGCGAATGCCAAGGCTGATCTGAATCTTTGCTGGGTGCACATGCCACTTTGTTGGTTTTGTCCTGCCGCGGCTCAGATTTAGATACCGGTATTCTGACCAGAGGTCCCAGCGCACGATGCTGTAACAAGAACTGCAAATGGTGTGCCATAGCCGAAAGGACTAGTCATTTTCAGAATGTGCAAGGCACCAGTGCTATTCCGAAAATACGGTTACTTTGTGACGTAGAAAGGGGCATTCATTCTGGAAGGAACCCGTCGTCACCTTGCTTATTTAATTTTTAGGCGCTGGTGAAAAACATGGCCTTCATTGCTGCCTAGATGTCTTGCTGGTTCTGTTCTGTTCTGTTTCAATTTCCTAGTGGCTCAGCTGGCATTCGCTCCGTAGATTATTTACCGGTGTAAGGATCGTCTCCGGTATGTATGACGAACAGTGATATAGTTAATATTGTGAGTGAGTGAGTGAACTCGGATTTAACGTCTCACCAACAACGAGGTCATACGGAGACGGGACCTCGGTTTAAAGTCTCATCCGAAAGACCGGAGAAGCGGGGGATCGATCTTGCGACCCCTGGATTGGTAGTCTGGAGTGTTATCCACCACGCTACAGCCGCTCCTGTTAATATTGTGTAGCGATTGTCTCTGGGACGCATTGTCACGTTGGACTGCAACGTGCGTTAATCTATGTACCAATTTGCTTTATGCACAGATTTTCGCATGTATGCATTACTTACGTATGTCGCAGATGTTTGGTTGAAATCCATTTTTTGTATACTTTTATATCATAGGCCCCTACGCAAAAATGAAAATGAATACAATGTAAATAAGTAAATAAATAAAATAAAATTAAGAATGAAATTGGTCTAAAAAGGAAAGAAAACAATCTGTAAACTGAAAAGGTTTGCAGATGTATTGATTTGCCCTATGCGGTTGCGCAGACTGACCTTAGCTGTTCGCATATTTCATAATCACCGTTTTGTCTGTCGCGGCTGATTAATTTCCTGAGATCCATTTATTCATCACTAACTTTGATGCTACATTCCAGTTTGTCCCAGCGCAATTATCTTATTACGGAATGTTCTATGAAACTGTTGACTTGATTGCAAACATTGCTGATCTGACCACAGTACTCATTCAGGAGCAGTGTTATATGGGGCTACTCTGTTTTCTTGGAAATTTCTGACCTATAAGGATTCTTATCGATATGTATTACCTGTAATTAGTATTTTCGCTACTTCCTGTGTAGCAGATAGAAAATAAAGTTTCTCCCAAGCCCAGAGGTTATAAAAGGGATGAGCACAAAAGCTGAAATGTCAAAAGATGCCATTTTAATGCCTGTTAGAAATGTACAATATCTGTTTCCTATTACTTTTTTTCTAACAGGCATTAAAACAAGCCAGGCCCCAAGGTTATAAAACTTTTTTCATGCTCATCTCTGCAGAGCATGAAATCTAAAATGCCCATAAACATAAAAATACCAAGAAATTCAGCATTTATCAGGCTCATAAAAGCCAAGAAGGCTATTTTTTTCTGCTCAGAAATATTAAAATGCCAACAATTGTTGGCACTTTACAATTTATGAGCAGAAAAAATTTCATGCTCAGCTGAGTTGAGCATGCAAAAGGTTTTATAACCTCGGGGTCCGATTTGCTTAGTTACCGACCCACTGGTAAGCATTTTATGTTTAATTACGTGTTTCCTATTATTTTTTTTCTAATCCATGTTTTTTAAATGGCAAAACTGTTGTCATTTGTCACCAGGATGAATTTTGTCCGCCTGTGCGAGAGGATAATCCAAGAGCTTTAGCGGGTGGATTATCGGCCGTACAGTCGGACAAACTATGGTATAACTATTTCATATTACCCACATCAGTGTAGATCTTGCACAGTACGAATTATTTCGGACTAAATGTTGCGTTTTCTTGCAAAGGTGGTGTAATTTGCAAATTACCAAGAGAAAACACAGATATATAACTTATTGCATCCTTTAAGACTCGCAATGTGGAACAACACCTCGAGACAGAACCTAATACATGCCAGTGATAATCCTTACACGACTGGGGTTCAATAAACAAGAACGACTATGTTTTTAATTTTGATTTACAGTTTCTAAGACTCCGTAGCCGTTTTCTATTTCCAAAACACATTTAAAACGAATGTTGAGCCGCGACACGGCAAAACCAACAAAGTGGCACTTGCGCCCAGCGAAGACTCAGATCGGCCTGGACAATTGCCCAGTCTGATCAGAGTTTTTGCCCTGCGCTTAAAGGGTAGCTAAGGGTCTAAGCTAGCTACATGCGGACAGCAAAAACTCTGACCAGACTGGGCGGATGCCCAGGCTGATCTGAGTCGTCGCTGGGCGCACATGCCACTTTGTTGGTTTTGTCGTGTCGTGTCTCAATTATAATATCACAGGCATAATCAAAGTTTTTCTTTTGTGTCATTTGTGGTCTTTCAAGTTCCTGAAACGAATAAAAAACAAGAAGGCATGACATGATGCATAAATTTTTAAACTGGTTGACAGAGCTTCAGTATCTAAATTAACGTAGCCTTGTCTAGGGTCGAGTCGGGTTACTTCGGACAGCGGGTAAATCGGACATACCATTGCAAACAGTGAAAATCCAGATGCGACGGCTCATAATGAGCCTTATCATCATGATTTTCACTGTTTGCCCAGTTATTTTTGTTTTAATTCCAGACAACCGACATATAAAGGAAACAATGTCACTGTCCGAATTTACCTGTTGTCCGAAGTTACCCGACTCTACCATATGAATTAGCGAAGTCTTGATTATATTTCTCGAAGATTTACAAAAAGTTTACTTGAACAAAATAGTACAGATAAAGATAACTGAAAAAAAAAATGCACGTGCTAGCATCCAACTAACCATCTGTTTCCATTTTACTGAAAAGCAGTCTGATTATTCACCTTTTAAAAGGCAAAATCAACAGCATGAAAAACAATTTTTTCTGGAAAGCAAACATGAATTTCCCTAGTTTGTGTTGGACATGTCTGTCTAAAAGGAGAACGCCAACGAGATGGTCTACGAACTGTCGGTGTCGCTAGTTAACGAGATTTTAAATTTTCATATGCGTTGTACGAAAAATCATTGCCATTTAGTAAAAAAAGAAGGTGAGGCGCTTTCGCAGTGCAAACTCTCACGTATAAAGCAAGAAAAAAAAATAAGATAAATAAACAAAAAATAAGCACACTTGATTTTATAGTAGACGGATTAACGAATCTTTGACTAAGGACTGGGCCCAGACCCGCGCATAGTATTGCTCTTCATGGATCTCTGTCTCTGCATATTTTCTTTTTTTATCAGAATACTTGTCCAGCAACAATTTCCTACCGTTACTATGAAGGGCTACATATATTGCGGGGTTAAGATGATCATTCCGTGATAGTTTCTGTTATAGATATGTTGTTTGCTTAAAAAAATGTAGGAGGTTCGAATGACCGGTCCTTACATACGTTTTGATAGCAAACTAAGGAAATTTATAAAATTTGCAGACAAACCTCCACCACCTGCATCTGTTCGATCACAACGTCAGTAAAACTGAATTACTAGTATATTTACTTTCATTTTCGACATCTTGAGAACATAAGCTTTCTGCTGTTGTGCCACTCCTGTACCCATACTTTAACGCTACAGCTTCTTCTCTCCTGAATAATAGAACATCATTATACATAGAGGATCTTACATGAGTGCTCATTTCATATGAAATTTATGAAACGAGCCTTCGGCGAGTTTCATAAATTTCATATGAAATGACCACGCGTGTAAGATTCTGTTTATCATATGTCCCTTTAAAATGTGATTTTAACGCCTTCAAACTTAACAGTATTTCAATTAGAAAATGCATTGCAGACATGGACGTTGTCAATGGCGTTACGTGTACACGCCAAAGTGTTATTACACGTGTGGTCATACGATTTTTATGACAGGACGTTATCCACTGAATAACAGCGGCGTCATATGATAGATTTACTTTTTAATATCTGATTTTTCTTTCTGGAATAACAGAGCATTATCATGTTTTACAATATACCTACAGTACATGTATCTGATTTCGAGCCTCTTTCTGGATTACGCAGGGGCATACAACGTTGGAAGGATATTGTTTCAGAGTCAATGCAACAGCATGCCACTATTTTTTAGTGCATATGCAATGCACAATATCCCCAGATAAAAGTAGGAAATCTTAACCTCTATAAACAAATGCATTGTTAAAATCTACAAGCTATATTAAATAAGCAAACATTTTGCATTCCTTAGATATTATAAGAAAATACAACCCTCAGAAGTTGTGGGTGGGGTATAATATTACCTGAGAACTTTTATGATGAATGAAAACATAACAGAACTACCAGTAACTTACATAGTTCTCGAACGCAATTTCCATGTCTATGTAGTACATTAATCCTGATACAATCTGGAAAGAAAAAAAGTAAAAGTCAGTCGACAGACATGATAAAGATATTGAAACTTGAAGATATTAAAGTAACCGCTTTACAATCTGTCTATAGTCTGACCGAGCAAGATCATCGGGGTACCATAGATAATAATGCAGATTATACAATTTTTGGTCCAATGCTAGGGGACGTGGGGGCAGAGTTGCAACATTAGATGAGCCGCGACACGACAAAACCAACAAAGTGGCATGTGCGCACAGCGCAGACTCAGGTCAGCCTGGGCATTCGCCCAGCCTGATCAGAGTCTTCGCTGTCTGCATGGAGATAGCTTAGACCCTTAGCTACCCGTTAAGCGCAAAACAAAGACTCTGATCCGACTGGGCGAATGCCCAGGCTGATTTGAGTCTGCGCTTGGCGCAAATGTCACTTTGTTTTCACGTGACGCGGCTCACATTACTGAACGGACTCGATTAACCCGTCTTCTATTTTCGTTTCTATGATACGTCAAGAGATCTCCCTTTAAACTTATCTGAAACGATCTCTTTTCACTTTGTCCTGTTTTTAGCTGTCCTTTTTCTGCTACACAATAAAATTCCAAAATTCTCGAATCTAATGAAACCGAATGACTGTCGAATAAGTATACTGTTAATTGCCAGGTTTTCTATTAAGTTTGGAAAAACTGAAAATAGTTTCGTCACCATTTGAAGTTGTGCATTTAAAGGAGATAAACCTGAACGTAATGTAGTAATGCTCCTTTGGGAGCAGTCTGATCTTGGGTCTGCACTGTTTGCTCAGACCTGTGTGTCCCAAATATTTAGAATTATTACAATAGACATTATTCAGAATAATTTACCTGTTCTTCTGCATGGGTAATCTTTCTGAGTTCTCCGCCTAATTTTCCAGCCGCCCAACTCGACAGGTCAACTATGTGTTGGTCATCAACTGGAACTGGATACCGGCCTCCTGACAATGGAAATGTAGTTTCTGTCAAGAAATTCAAAATAAAAACTCAACTCCAAAGGTGTATCGATATGCGGCCATGGTTTGGCCGCCATATTGCAAGGGAGAAAACTGTAACATAAAAGTATTGCTTTCCTGGTAATGGGGTAACTACACTTAAAGGAAAGACTTTGGCCTCCATACAGTGAAGATTATTTTCTTAGGACTAGCCTACTATGAGAAGGGAGGGAAATTAATGAAACATGCTCTTTCTTGCAGATGTATCCATGCATACACCTTAAACCACTAAAAATGAGTATTTTATGATAATTGAGCCACGACACGAGAAAACCAACAAAGTGGTTGTGCGCCCGGCGCAGACTCAGATCAGCCTGGGCATCCGCTCAGTATGATCAGAATCTTCGCTGTCCGCAGGGAGGTAGCTTAGACACTTAGCTACCCTTTAAGCGCTTAGCGAGAGTCCGATTAGACTGGGCGGATGCCCATCCCGACCCGAGTCCGCGCTGGGTGCACTACCACTTTGTTGGTTTTCTCGTGTCGCGGCTAAATATTGTCCATAGGAATAGCTGCTAGTTCGTTGTGCTTACTATCCGCAAATGTTTGTCCGCGATCACGAGGTATGTAACGTTTTGTTCGATTGCAGCCATCTTTGCTAATGTAGGAAAGAACTTGCTCTCTCTAGAGAGTGAAAATTCGTTTCCTTTTGGATAAGATAAGATTATAACAATCCATCATGAGTGTCCATGTAGGATAGGGAAATCTCACCCGAGGGGTCGGAATTTCAACCAGGGACGAGGCTTGCCGAGTCCCTGGTTGAAATTCCGACCCCGAGGGTGAGATTTACCTATCCTACATGGACTGGCTCATGATGGATTATTTTTCTCCCACTATTAGCGGATTTTAAACCTAAAGTCGGATTAGGCTTCAGAACAGGAAAATTCTTACTTTTTAACCAATGATCTGAAGTAAATTTTGAGCAGCCCAGTGTGTTTATCGGGTCCTAAAATGGGTGTAAACACAGTTTGCACCTCAAAATTAGACGGAAAACACGATATGTGGACTATTTTATCTTCCAGAGGGCGAAAACAAAATGCAACTAAGCCTCTCACGTCACGAGCGTCAAGTTTGCTAGCGACGTTTTTAACCGGTTTTAGTGACGTCATTAAAATTGAGTGACGTCACAAACCCATGATCTGCTATCAAAATCATCTGACATGCTTGCGTGTCCATTTTGTTCATTTAAAATTAAAATATTAGTCAAAAAATGAAAAAGTATGGTTGCTAATATAAGAAAGATGTTGCCAGGTATAAGATAGAAATTTCTTATATGAGCTGAGAGCCTATCTTATATAGGCAAAGGTGGGAGAAAAGATAATTTCATTAACGTCTCACCAATTTTACATGTACATAAACACAGTTAAAAAAATCGATATAAGATGTAAAATTGCGACTCAATATTGAGCTATGAGAGAGATCGCTCTTAAATGTGTCTGTTCTTGTGTCCTGCACCAGCACTACATCCCCTAAATACCCCACACTGAGCCAAGGAAGACGGTTATCCAACCAGCAAGTCTACGCTTCCAGACTCAGCCTGGAGTATTAAATGCAGTACTGGGACAAAACAGCAATTTAGTATGATAAAAAAGCGACACGCATTATCTATGAGCCATTATCACTCTGAAACGTACCATAAATTAGTGCCCTGCATGCGCTACCTTCCCTTGATACCCCATGCCGAGTCCGGATAACCGGGAACACGCGGTGGAACCAATGTTCACACAGCATGTTGCCGGATCCGGACACGGCATGGGATATCAAATGCAGCACAGGGACCAGAGCAACAGATAAAATGAAATTGCAACTTTAATCTGCACTAAAAGAGATAATCGTGTCCGTTGAAATGTATACTGTCCCAGTGGTAAATCCTCCCTGATACCCCACGCTGAGTCCATGATAACAGGGAACATGTGGCGGAGCCAATGTCCAAACAGCATGGACCCGATCATGGACTCAGCATTGGGTATCAACCGCACCACCGGGGCAAAACAGCAGTTAGTATTGTAAATAACAGACAGCTTTTTACATTTAAATGGACACTTATAAAAAATATGGTACACAATATACATATTTACATCAACTGTACAGCAGACTACGCCTTTTGTTTAAAATCAAATAACAGGTTTTGGCACTTGTCTTGACTATGGAAGGATTAGCTAAAATAAAAGATACTTTTTCAATATCATTTAAGTTCTGAAAACCATTTAGTATAAGCTCAGCTTCAATAAACAGCTCATTTCGGAACTCAGTGTACAGCGGACAATGTAATAAAACATGGATTTCATCCTCAACAGCATTCCTACAGCTAAAGCATTTTCTTTCACTAACTTCTAAGCCATTATAGCGGCCAGTTTCAAGTGCAATCGGGGCGGTTCCACTTCTAAATTTAGCCAAAGCCCCTCTATGAGACCTATTAAATATCCTTGTACAATATTCTTCAACTACAAAATCCTGCTTAAAGGTTCTGTATAATCGAAGTTTATTCCCTCCAACTCCCGAACGTGAACTATTGCGATTTACACCAACTGCCCACTGATTAATATATTCTTGCGTAATGAAAGGCAAAACGTTATTTAAAATATTGGTCTTATTAATGGTTTGATTTATGTTATTATAAATGTGAAAATTGGACTCTGTCAATTTCTGACCTACCCTGAAATTCCAGTTTTTACATCTGGTACTTACTTTTGAATTTGACCAGCAGAATATTTTCCTGTTCAGCCTTGTTGCGTCCATATTTATACAGCGACACCAGAATGATAACACAGACTTCCAACACTTTGTGATCATGGGCGTCCATCCTATATCTCCATTAACTGCTGCGTTAGGTGTATACCTTCCTACATTTAGAAAATATCTCGCAGCTCTATGTTGTACAGCATTAATGCAGCTATAGGACTGGATGCCCCAGATCGCAGCACCATACGATATAACCGGGCAAACAACTGACTCATATAGCTTTGTAAAAGGACCATACTGAATACCACCAAATGCTTTTGATTTAGCTATTAAAAGTCCAAGTGCGCGATTTGCAGACTGTGCGACGTGTTTAGCAGTTATTGCGAAATCTAGATGTTCTGATAAGACTATCCCCAAATATTTATACTGCACTGTATACGAAATGTTCTCATCGTTTACCGTAAATATGGCATCTGATTGCGGCATTGAGGGATTACGAAAATGCACAACATTGGATTTAGCTGAGTTGACTGAGATTAGATTACTTTTGCACCAACTTCCTAATATATCCAGCATCGACTGCAGATTTGCTTCTGTTTCAGCAATAAGAACTGCATCATCAGCGTACAGTAAAACAGAGACTGTATCGTCACCAATTTTAACACCTTTACCCAGTGCGTCAATTTTTAATGCCAAATCATTTATATATAAATTAAAAAGTAATGGCGACAAGCAACATCCTTGCTTTAGTCCACAGTTTACATTAAACCAATCGGTTGTAAGTTCGTATAGTTTAACCGAAGACTGAACATTGTTATACAAAGCCTTAATTGCATCTAATAATAGCCCGTTAAAACCGAGTTTTTCAAGTTTCGTCCAAAGAATATCTCTGTTAACTGAGTCATATGCCTTTTTAAAGTCTATGAAGGCGCAGAAGGTGGACTTTTTCATTTTTTTCCTTGTTTCAACTATATTTGTCAAAGAACTTATATGGTCAATTGTGCTTCGGCCTTTTCTGAATCCATTCTGGCCTTCAAATATTATATTATTGTAATTTGACCACATACTAACTCGATTATTTAACAAGGTACACTATACTTTGTAGACTACAGGTGAAATTGCAATGCCCCTGTAATAAAGCGGATCGCGGGCTTCACTTGTAGTACATTTCGGTATAGGACAAATGAGAGACTTCCCCCAGATATTTGGAACTTTGCCAGAACGATAACACGTATTGAACAGTTTATGTAAGAAAGAAATAATGCTGTCGCTTTTTAATACCTCGCCTGGTATATCGTCAACACCAATTGCACGATTATGTTTAATACTATAAACAGCTTTACGAACTTCGGAAACGGTAAAATTATTCGCAAATAAACCCGACTCATCCACAGTGTTATCAACATTTAGCATGACATCAACATTCTGCAAATTAATTTGCTGATTATGCGTTGGGTTTAGTAGTGCAGAAAATTCATTTTTCCATTTATTAAGAACAGCATTACTGTCTGTGTTAATTTCACCATTATCATTTACAATTTCCATCGGAATTTCTCTCTTTCTATTATCCCTTACCCCTGCTCTACCTATTGTCTTCCAAAAATCGTTTGGATTATTTTCAGCATTACTTATCATTTCATTCTGCATTTCAAACCAGTAATTTCTCTTTCTTCTCTGTACCTGCTTATCAAACATTTTACGCTTTTGAACAAAGATATGCTTTAAATTATGCTTTTGGCTGTTTCTACATTTTAAATATGCTTTTTCTGCATGACACATATCATTCCATAACACCTGTAAATTGTCGTTCCACCAAGGTTTTCGAATACGCCTGCGTTTATTACTAACACCGTATTTGACGATAATTTCTCGCTTTGGCAATTTTAATGACATTTCATTTTGAACAACAGAGCAAAAATCACCGTATATTTCGTCTACATCTCGTTGGCTTTGAATATTAGTTACCAAATTATCAAGAGTTTGAAAAAGTGAATTTGAATGTTCATCATTACAAAAAGTTGGTGGAATGTCAGTTAAATTATACCTATTATATCTTTTCTCAATAGTACTGCTTGCGGCATTAGACCTAAATTCTAACCCAGGAGATTTTAAGTTCCAGCAACATGTTATGATAGAATGGTCTGGTACAATTCTAGACTCTGAATGCCCATACACTTGTGCTGGCCTAATTACTTTAAAACCCTCAAACTGTTCAATATGCTCATACGGAACAATAAAATAGTCAACGACAGAGCTTCCTCGAGTAGACACAAATGTAAAGTCATTATCATCAGTACTTTCACACTGTCTACCATTCAAAATGCAGCAGTTACTATCAATCAGAAAATTACATAAAAATTCACCATACATATTTTTTGAGTAATCAATTACATTTCGATCCTGAATTACATCTACACCCTCTATGAAGTCAGCCATGTCACCAATTCGGCTATTAAAATCTCCGCATAAGATAAACTTCCCCAAATGCTGGTATTCATATATGTTTGTCAAGAGCTGATCATAGAACTCCTGAGCGCTAACATACCGTGATGAACCATGCGGGGGTAAATAGCAGGTACATATATTAAAATATGTGTCTGAAACCTTACTTTTAAAGGAAACCCATAGTATACCCTCGTATGATTTATCGAGTATGCTAACCTCAAATAATTTCATTAAATCTTTTCGCACTAACAAACAGACTCCACCTGATCCTGCTCTAGCATTTGTGTGTAATTGTGTCCTATTATGCCCAAAAACAATAAAACTGTTGCAAATCAAGTGATTGATCGTATACAAGATGAGTTTCAGCAACTCCAATAATGTCTAACGCTAAAATATTGACACAAGATTCACGGAATGCTGAATTATCAGATTCATTGTCCGGAGACCAACCGTTTACTTTCCAAAACCCAAGTTTGACCTAATTAAAGTATCTGTCTCTCCGATTATCTCTACTGCCATTTGTATATCTACTTGTATGCTCACGAAACTGATCGTTTTGCCTACCGTGAACACTATTGTTTGAGCTGTATCTATGAATGTCACCGCGAGACCTGTTATCGTACTGCTGTCTCTGATTATTCTCTCTGTTGCTATCGCCATCTCTTCTATCACATCTTCTCCTATCGCTGATATTGCTTCTGGAATGATATCCTGTACTATCAGTATTTCTATTATGAGTATTCTGTCTATATCTGGTGCTTCTATTATTCGAATTATCACTCGTATTTTCAGTTCTATCTCTTCGATAATCAGTCTTCTCTCCCTGACTGTTACTATTGTCTGCGACTAAGCGTGAACCTTTCAGCCTTAGACCTGCGACACCAAGAGCTGAAATAAGCATCTTCAAATTACTGTTGTTAACACGCGCTTCCATAGACTGGTCAGCATGAATATATACTTTTTGATATCTTCTACTATTCTTAAGTTGCTTTTTTCTCTGCATGATAAGTGTCTTGTCTTCAACTTTTTCGCACGTGACAATTATAACTCCAGGTTTATGGTCATCTCTGTCCTTACGAACTGCTTTCTTAAAACTGATGTCCCGCAGTTTTAGTCCATCCCTTAACAGGTCCAAGACTACTGTATTAACATTCTCTCTTTCTGTTTGTGGGTGGTTTCGTATACAAAAGTTCAAAGATCTTTCCGTTTGTTCTTCTGTGTCGGCTAGCTTTGATGGCATTTCATCTATTTGTTGCTGTAGACATTTTACATCTTCACAGAGATCATCCCTTACATCGTCTATCCTTTGGTTAATTTCTCTCTTTAACTTTGCAGCCTCTGTGTTTACCCTCTTATCCACAGTATTGCTCAGTTTATTCGTTAGTCTTTTCTCAATGTCAATAGCCATTTTATCCATCCTGCTATTCACATCATTCCACATCCTCTGCATATTTCTATTCATTGTCGACATTTCATCAGCAAATCTATTCATAACATTAAGTAAATCTTTTCCGCCCACATTTTCATTTGATTCTGTGAGCATAATGTTCAGAACATCGCCGACATCGCTATTCTCATTTCCATCTCTATGAACATCAGCAACCACTGAAATAATTTCTGAATCACCACTTGTTGACTTTTTCTTGCTTTTCTTGCTTTTACTACCATTTCCACTCTTATTTGCCGAAGTTCTGCTATTTTTCATCTTGCTTCCATCTTCAGTTTCTTTACCCGACTTAGAGATCGTTTTAGAGTTCATTTTATTCTGGGCCTTTCCATCAGGTTGTTTCTCACACATGAGATTTCTCCTTGCTCGGATGATAGTACGCTTTCCTACAGTCTCTGACTTGCTCTGCGTATTATCGTTTTCACTATCACTATCTGTTTTATTGCCACTTTGATCCAAATCAATACAGTTAATATCACTCCTGAGCTTTTTAAGGTCAGTGCCGCTCACCGTTGGCATAGACAAATGCCTTTTGCGACCACTAGCCAAGGTAGACGACGGGGTGTTTAGTACTGCCACTATAGCCTGAGAGCCCATAACTGATGCGACTTAATCCTCCGCTTCATGAAAACTGTCATCAACATTTGTGTTATCGAAGCCAGAATCCTTTCTGGAGTGAATGATGGTCTTTACGTTTTCTTTTCCCAGGCCAGGTGAGCGACACTCCTTTACCGACTCTTGCTCTTTGGTATTCTCATCTGACCCAGGTGAGCTGCTCATACTCAAATGAGTTTCTTCGACCTCCTGCGCGCTGATCAAGCGTGACGAATTTTCTGCCATAGTGTCACTATAAAGATTGTTCACCTATGTAACTTAAGCGACACCTCAGGGCAATGTTAGTATGGCCAATACAATATGACCGCTCTATTGTTCTCTTCTATTGTTAAAAGTTATTATTGATAAAATGTTTCAAAATGATAAAATTATAGAACCTTCCGACCTGTTATTTTCAGTATCTATCCTATACATATATATCAACTCCTGTACGAAATAAAAACGCTAAAATCACTTTAGTTTTGTAAAAATCACAGATAAAACGTCCAGTAAAACACAAACAACTTTCTCGAGCATGGTTCCCAGAGAGGGGAGTCGCGTACAAGGGAAACAAACAAAAATCTGCTAAAACTGTCTCCCTCTTTGAAATTTCGAAATGGCGTCCAACACAATGTGATTTAACAATACTCTTTAAGCTGTATGGCGACATCTCCAAGTTTTTCTGTCATTTGTTTTCACAAAAGTAGGACAACTTTCGTGACTTCCTGTTTGCTTCCCTGGAGATCGAAACCCCACCTCCTACCCCCCCCCCCCCCCCCCACCACACACACACACAAAATGGGGCAGCTGAAAGGAAAGAACTTGCTCCAGTCGGAGTAAATTCTAAAAATACAAATGGCAGGGTTGTTCCCCTAGAAGGTGAGCCCATTCACCTGAAGATGTAGCCATACAACTTAAGAATTTATGAGCCGCGACACTACAAAACCAACAAAGTGGTTGTGCGCCCAGCGCAGACTCAGATCAGTCTGGGCATCCGCCCACTCTGATGAGAGTCTTCGCAGGTTGATCCGAGTCTGCGCTGGGCGCACCACCACTTTGTTGGTCTTCTCGGGTCGCGGCTCATATGGCGTATGCTGGCATCACGAATTCTAAAAAATGTATATTTGCGTGCAAATATATTTTTATCACAGGTTCTTTTGATGGAAGAGATTAAAAAAACTTGATACTATTGGAGTTTCTACTTACCATATTTGTGTTTCAATCCGTCATTCGAATGGAAATTTAAAGACTTTCCACTGCAAGCCACACACGTTAGCAAGAATATTAATGCAAATCTGCCGAAAGACATTTTCATAGAACAATTTTTGACTGCTGATGATATGTCAAGATCCCCTTGTCAAATGGTACAGAGTATTGCTACGACGGAATTTGTACATGAATTTCTAAATCAGCTTCAATAAGATTTTGATGATAAAACGAAGAAATTAACAATATAAATCGGAAACTGTTTAATTACTGTTAGTACCCCTTCCTGATTAAAGTCCTGTTTTAATATTTGTTTTGTAGAGATATAAAATCAACAAGGATGTTCGACAGATTCTTGAGACACCCGCACAAGCAACTTTACGGTAAAATTTCTAAGTATTGGTACAGATAGGTGTGCTCAAACAGTGCAGACCCAGATCAGACTGCTCCTAAAAGAAGCAGTCTGATCAGGGCCTACACTGTTTGCAATTCCATGTAGATCTTATGACGAAGTACTACAATGTAAAACCGAACTGTTCCATTTTTAGGACAATGACGGTAATTATATTGGGTGTCTTTTTTTTTTTATAATTTTTACGGTCAAATTATTTCACTTAAGATTTGATTTGGTAAAATGGATGTAATAATAACAGTAATAATAATAATAATAATAATAATAATAATAATCACAGTATCCAAGCGAGAAACGGGATAAATTGTTAGTTAGTCCGGTTAAAATGTTTTAACTTGAATTTCGGTATTTATTTCGACATATTCGGACCAAAACTAGAGACTGTACTCTAACAGTTAGTGAACATCGAAATGAACCTATCCTGAGCTCCCTGGTGAAAATCTTCTATTAAAAACAAGGCATTGCAGGCGATACAAATGCCCTCGCACAAGACTACTTGGTGTGGACAAACACTGAACTTGGGAATTTCATGACATATAATAGTTATGTGAATGAAAAAACAAAAAGCCTGTGATTGCTTAGTGACTGATTTGAGTTTAATGTCCCACTAACAGCTAAGGTGAGTCTCATCCCAAAGACTGGAGAAGTGGAGGAGCGAATCCTCGACACTTGGATTGCAAGGCCAGCAGCTAACCACTGCACTACACCCCACTCCACAAAAAGCCTGTGACCTGATTGTAAAGGTTGTATATGACCCTGACATTAAGGTACAGTATTGTAAGCATTCGAGAGATTAGATCTCACATGATAGAAAATATTTCAGTCATTACAAGCATTAGAATGCTGACAGGTACCAGCACTTTTGCACCTATTGAATCTATCTCTATGATGTTCACCTTTAATATAATGATATATTGTGAAGTTATATGAGAATCCATTGATAACTGTAGGCGCTAGAGCGATGACAAAGTTTTTCTAAAAATAGCCGCAGTGACCTTTACCTTAGGCGCAGCACCCTGAAAGTCAAATTTGCTTTAGATATTGTCATGCCCTACATTTGTGTGAAGTTATTTTAAAATTCATTGAGAAATGTAGGCGCTAGAGCGATGACAATGTTTTTCTAAAAATAGCCACAGTGACCTTGACCTTAGGCCCAGCACCCTGAAAGTCAAACTTGCTTGAGATATTGTCATACCCTACATTTGTGTGAAGTTATTTTAAAGTTCGTTGAGAAATGTAGGCGCGAGAGCGATGACAATGTTTTTCTAAAAATAGCCACAGTGACCTTGACCTTAGGCCCAGCACCCTGAAAGTCAAACTTGCTCGAGATATTGTCATACCCTACAGTTGTGTGAAGTTATTTTAAAATTCGTTGAGAAATGTAAACGCTAGAGGGATGACATAAGGTGAACATACGTACGTACGTACGTACTTACGTACGGGACAAAACCTATATCCCCTCGCCACTTCGTGGTGCGAGGGGATAACAAAGAGTCAAATTAACATGTCCGGCATGCATGTAAGTCCGGGATGTTTGTTAAAACCACTTTTTTCATCCAAGTAAAATATTGTCTAATTCAACAGTTTATGGAGATTCGGATAGGCTTATTCAAATATTCACTGCCTGTTAACTCGAAACAATAAATTTGCCTACAGTTTCTCTCCGCTTCTGTATACTCGGAAAAATACAGAAATCCGTTGTTAAAAGACAAACAAACAAACAAACAAATAAAGAAAAAAAAGGAGAAGGAGAAAAGCAGGTTTAACCGGCGTAATTGATTAACGTTTGGACGCCTTGGTACAGGGAAAGAAACGCGTTATTCCTTTTACTTGCTGTTATTTTCGATTAACTTCCCTTTACCTTCAAAAGTGCACGCTATACGACTCGGTATTTTCACAAAAATTGGTTATGGCCCCAAAATAGCATATCACTAAAATTAAGGCCTTTAATCGTTAAACACTTAAAACAAGGTCATTTTTCGCTGATCGTTAACCCCCTTCTTGACCTTCATATACCTACCAGGCGATGATAGAGTGGACGTACATGCTATGAAACTGTCGGTATTTGGGCGTCCACTGTTATTGGCTAAGATAGGCAAGGGCCTGCTGTGCTTGCAGTAGGTGCGGGATGTTTCTTTCTTGTTCTTTGGATTTTTCTTTTCGTTCTATCATCCTGACTTCCCCTTTGCTCTGCCCCACAGTGAGAACTGAAGTGATGTCTATTCGGCCGTTGAGCCCAAACCAACCAACAACCCACCTACCGTAACGCCAATTGCATTACAGTTTTACGCGCTGCAACATATTGAGACCTCTTGTACATATCCGTGTTTTAATATTTTGGTATTTGTAGCGTTGTATTTTTTCGTTCATTCGCAAGTATGCAAAGTGAACATTTCAGTTACGTTTTGGCTATTCTTTTAAGGGCCCTATTGTTCTATCATGAGGTATCGCTGCAAGCTTCTCACTATAGTTTCGTGATTTATGACCGCGATTAACCACGTTAAAAAAATAAAACACCCTTGAGTTTCACATAAAAAGGGTTTGAAAACTTATTTGGGTCATTTTAGTTGGCAACTAAAATGACCTACTTTCGATTAAAAAAAGGGTAAAAATACAATGTACATGCGTGGAGTCCCAATCACTTTCCCGCCTATGTTTATATAGCATTGCTAGACGGGAAACCAGAACAGGAAATTGTATTTTGTAGAGCGATTAATTATTTTTCAAAAACTTGTTTTCTCTACTTTGTGCTAGTTATATGACTCAATATATGCACACCAACCCACATTTTATTACCAAACGTGAAGGTTGAACTGGTTTTTACAATGATTTCAGTTTAGGCGTTTTACCGCCGATAGGACTATAGAGACTTTAACATTATTCATGAACAACTTAACATGCGACGGGTTTGTGCACGCTGGATTCCAAAATTGTTAACGGATGATCAGAAACGGATGCGGACGGAATCGTGCCAGAGGATATTGAGGCAATTTGAACGCGAGGGACCAAACTTTATGGAAAGAATCGTAACTGTGGACGAGACATGGATCAGTTTCTACACGCCCGAGACGAAGCAGCAATCGACTATGTGGAAGACGCCCGGCTCCCCACCACAAAAGAAGTTTAAACAGGCCCAGTCTACCAAGACACAGATGTTAATCGTCTTCTTTGATATCAGAGGTGTGGTCCTATCGCATGCGGTTCCCCAGGGACATACAGTCAACGCAGCGTACTACACGCAGGTAGGTTAAACGAACTGTTTGTATTCTTAAGTTTTATAGTTAAAATACAAATAAATTATGTTATGCGAAAAATTATTCATAGCGTTTTATCCACCATTTTTAGGTTCTGAGAAGACTTTCTGAGGGCCATGAGGAAGAATAGGGCCAAGAACCTGCCGCGGATAATATTCCACCAGGACAACGCCCCTTCACATCGGGCAGGGAAGTATGGTCCTAGCGCATGCGGTTCCCCAGGGACAGACAGTCAACGCAGCGTACTACACGCAGGTAGGTTAAACAAACTGTTTTTATTCTTACGTTTTATAGTTTTAAAAAATACAAATAAATTATGTTTTGCGAAAAATTATTCAAATTATTCATAGCGTTTTATCCACCATTTTTATGTTCTGAGAAGACACTATCTGAGGGCCATGAGGAAGAAGAGGGCCAAGCACCTGCCGCGGATAATATTCCACCAGGACAACGCCCCTTCACATCGGGCAGCGACAACACAAAAGGCACTCGATCAGCTGGGGTTTGAGATTTTAGACCATCCTCCGTACAGTCCTGACCTGTCGCCATGTGACTTTTTCCTGTTTCCCGTCGTGAAAAGCTATCTCCGCGGGATACATTTTGGCGATACAGACGAGCTCTCCGTCGTAGTGCAGGCCGCCATCGCTAACATCAGCGTTGAAACATTCAGGGGATGTTTTGTCAACTCGTGGATACAGCGGTGCAGAAAGTGTATCATGGTCAGTGGGGAATATTTTGAAAAAGATTAAGCACAGTTCCTGGTTTACGTCGTCAGATAACAGTGAAATGACGTCGACGTTAAAACGTCTTGGGCCGGATACCGTGAAGTGACGTTGCCATAGAGACTCTGATATTTTCATTATTTGCGCGATTTGGATAGAAATTTGTCATTATACTTGAATTGAATTGAGCTATGTTTACTTGAAATTTCATTAGTATCGCATGTGAAATAAAGAAATGGTAATACTTTTTGGCGAACTTTCTGATCACCCCTCGTATATTCGATTTTGTCGTCCCAAGAAGATAACAGCTACTAGAGCGTAATATCCATCCGGATGGAAGTACTCTGATGTTTTAAATATTGGGACTCCTAAAAACCTTCAATTTTCCATCTGGAACAAATGGAAAATTAATGGTTTTAGGTGTCCCAATACTTTTTCACATTAGGGGGAGAGCCATATATCCGTTTAAGTACATGTAGTCAAGTTCTCACATGGCACTGAATCTAATTCCATGCGTTGTTTTGCCGTTCAGAACGTTCAGCATGCTTCCAAAGTAACATTATCCCTATCAGTTTACACTCTGTTCGCTCATATTGTTACGTTGTCTTCGCTGATTTATTCATTTGTTATTTGTTGTAAAAAAGACATCTTTGCTGATGGTGGGGAAAATAAGATACAAGCGTGAGGTGCTTAAAATGCAGAAGCATTAAATTTCCATACCTGAATAGAAAGATAAAACAAAACGTCAATCAGACTTAATAGGTGTGTTATTAATCACCGTGATTAACCGATCATAACTTCGAAGATTCCGAATTAATGTCTCACTCGAACACAGATTACCATGATCATCAATCATAACCGTAAGTTTACACCCTGAATAATGGGACAAGCATAACACTTAACAAGCAGTGTAGACCGAGATCAGACTGCTCCTAAGGAGCAGTCTGATCTAGGTCTGCACTGTTTGTATTCAGCCTGCGTTTTTGATATATTGCTTGTAGTAAAATTTACTTGTTCAAATTTTTAGGATAACTATGGTAACTGTTAATGGTGTCCTAATATTTTGGAGAAACACGGTATTTCCTTCATAAATGAACCTGAGAGAGGAAAGTAATTCAGAATGCAGAGAAATAAAAAGAAATGGATCGGAAAGCTAATAAGTGGTGCCTGAGTTGGTTCCGCCGTTGTTCAATTTCATCTTTTACCGTAGAGCCCAGAAAATTAGAGGCAAACGATGAGCAAACAGGTTTTATCCCATAATGTTTAAGTCAGAAAGGGCTTTTAATCGGTTCATCTACATCTTAGCCTGTAACTGTATGCCAAATTCACTGTTGAATTCAGCTTCCACCATTACATAATATCACATAAGAGACAACAAAAATAAAGCATTTCAATTTTGCATTGAAAATATTTATCTATCACTTGAAGTCAGTAAAGACCAAATGACAATGATAATGACAATGACAAATGTTTTATTCAATGATATAGGCCTCCGGCCCACAACATGTAAACAACAATTTTACATATTACACAGAATAAAAGACTATAGTAAGGATTGCGTTTGTCTTTTTTTTATAAAGCGTTTTGGCGCATTCCAGCTGGTAGCTTTTCGCATAGACAGACATGATGATACTAAAGCCTCATACAAGACCAGCAAAATTGAAGATTTAATTCTTTTTGTGTTTTCCTTTTCGCTGCAAAAAGATGTTGAACTTAGTAGAAGACGAAGTTCATGCTTTACTAGACTGTCCACTCAGGGATTAGCACTTGTTAGTGTCGGTATATTGCTATATTAAATCTTAGAGGAAATGTCTGTTCGTTATAAGAGAGACTTAAATGAAATATCTGTATCTTTGTAGACGATACTGAGTGGCCATCAGTCTTCGCAATGTACATTTTCTCGTGCACCGATTTAAAAACAATCATAGTGTTGATAAAGCACTGACTACTTCTTATGATCCTCTCAATAAATCAATCCCGATACGAACCATAATTCATAAAGCACCGGCTCCAGCAACAAACACTTCTCGATCATAAATGTTAAGAATGATAAACAAATAATTAATCATTCCTCCTGACATAAAACGACCAAGTCGGAGGACTTTTTATTTACTTTTTCGGAGATAATAAACAAATATTATCTCTCTCAACACAGCGCCAAGAATGCAGTGTGATTTTTTAAGCACTTAATTAGTGTTTGATTCATTTGTAATTGCACGCGATACAAGTTCATTTCTATCGCACGTTTCACTGTGTGCCTATCTTGATCCGGTGCCCAGCATGAGAAAACGTCCAGATTCCCTGTTGAACACAGCGCCACCCCATAAGTTCATGAAGACTGATCAGAGCGAATGCTTTCAAAGGCGTAGCTGCCTTTACGCAAATACACAGATGCGTATGAAATTTTGTCAAATTGACATTAACAAAATTTCAAATCGCACACCGCGGAAGCACAGTCCGACGCGCGCTCATGTATTCTATGCAGTTTGCGCAGATGCGCAGGTTGATCTGAGTATAAACGCTACGCACTTGGCTCAAGGTCATTTTTAACGCGACACCCCAGCAGCCACATGACGTCAAAATGACGTCTTACTGACGACGATGCGACGTCATTACGTCGCATCGACGTCAGTATGACGTCGTTTCATTACGTCGCATCGACGTCAGTACGACGTCATTTCAACGTCATGTGCCTGCTGGGACCAGTCGTATATGTTCCAGAAATACATTGCCATTGCGAGCGCGGCAAAATATAATAAAATGCTGGTTGTGTGGAGTAACACCGTCGACGTCACATTGCTCTGGTACCACCATTGTCGTCACATTGTTATGGCACCACCGATGACGTCACATTGCTTTGGTAGTAGTTCCTATTAAAACTACAAGGTTTGAGGGGATATCAAAAAGTTTTTAGCCTCACACAGAAAGAGCAAGACATTTGGATTTATACTGCTTTACCTTTCAACATAGACCCTTTCCAACTTCCATCTATTTTGTCAGTCATTGATACCCGATCGGTAAAACTCAACGTCTTTGCCCCCTAACCAGCCCTCCGCTTATCTCACCTCAAATCTTCGACCCTGAAGGTGTTGTATTTTTCAAGCCTGGAACAGAGGTGGAAGTCGCTTGAGCCTAGGTCTGGGGAATAGGGTTGGTGAGGGAGGAGTTCGTTGCCACACCCGCCCACGGCATCCATGACTGGTGTGGACTGGCGCGTTGTCCTGGAAAAGCAGCATCCCACTGGGGATATGACTCATCCAAAAATGTGTCGTGACTAAACAATTGCAGCCAGCAATATGATCCTACATGGAATCAGTAGCTAAGACCTTGATGTACATCAGGCAAGGGCGTAGCTACCCCGTACGCAAATACGCAGGTGCGTATTGAAATTTTGTCAATTAGACAAAATTTCAACACGCACCTGCGTACTTGCGCGCTGAAATTGTGTAAACATTACAAGATAACCCCTTATTATTCCCTTATTTCACGAAGCATGGCTAAACGGTTGCAGCATTTTGGTGCTTGAAAAGCTGCGCTAACTGTTGCATGACCCAAACACGATGTGGCTCAATAGCCAGGGTCTGTAAGCGCAAGACAATGCAAAAGGTGTTCGACTCAAGGGCGACCTACTCTAGTTGTTTTGCTTTGGAACTCAAGACTTATTATCAGTGATGTCATCTTCGCAAGCCAAGGGTACAGAATTTGCTTTATACGTAAGGAACAAAGTGGACTTCCTCGCAATCTTGCCTCGACGCAGCATGATAATCTAGACCGCCAAATAACACCAAAAATTAATAGGACATGATAAAGAAAACTGCACATTAGGGTGAAAACATTTTGGACCAAACTTACTGAAATTTAAAAAGAAATGTATCAACATCTTTGTGATATTTCGTTCCCTGAAAATCTCCTTAAGACCGCCTGAAAGAAATTGATCTTAAAGCGATTGGGTATAATTTCAGGGGGAAGCAACTCTGTCATTTTCATCTTTGCCTCCCTCAGGCCCGGATCCAGACCACAAGGTACTGGTGAGGCTCTGGATAACTGGTGGGGCTGGTAAGTGCCGAGATATATATGTGTGTGTGGGGTGGGGTGGGGGGGGGGGCGTGAAAATATATGACATCATTGGGGATCAATTTTATGAGAAATTTTGCTAATGCCTTTTTTGCCTTGAAATGTATGTTGTGATATTTCATCAGAATCGCCTCGCCGAGGCGATTCTAATGAGATTTCACAACATATTTTTTAATCTAACCAGTTTCAGGTGGCGGGACTCAAGCCCCAAAGCCCACCCCCTGGATCCGGGCCTGATCCCTTATCAATATGCTACAATTCTTAAAGGTAATATTTTGCTCTTCTGTGAACAAATTCTTTCCTTTAAGCATGTTAAGAGTACACTGTAAAAATCCGTAGATTTTACGGTAGAATAACTGGCGACCAGCTGCCAGTCCATTTCCCGTTATTTTTACGGGCGTTTGCCTGTAAGACATTTTCGGAAATCACATAGGGTTATGTTAACTGGCCGCACTCGAGAATAACTTTACAGGGTTGAAGGGCTATATGACTAAAACAACACCTTCTATAATGTATCCTACTGTGCGTGATGGTTCCTGCAATTTATACAGGCACCCGTAAAAATAATGGGAAATGGACTGGCAGCTGGTTTCCAGTTATTCTACCGTAAAATCTACGGAATTTTTTTTACAGTGTAGTTCCCTTTTTGGAAGGATTTCGTTACCCAGGTAGGCAAACAGGAAGACACAAAAATCTCTTTTTTAAAAAAAATGACAGAACAGCAAGGGTGTAGCTACGTATACGGCAAATACGCAAGTGCGTATTGAAATTTTGTCAAAATTGACAAAATTTCAAAACGCACCTGCATATTTGCATGCTGAAAATTTATAAATTAGACAAGATTTCAATACCAATTACCAAAGTGGCTGAAATAGTAGCTTTCCCTTCAAGAAGTAGAGAATAAAACATGGTTGTGCGTATTATGAAATTGCCTCTAGTTACGCCCCTGGAAAAGCATGGGAGTGTACCCATATATCTTAATAAACTTTTCACTCGTGTATTTATAAAAATATATATACATATTAAACATCTGGCAAAAGGTGTTCTGGTTCGCATCTTTATTACTGCACGCTTAATTCATGACGTAATTGATCCTTGGAGTTCACGTCTTCAAGAATGCAATAAAAATATATCTTGTTGCTTTGAGCTTCTTAATAGAGACATTAAAACAGATGCTGTGAAATTTCATATCAAAATTTATAACAAGCTCTCACAAGGATAAGTCGAAAGGTCTGCCAGCTCAAATGGCCGGGTGTATTCCCACGTGTTGCGAAGAAATAGACACCGGCATCTGCCGTTCACAGAAGCAAATCAACGTTGTAAAGTGAATGTTTTATGGTTCTTGGAAGTATAAAGCCTATCTAGATCTACGTTTTTATCAAGACTGTTATCACTAAAATCTAATTATATCGAAATAGTAGCAACTTAAGTCTTTGATTTATTTTGACAGACCCTTTAAATGTTTTATTTGTGAGTAATAAAAGTTAACAACGTCATGATTAAGACCAGCATGGGGAGCTTACTCGTGGTAATGATGAGTTCGTTCACCGGAGTGGTTGAAAAATTACGCAAGCACCTCGTACGAGTCCGTTACTGTTGTCGAACAATATTATTCTCGCGAGAGGTTCTGACCTCGCGTATTTGGCACAATCGGAACACCTCTCGGCCAATTCCGTGATTCACGGAATTGGTCGAGCGTGCTCCGATTGGGATTTATGGATATTATCCAGTTTGCGGGCAAAGCTTGAAATGAATAGAGCTCTGCCGAACATATCCGAATGAAATTTCTTAGCTTTACCAGCGAGGAATGCGACAGATTGATGAGGAAAGTGCCAACTAATTGCAACAATGCATACAACTTTTTATTTCCAGATGCCATTGCAATAAACTGTGGTCTGGAGGCTTTGGTAGTTACAGATGGCGACTGATCTATTTTGCAATGTGATATTTAACACCAGCAGTATTGAATGTCACTCTGAACAGGCACGCTGGGGCGTGGCCAGAGTGGCACTCCCATTCCCTGTGTACACTGTTTGGCGTTTGCTATGGCCTTCTGGTCCTAAAATAATAGTCATTACTGGGGCATAACATGGAATGAAATGGGTGATACAATCCACATTCCACTGGCTAGTCTGCTCCAGAGCCTGGAGTGGCACTCTTTTAGGTGGGTTGGTTGGTTGTTTTGGGTTTAAAGGTCCTTTGAGACAGTATTTCAGTCTATATTGGGCCGTCTTCCAGAGAGAGGGAGAAAAAAGAGAATTGATAGACGAGAGGGAAAAATGGCCAAAACAACCCCTACCCGCACCTACTGCAAGCACAGTAGGCCCCTGCCATAATACTAATCAAATGTCACTGGAAGTTACACGCAGCACCATCGTACCACCAGACCACCCTGGTACTCTTTTAGGAAATAATTTGCTCCCTAAGAGGGAACAAATTCTTTCCTGTAAGAGTACCATCCAAAATCAATAGAATGAAATGGAAGACATTATCCGTGCATGTTCATTCAGTTCCATTCATCTCCATTCCACTTTGCCCGTTACCATTACGGCAGATCCAATACTCAGTAAACTTGTAGGAATCTCTGACAGTCTTTGACAGTATGAGATTGATAATGGCATACCGACATCAACAGTTACATACCAACTTGAAAGAACTGTCAGAAAATGCCAAGAATCCACGTCAATTGTTACGTCGAAGTATCATAATTTTCGCACCTCATAGCATCCTCTTCGATACGAGGTTTGCCAATTGCCATGCTGTCTGGTCAATCGGAACACCGCTCGGCCAATTCCGTGAATCAACTGCACGGAATTGGCCGAGCGGTGCTCCGAATGGCGGACGGGGTAAGTGGATCACATCTGTACATATGCATAAAGAAAGAAAGGAATTGCCAACATGGCCAGGGATCTTCTGTTTCCTATGTGATCTGGCATTTAGTAGAAATTGAAATAGATTCCATTATTTCAGTGAAAAGGTTGTGCATTTTGAAATGTAGGGCTATGTTTTGGCTGTTTTCCAAAGCCTAGGCATTAATGGTTAGAATAGAATGAGACTCGAAAGATAGATGCATAAATTGCTCTCTCTTTCTGCTCTCTTTTGCAGCAATAAATGAAAAATTATGTGAGCCACGGCACGAGAAAACCAACAAAGTGGTTGTGCGGCCTGCGCAGACTCAGATCAGCCTGGGCATCCGCCCAGTCTGATCAGAGTCTACGCTGTCCGCATGGAGGCAGATGAGACCCTTAGCTACCCTTTCAGCGCTAAGTGAAGAGTCTGATCGGATTGGGCGGATCCCCAGGCTGGTCTGAGTCTGCGCTGGGCGCACAACCACTTTGTTGGTTTTCTCGCGTCGCGGCTCATGTTATGATCCTGCCTGACTACCTACGACCATTGACCTTCAACAGTGATTTGATATTGTAAGCTAGATGGCTTCGACTTAATCAAGTACTGTTCATATCGTTCAGCGCCAGCAAAATGGCTAAATATTATAAAGTAATATAAACTACAGCTAATTATTGGCATGTCTCTGCCTCTCTTTGCTCAACGCCCTTTAGCAGACTGTTTATCAAAAGTATCTTCCCTCGAAGATGTCAAATGTATAGGCGAATTATAACGTCATAATGACATTGTTTACCAGAGTATTGTGGTTTAAGGAAAATGTCCATGAGAATATATTGCAATAATTAATAAACCAGCTTATTTACAAGAAAATTTGGCATGTAACTGATGCACTATTTGGCTTGAACTTTTTTTCGTGATCATTTATGACTACATGATCAATAGTAGGTCTTATTGTCAGGTTATGTTTACACATGCCTTTGTCAGCGAAGCATTCAGACAAACACGCAACAGTCTATCAACTCGATCCTGCAGTCTTGTACTCCACTAGAATGTTGTTTATATTTTCTGGTCCTTTGGAATTAATGAACTTTGAAAAGTTCTGCTCAAACCAGTGCTAGAAGCCGTGAGCCTCGTGAACTAGCGACGCCATTCCCATCTGAAAATAAAACGATCAAGCATTAGCATATTAAACATTGGTAATCGTCTCGTATATATAAACTGGTAAAAAAGAAGTTAAGTCCCACCTAAATACAAATTCGTCAGTAAGCCTATTTGATTTCCTACAGCCCTTTGCTGTATCAGATTTTTCAGTATAGCAGCGCAATCATCTTCACATGTACAGTGTTTTACTCTTGTTGATTTATTTTTTCATGAGTTCCACGGATTTTAGAACAGGTCCCGTCTTACGCTTCACCAGTTCTATAGTAAAATTTACGAAAATATGACTGCTCTTACAATTGCAAAGTAAGGCAAATGACATCTGCCTAACTTTGTGAGAGAAGCTAAATTTTAAATTACGAAAATATGGCTTCTCTTACAAAGTTAGACAAATGCCATTTGCCTAACTTTGTAAGAGAAGCCATATTTTCGTATATCGGGTCATTTGCCTAACTTTGTAAGAGAAGAAATATTTTCGTAAAGCGGAAGCTTCGCACTAAAACTTTGTGAAGTTACACCCGAGACGGTGTTGTAAAGCAACAGTAATGTTTCAAATTTTTTTTTGTAGCAAAATCCTTCATTTTGGCATTTTAGCATTGTGCCAATGGACATGGTTCTGAACTTATTTTGACCAGTTTATATACTCGTAACGCATAACTGTGCTCTATGTTTGCTCTGAGAACTGGCGGAGTTATCACAATACTCCTGACAGTGAGTGAACCGAAATTTCGATATGGCCACTTTCAGGAGTTTTATGATATACCCACCAGTTTATATTTTGAAAAGTTAGATTTTTTGTATTCCTGCAACCCATTTACCTAAGCGTGATTTTCTTATTTAAGTTGGGATGCTCGTTACACGTATGAGAGACTGCAATATTCACAGAACGCATTTTTCACACGTGTATGATGAATACGGTCGTATTCTTCACATTTTGCCATTGTGACAAATGCGTTCGGATTTTGTAGGGATTTTTAATAGAAACGCATTTTTCACAAATACGGCAAGGGAAGCTTGAAAATGAATGATTTGTTATCCCTTTCCAACTACAACTATGAGTTTGAGCCTCAACTGCACTGAGCCTTTTGGCTTGGGGAGTTAATAGCAAAATCAGTCCCCGCTGTCCGCCGTCCATCGCAAGACGTCGTCTGTCAACACCCTCGAGCTATTATATCTCTTAAGCATCTGGGTCAATCTCAACCAAATTTCATATATAGGAGTCACAAGGCTGGGGAACGATGACATGTCCTTTAAGACAGTTGCTTGAAATTTTGGTTCCTATGGCAAGTGATAATTGAGAGATGCTTCTGACCAGCCTAGCTTCTTGAAACTTGCAGATAACTAAGACAGGCATTAAATCTTAGACAAATTGACAACTGTTCAGGTCGAAATTATGTGTCCCCAGGATTGACGATAAAGTCTACTATAATTGACCTTATGACAAGTATAACACCTCGCCCCCCCCCCCCCCCCCCCGCCCCCCCTTTTTTTCTTTTTGGCTTTATAATTATTTACTGGTAAATTCCTTTCCAAAAGGAAAGATAAAGCATGAAATACTGCTTGAAAATTTTTTTTAACAATTCATCTATTTTTCGGGGAGAAAAAAAACAGATAAATCATGCAATACTGAGTTTGACTTAGACATGATATCCAATTCCACCAGGGTTTGACTTTGTTTGGGTCTATGTGATCTGGTTCAAGAATCCTGGGAAAAGCATTTAAAGTTTATTCTTAATTACATCCCATATTTTATTACCTGGTTCCTCACTGGTGAAAACTGAACTGTGCCCCTAGTTTCGAAATAATTTGTGGGAACATGTTGATTTTTGCTCATCCGTTCGTCCGTCCGTTCGTGTTACTTTATATTTGTACCAAGTTTCCTCAAACTACCTTTTAAAGTTATGAAGCGGAAACGATTTGTGACCGACAGACAGGTAGACAACTATGGGAAAACGATGTCTTCCCGCCTATTTCTACCCAGATATAAATTCCCCCCATGGAAGTTCCATATACCAACATGCAACTGAATATGCCAATATCTTTAACCTTGATGTAGCATAGGGGACTGTTACGAAGAAGCTACCTCCCAAACTTTTGTATTGGAAATGCCTAATAATGCAAAGGAATACCGCAAGGTCGCCTCCCGCTGGATTATGGCACCGCCCAACAGTTTGTACTAGAAGCTGTACACTACAGCTTTCATCATCAGCATACATGTGAATTAAAACCAACAAGGTAAAGGGTGGCCGCAAAGACAGTAGTTGTATGAGCCTACAGTGTCTTAGGCACAGGTTATGAAAAAGGGAGCCTCTCCCTCTCATTTCGTAGCATTTAACCTTCCCTGATTCGAAACAGGTACCCATTTACCGCTGGGAAGACAGAGTGAGATTTTCAGTCGTTGATCCGGCGGGCGACTGGAACCTACGACCTTCTGCGCGGAAGAGCAGAGCAGATTTCTAGTCTTCTTTTTTATTTACTATACCGTTTTTCCGTCCACTATAACTTTCATAATTCTTGGTTATAAAAATGTCAAGAAGTGAAAAATACGTTTTTGTGATATTTTGTCATATTTTAGGGGTGTTGCATGCGTTTGGAAAATTACGTTTTCATGGTACATATCGAACGCAAATTTCACAGATATGTGATAAATGCGTTCGAAGTCTGTGAAAAATACGACCGAATTTGTCACACGTGTGAAAAATGCGAACGCAATTTTCACACATATGAAAAATGCGTTCTGTGAATATTGCGGTCTCACACACGTAAGAGTCTCAGTTAAATCGACAGCTAGTTTGGTTTCTTTGGATTCTTGAATTCTTGAAAAACAGAAAATGACACATGTACATTTCTTTTGCTGTTTCTTACATTTTCTCAATAAATGTTCGATGTGGTTAATAGAGGATCTTACATGAGTGCTCATGTATTATTGAATTTATTAAACGAGTTGGGGAAAAAGATAAGATGCGAGGCTTGCCGAGCATCTTATCGGTTTTTACCCAACGAGTTTAATAAATTCAATAATACAGGAGCACGAATGCAAGATTCTATTTATCATATGACACTAAAATCGCATTTTATTAGCAAAAAATGCACTAAAACGTCACGATTTCGCCATTAGAAAACGGGACGTTTTAATGGACGTCAACGTATAACGTTACGACGTAATTTGCATATTTAATCCACTAGTGGATTATTGTTTTTAATGCATGGCTTTATTACACTCTCAGATGCGACGTCATATGATAAAGATATGTATTGTCTGTTTATTGAAATACATGTATATCCAAACTGGGTCACATAGACTCACGTTTTATAGTGTTGAGGGAGGTAGAGAATGGGAATTGAAAGATAACTGACATTGCATTTGAGCCACGACACGAGAAAACCAACAAAGTGGCATGTGCGCCCAGCGAAGTTCCAGATCAGCTTGGGCATCCGCCCAGTCTGATCAGAATCTTCGCTGTCCGCATGGAGGTAGCTTAGACCCGTAGCTATCCTTTAAGCGCCTAGCGAAGAGTCTGATCAGACTAGGCGGATGCACAAGCTGATCTGAGTCTTCGCTGGGCGCACAACCACTTTGTTGGTTTTCTCGTGTTGCGGCTCATTTATGTTCATGATGAAGTAGAGGTATAATGCTTAAATTGGCCAATGCTTAAATTGGCTCATACTTTATCAACTGCTCATTGCAGACTCAGAGACATTACGATTTCGTTTCTAGCAGAAAGCCATCATTAAATAAGTTGACTGTCATGTAATTGAAATCCGTCTTTAATTTTTATTGCAATACAATAAACAAAACTCAATTAACATTTCTGACTGGCGGCATTCCATGTATAAAGATTGAAACTGGATCTTTTCAGCGCTCGTTTAGTTTCTGGACCTTCGAGCGAAAATGACCCTTATCATAAAAATAACCGTACCTGCAACTTTAACTTGAGAAACTGGTGGCAGGTATATGAGCAGGCTCAATTAAACCAAATCTGCTTTTTTCATTTCCCTGATGCGTACATTCTCCTTTAAAATTTGATCCGCGACACGAGAAAACCAACAAAGTGGTTGTACGCCCAGCGCAGACTCAGATCAGCCTGGGCATCCGCCCAGTTTGATCAGACTCTTCGTAAAGGGTTCAAAGGGTAGCTAAGGGTCTTGGCTACCTTCTTGCGGACAGCGAAGACTCTGATCAGACTGGGCGGATGCCCAGGCTGATCTGAGTCTGCGCTGGGCGCACAACCATTTTGTTGGTTTTCTCGCGTCGCGGCTCATTTATATTCAGCTCAGGTCTAAATTTAATAGAGGACCACAATAATAATTCAGACAGGATAAATAAATTAAGTACTTATGAAAAGGTAAGACCAAACAATTGTTTCATACGCATACACGTAAAAATGTAAAGCTGTTTAAAAGTCAGATTAGTATTCATCGGACCTTGCAATGACTTGAATTTGCATTTTGAAAACGTACATGTATATAGACTGATTAGACTCTTCTCCTCGTACTTCACTGGGAGGGTGTGTGTGGGTGGGGGTTCGGGCGATGGTGCTGGTATAACTTCCGGTGCCGAGGCGTCCTACTTATTTGGATAAAAGTAGGACAAGGACCTACTGTGCTAACAGTAGGTGCGGGCGGGAAATTTTTGGATTTTTCTCTCGTCTATCATACCTTTTCTTTCTTTCTCTCTCTCTCCCTCTCTCTCTCTCTCTCTCTCTCTCTCTCTCTCTCTGGGAGTCGGCCCGATATAGACTGAAATACTGTCTCAAAGGGTCGTTAAACACAAAACAACCAACCAAAATCGTACTTCATCATAGTGCAGATTATATAATCTCTGGTGCCTTGGCATAACTGTGTTCATTTAGAATCATTTTGAAAATAGGGTTCTGCTTAAGCTGGGACTGGGGGTCTAAGGGGTGTGACTGTTTGTGCATATTTCGTAACTGGCCATTAACAGACTCAGTTAAACCGGGTTTGCTACTTTTCTTTGACGTATTCCTTACTTCCAAAGAATCTAAATAGATAAGTTCCAGAGTTCTAGATAAGAGGGAGTATTTGGTGATAATTAGGGATAATTTTCGCGAAATCGGCATGAAACATATGTTGTGACCCCTCATCTGAACCGTCTAGACGAGACGGTTCAGATGAGGGGTCACAACATATGGTTAGAATGAGAATAAGAAAAATTATCCCTAATTATCATCAAATACGCCCTCTTATCTAGAGCTCTGGATAACTCCCTCAACTTGAGATGCATTTCCATTCAATTCAGTACATAACATGGCAAGTTCTCAGGACTGTAAAGTGTTCTCGCGCTTATGCCAGAACAAATTCATACACTTCTACTGAAGCCGGCTTTATACCATCGCCTTTGGTGAGTGAGGATCCAGGTTCGTTCCTCAGCCAAAGCACCTAAATCTTTAAGGATCCGTGACAAATGGCGCTCAACGTAATTTGAGTATTATTTCACGTGCTTTTTATAACGTAGAAATTAATGGCCGAATTTAATTTGAACGGGTAGCATGCCTTATGATACTTGCCAGGCTTTACAAGTAGCGACGTGATAGAGTATTCACCTTTGGTGAGAGGACCCGGTTCGTTCCTCTGTCTGTGCGTCTAAATATCTAGTATGTAGATATTATCGATATCACAAACTAATATATACTGAACAAAAAAAGAAACGCTACATAGATAATTCATGAATTTTAAGCTAAACAACACTATTTTCGAATAATGCTACGTTATTCTCCCACGTGTCAGACGTCAGACACCCGTATTAACTAATCGGTTTGCGATTTGCATAAATTGTGACAGAATTATTCCACTTTGACTGAAAATACCATTGACAATGTGAGTCGCTCGATGCGCATCCGCCAGCGCTTAAATTTTTGCACTTTCGGATTTGCCTTGTAACCGCCTATAAGAAACCCTATGAACCGTATGACACTTAACCAGCAGCTCAAAGAAATAAGATGTTAAAGATAATGTGTCTTTGAAATTGTCTCCCTTGCAATGAAAAGTATAGCAAATCATTTACTCCGATTTACCAGTACGTTTTAATAAAATTTTCAAGTTTAATTCATGGATCTTATTCCAGCTTCTCCAGACAATGGTTCATGATGAAAAAGTTTGATCAAACTGGTTAATTGTCCGTGGTATACCACCTTGCATTGTCTATGGGAGTTTCAGTGCATAGCATGAAAGTCAGAGTCAAGTGTCATGAGAAGCGATGTTCCAAGCCTTGTGCTTCACTGATCAACCCTTTGGAAGCGGCGATTGGGCCGTTTTCGTAACAACTAATGCCTGATAAACGTCTCAGAAGTAACTTGTTCACATGGGCTGCCAGCTTGAGTGAAACACGGGTCTTCAAAAGGCACCTTAAAATAGCAATTTCAACTTGACCCCTCATTGAATCAAACTGATCTGGAGACATTGATCTCGCAGCTTATGTTCTTATATTCATTTTCTTAAATACTGATACTTTTTGGCATTTTTATATAAAATAAAAACTGGCAAGGTCTTAATTCAGTTCAAGACAACGTGCATTGAATGTGCATGTAACGTTTCTTTTTTTGTTCAGTATATATATAAAGCCCTTCTGGCTTTATTCAGTCTTGTAAGTGACTCGCCTGAGTTTATAGAAAGAAAGATGCACTAGCATGAATGTTGGATACTATACCGTTTCATCATTGGTGTTTCTGCTTTCTTGTTTCGGTGTGTTGGGTGGTTTGTGCTTTGTGCTTTGTGAATGTGGCCTTTCCTGGGTATGCTTATTTAAGCCTACTTTATAGGCGCATATGAGGCAGGTCTGTGTCTCTGCGGTTAATCTAATGCGTTAAGGATCCTTTATGTGTGTGGCTCCAACTTGTTACTGTGGACTTGACACGGTGTCAGAAGTGGTACATTTTCATGCACCACCTTAACCGTATTGACCTTAAATAATGAGACAGAAGTGTCTGAACAAACAGCGTCAAAGGAGCGGTCTGATCTGCGTCTACACTGCTTGCCAATCGGTAAAAAGTGTTTTTTTTTTACGCATTACCATATAGTTAAAGCAACTTTTTTAAGGAAAATTAATGTAATTGGTTACGGTGTCTCAACATTTAGGATAATTACGATAATTTGATACGGGTTTCGGTTTCTCAGGCGTAATTAAAATCTTCAAAACAAAGAAATGGGACCCAAGATTTTGCATTTCGACTCCTCGATTGAATGTGTCCCCTATTCTGGCTCTTCCGCTAATGAGGTTGCAATTACTTTAGTTTGGCTCATGTTTCCTCTCCGTAATCAAACGGAGGATAATTAACCGCAGTCCGTCGGCAGAATTGTCTGATACGTAATACGACCGAAGGGAATGTGGACGAATTTATTGGAAGAATACTGAGCAACTCGATAATATTTTAATGGAATTCGGGCATTGTTTTACCCGGGGCTTGGGTGAGGACATTCCCTTTATTTTCATTTTTTTTAATTTAATGGCATCCGCCCAGTCTGATAAGAGACTTCGCTGTCCGCATGGAGGTAGCTTAGACCTCTACCTACCCTTTAAGCGGACAGCGAATACTCTGGTCAGACTGGACGTTCTATTGTGGTTCATAAACATACAAGTTATTTGGTCTGCGTGAAATAGTTCTACCCCATCAAGAGACCAAAAAATAGCAAACATAGAAATCAGGATTAAATACTGAAAAATGAGCACTCAACAGCAAGGTTGGGGCAAAAGACGTCTAAAAGACCTCGGTGGGTCCGACCATAGACAGATTTTCAAGCCCTAAACCAATTACATTGAAAGCTTTTAGGCCGGAGTCACCATTAAGGCAAGACCTCTTTTACGCTTTCAAAAGTTTTTTGGCAGGAAGATGGGCCATCACGAAAATACACATCAATGGAAACCTAGTCCGTACCGAAAGAAGTGCAGTTGTCACCCCTGGTTAACTACGTATATACAAGGGCTGTTACGAAACGAAAAAGAGCTGTTACGAAACGTAAGTAAAAGGGTCATATTTACCAAACGACCTGGTCACAAAAGAACTGTTATAAAACGAAAAAGAGTCATAGTTACCAAACGACCTGTTGACCAGGTCGTTTGGTAACAATGACTCTTTTTCGTTTCGTGACAGCTCTTTTTCGTTTTGTAACATCCTTGAAAGCTTAGTTAACCAGGCCAGGTATGGTTGTTATCTATTGAAAGAGACAGGAACACCATACTCGGGTCCAAACTGATAATTATGCGCTCTCTTGTCATTTCCATATTGAGACTTGGACCTTTAATGCAGAAGTGATAAGGGGCCAAAAGTCTGTCTGAAACCAAGCAGTGCCCCAGACCTTTGGCGGAATAAACAGATCATTTTCCAAAGGCAATGCGTTCACTCTTTTAGGATGTCATCTCAGCACTTGCTTGATTGAACTTGATAGTTTAATGTTTATATTAAACTTTCTGTTTTCTTTTTCTTTTTTGCTTTGCTTTCAAAGACGGAATGGTGAAACACTTGTTTTTATTAAAATACTGCAATTCAAATGCTATGGATAGACAAATGGACAGATGAATGAACGACAAGGCACCGAAAACACTGACCCAAAGCTATATGCTCTAGATCCTATAGCATTACAAATCCAGCAGGCAAAGACGTCGTGCCTACGCCGATGCAACGTCATGACGTCGCATCGACATTAGTACGACATCATTGTGACGTTGTGTGCCAAATGGAAAAGATACGGAGGAAACCCGCTAGTCCTGCCATTGGAAATAGTCACAATTCGAGTTTTCTCCCTTGCACTAAAACGCTCACACTGAAAATCTATATAATGAAATTAACTCCTTAAATTAAGTTTTGAGACCACACAAGACGTTTTTCAGAAGCCATACTTCTACCAGCACGTGCAAAAAAATCGTCTGCTGTGGTCTGTGGAATTTCGATCGAAGATAGTTCCATCATGTTTCGAAAAACGGTACGTGTTTTTGCGTTGGGTTATCTAGACGTTTTATTTATTCAAAAGAAAATATTATCTCAAAACTTTAGTCTATCTTTGCGCGTTGACTTTCGGAAACTAAACACTTATTGTTACTAAATATGAAACCAATATTGAGTCACTCAGTTCAAAGGATTTACTGTTTTTCAAGCATAAAATGAAAGTAGTGCTGATACAGATATCAGATAAGACGTGTCCTGATAAAGGAATATGCGTGGTGCGCATGTCAAGTCCACTAGCAGACACGCGCAGTGACCAGCGCATGCGCAGTTTTTTTCCTGCACTTGGCCAAATCCACTGTCTGTCTGAACTGCACCTGCCCTGACTAGGTTGCGCATGTGGATAGGCTGTTCTGGGCAGACCAGCTGATAAATTTTACACGAAGCAGCAAGATTAACTCTTTAAGCCCCAGTGACGCAATTAGCAAAATTTGCAAACAGCGTAGATCCTGATGAGGCGGCTCATTATGAGCCGCCTCATCTAGATCTACACTGTTTGCCCTCTAGTCTTTGAATTCTCAATAAAAAAGAGTCTTGGACAAGGCATCTTTTTTAATTTTTGCAGACGTAAATTTTGTCGTCTGCTTTTTGGTACTGAAAGAGTTAAAGATTCAGGCGATATTGTCAGGAAGGTCTCAGACTAGTGCGCGGCGTTCATGCAAATAATAGTTTGAGCCATAATTTCAAGCATGTACCAAAATATCTTTGGAAACACAAATGAGCCGCGACGCGAGAAAACCAACAAAGTGGTTGAGCGCCCAGCACAGACTCAGATCAGCCTGGGAATCCGCCTTACCCGCTCAGACTTTTCGCTAAACGCTTAAAGGGTAGCTAAGGGTCTAAGCTACCTCCATGCGGACAGCGAAGACTCTGATCAGACTGGGCGGATGCCCAGGCTGATCTGAGTCTGCGCTGGGCGCACAACCACATTGTTGGTTTTCTCATGTTGCGGATCAAATTATGAATTTCCTTATTTATCGCCCCTGTTCTACAGTCCGTTATGGTATCGAAATAAATTCCAAACCAAAGAACGTACCCTTAAATCTCTATTACGTGTGAATTGACGCAAACATTACTTTTCATTTGCTGTGGAAATCGTAAAAAATAAAATGGAAAACGTCTCCGAAAAACATATATCTAATTTTGATATGTTTTGTTGAAATCTGATAAATCTGATTTTAGGAATATTAAAATTGCACGGTGTAAATATTTCTCAAAGAATACCCCCAGTTCAGACAACGTCTTTTCTTTTTAACCTCAGACTGAGAGAGGCGCTAAGAGAAGTTCCCGACCTATCTTTTGTCAAGACGAAAATCATTCATGCCAGCTCACCATTCATGCCAGCTCACAGTTATAACAAGTCTTTTCTACCGTCAGTTAAGCTTTACGCGTAGCTGGAATGAACTGTCTGAAGATAAAAGAAATGCAACTTCAGTAGCAGCTTTCAAAAATGAACAGTAGTCCAATGTCAGACCCCCGCCATCCTTTTTCTTTGATGGCATAAGAACAGGACAGATACATCACACACGACTGAGATTGAATTGCAGTTCATTAAGGCAGCATCTTTTCTCAAAAAATATTGTAGACAGTCCTCTATGCGAATGTGGAGCTGTCGAAGATAATAAACATTTCTTTCTGGACTGCCACCGATATAGGTACCTGCGAGCTGAACTTATCAACACTATCTCATTGATTTGTCCCCCAACACTAAATATCCTTCTTCATGGTAGTTCCGAATTAACAGACTCTGATAATAAGAAAATATTCTTAGCGGTGCATGACTTCATAATTAAATCTAAAAGATTTTGAGTTGAATATCTAAAACATCACCTTCTGATATAAATTTGAATATGATTTAGTTAGAAGACCCGCCTGAGGTTAATGTAAGCAACAGTGACCATGACGCATCTACATATTTATATAGGGCAACTTGAATACTTAAATACCCATTTACTTGAATACTTAAAACTCCTTAGTCCGTACATAAACAACGAGATATACTGAACTCCATTCCCCGTGGAGCTCTATTTGGACTCATTGTAAAACACTGGTATCATTCTTTCTTTCTTTCTTTTTCATCTATTATAGCAATAATCCAAAATGTGTGTATCCACATGCGGGAGCATCAATACACTTTGTGGTGCCCCCGCTTGTGGGTATGCACACATAAACATAGATACCGAGACAATATATATGTTAAAATAGACAAGTAGATTTAGTCGACAAACACGATAGATAGTATATATTCTGTGTTATTGTATAATTGAGGGATACAGATTCAAATAAGTCTCTTGACTTCCTTCTGGATCCCTTTTGTATAATATATGTATCTATTTCATAATGTCCATTGAATGTGTGTTTTTTATACGAAAGAAATAAAGTTTAAACCAAGACGAAAATCGAAAAAAAGAAAAAAAAAAAAGAAAAAAAGAAATATCTCATTCCATCTTCGAGAGGGAACGGTTCGAACACGTCAGGGGACCAGTTTTCGCAGTGATTTTTCTTTTAAAGTAGCCTAAGTCACGTCGCGGAACAGGGGCGTAACTAGGGGCAATTTCATGATACGCACAACCATGTTTTATGCTCTACTTCTTGAAAGGAAAGCTAGTATTTCAGCCATTTGGTAATTGGTATTGAAATCTTGTCTAATTTATAAAATTTCAGCATGCAAATATGCAGGTGCGTTTTGAAATTTTGTCAATTTTGACAAAATTTCAATACGCACTTGCGTATTTGCCGTATACGTAGCTACGCCCTTGGCGGAATAATGTTTCGTTCAACGATACGTCACGTTATGCGAGAAAATTATCATGGCAAAAAATGAACCGCTGAGTCGTGTTTAAACCGTTCTCCCAGCGGAAAAAGATATTTCCTCAGTCTTTTCGTTTCCACGTACATGTACTTATATTTTATAGATTAAATCATAAATGTTTTATTAGACTGGCTTCAGTCTGTTAAATAGTATTGCAACAGAATCATACAATATATATAAAATATAGGAATGAATATGGATTCTACATTCTCTGATAGCTGAAATTATGATGCCCTTCTTTGGAATAGATAGTTTTTTCCGTTCTACTAACAAGTATTACTGGAGTCTGGAGCCAGTCTAATGTTTTACTAGAAACTAAAGATATGTCGGAAAACTGTTCGGAATCATCGCTCTTTGACGTTGAAATCAATGACCTTAGATTTTATGACGTCATAGAAAAAGAAAAAGAAATTCATGTCGTGACGATTGTCTTGATTATTACTCTTTGTACACGAAAACTGGAAGTTTTACTCTATACTATTCCATTTTAACCTGCCAAAACCGCTGATCCCTCGGAAACAAATCCGAATAACTTACCTGTTTCTAGATAAAACCTGGGGCCGTATTCATAAAGCCACTTAAGTCGTTGCTATGCGGTTGCTAAGGCTAAATTTCCTTGAAGGAGATTCCCTACAACTATGAAATTTGCTCTGGAGGAACAGTCTTTGTAAGACTGTTCCTCCAGAGCAAATTACATAGTTGTAGGGAATCTCCTTTATAGATATTTAGCCTTAGCAACCGCATAGCAACGACTTAAGTGGCTTTATGAATACGGCCCCAGGAATTTATTTGGACAAGTTCTAGGGAAAGCCTAATATAGTTTAATGTAAATTTTCTTTCTCTTTTTCCTTATCTTTTTTTAAAGAAAATATCGTCGAATTTCCCAGATTCATCGTTTAAATTGAGTATAAATAGTTTATCATGTTTATGTGTTTGAAAGAACAAACTGATACCCTGTTTAGACTAGAGTTTTAATCCGAATCGAATCCGAATTCGCTTCGAATTAACTGTTTACACTAGCAAATCTAATTCGAATTAAAAACTAATTCGGAGTAAACTAATCCTACAGAGTACCTTGGATCGAAACCGAATTAACTTTTACTTCGGATTAAAAGTCATGTCTAAACAGCAAACCGAAGCGAATTCGCATTAAAATTTATTTTTGTACTGACCTCGGGCATGTACTTGCACTGAATCGAAAACGGTATAGTCTAAACAGACAAGTGAGTTCGCTTCGGATTACCTTATTGCGGAGCAACTTGTTCCGAATCGAAACAGGTATCGTCTAAAAAGAGTATGAGCTTTGTAGGTCTTCGTACAGCTTTTAGACCGTACATATTCATACGACAAGTCAGAAATGCCACGATGCTTTCGTAAAAGTAAATAAATAATTAATCATTTGTCAGATTCTAAGTTTAAAAAAAAAATAATGGTTTTATTATGGTGTTTTTATCTTTATTGCAAAGTCTAAGATTTTTATTTTCCATTTTGTCATATGCAGTTTACCTTTCATTTATTTGCTTTATATAATGAATTCTAATTTATTAACTTATTTAGTTTAATATAAATTTGCAACAGTATTTTTTCTTTAAATGTATACATTTTTTTCTGTCTTGGTCGTCATAGTGTTTGTATAATGTCAGATACCGGCATATTTTTTAATCGCACATTGCATTAGCATAACTTCGTTGATGATCCCATATTAAGCATTCTAACCAGACATGTTACATTTTGGAGATGATAGCAGAGCGAAACCATGATAGCGCAGGGGAATTCCTTGTTTTTGTTTGAAACCGCATGGACACATCTAAAGCCAAATTCTTGTTTATCACACGAAACGTCCCGCAAAATATGACACCAACGAAACCACAAGTGAACGATTAATTCTGTATTGTTAATTTCCTCCAATATAATTTCTTTAGGATTGAATTTTGATAAATGACCCTATGGTGGTACTGATGGTTACCCAAAAGACATATGGCTAAAGACCCTGGAGGCACTCCAAACAAAGAAATATTAACATTTCTGTCCAAAATAATGTGTTTTGCTTTATTAGCGATAATTCATATTCCGCACTTAAAAGCTTAATTTCAATAGTTTATGGAGCTTTCGTCAAATTGAAGCCGTATCATATTAACGGATTATAATAATTTGAAGGCTCCATCATGACAAACCGCAATTTGTACAATATTGTTAGTTTTGTCAGTTAAAGACGTCACTTATTCCTTGTCGTCGCTTCCAAAACCACAAATTAGGAAAAAATAATACCATATAATTTCATCAAATTCCCTGTTTCTTTATCACTTTTCTTCTTGTTTTAATATTGAAATCTTCATTAACCTTTTTTCTCTCTCTGAAAGTAGTATTGTAGTTTTAATTTCAATTTTGTTCTGAACAAAAATACGACTCTGTTAAATTCCGAATTCTGCAAGCTGCATAAAAGTTATTGTTAATTGGCGACTGTTAAGTTAAAATAAACTCACTTTTAAAAGAGAAAGATTTTAATATCGTACAGAATTTTGTACAGATTGATAATTTGGACACGTTTTCTAAATTTTATAACTTAAAGCTCGTTCCGTTAAAAGAGAGATTCACATCATGAAAATGGATTGTTTGCCGGTTGGAAGCTCGAATCTCTGCTGTTAAGCAGCGGTGGTCAACCATGCCCTGAGACCAGTGGCCGAAGCTGTCAGCCGGAAACAACTACCACTACAAGTCACTTAACATTCACTGCCTTTATTACTTTTCCACAATGTTATTTTCTTTACTTCGCATTATGTCCAAAAAATTATAGACAGTTTTGTATTTCTGTACTTCGTCTTGGATTCCTTTAAATTGGCTATATGTGTGTAAGTTTCGCATACAGCTAGATATTCCAGTCTGTCAATTGGGGCCACTCATACTTGAATTGGATATATGTTCGGCGAGCTTGCAATTAGTCAACTGGTTGCTGACATGACTACAGGTAAGGCTTCTTTAAAAGCAAGTCCGAAACTGAGGGCAAGTTTAACAGCGCTTTGGCTTAACCATCTGTTCTATCATTGTTCTGTCAAGAGTTATATTTAAAGAAGTGATCTCTGAAACTCTTGTAAAATAGCTTTGTTTGCCGGTAAACGCACAAAGTAAGATTTTACTGTTTAATTTACCTTTTAAAGCCTGATTAGAAAATGTCTATAAATCCGTATTTCTGATCAAATCTCGTTCAAACTTCATCATTGCGTAGATGAGTATCTGTACCTTCCATATGCATGAAAAATAAGCATTTATGAAATCGTTGACAGAGATTTCCATGCGTTTGTTCAAGCTTACTGTCTGCATGGACTGTAGAGTATAAATGTGTATTTGGATATTGTAAGTGAGTTTTGCTTGTGTTTTAAACGTCAAAATACGTCAGCAAACAGTCGCTGCTTTGCGTCAAGAATAGAATGCGATTCCTCAGCATTCGATTTGGACTAGGCCTATCATCAGTTCTATGCGCGGAAGATGTACAGAATGCATACGAACCAAGGGAGGTCACACCTCTTATTGAAAACTGTGACATTGAAAATTGACCCCTACCTTTTTCAGAGACCCGTCACAAAGTACTGAATTGACACAATTAAATCAAAGTTTCGAGTTAAATGTCCGATTGTCTACCTCTAATACTATGTGAATCATTTTCTTAAATTCTTTGTAATTTCTAAGAAAATATCAAAATATTACTCTGTGCGTTTCTTTTTTTGTTTGGTATATATACGGTTGTGCTCGTTGTCTTGCGGTATACAGTTATTGTCTTGTGTTTTTGGCTTGCGCTTTCGAGCGCAAGCCAGTATTCAAGTGGTTTAGTGATACCGAGTTATTTTCGGAAGAAACGATACGTCACGCTTAGTCGGAAAATACCAATAGAGTTTGTACTGCAACGACTCCTTCTAAACCTTTTTAGGGACGCAAACCATATAGATTGGAAAGCTCGTTCCGGTTTGAGACTGCCTTTCTTCATGATTTTCTCCACAAACACGAAAATTTCTTTTTTAACAACAAACAAAGACACGTACGATTTGTCTATTTTTATCCACTCCCGATTTACCTCATCTGCTAACAAGTAGCCCAAAGGGCAACAATTGCTCACCTGAGAGACATTGTAAACCTATAGGGATATTTAAGATGCTCAAGGGCAGCTAACTCCACAGTCAGCGGTCCAATCAGGCTGAAAATTAAACTCGTCCAAAACATTATGTATGCCCTCATTTAATATATGCAAGTTTAAAAAGTATCCGATCAAGAGCACAATAGACAGAGCTGTCAAGGGCAGCTAACTTCGTAGCGGTTGGCCTGATCTGGCGAAAATTTGAACTTGTTTAAGAAATTATGCATTTCCTCATTACCTGCAAGTTTGAAAAGGATCGGATAAGTAGAAACCAAGAAAAAGTGGCGACATTGATTTTTTGGATGCCCATAGTCAGTGGTGGGATCTAGCCGAAGTGCTAACTAATCCAAGCTTTTATGCATATCCTCATTACCTGCAAGTATGAAGAGGATCCGATGAAAAATGAAAATGTGATGACATTGTTTTCTCCATTATAAGACTATGGGATTTTTTTTCAAACGCTCAAGGGCAGCTAACTCCGTAGTCTGTGCTCGAATCCGGCCAAATTTCGAACTCATCCAAGCTCTTATGTATGTAATCATTACCTGCAAGTATGATAAGAATCTAATCAAAAACCTTGATTGCAGCACCCTGAAAGTCAAACTTGCTCGAGATATTGTCATGCCCTACATTTGTGTGAATTTATTTCAAAATTCGTTGAGAAATGTAGGTGCTAGAGCAATGACAAAGTTTTTCTAAAAATAGCCACAGTGACCTTGACCTTAGGCACAGCATCCTGAAAGTCGAACTTGCTCGAGATATTGTCATACCCTACATTTGTGTCAAGTTATTTCAAAATCCATGGAGAAATGAAGGTGCAAGGGCGATGACAAAGTTTTTCTAAAAATAGCCACAGTGACCTTGACCTTGGGCACAGCACCCTGAAAGTCGAACTTGCTCGAGATATTGTCATGCCCTACATTTGTGTGAATTTATTTTAAAATCAATTGAAAAATGTAGGTGCTAGAGCGCTGACAAAGTTTTTATAAAAATAGCCACAGTGACCTTGACCTTGGGCGCAGCACCCTGGAAGTCAAACTTGTTCGAGATATTGTCATGCCCTACATTTGTGTGAAGTTATTTCAAAATCCGTTGAGAAATGTAGGCGCTAGAGCGATGACCGAGTTTTTCTAAAAATAGCCACAGTGACCTTGACCTTGGGCGCAGCACCCTGGAAGTCAAACTTGTTCGAGATATTGTCATGCCCTACATTTGTGTGAAATTATTTTAAAATCTGCTGAGAAATGTAGGTGCTAGAGCGCTGACAAAGTTTTTCTAAAAATAGCCACAGTGACCTTGACCTTGGGCGCAGCATCCTGAAAGTCGAACTTGCTCGAGATATTGTCATGCCCTACATTTGTGTGAAGTTATTTTAAAATCAATTGAGAAATGTAGGTGCTAGAGCGCTGACAAAGTTTTTCTAAAATTAGCCACAGTGACCTTGACCTTGGGCGCAGCATCCTGAAAGTCGAACTTGCTCGAGATATTGTCACGCCCTACATTTGTGTGATATTATTTTAAAATCCGTTGAGAAATGTAGGCAATAGAGCGATGACAAAGTTTTTCTAAAAATATGTGATGACGTTGTTTTCTCCATTATAACACAATGGGATTTTTTTCAAACGCTCAAGGGCAGCTAACTCCGTAGTCTGTGCTCGAATCCGGCCAAATTTCGAACTCATTCAAGCTCTTATGTATGTCATCATTACCAGAAGTATGATAAGGATCTAAGCAAAAACAGTTGAGAAAAGGTGATGACGCCATTTTCCCCATTATAACCCTATGGTATTTTTTTCAAACGCTCAAGGGCAGCTAACTCCGTAGTCTGTGCTAGAATCCGACCAAATTTCGAACTCATCCAAGCTCTTGTGTATGTCATCATTACCTGCAAGTATGATAAGGATCTAATCAATAACAGTCGAGAAAACGTGATGACGCCGTTTTCCCCATTATAACCCTATGGGGGCTATCTGTTGCCATGGAAACCAGAGTTCTGAGCTGATCGGCACCAAAACCTAATGCAGCCTTTCCCCCACCCAAATGATGCTTCAGATAAAATTTGATTGCGATCGGCCCACTGGTCTCTGAGATATTTATGTTTGAAAGTGTTGACGCACGCACCCACCCACGCACCCACGGACGGACGGACGACGGCTCGACTCCCATCCTATAAGCTCACCTCTGAGCCTTCGGCTCAGGTGAGCTAAAAATAACAGATGGAATACCTATTTTTGATAGTGCATGTACTTTGTTTTGATATTTCCGTTAAAAAGCACGTTTTTCTTTCACAAGTGCCTTGAACATGGATACATATCTTTTGCTTTTTATAAACTGATTGCATAAATATAAAAACTCCGAATTTAATGCAAACTATTTGGCTTTGCATCCTAAGAAATAAACCAAAACCTGTGTAAGACACAGTGTTTATATATAGCTTAGCTTACAAGCATTAGCTTTTCCAAGAATCATGCAGCGGCGTCGCGAAAAAATAGGCCTCAGGGCATCGCATAATTTGACTAGTCAGAGCAGCCTGCACACTGTCCAGAGCCGGTGCATTCTTGGGGTCTGATCAGTCTTTTTCGGCATATATATCCTTCATGATGCAGACATCTTTCATGCTGAGGAGAGACTGATCAGAATGCGCTTATGCCGGAGTGGGCTGATCTGTGTTCAGTGTATCTATAAAACCTAAATAGCGAAGTTCAAATTCATTGTTTAAATTTAGAAGCAGGCGCTTTTGACGATTTTTCCCCTTATCACTCATCACATTTACTGAAAAAATATATCCCATCTATCCGTGTGTGTGGTTTATATGTACAACTGACCGTGTTATGTATGTAAAAGCTGGCTATGCAGGTGCGTAATATCAACGCATACGCATTGCAACAGCCATTTCCATGACAGGAAGCGATATAATGTACACATTTTTAGCATCTGATAAATTTCCTTTTGCCCATTAACATGTTCATGAATAGCTGAACTGGGACCTCTTGCAATGATACAAGTACAGACAAGAGGTCCATGGTGGCCCTGAATCGCTCACCTGAGCATTAATCAGTTCACTGGCTCTGGTGAAGATTTATAATAGTTTTTACCATACTAACATTTGACCTAGTTTTTGACCCGACATGACCCAGTTTCAAACTTGGCCTGGATATTGTAAGAATAAACATTCTGACACAGTTTCATTGAGATTGGATCAAAACTGTGCCCTCTGGAGCGTATACAAGGTCGTTCTTATATTTGACCTAGTGACCAAGTTTTTGACCCGACACGACCCAGTTTCAAACTTTACTTAGATTTCATTAAGATAAACATTCTGACAGAGTTTCATGAAGATTGGATCAAAACTGTGCCCTCTAGGGTGTACACAAAGTTTTTCTAAGATTTGACTTTGAGCCGACGTGACTCAGTTTCATAGGGGTCTTAGATATATGGACAATAAACATTTTGACATAGTTTCATGAAGATTGGATCAAAACTATGCCTTCTAGTGCTTACACAACGTTTTTCTAAGATTTAACATAGTGACCTAGTTTTTTTTACCCGACATGACCTACTTTCAAACTTGGCCGAGAGTTTATGAAGATAAACATTCTGACAAAGTTTCATAAAGATTAGATCAAAACTGTGTCCTCTAGAGCGTACACAAGGTTTTTCTATGATTTGACCTAGTGACCTAGTTTTCGACCCGACATGACCCAGTTTCAAACTTATCCTACATATTATGAGGATAAACATTCTGACAAAGTTTCATGAACTTTTAATCAAAACTGTGCCTTCTAGAGCGCACACAAGGTTTTTCTAAGATTTGACCTAGTGACCTAGTTTTTGACTCGACATGACCCCGTTTCCAACTTGGCCTAGAGTTTATGGAAATAAACATTCTGACAATGTTTCATAAAGATTGGATCAAAACTGTGTCCTCTAGAGCCTACACAAAGTTTTTCTATGATTTGACCTAGTGACCTAGTTTTTAACCCGACGTGACCCAGTTTCGAACTTGTCCTAGATATTATGAGGATAAACATTCTGACAAAGTTTCATGAACTTTGGATGAAAACTGTGCCTTCTAGAGCCTACACAAGGTTTTTCTAAGATTTGACCTATTGACCAAGTTTTTGACCCGACATGACCCAGTTTCAAACTTATCCTACATATTATGAGGATAAACATTCTGCCAAAGTTTCATGAGCTTTGGATCACAACTGTGACTTCTAGAGCTTACACAAGGTTTTTCTAAGATTTGACCTACTGACCTAGTTTTTGACCCGACAGGACCTACTTTCAAACATGGCCGAGAGTTTATGGAAGTAAACATTCTGACAAAGTTTCATAAAGATCAGATCAAAACTGCGTCCGCTAGAGTGTTCACAAGGTTTTTCTATGATTTGACCTAGTGACCTAGTTTTCGACCCGACATGACCCAGTTTCAACCTTGTCCTACATATTATAAGGATAAATATTCTGACAAATTTTCATGAACTTTTAATCAAAACTGTGCCTTCTAGAGCGTGCACAAGGTTTTTCTAAGATTTGACCTAGTGACCTAGTTTTTGACCCAACAAGACCCAGTTTCGAACTTGGCCTAGAGTTTATAGAGATAAACATTCTGACAAAGTTTCATAAAGATTGGAAAAAAACTGTGTCCTCTAGAGCATACACAAGGTTTTTTCTCTGATTTGACCTAGTGACCTAGTTTTTGACCCGACGTGACCTAGTTTCAAACTTGTCCTAGATATTATATGGATAAACTTTCTGATTATGTTTCATGAACTTTGGATCAAAACTGTGCCTTCTAGAGCGTACACAAGGTTTTTCTAAGATTTGACCTAGTGACCTAGTATTTGACCCGACGTGACCCAGTTTCAAACTTATCCTAGATATTATTAGGATTAACATTCTGACAAATTTTCATGAAGTTTGGATGAAAACTGTGCCCTCTAGAGCGTACACAAGGTTTTTCTAAGATTTGAACTAGTGACCTAGTTTTTGACCCGATATGACCCAGTTTCAAACTTGGCCTAGAGTTTATAAAGATAAACATTCTGACAAAGTTTCATAAAGATTGGATCAAAACTGTGTCCTCCAGAGCGTACACAAGGTTTTTCTAAGATTTGACCTAGTGACCTAGTTTTAGAACTGACGTGACCCAGTTTCAAACTTATCCTAGATATTATTAGGATTAACATTCTGACAAAGTTTCATGAACTTTGGATGAAAACTGTGCCCTCTAGAGCGTACACAAGGTTTTTCTAAGATTTGAACTAGTGACCTAGTTTTTGACCCGATATGACCCAGTTTCGAACTTGGCCTAGATTTTATAAAGACTAACATTCTGACAAAGTTTCATGAAGATTGAATCGAAACTGTGCCCTCTAGAGTGTACACAAGCAAAAGTTGACGGACGGACGGACGTCCGGACGGACGTACGACGGACGACGGACATCACGGTATCCTAAAAGCTCACCCTGAGCACTTCGTGCTCAGGCGAGCTAAAAAAGGGGACAATTCAGAATCGTTAAAATTTGAATCTCGTTGATTTTTTGATTGAGTTGTTGCTTAACGTCCACGGTAAACAACTATGGTCATGTCGGGAAGTTCAGTTAACCTAATCAACACTATTCCTGGGCAGGCTTAGACCTCCTAAGCGGTTAACCAGTACTAAGTGCACATACTTTCGCCAGTAACCGACAACTGCCCTTCTTGAATCAGCGGAAGGAGAAACGAAAGTATGTGGCCAGACAGGGTTTCAAACCCAGGACCTCTGACTTATGAGTCAGGTGCCCTGCCGATTGCGCTACGCGGCCAGGCTAATCTCGTTGAGGATGACTGTTAGGAATTCATGTACAGCTTTATGACAATGGAGGGGCACAGGCAGTTAAACTCAGCATCATCGCACCATCCAACCAACCGGGGCGTCCTACTGATTTGGATTATAGTAGGGCAAGGGCCTGCTGTGCTTGCAGTAGGTGCGGATGGTGGTTGTGTGGACATTTTTCTTGCTTTTATAACACTCTAATTTTGCCTTTTTACTTCACCTACAAATGTAAAGAGAAATATTTACACTCGTCGACGATTTCCTTGGATGAACCTATACTGAACTGACGATGTTCATATATCCATGAACAACACTCATTCATGCGATGTTATGCGTAAGCGACGTTATGGATAATTCAAATAGATGATGAACCGACGTAACATTTGATATAGATCTACGTCATGTCCTAGTGGCGGCTTTTGTACGTTTGAAACAGTCTTTTCTAAAATTTGATACAAATTGAATGCGACTAAGCAGCCGTAAAGAAAAGACTTGAAATATGTTCATATAGTAATTTTCCTTGAGACATGCCTAACGGCCAAAACGTTGGAAAACATTTTTCTTTTTCTTCTTTTTTTTTTTTGTGTGTGTGTGTGTGTGTGTGTGTGTGTGCTCAATTTGTTTTTCAAATAAATTTTACATTTGTTTTAACCTAACACCTGTGGATAATGCCACCATTCAAGAAGATAAGAAATTAAATACATTGCTAAATAAAAGTTAGCAACAGAAAGTGCACTCTTCAATAACTCATCTTAGCTGGGCAAGCCTTCCTTTTAAAAGGAAATTTTATTACATTCTGGTATTCTATTCGTGTTGGTACCTTTCAGACCATATGCTTCTCTTCAAGATAGGATATTGTAACCTGTATACATTCTAAATCATATCAAATGTCTCATCAACATTACTTGTTTATATCGCATGATTTTATAGGTGCATATGGTATAAATGATACGTAAACATAAACATCACACTCACATATGTTATTACACATACTGAATCAGATTAAAGGGGAAATATGAGCCACGACAAGAAAAAAACCCAAAGTGGTTGTGCGCCCAGCGCAGACTCAGATAAACCTGGGCATCCGCCCAGTCTGATCAGAGTCTTCGCTGTCCGCGTGGAGGTAGCTTAGACCCTTGGCTACTCTTTAAGCGCACTGCAAAGACTCTCATTGGACTTGGCGGATGCCCAGGCTGATCTGAGTCTGCGCTATGCGCACAACCACTTTGTTGGTTTCTCGTGTCGTGGCTCAATTATGTGGATAGAACTCAGAAACCGAAGCTGAATTTGCAGTCTTCAAAAATACGGACTAATCTGCACGAAAATAAAAAAAAAATGGTGGAAAAAACAGAAAAGAAAAGAAAACGAAGCCCGATACATTCCGGAGACGCCTCTTGGGGAACATCGTCATGAGAGTGGGAACAAAAACAACCAAGGGCGTAGCTACCTATACGGCAAATACGCAAGTGCGTATTGAAATTTTGTCAAAATTGACAAAATTTCAAAACGCACCTGCATATTTGCATGCTACAAATTTATAAATTAGACAAGATTTCAATACCAATTACCAAAGTGGCTGAAATACTAGCTTTCCCTTCAAGAAGTAGAGAATAAAACATGGTTGTGCGTATTATGAAATTGCCCCTAGTTACGCCCCTGACAACATTCCGAAGACGTCTAGCAAGCAAAATGAGTTTTCGGCCATGTTAGAAATGAAAACAAGAGGGCTACGAGGCCCTGAATCGCTCATCTGAGTAAAAGGTCAAAGGTCAAACTAGGGTCATCGTTTGAACACACCTGATAGGGTATGAATCTCAAATGCTACATATCCGTTTCAATGTCATGAGTCACGAGTCATTTGAGACAAGAAGACTTTTAAAGGTTTTACCATAGGCACAACGGAAGCACAATGTCGTATCCCTGACTCAAGGAGGCTCCATGACATTTTGCTTCAATTAGCTCAATCACTTTGGTTGGTGGTGACGTATAAAGCTGTTGAAATATGAGTGACCATGGTCAAAGGCCAAAGAATGAACTTGTCCCTGGTACTAAGAAATCTTTAAGTACCCATTTAGCTGATTGAATACGCCAAAGTCTTCATAATTATAACATTTTCTCATATAAACGCTCCAGGAAGCAAATTTGACCTTGCTGTAAAAAAAGTTAAGGTCAATCCAAGGTAGTCATCTTTGCTAAAATTTGATAGATTTCCAGTGCCCAATGCTATATACAAGGTTTCAAGGCTAGCAATCTTTCGGTTCCAGTGCAGCAGATTGGTAACGGTCAATTTTCATGAACGTTTTGTTCTAGCATATTCCCGTATAAAAGCACCAGAAACCATATTTGGCCCTGCCGATAAAAAGGTCAAGATTTACCCATGGTCGTCATTGGAAAATCTTGGTAGTACTTTAGTACACAATGCTACACACCAAGGTTCAAGGCCGTCGGACAGCTGCTTCTTGAGATGGCAATTTTTGAAGGTTTTTACCATATAAGCAGCCATGTTGGACATAGGACCTGGACCGTTTGAACCATTTTTGTTCCCTAAAACCCTGGAGGCTCTATAAGAAATATTGCTTTTAATTGGCCCAGTGGCTTTGAAGCAAGGTTTGAAACTGTCGAGATATGAGAGACTCTTGTCAAAGGTCAAAGAATGACATTGACCGCTTGTACTCCCAAATCTTCATGTACTCATTTAGTTGACTGTATATGTATCAACTTTTGTCCCAAATCTTCTACAAGTTCAATGAACTCTTGTGCTCTAGTATTTTCCCACATAAAAGCACCAGAAAGCAAATTTGGCCTTCCCGTTAAAAAGGTCAGAATATACCCAAGGTCGTCATTTTAACAATCTAAGTAGTACTCGAGTATCCAATAATATATACATCAAGTTTCAAGGCATCCGTTAGTTAGATCTAGGGAAGAAGAATTTTAAGAGTTTTTTGAATATATAATGGCGTGGCTGTCATTTTGGTCATGCAACCTTGACTGTTTGAAAAAAGTTCGTTCCCCCTAATCTCTGGAGGCTGTATATCAAATTTGGTTACATTTGGCCCAGAGGAAGCTAAGGAGATGTTTGAAATTGTCGAAATATGAGAGACCTGGGCCTAAGGTCAAAGAATGACCTTGCCCTCTTGCGCTAACAAATCTTTATGTACTAATTTAGATGACTGTATATACCAATTTATATGCCAAAGTCTTCAGAAGTCACCAGAAAACAAATTTGACCTTGCCTTTAAAAAAGGTCAAGTTCAGCCCAAGATTATCATTGAACAATCTTTGTAGCACTTGAGTATCCGATAATACTTACCAAGTTTCAATGCCATCGGTTAGTTGGTTCTGGATAGGAAGATTTTTAAAGGTTTACCACATATGAACGTGGCGGCCATGTTGGTTATGTGACCTGTTCCATTTGAATAATTTTCTTTCCCTTTACCCCTGGAGGCTCTATAAGAAATTTAGTTTAAATTGGCCGCGGGCTTTCGAGGAGTTGTTTGAAATTGTCGAAATATGAGAGACTCGGGTAAAGGTCAAATAATGACCTTCATAAAATCGTTCAGAAATATCAGAATGTTCTCATTAAGATGGCCGTATACCAATTTGTATGCCAAAATCTCCAATATTTCCCATGAAATCTTATGTCCCCTAGCATTTCCCATATACAAACACAGGCAAGTAAATTTGACCTCGCCGCATCGACATGTATGTTGGTTGGTTGGTTGATTTGATGCTTAACGTCCACGGTAAACAACTAAGGTCATGTTGGGACGGTCAGTTAACCTAACCACACTATTCCTGGGCAGGCTTAGACCTCCTAAGCGGTTAACCAGTACTAAGTGCACATACTTTCGCCAGTAACTGACAACTGCCCTTCTTGAATCAGCGGAAGGAGAAACGAAAGTATGTGGCCAGACCGGGATTCGAACCCAGGACCTCTGACTTACGAGTCAGGTGCCCTACCGATTGCGCTACCCGGCCCGGCTCGACATGTATGTATAGTGTCGCTAGTTAACCCATTCCATTCGGGATGCCCCTTTAGGAGTATTTGGGCAAACAGTTTGGATCCAGATCAGGCCCCACAAACGTGGGCCAGATCTGAGATCCAAACTTTTTGCGGCCTAGGCATCATTTCTACAAGAGTTAGTTAGACCAATATTGTCAAAATATTCTTGAGTTTATATGCAGACGACAATTTCCCAGAATGCAATGGGTTAAGCGCTTGGATCAGATTTTGTTCCAAAGTAGATGAGATCCAATGATCAGGTACCGACACAATCAATTTCCACATCCTGCCCTAAACACCAAAATGGGAGAGGGAAAGCAAAACTAGACAAGCGAGAAGCAAAGAGGTCAGTCTTTCCCACTAAATGGCTACACTGTAAAAATCGCGCTTGGCTATAAAACAAAAGTGGTTACATGTTTAGGTGTAAACATGTTTAGGAATATGTCATATAGCTAAACATGTACGCCTTTTATATTATTTTCCTAGACAAAGTCTGCTAAACACGTTTTATTCTGTTACGCGTTTCGGATGAATCCATTCTCTCTTTCCCCCATTGAAGAATGAAAAAAGAGACGAAAATGTCGACAGAGGAAATTTTCAAAATAAAAGGTAAGTATAACCAGTTTTGTACATGTTTAATTACTAAACATAAACCTAAACATGTTGCAAATTGAACATGTTACGATTTAAACGCATAAAAAACAAATCGGACTGCATTTTTTGTTAAGAATCTAAACACATTTTTTACAGTGTACATTACTGTACCTTGGGTAAAAATATATCAAGCAAACTTTCAGGCGTGTTTGCTGTGGGTTAGAAGTCCTTCACACGGACAGAACAACTTGTATGTATATGAACCACAACAGAATCCAGGGCAGAGGTTACGCGCGCGTAAAACCGGTTTAAGCCCTCCCCGCTCACCACCCCCCACCTGCCAGGATTTTTATTACTGACCGATCCAAGGTGGTGCTTCTCAGCCCCGGATCCAGGGGGTGGGCTTTAGGGCTTCAGCCCCGCCATCTGGGGCTCTGAGTTATGTATAATATGTGGGCCTCCAGTTGATAATGAATGTCTAATGACAGATTGAGATAATTTATTCATATGGTTAGATTAAAATATATGTTGTGATTTTCATTAGAATCGCCTCGGCGAGGCGATTCTAATGAGATATCACAGCATATATTTGAAGGCATAAGAGAAACTATCAAAAATTCTCATCAACTTGATCCCTAATTATGCCATATATTTCCAAGCCCTCCCCCCCCCCCCAATCTTCCACGCCCCAATCCCTACCCCACCCACACATATATCACATCGTCTCCCAGCCCCGCCAGTTATTCAGAGCCCCACCAGTCTCCGGAGGTCTGGATCCGGGCCTGCTTCTGGTGTGGTTCATTACTGTTATTGTCATTGCCATTGTCGGCTTTCTGAAACTTCGAAGTATGACCCATGTTTCTTCTTTCGAATGTGTCCTCTGCTTATGAAGGAACTCTTTAAGTGGTTATTTTGACTTCACTGCAGCTGGTGTTGTGCAGTGTGGCGGCCGTAGAACGTCTTCCCGTACATCATTCATAGTGCAGATTTTATTTTACTTTTGTCTTTTGAGATCGGAAGATATATTCTATGGAATCAGAATTCAGATTTTTTTTTTATTGATTTAGACTGATATTCTAGATCATTGTATTTTATTCATTTGGAGCACATTTCTTGAAACCAATCAGTCTTTGAATCGACATCATTATTATAATCGAAAAATTGCCGTATTTATTCTCTGGCTTTCGTCACCAGATCATGTCAGGGTCACTGATGAGGCTTTATTAGCCGAAACTTCGAAGTATGGCCCATGTTTCTTCTTTCGAATGTGTTCTCTGTTCTTGGAGGAACTATTTCAGATTTTATTTTTCTATTAGTTCTTGACTTTTTGTTCATTACTAAGAATAGCCTCGCGGTCATTTGCCAGAAAAGAATTGACCTCCTTGAGTTTGCTCCTCTTGTTTTGCTTAGTGTGCTGTCTTTATTTTTTATATTTTCCTTCCTATTTGGTGTTTAGGGCAGGATGTGCTAAATGATTGTGTCGGTTCCTGATCATTGCCTTTTTATCTACTGTGCGGTGAAAAGTAAAACAAATATGGGCATTTAAAACAGGTCCGGATTCAGATCACCACGTACTGGTGGGGCTTTGGATAACAGGTGGGGCTGGAAGGTGCTGAGATGTATGTGGGGAGAGGGAAGGGATGGGGGGGGGGGGGGGGGGGGGGGGCGGGAGCTTGAAAATATAATAAAAAACAAATGGGGATCAATTTGATGAAAATTTTGATGTTTTTGCCTTTAAATATATATGTTGTGATATCTCATTAGAATCGCCTCGCCGAGGCGATTCGAATGAGTTATCACAAAATATATTTTAATCTAAACATATGGATAAATTATCTCAAACTGTCATAAGATACGTCTTATTATCTGGAGGCCTACATATTATACATAACACAGAGGCCCAGATGACGGGACTGAAGCCCCTAAGCCCACGCCCTCGATCCGGGGCTACAAAAGTGTACACTTTTTGTTGCCTCTGAATATAGTTACACTTTCGAAATTCCAACGCGTCGCGTCTTGTTCAAATTATTCAGAACCAGAGGCTTATAGCTACTCATCACAAGCCTCTGTTCAGAACCGAATCCACATTTAAATTGAAAACTGAATTTATTTTAAAATAAAATCTGTTCCCAATAAGAGAACGTATTTTTCCATCTATTTTAGCGCCGTGTTCGTACCAGACAATTAATTTTATTTCGGCTATTTTTGTAATTTCGTGCACGTTCTTAATGGTTGCCTATATTTATGATTACGATTTTCATGTTCGAATAAATGTGGAAAGAAATGGATGCATTCCAGCGAAATGTAACAGATATCTTCCTTTATAAAGCATTAGATACATCTGCAATGCCTTCTTATATATTTTTTGTTCTTTGTTCTTGGTTGTTTTGTATTTTAATGGCAAGGTTTTTTTTGTCATCTACAAAACAGAATGTCTGTTGTTTTTGTTCTTGTTTTTGTTTCTACTTTAGGACCCCTTTTTGTCAATAATGGGGACAAAACGCATCCTCAGTTGAAAATATCTACGGACATTTCTTTTTTGTGCAGTAAACGTCCTCGATTAAAATAATCCACGGGCGTTATTACTTTAGCGGTCGTAGATTGTCTCTATTTTACAAAGGCCGAGGACATACAGAAAAAAAAGAGAGAGAGAAAAAACAAACGAACAAAATCAGTAAAATACATTAATCAACGTAACAAACCCGAAAAATGGACGAAAAGCAAACTGATGACGTTACCCTCGAACTGTAGTAATCAACGTGACAGAAAAAATGGACGAAAAGATGTCAGTCAACGTCCACCGACGAAACACGAAATGCAGACATCAGTCAACGTAACATAACGTGTATTACTCTCACGGAATATCATTTGAAGTAATAATGAAAAGCTTTCAAAAGTTGCTGCTGTCTATTTAGTCACGCAGGAACGAAAACTATATAAAACAAAATGAACTTACAGGCATAATTATTCAAAAGTTTACATATGCTTAAAGCTAATTTTCCCACATACTTTTTCCACCTGCACTTAATACCAACAGATTCTGGAATCAAAATGATGGTGGTCCTCAGACTCAAACAATTATTATAAAACTGTTAATTCATGAACAGTAAAAATAATAATTATTTCTTAATCTGTTTTTCATATGTGTTTTTCATCTCTCATTTTTGGTTGTTCAGTTTCGATTAATCCAAAGTTACAGAGTTCTACGTTTCTGAAACATATACAATGTATCTTCATTTTGCGTGCAAAGGGTTGCAGCTTCATCAGTCACCAGAACAGAATCATGTTATTGCATTATTTCTAAAGAAATAAATAAAGAGAGAGAGAGAGAGAGAGAGAGAGAGAGAGAGAGACGGAGAGAGAGAGAGCTATTGCTAACAGCCTGTTTCTAAAAATGTCTTGCATTTCCCCTATCCCTAAGAAAAAAAAGAATAGGAAACTGTTTTCAAAGTAATTGCTTTTCGTTTCAATATCTTGCAGAGAAAAGCAACACAAGGCTGAAATGCAAGAATTTAGAGACTTTCTGAATTAATTATCACTGAGACTAGACTGGAGAGAGTCTCTGTTCTGATTTTACGACTGATTTTCCACACAGTAAAAATAAAATAATCTAAAATGTCATGACTGTATGAAGCCATGAATATTTTATTTACGTTGTTATCAGAAGTATAAAGAACAATAATAGCATGCACAGGCACTTCTACAAGACCTTAGGGATGGTAAAAGGCTGATGTTAAAATGCTTTCCCTATGACTTTATTTTTGTGGACTTTTACACCACGCGAGCATTTTGAAAATCCAGCCACATTTCAAATTTAACTAGAAGCAAACCTGAAAGATGCACTTGTTGAAGTTGAGAGATACTCAGTTGAGATAATAATTTATTTCCAACAAAGTGATAAGACTTTGCGAATTCGGCGACAAATTTCTTTATTTCATCATTATTTTTTTTTCTTCTTTTCAAAGTGTACGTATTGGCAAGATTGATTGCAAATGATATCCCGCGTGTTTCAGGCGTAACCATTTTAATTTCTTTCGAAGCGACTTTTTGAGAGAAAAAAATCTTTCGAAGCGATTTTTGAAACAAAATTTCTCCGAATTTTACACTGCAAGAAAAAAATCGATTCTATTTTTGAAACATTTTGATAAATTTTCTGTCAAAGTAAACAAACAAAGAAACAAACAATGAACAACATAATGAAATAAATATTCATACTACCAACAACTAAATGATACACTCGATTAGATAAAACAAGAAACATATTTCAAATAATAATAATGATAATAATAATAATAAACACTTTATACACGGTAAAAAGTGTCACATATTTTTCATTCGTTCAGTTATTATAATTATTACAATCTGTAAAATATTTGATGCCGCAGAGATAAGGATATCAGATATAGGTGTCGTGGCGATTATGGTATCCGAACGAATTCATTGCCGTAGAGATTAGTGTATCCGAACTAATCTGCAAAATATTTGATTCGATTCAGCAGAGATTAGGGTATTCAAACAATTTTATAAATATATATCGGATGCAGTAGAGATTAAGTTATTAGGATACACGAAAGAGTTTGTACAATATTTGATGCCATAGTGTTTAGGATATCAGAAAGGCTTTGTAAAATATTTGATGCAATAGAGATAAGGATATCAGGAAGACTTTGTAATAATATTTGATGCCAAAGGTAATTAAGGTATCCGAACGAATGAGTAAAATGTTTGATTTGCAAGTAAAATATCCAGTTAATTCAGTCGCATTCCGGGGCCTTGACCGGACTGCACTTGACATGCTAAGTTCGCATATGCCACGAGCATGGATGTCAAATCCTCCGTAAGAAATAATTTGATTTGAGCCGTGACACGAAAAAAAAAAAGTGGCATGTGCGCCCAGCGAAGACTCAGATCAGCCTGGGCATCCGCCCAGTCTAATCAGCGTTTTCACTGTGCACTCAAAGGGTAGCTAAGGTTCTAAGCTTCCTCCATACCAACAGCAAGGACTCTGTTCAGAATGGGCGGATGCCCGGGCTGATCTGAATTTTCGATGGGCGCACATGCCACTTTGCTGGTTTTGTCGTGTTGCGGCATAATTTTGACATTTTCCTGTACATATGTTCAGAAAAACATTTGTTGAATCGAATTCCTTCTGTTATTTCACTATTTCTCCTTTTTGTATTATTTTCTTCCTTCATTCTTCTCACAACCTTATAATTATATATTTGAATTGAAGAGCACGAGCAAAACAAAAATACACACAGATAAGATTTTATTCTGCTTGCGCCGAACTCACATTGCCACACGAACATAATTAAATATTTAAACTATCCAATGGAAAATCGTGTTTAATTATCCGTTTAAATGCTTTTTTCAACGCAGATGGTTGTATATTAAATTGGACCGGGCCATTGTAATCAGTGGAATGCATAAGTTGTGTATCGTGAGTCATGCAACCAACGAATCATTCGAATAAAAAGAATAATTGTTCAAAATTTGTAAGTTTAAATAAAACCGTACAAAGGCACCATATTCTATATGCTTCAATTAGACCTCTTTTGGAAGAAAATATTGCAAATTAAAATTCATCCGCTATTACTTGAAATAAAAACCGCTGATAAGCTAATTGTAGTCCATTATCTATTGTTGAAATAAACATATTCTGACGTATATTTCAATACAAATAAATATTTGGTTTCTCATGGGTCTCGGAGGTAGCATTTAATGTTAAATTGTAGAAACATAAGAAGAATTTTGGTAAAAGATACAAATAAATAAGAAACAAAGTCTCTTTATTTATTTTTCACGCACAATGATTCAGGTGTTTTTAGTTTCACGAACGTCATCGTATGTCAGTATCATTTAAAATAAATGCCAAAATGATAGCTACTGGTAGCCTGATCATACATACTGACACGTGTTCTGGAGCTCCCATCGCTTCTTTTTGCCATAAAAAGCTTATATGTACCATTTTGGCTCGCCACTTATCGGGGCATGCGAAAACATTCCTCCAAAAGATACTTCTAGCATCCCTGCCGTCTACCACCTAGCATCTAACGAGAAAACCAACGAGAAAATAAAAAGCCAGGTAAGAACAAAACATATCATGATAATACTATAATATACTTTTTGACCAAAGTCAGGACTGCCAAAATTTAATAGATTTTAATTTCAAACATTATTGTTTAAACATTTGGTTTGTGGGCCTGAGCAGTTTTAAGGCTGAAAAACATAAAAAGAAATATTGGCGGGGAATTCAAACCATTTTACCAGTGAAATAACCAAAAGGGCTATAAAACATTTGGATAAGACAAAAAAAATCAACGCTTCGTTTTCAAAAAAAAAAAGTATTTTTTCCATACCGTTTTTTTATCTTTTATTATTATTATTATTTTTTACACATTGTCTATTTAAATTCATATCTCTAGCATATGAATGCACTTTCATGTCTGCAAATTATATACTGTTTAATATAGGATATTTAAAACAAACTGGTAATAACAGTGAAGTCATCTTTATATCTTTATTACTTTAAAAAAAAACTGCAAGAGAAAAAATTCATGAATAATATATTTAATCGATGGAGCAAGGTTATGCATTTTATTTCAGTAGAACTTATATTGCATGTTAACGAATAAGACAAAAAAAACTGTACTGTAGGTATCTGGTAAAGAAAATACGGATATTCATGCTAGAAAAAATGAATCTGTTTCTACACCAGTGCTATTTTTTACCCGGCTGTGTCAAATGTGCATAAAAACTGACAGCTCGACATATGCAAAACTCTCGTTTGAAATAACTGCAGTCGTTAGATATAAAGATTAAAATAAAAATAAATAAAAAATTGACAAAAGTATTACCATATCGCTAATGTTAAGCTTTTATTGTACAAAAGTATACTGAACTTTGGAATGAAGTGCAAAGACTAATGATATGTAATGGTATTATATGGTTTGGCTCCTCAGCAGGAATTTAAACACTCGCAGAAACTATGTTTGTAAAATATAAGGCGACCAAAATAGACAAAAGAAATACACAACAAGATCGGAGCTCTTCACGATCAAGTCTGATTGATTGACATATCAATACTTGATCAAGTTTTATCAATAATTATGATAAAATTTAACAGTTATATGTTGAATATTTTCATATTATGTCTGTTTTATATTTCGCTAATCACGCTTTAAAGTTAGCATCTAATCTTCAAATCATATGCCAATATTCTTATCAGTCTTGTATTATTATCATTCCCACTTTGGTTAAAATTAGAGTATTCCGTAAAACCTGGTCTGGAAATGAACTCTGATTGTGTGAATGCGTGAACATGTGTTTAGTCACTGATTTTTTATGTAAACTTTTTCGTTCTTTCTGTTAGTGGGTCTCAAGGAAGAGTCGCTTGTAGCTAATAGTGTTATCAACTGATAATCAAGTCTTTATTTTTTATCATTACCATTATTCATTATGGATTTTGGACTGTGTAAAACCTGCACTATGAACTTTGGACAGGACAGCCGGTTTCACAAAGTCACAAGTCCAAAGCCCAGAGTTCACTTCGTACATAGTCCAATTCCAGAGTTTAACTCCTATCCAGGTTTTATAGTATGCTTAAAATTAGTGGTGCTGCAACTCTCCATTAGAATTCCTTCAATAAATCAAAGAGAAGACAGACATTTAAGATCCTATTGGAATTCCATCATGTTCTCACTATTTTATCTCCAAGTCTCGCAGATAACAAGATGATAAGGAGATCTAGTCTATCACGTGAAGATATGATAATCGGACATGTTTATTTGGACAGCGGTAAAGATCAAAGCAAAATGAGCGCATCATTTTGTCTGGTGTGTAATCTACACCCTTCAATTGGCAGGTGGTGAATAAATTATGTCCAGCAATTTTCAAAGGTCACGTGGCAATAATGGCCGCCAGTACCCCCATGATGGCTACTATCTTTTAATTATCCCGATGATAGCGGTTTGATAGAGCTTGATAACGTGCAATGCCCAGTAGGCGATAGACTGTATGCTTCCAAGTTCATGCCCTTGATTTTAAGCATGCCCTTAATGTCAGACTGTTACGAGCTTGGGTTTTCTGCCTGTAAATGAAGGGGTTGAACTTTCGGTATTGTACCATGTATGAGCATGCTATTTATAGTGACAAAAGTGGTCAGTTATAACAAAGGGATTTCTATTAGCACACACGCACACACACACGCCTGCTTGCCCGCCCGCACATAGACGCACATACATTTAAGCATGCGTTGTTCGCAAAGGCGAAACTTAGAGGACAGATCTGTCATGAAAATAAATCAGTCAATTATATGCTTTTAGCAAACCACGGCGTAAAAAATAACATATAAAAATATATAGTTATGTGTGCCATTATATTACCCCACATGAACAAAATATTCTTTATCCAAACATTTCTTGCTTTTTATTTTCATAAAATGTTCTGCTTGCTTAAAAATTCAAAGAGAAGCTTTTTCATCAGTTTGTTTCTTTTAGATAAGTATTACCCAGTTTTAGATAACCACCTGCCGTAGTGAGGGTACACTAGGTAAATAATCATACCAAGTCTGGTAAAGATAAGAAAAAATAACACAGCCAATTGGAAGCTGCTGAAGCTTTCAGAGACGGCGTAGTTTAAAATCTGGAATGGAACGGATGAGATAATCTACATTCCATTGGCTACAATTTGCTCACTGCGTTTGGAATGGCACTCTTACAGGAAAGAGCTTGCTTCCTCTAGAGGAAGCAAGCTCTTTCCTGTAAGAGTGCCATCCCGAATTCTAGAGGAAGCAAGCTCTTTCCTGTAAGAGTGCCATCCCGAATTCTAGAGGAAGCAAGCTCTTTCCTGTAAGAGTGCCATCCCGAATTCTAGAGGAAGCAAGCTCTTTCCTGTAAGAGTGCCATCCCGAATTCTAGAGGAAGCAAGCTCTTTCCTGTAAGAGTGCCATCCCGAATCCATTGAAATAAATGGAAGGCACCATCCCTGCGAGTCCATGCCATTCCATTCCATTCCATTCCATTCTATGCGTTAAACTGTGCCTTCAGCGACGGACCTGGAACTTTTGGGTAGCTAGTTTCTTGAGAATTTGACGAACGTTTATGATTAAATGAATAAATTTCCGCAGGTGCTTTATGATAGCTGTTATCTAAATGAATCATTATGATAGTATTTGACTAAATATGCATGTCTGTAAATTAAGTCTATTTACCTGTTATCATGCTTTCTGCAACGTGAAAAAGAATGAGTTTATTCTGGTGAGTGGAAGTCTGAGTGAAATTTTCCAATTGTACAAGCGTATTGGTTCAGCAAGTCGTTTTCTTTAACTGTGGTGGTCACTTTTGCAGTATTTGCCATGCCCCCTCATCTTTGTTTCATTGCAGTCACTTAAAAATTGATATATGTTGTTGTTGTTTTTTCCGCGACGCTCACTGGTTCTTTTTTGGACCTCGATCCGAATAACTTTAAGCATTTTGAACAATGTCGGAGCTGAGCTATAACCTGTACCAGTTTTTTCGCTGACCATTCTAAAGCGGTGGTTCTTTTTTTCTTCGATCTTTATGTGGCTTTGTGGGTTTGAAGTCTGATGGATTGATGCAGGTTGTGGGTATCTGAAATACAGACAAAAGTAAAAATAATTGTTTTATGCGCTTTTGTATTTACGAGTATGTGTTACGCATTTAAGTATGTTTTTATAATCCGCCGCCGAAGGCGGAGGGATATAGTTTTCTCCATGTCCGTCCGTCCGTCCTTCTGTCTGTCCGTCCGTCCTTCCGTCCGTCCGTCCGGAGCCATAACTACGTAACCACTGGACGGAATTTCATGAAACTTAAAATAAATATATATCACTATAACGCGCTGATGCACGTGAAGTTTCATTAGACTGGCTTCAGTAATGCATGAGTTATTGCCCTTTAATGGACTTAAAATTAATAAAATGAGTCATAACTAAGTAACCAAATATCAAAACTTCATGAAACTTAAACTGAATATGTATCACCATAACACGGTTATGCACATAAAGTTTCATAAGAAGGGCGTCAGTAGTGCATGAGTTATTGCCCTTTAATGGATTTAAAATTAATAAAATGAGTCCTAACTAAGTAACCAATTATCAAAACTTCATGAAACTTAAACTGAATATGTATCACCATAATGCGGTTATTTGGCGGAGGGATATAGTTTTCTCCATGTCCGTCCATCCGTCCGTCCTTCTGTCTGTCCGTCCGTCCTTCCGTCCGTCCGTCCGGAGCCATAACTACGTAACCACTGGACTGAATTTCATGAAACTTAAAATATATATATATCACTATAACGCGCTGATGCACGCGAAGTTTCATCAGACTGGCTTCAGTAATGCATGAATTATTGCCCTTTAATGGACTTAAAATTAATAAAATGAGTCATAACTAAGTAACCAAATATCAAAACTTCATGAAACTTAAACTGAATATGTATCACCATAACACGGTTATGCACATAAAGTTTCATAAGAAGGGCATCAGTAGTGCATGAGTTATTGCCGTTTAATGGATTTAAAATTAATAAAATGAGTCCTAACTAAGTAACCAATTATCAAAACTTCATGAAACTTAAACTGAATATGTATCACCATAATGCGGTTATTTGGCGGAGGGATATAGTTTTCTCCATGTCCGTCCGTCCTTCTGTCTGTCCGTCCGTCCTTCCGTCCGTCCGTCCGGAGCCATAACTACGTAACCACTGGACGGAATTTCATGAAACTTAAAATAAATATATATCACTATAACGCGCTGATGCAAGCGAAGTTTCATCAGACTGGCTTCAGTAATGCATGAGTTATTGCCCTTTAATGGACTTAAAATTAATAAAATGAGTCATAACTAAGTAACCAAATATCAAAACTTCATGAAACTTAAACTGAATATGTATCACCATAACACGATTATGCACATAAAGTTTCATAAGAAGGGCATCAGTAGTGCATGAGTTATTGCCGTTTAATGGATTTAAAATTAATAAAATGAGTCATAACTAAGTAACCAATTATCAAAACTTCATGAAACTTAAACTGAATATGTATCACCATAATGCGGTTATGCACATAAAATTTCCTCAGATGGGCATCAGTAGTGCATGAGTTATTGCCCTTGAATCAATTTATGGTTGACAAATTTAGCCGTTACTAAGTAATCAATGAATAGAATTCTATGAAACTTATACTAAATATGTATCACCATATCACATTGGTGCATCTTATGTTTTTTCGGAATTGCTTGAGTAAGCAATGAGTTATTGCCCTTGAATTGGTTTAAAATAAACAAATTGAGTCATAACTAAGTAACCAATAAATGGAATTTCATGAAACTTAAAATAATTAGGTACTGTCATGACACAGCAGTGCACATTAAGTTTTGTCATAATTGCTGCATTAGTGCATGATTTAATGCCCATGAATGGATTTAAAATCCACAAATTAGCCATAACTTAGGTATCGGTGAACAAAATTTCTTGAAACTGAATAAAAAATGTATCATCATTGTGCAGAACTGGGGCCGTATTCATAAAACGACTTAAATGGTTGCTATGCTGTTGCTAGGGCTAAAACTGTATGAAGGAGATTCCCTACAACTATGACATTTGCTCTGGAGGAACAGTCTAAAAAAGACTGTTCCTCCAGAGCAAATTTCATAGTTGTAGGGACTCTCCTATATGAATATTTAGCCTTAGCAACCGCAGAGCAACGACTTAAGTGGCTTTATGAATACGGCCCCTGGTTGCTTAGCTTTTCGTTATTCTGTTTCGAATATAGAAGTTAATTTAAAGCTTCTTCTTGCTGTCACTGGATAAGGCTATGGTATCTAATTGTTGCAATTACTGGATATATCAATTCATTTTTCATCATTTTGTTAATATACGTGGAACTGTCAGACGTACTAGACGTTGTATAACTCTCATCTGCATCTCTTTTTGGGGCGGTATATGTGTTATATCCTGCGACATGTATCTGTACAAACATGAAACATACATTTAGTAGTAGACAAGCTCTAGTCCGATATATAATATTGTTTGTCACTTGTATGTTTTTTTTATATCATACTTGATATTTCACTCTTTTCTTCTATTTTAATGTTCAGTGTTTGGCTAGTCTAGAAATGAATTTTCTCTCTTGTGGTTTTATCTGAGATATAGAAAATCAGCCCCATGCCTATAGGCTAGCACAAGGAAGACAGAAATGCTAATTCAAGAAAAGTTATGAAAAAGCCAAATATTTATATTTCCTAGCCTTGGGCAAGGCTAAATGTACTAGGTTTAGTAGGACGATCTGAGTTAAAGTGCTTTGTACCGAAACCATATATGCGACGGAATGCGTACATACAGTATGTTATGTACAAGCTTCCTGTAGATGCTAACAAATCAGATCCTTGAGTCTAGGGACTTACGTTATGTTGCACAATCTAGAGAGCGCCAAACAGAATATTCTGGTAAAATTTAATATCAATGTTATGCTGAGCTAGTAGTCTCTTAACTCTTTAAGCCCCAGTGACGCATTTAGCAAAATTTGCAAACAGCATAGATCCTGATGAGGCGGCTCATAATGAGCCGCCTCATCTAGATCTACACTGTTTGTCCTCTATTCTTTGAATTCTCAATATGAAATGTCTTGGACAAGGCATTTTTTTTTAATTTTTGCAGACGTAAATTTTGTCGTCTGCTGTTTGGTACTGAAAGAGTTAACTTCACCTAGACTACAGCCAATCTATAGCTGGAGCTTGATAAAGATTGAAAATATTCAGAAAAGTAAAATATGCTTTAAGTAGGAGACTTGTATAAGTCTAAACTTCTCCGTCAGCATGCTTTAACTATCTGGGCGTGGAAAGAAGCCCGATAACCATCTGAAGTGATTCTATCTACTTTGTAGAAACAAACACGTTTCCATGTTCATTAAATCAGGAACAAGATCTAGGTGTTCTAAGTATCTAAACGTGTTAGAGAGATATAGCTGTATCTCTGTGATTACCCCGCCAGGAGCTGTCGACAATGAAAGTCACTAACCCTTCGATGAAAGAATTCACATGAAATTAATAAACAAAGTCAAGAGAATTAACCTCTTGAAACATTATTTGGTTTTCTTTAAATTGACATGTTCACCAACAATGTTCAAACGCCTTTAAAAACAAAGAGAATAATTTATGGTATAATTTATGATCAAATATGACATGTATACAAAAATAAAGATGTCTGACTGAAAAAAATCAAACCAAGTAAACGAAGCTGGGCCGAGCAGTTTAGAATTTGAATAGAATTTGTAAATCATATACAATACTAAATATTAATTAACATTTTATTTTGATAAAAATAACAACATAGCATCTTTTACTCGGTTTCTTGAATACCATGTGAAAAGGAGTTTAAGTCTCCAAGATCCAAAAGCCAAACATGCCGATGAAAAATAGGGGATGTATTTTATTGAAATTCATGTTTCTTCTTTCGAATGTGTTATCTGCTCTTGAAGGAAATCTTTTAGATATTAATTTTTATCATTTCAGTGCTGATACCAACAAATCTAAGCGTCGTCCAACTGGTTATGGCTTTTGCCAGATAGGTAGGCAGTCTCAAGTCTACGCGAGAGACCACGGTGATGGTCATCAAAAGGTTATAAATATATGACTAACTCTAGGGACTTTAGTCTGTATCATAAGTCTCCACAATACAGTACAGTCATCAAGAACATCGCCAGTCCTCTTGTCCACTCCTCCCTGCCTTGGGATTATGAGCCTAATACATAAAATATGGAGATTTGTTTTTGCATTCCGAAATATGGGATAAAGTGTTGTTAGAGAAATTCTGCTTTTTCCGTTGTACTGGAGCATAAACGCAAGATGAAGCGAATTGTCACCAAACTGCTGAAGACCGGTCGGCTTCCTATCAAAGCAAATTTTTGGTTTGACACACAGAAAATAACGAATCTAGAAGAAGCCCGATAAGTTTAGGCATCCTTTTACGATAAGCATCTTCGGGCTATACGATTGCTCTGAATATCGTATCATGATTTGTTTCGACTTTGGTGCAGTTTCTCTTCCTGAAACATTTCCGTGGTCTGTAGCATTCATAACATCACTGTCCTCTTGGTGGGAAACTGCAACTAGTCAGCAACCGGCCTGTTGAAACTCTTGTCTTTGCCTTCTTTTTAAATTATCCATAATTACTTATTTAGGTCATGTGGGACTGGTGGGTCTCATATATTTCCAGTGTATCTAAAAGATGCATCTTCTCATGAAATGCGTTTATTTCTCCAGCTTTCCGACTGTTCTCTATATCCAATCATTCATTGTTTGACTGTGAGTCAATTTGTCCCTCGAAACATATCCAGTACATCAGTAGCATTTGTATTATCACTGTTCTGATGATTAACAGAAAACATTAGATTGCGGCCGAGCTGCTAACTTGCAACTCCGTGATTTTTTCTAGTTGTCACCTATTTTAAAATACAATAAAATCCTGTCCACATTTTTAGGGCCTAAGGAACTGGTGGGGCAGATGTATTCCCAGCGTATACCAAGGTAGTTACCTATGTGTTATGAGCTTGTTCCCTGGTCTTGAAAACGTGGTCTTGGTTTTACCCACTCTGCTGTTTACCTTTGAATGATAAGAATTTATTCACTCAGGCCGATTACCTTTGAATGGCCATGAATGGCCAAGACATTTATTCACTCTGGCCGTTTACCTTTGAATGGCATAGATTTCATCCACTCAGACCGTTTACCTTTGATTGACCAAGAATTTTGAATACTTTGCCCGTTTACCTTTGTATGGCCAAGAGTTTTATCCACTCTGGTCTTGAGAGAAACCCGGCCGGTTGTATCATGACACCGTAGACTCTGGGGGCACCATCCCGAACAGGGGAGAATCTGATTGCTGCAAATTAAAAAAAAAGTTGATGAAAAAAAAATCGTGACTTCTGAAGAGGTTCTTTCACACTGCTTCAAAACAAATGATTAAAAACAAAGACTGACTGGCTGTGTCTCAAGTAAGAGAGAAACAAGCCGATAACTGGATAATTTTGCATGCATGCACTGTATTCAGTATGCAAATACTGCATTATTTTAAGAGTCCATTTGTATTATTGGGACTGATGCACTTCTTGCCTATTGTTTGTCACTTTCATAACAAAACAAAGAACGTATATGTTTAGTGCATATAAGCCAGCAGAATTTAAGTAAGTAAATTGTATAACCCCAGGTAGACGGCACAGAAAATTCAATATGCCAATATAGTCAGTTGTATTGAACTTCATATTTTTGAAGTGTCATATCGTGTTCATTGAAAGATGCTCTCAATTTAAGAAGCGGTTGATTAAATCTGTAGGTGTTATTTTAGTTGGTACCAGTGTCTAAGAGTCTGTTTCTTCATAAGGTTTCATACACAAATTGTATTCATTATATATTTTTCTGAACATTCTGCTTCAATGAGTCGTTTTAAATTACATGATGTAATTTGATCAGAGCTTTCCTCTGTTTTTTTGCAAATTTATATCGCTAGATGAATTCTTTCTTTTTTGTTTGCTCCAGCTGACGCTCACTATTGCGTCCATGTTTATTCTCATATAGATTAAATTCTGTCTGTCAAACCCGAAAAACAAAAAGAAATGGAACGGACAGCCTATTGAATTTCAAAACACCGGGACGATGAAATATAGGACAATTTTTTGTCTTCATTTCTGTCCACGTATCTTTTTGTTAAAGTTACAGTACACAAACAAGCGTAGCAAAGGCAGATGATGGCTTTTAACAACCGTTAATCTCACCAAAAATACAAGAATTTAAGTAAATGTCGTTTTCAGCCGCTATGTTTCTTGTAGCGCTAAGGATTCATTAATGTGCCATAAAAATAATTTTGTTGTGTTTAGAATTTCATTGTTTTTAAATTTTTATGAGATGTCTGTGAAAATGGAACCTCATTTCTGTCCATATGTCTACCTTGGCCGATATTTGCTATCAAATTTTCAAATTCATAGAGATTTTCCAAGAGGCTTGTTATGTGCATAGAAAGATTACATGATCAAATGTTCTATTTTGCCGCGAGAGGATCAGTGTTATCCTCAATCTTTATCAATATTTGCAGAGAGAGAGAGAGAGAGAGAGAGAGAGAGAGAGAGAGAGAGATAGATAGATATTCAAGTGAGAGCAACCTGACATTTTCACAATGGTGTCATTCTATCATGCAAGTCTTTGAAATCAGCTGATTTTGTTAGTTTGGCTATGGAAAAAATATATGGCGACGCATATTTTATGAGCGGTATATAACAGGATGACTTAGTACCAAAAACAAATATCGTCTCCAACATAGTGTATCATAATAAAGATAGAAAACAAAATCGTCTCAGTCATAGTATATAATAAAAAAACAAATATCGTCTCCAACATGGTATATAATAAAAAATGTCATCTCCAACATAGTACATATTAAAAAACAAATATCGTCTCCAACATGGTATATAATAAAAAAAACAAACAAATGTCCTCTCCAACAAAGTATGTATTAAAAAAACAAATATCGTCTCCAACATAGTTTATAATAAAATTACTGATTAATACATTATTCGTGCAACAAATAAAACATGTGGGTAAGTAATTCAACCTGGTAACTCACATTGCACTGTTTTTTGCTAAAACATTTGAAACTGAAGAACTTTTAAAGGAGCTATCCATGAATGGGTATCAATAATTTAGAAGACATTATTGCAATATTGCATGATGGGATTTCGATGTTTCATATGATATCCAGATTGTTCAAACATCTAAAAGCAATTCGGCTGATCGTTAAACAAATATAATAGCATGGAAACAATAAATTTCACAATATCGCAGCATACTGACATGTAGATAAGTTTAAAGTGTTTGACACTTTACAATCAGATTTTCCTGTGTTAATCGATCGTCTCTCGGGAATAAAATTTAATTGTTAACTGAGCGCGAACGAGAATGTCAAAGACCCTTACAGATGAACAACAAATGTAAATGATTAAATGTTGTGTGTTTGAAACCAAAAACTTGAAATGAACTTGGTCGTATATGGTCTCCATTTTTTTTTCCAGTTTTCAGACTCGACTCTTTTGGCCTCAAAATACATGAACAGAAACTTGAAACATTACAGAATCAACTGATGACATATTTCCCTCATTAACGTATGGTAGAGTACATGAAGCACAATTGCTCTGTCTAGTCCATTTCGGCAGTTTTCATCAGTTTTAGCGTCTTTCCTATCATTTTTTAAGATCCCATTGTTTAAAACAAAACTGTGTTCCCTACCCCCTACCACACACACACACACACTCCCCTCAATAAAAAAATCGTCCTGCGAAAAAAACAACAACAGTATATACATGGCTGAGATGAGACATCATTTTAAACTTTTTGGAATAACTGAGATCTACGTGTACCAATTCTTATATTGTTTATATATTTGGAATTTAGACATGGCTTCAAGCATTAACAACCTGCCAGAATCAAAAGAGTGGTTTCGACCTCTAAGTGCCCAAGTTTATCTGTCGTTGAGCATTGTCGTTTCATAGGTAAGCTTTAATATTAGCGCTTATTGTTTATACGCTACTTGAGCCGCGACACGACAAAACCAACAATGTGGTTGTGCGCCGAGCGCAGACTCAGATCAGCCTGGACATCCACCCAGTCTGGTCAGACTCTTCGTTAAGTGCTTAAAGGGTAGCTAAGGGACTGAGCTACCTCCATGCGAACAGCGAAGGCTCTGATCAGACTGGGCGGATGCCCAGGCTGATCTGAGTCTGCGCTGGGCGCACAACCACGTTGTTGATTTTCTCGTGTCGCGGCTCATTTGTTTTTTGTAATGAACTTGTTAAACCTTGGCCATGAACTTATAAATGTCTGTAAAACAAAACAATAATTTGTCATTTCTACTTTCTGCTTGATTATTCCATACTGATACAATTGAACAAAATATTTGAGCCGTACCATAAGAAAAGTGGTATTGGGATAATACCACAGATAATGCTGGTATCCCAAAGACTATTCAGTCTTCACCATATTTTCTTTATACGGACAGTTTAGTAGTCATAATGCGAACAAGAAATACTTCAGTGGTCCTTGCCCGATCCGATTCTACGTTATGCGCATGCACCCGATGATCTATTCCTTCCTAGCGCGGCTCTTTTTTCTTTCTATAATGTGAAAAGTGCAAAACTGATAATCGTTGTACGCAGTTCCACATGACGTCATGTATTGTCCTTTGGATTTTGGTCTTATTTTCTCCCTAATCTTTTCAAACCAACTACCTGTACAACTCTTTTAACAACTGTACTACAACAAAAGCGAGTCTTTGAAGGTCTTGATAGCGGGAACCTTTTGAATCGTATCTACTTTCTGCTTGAAGTAAGAAACTCTATGTTTCCATTTGTGGCATTTTCTTTCCGTTTCATCGAATTGCTGATGTATTACAATATTCAATGACTATTTTATCACCTAAGAAGTAAGTGAGAAAAAGAATAATAGCTTATACCGGCTAAGATTTTGCGATAAAATTCAAGATCGCGGTTTTGAATTCTTTATTTAGTGTTGCCTTTCACAAATGAGCCGCGACACGAGAAAACCAACAAAGTGGTTGTGCGCCCAGCACAGACTCAGATCAGCCTGGGCACCTGCCCAGTGTGATCAGACTCTCCGCTTTGCGTTCAAAGGGTAGCTGAGGGTCTAAGCTACCATCATGCGGACAGCGAAGACTCTGATCAGACTGGGCGGATGCCCAGGCTGATCTGAGTCTGCGCTGGACGCACGACCACATTGTTGGTTTTCTCGCGTCGCGGCTCAAATGTGTAAACTGTTTGAACGCATAGCACTTAATTTGGAATTCTAAACTTGAGTATTAGATTTTAAAGGAAGGAAGAAAAAAACTCAGAAGCAAGAGAGGGTTCAAAATTTCGTAAAAGAGTAAATCATGAGATACAAACACTTAAATATTGCTCTTTTCACAAAGATACGCCAAATTGAGCTAGCCACTTCATAATAACATATGCAAATTGCGCATGCGCGAACCTAAGAAGTCTGCAACATGCAGATCTATGCATCCAGTGGTGTTGTATTTGTATTCTCAGTTTTATTTCGTTCTTTGTCTTGACTGTACCCTGTTACTGTTTTGGCCGCTGCATAGTCTTGACATGCAATCATAAAGCTTCGTCTTTCTTCATCTTGGAAAGGAAGGGTTGTGAAGTCCTGCTGTAGACTGAAGCCAGGACATCAATTAAATTGCCTCTTATGCTTCAGCTACTTCCTTATCCCGACCGGATGCTTGAACGTGGCATACTTTCTTGTATATTTTGGCACTCAACTATCACTATTTGTAAAGTGTCTTGAAATACTTTTTACTTTCCGAGGGGCGTTTCTCCGCTTTGTCTTGGATTGTGCTGTATTGTCCTGTTTCTCCGACATCAAGTCATTTATTCACTGGTAGCCATATTGCTTTTATCTGAGACATGTTTCAGTCTCCAAGCACTTATTTTCTATCCTGATCTCCTTTACTATCATTTTCTTGATCTCATGTACCTCTGAACACCTCCATTTCCGACACTCATTTCATGCACATCCCTCTTTTTCCGCGAAGTCAAGAACCACTGATCTTATTGAGGCTTTCCGATTACAACACTATTTGCGGAAAAGTAAGAAAGAAGCAGTTGATATGAAAATAGGGGCCGTATTTGAAAAGCATCTTAGGTTACTACAATGATGCATTGCAACAAACTGCGTGTATGGTGGCTAGGGGAGAGTCGGGTAACTTCGGACAGCGGGGAAATACGGACACTGACATTGTTTCCTTTATATGTCAGTTGTTTGGAACTAAAATAAAAAATAACTGGCCAAACAGTGAAAATCCTTATGAGACGGCTCATGATGAGCCGTCTCATCTGGATTTTCACTGTTTGCAATGGTATGTCCGAATTTACCCCCATGTCCGAAGTTACCCGACTCTCCCCTAATCCAATCATGGCTGACAGTTGTTAATCATGGTCCAGCTTAATGGTTTCCTTCTACTCTGGCTTCGCACTGCATTGGGACCCCAACTTCGTAGCGTTATACGTTTTTAATGTTATAAACATTTCTTTGATGTCTTATTGATGCGTTAGGAGGCCTCTACGCAGACCGCACACCTACTTGCTTTTCAGAACTGTGAGGTTGTATTCCCAAGTTTAATTTACCCGTTCCCCTCCCCTACATGTGCTTATACAACTGTCCGCTCCAAAACAGTTCTTCTGTTGCAGTTCCTCTTTGTTACACTCAGTGTGCCTATTGGCAAAATACAGAGGATCTTACACTCGTGTGCATTTCATCTGAATTTTATGAAACGAGCCTTCGGCATGTTTCATAAATTTCATATGAAATGACCACGAATGTAAGATTCTGTTTATCATATGACGCTTTAAAATGGGATTTTATCGGTTTCAAAATGAACATTATTTCAATTAGAAAACGCAATGTTGACACGGTCAATGTCAATGACGTTACCTGCACGTGCCAGAATGTTATTACATGTGCGGTCATACGAGTTTTATGATACGACGTTATCCACTGAATAAAAGCGACGTCATATATAAATGAGCCGCGACACGAGAAAACCAACAATGTGGTTGTGCGCCCAGCACAGACTCGGATCAGCCTGGACATCTGCCAAGTCCGATCAGACTCTTCATAAAGTGCTTAAAGAATAGCTAAGGGTCTAAACAGCCTCCCTGCGGACAGCGAAGACTCTGATCAGACTGGGCGGATGCCCAGGCTGATCTGAGTCTGCGCTGGGTGCACGACCACATTGTTGGTTTTCTCGTGTCGCGGCTCATATATAAATGCTGTTCCTTCCTGTATTTGTGTTTCTCACTCGTTATTTCGGTGACTTGACTGGGTTGTGCGTTGTAACCGTAAATTCCTAGGCATCTTCATTAAATTTTATATTTTAGAATAGGTCGGCCCAGCTTCAGGATAATAGGCTACGTTTCCAAACAGGAACATTATAACATGAAAGAACAGTAAACTCAGAGGTCGGCGTGCGCGTGCTATATGTGAAATATATCAACATGGCATTTGTGATCACCAGAAATTCATCTGCCAAAATCATTGTTCTCAAGACCCCGAGGCAGACTTTCTCAAGATTGAAAAAAAAAATGTCACTGTGATATAAGCGAGACTGCACTTGTGTGCAGACTAGTATGGACATTTTCTTTTCCATGTGATATTTATAAAGTCCCACCGTACGTGACTGCCAAAATAAGTAACAATTCAAGAGCTCAAATTTGCATATTGCCTGTCTAAGCTGATCCTTTTGACACCTAAGTAACAAAATGATATAGTCAACTTACACAGCTTTGCGTGATTAGGAGTTATCAGGCAAAATTATGTCGTCTTGAGTTTCCCGCTTTTTGTCATGGCGGCGAACCGATATGTCGTCTGCGTCATCTGAGACCTGACCAGGTCACCTTCGCCATTTAAAACGTCAGGATATCATTTTAATCTAGAAGGATAGGTAATATCAGGGGGATCCATATTTCACCACGTCAATAAAAGAGTTTTATTTACTCCTGATGATTCTCTTTCTGCATCATATTCATTCCATAAACGAAGGTCATACGTATAGCATTAACAATAAAATGCAACAGCAGTTCTGTTTTAGAAATTGAAACGGTTTGAGCCGCGACACCACAAAACCAACAAAGTGGCATGGGCGCCCAGCTAAGACTCAGATCAGCCTGGGCAGCCGCCAAGTCTGTTCAGAGTCTCCGCCGTCGACATGAAGGTAGCTAAGACCCATAAATGCCAAGCGAAGACTCTGATCAGACTGGGCGGATGCCCAGGCTGATCTGCGTCTTCGCTGGGCGCACATGCTACTTTGTTGGTTTTGTTGTGACGCGGCTCGTTTATGTTTGGCCAAGAACTAACCGATTTTATGATATTTTATAGTCAACAGTCATTTGGACTGAAATGATGTGACTGGTTGATTGGTTGATTTGATGCTTAACGTCCACGGTAAACAACTAAGGTCATGTCGGGACGGTCAGTTAACCTAACCACACTATTCCTGGACAGGCTTAGACCTCCTAAGCGGTTAACCAGTACTAAGTGCACATACTTTCGCCAGTAACTGACAACTGCCCTTCTTGAATCAGCGGAAGGAGAAACGAAAGTATGTGGCCAGACCGGGATTCGAACCCAGGACCTCTGACTTACGAGTCAGGTGCCCTACCGATTGCGCTACCCGGCCCGGCCTGATGTGACTGGTATTTTATGTTGCCGTTTACACCTCTGGCTGACCTATGCAGGGTATCTCGATTCAGCAAAAAAAAAAAAAAAAAAAAAAAGAAACAGCACAAAATACAAAAAAGGATCAAAACAACACAAAAACAACAATAAAAAAGACTATGTTAGTTAATGTCAGACAACTCATCTTAGAGCTGCAGTGGATTGTGCAATACTTGAAGGAACCTCAGGTTTCACGCCATCATCTGAGACAATTTCTCCAAGGTATCTGAAGCATGTTACGGTCTCAACTTCTATCATTTACCGTTTCCTCCCTCTGGATGGCACTGACGTTGTTTGTCATCAGTTTGGACTCCTCAGCACTCAGCTCCATTTTGTACCTTGTGCAGGCTTTGTCAAGACTTTCAACTGGAGCCTCTACTTCCTGCTCTTTGTCAGCAAGAGCATCAATTAAATTGGCAAACCACAAATTGGTGCTATTTAGCTCCTTTCAACATCACCATCATAAGGCTTATGCAACATCTAAAATGATGACAACTAGGTCGACAACTTCTACCAGCAACTCCAGGAAATTATAGACGAAACACCTAAGAATGACATTCCGGTTAAGGGGCTAAAGTTCGAAGGGATACACAGGCAGGCTGCGAAGACGTTTGTGCCCCCTACTGCAGCTGCAATGCCGAGACAAATGAGGAAGGTTTCAGGCTCCTAGAGTTTGCAACCTTTAACAACCTTGTACTGACAAATACCCTTGGCCGCTACAAACCACTAATAGATGGACATGGAACAGGCCGGAGGGGCAGCATCATATTTAGATTGAAGACATCTTGGTGAGAAAGCGGTTCCAATCAGGAGTTAACATCTATAGGACAAGGAGCTTTCACTGGAGCAGACATATTGCATTTGAACATTATTAGCCCTCCTATTGCGTCTGTGGATTAATCAGGGCTCACACAAACACTGTGGGAAAAGGTAAGGGTCTCCCTAACAAAAACCAACATCTACCTTACCCTGAAAAAGGTCATTAGGGGCCATCCTCTAGATATTGTATGTTTTGAATGGAATCGAAAAAACTGAATTATTACCGAGATACTGCTCCCACTGCTAAGTTACCAGTAAGGGTTAGCCTCCAAATATCGCCATCTGTGGCCCTTCTGTTTACCTATTAGTAAATAGATTACTTGTCTGGGACTATTGGCTCGCGCCGTCCAAAGTCCTACACCACTCCATAAGAGCTATACTATGCTGTCGGCATTCTTGTTTAGGTAGTTTTCTTTTAAAAAAAAAGGAACAGAAAGGAAAATAGAAAGGTTAATAGATCACATAAACACGTAACTTGATATGGCTTGAAATAATGCGTAATTTAATTTGAGACAGTTGTATACAAAAATAATAATGTCATGCGCAATGTAGACGGTCAAACAATGAGTACATTATCATTATTTGTTTATAAGTTTAATAACAAAAGGAACCGGAACTTAGTTTCTGAAGATGCTTTGCTATATCAGTAGTATTGTACTCAGAAGAATTATACAAGATTGGTAGTGCAAAATATTTTGTTATTACGAAAAAACAAGTCGATGCGCAAGTTACGTTATGTGAAACCATATTCTGTAACCTTCAGAACAGATAATATAAACATTAATATGATATGTGCCGGTCATAATCTTTGGATTTTTACATACTAAAGTTGAATAACTCTTAAGCAAGAATTAAACTAAAGCTAGAGAAAAAATAGTTAGGATTTTCAACATTTTACTCAGCTAATAAATTAGGTCAAATGAAATTATGCTTTGATCGAACAGTCATTGCTCATATCAATGCCATGCCATTATTATAACAGAAGAATAGGCCGGAGAAAATATGCGATGAACATGAAAAGTACAAAAGCAGACAAGCAACAGCCATCGATCACGGACCAATACAAATCATCAGACATTAATTTTAACCATTATCCCCAAACAAGATTGATTCTTTCTTGTTAGCAAATTTTGGTATCAGTTTTCGCATTTTCATTGCGGTTCCAGCTTAAACCGTCGCTCTAGAAATTTAAGAATGTCCTAATTGACGTATGAATAATCCTTTTCTTGTCACACAATGAATCAAGGGACCCCCGTGACCCCCAAACACTGTCTAGTTTTTCCTGAATGTCGCATGATACATAACAATCACTGTTCGCCACTTCTTCTTTTTCAAATTATTCAATAAAAGTCATCAAGTTAAAAAGGAAGTTGGATGAATTGTAAACTAGAAAGCATAAATTATCTGGCTGGTTAACAGGGATATCAGATCTTGGAGAAACCAAAGCCTTTTCTCCATATTAGTCGATTGTCCATGATTTCCTAAATATTGGTACATTTCAACTAATTAGTGTCATCATTCTTATTATTAAGATGTTGAATTTTTCTATCGGCAGAGCTATCAAAATAGCAGCAGGAATGACAAACAGTGAGAGCTTGATCAGGCTGATCCTTGGAAGCAGTCTGATCAGGGTCCACACTATTTGCTCAGGCACTTTCATTCCAATATTTAAGTCCGTAAAAGTAGTCCGATAGTCATATTAAGTTTCAAAGACCCATATTCCTTTTCCAGATATGATATTATACTCCTAATGAATACTATGGAAAAGAATCATATTTTTATGTTGTTATATATTAAATTTTCTCAATTGATTTAAATACTGTAATTAATTTTAGCACTTACTAATGCATAAAACATTTCAAATGTGTACATTAGAAGAAAATAAACAGCTTTTTTATCCTTGTTCCAATGCATATTTATAAAAAGAAGATTATTATCAAACCTTCCATCATGAAAAATATGTTAGTTGATATATTTATTATTTTGTATTTCTCATATATACTGTATATATATGTGTCCATTGGCAGCAGCTGTGTGCTTATTTCTGTTAGTTGACTAATTCACGGTGTCATATTTTTGTATATTTTACAGGATTTGGTGGAGTTCAAGCTAAGGAACAAATAATTCTCAGATTTACGTCACTCATTTTACATGCTACACCCAATGCATAATATTTATTAGAGCGGAGTTATGAAAATAGATAAGCAAGTCTGTCATTTTGTTATTTTTCCGGTAATATGTCGTAGTAAAAACCCTACAGGACTTCTATTGCCATTCTGCTGTATATTTTGTACCTACAGCCATAAATGTAACCAGAGTTTAGCTCGGTCAAGGTAGCAGAACGAAAATTCTGCAGAACTTTACCGAGCCCCAGAGTTTAGTGTTTGTATGTATAACCTGCAACACTTTGCGCTAATTTCTTATCTTTTGTAGGTAAAACTTGTCGGTATAGCACTCGGATGCAAAGTAAAAAGATAGGCAATGGTCAGGAATTAATACAATCAAATCCCACATCCCGCCCTCAAAACCAATAGGGAAAGAAGCACACATGTACGGTAAAAATGGCACAAGTTCACGAAAAACACGCACGGTAAACCGAATGAGCAGCTCTTTCCCAAACAGGTGGTCATTCAGCTACCCTAATCAAAAACAGCATCAACATCTATTTTTTAACTTACAACACAGAACAAAACAAAAGGCAGACTGGGTAGCAAAACAGGTGACCAAACCACCAAAGAACATAGACAAGTGAACATAGCACAAAGTAGCATCAAGGAACCACAACAGAAGCACCGCCTTGGAAGGTCAGGAAAAGATTACTGGGGAGCTTAAACATGTTTTACTGGGCCCAAACCTAGCCCTCTGCTTCGGCAGTGGTTCGAAACATAAAGTTAGCTGCTTGGTCCGCATGAAGGTTTCCTAGCCCATCAATATTTCCATCATCGGAAACAAACAAATCACGTATAAGACCTATGATGAATCAGAGATGAGGACTCGACGGAAATAACATATTGCGACACCAGGAGACCCCTGGAAAGTCAAACAAACCACTGGAATACCGGAGCAAAAGAAAACCATCAGTTAGACCCCGAATAATCAAGCAACAGAGAAGGCAAACTCCGGCCCCAACCAACTCAACTAAGTAGCTTTATGTCGGGCCCATTATTGAGTCTGATACCTGACCAACCGGGGTGCAATTAAAGAGGGAAGCAAAGTTATTAACCATGATAGGGTTATCTACTAAACATGCAGACTGTAGCATTACATTTATGTTATATCCAGTACGTTTGTTACGAACGACAATTATTCTGAACTGATCAGAAAAATCAGAGCTACCTACAATCTTTTTGACAACTACCGTGTAGCGCATTGAAAACTGACATCTCAACTTTTAATGTGATTTGTTAAGTATAATACTTGTAAATACGAATATGTATGTTTTATTGGTTAAACATGTATTTAAAGTTTCTTGGAATCTCACATCAGCAGCAGCGGAAGATGCTTTTCAGAGAAACATTTATATCAACCGTCATGTCTTCTGAGAAAAAGGTATCATGGTGATGATATAGACGTGTGTTAAGTGGGCCTAAATGGTTGTTTTGAACTAAATGCTAACTTGTGATTTGAAAATTATTGAACTTACCAGTGCTTGCAAAAAACTTGTTTAAGCCCCCCAGTACCTTAAAGTTTAGCTACTGTCCGTTCCAAAAGTAAGTAGGAAAATTCTCAGGAACAGACACAATTCAATCCCTGATCCAACCCAAGACACCATGTGGGGAAGAGACAACACAAAACTAGTCACCACCAAAGACAACACCAGTGGCAGAAATTTCTGATGCGGATCTTGTTTGTTGTATTTCCAGCATTATGGTCACTTGTACAGCTGTCCACATTACTTCCTGTTTTGTTCATGGTTTGATACAGAAAGCGGTTAAAGCAGATGTTATGTATGTTTCATGTATTTTATATTGTTTTTGATGTTTGTTGTATATTCAGGTAAAGTTCATGGGTGTTACTACTGTCACGTTTTTCCCTTTTCTTTTTTCGGAGTCTTGAGTGGATTGTGCTCTTTGATTGTTGCCTTTCATGGGTATCTTCATTTTGAGCCATGACACGAGAAAACCAACACAGTGGTTGTGCGCCCTGTGCAGACTCAGATTACCCTGGGCATCCGCCCAGTCTGATCAGAGTCTTTGCTTTGCGTTTAAAGGGTAGCTAAGGGTCAAAGCTACCTCCATGCGTACAGTGAAGACTCAGATCAGACTGGGCGGATACCCAGGCTGATCTGAGTCTGCGCTGGACGCACAGCCACTTTGATGGTTTTCTCGTGTCGCGGCTCATATGTGTACGACATGTAGGTTTGTTAGTTCGTAGTTTCTCTCTGTGCAGCCTGGGTGATCATAATGTTGTTGTGACGTTTCCATCTGTTGTTTTAATTCGATTTTAAGTATATTTCCCACTTTTGTCAACAAGTTTAATTACCTATTACCAATGCGACCTATATCTGCATTGCAGGATTTTCTATGCTTCTAGAAGATGACTTACAAAGTAATTATAAACAAATAGTTACAGGAAATAATCAAAGTACCGAAAACAGTTAACTTTTTCAGTTTTATAAATGGTGTTACTGAGCTTATTTAGAATCATCTTGAAAAAAAAAGAGATCTGCTCGAGTCGTTTGTTAAGGACATTATTAAGTTTTGGTATTTTAGTACGTTATACTGCTGAGTTAACAGACTCAACAGGTAAATGTGCCTAATTTATTTGTATTCGTGTTTGATTGAGCCTGGCTTCTGACCATCTTCCTGGATTGTGGTATCCGCATGTTTATGTCTTACTACTTGTGTGAATGCGAAATATTACTTTTCCTGCGATAGCATTGTAGTTGCATTGAATTTTCTGGATAGAATTGTTTCGTGACAATACGCAGGCAAGCGAGACCATATTTCGTAGAACCGAATACTACAACCAATCCACAACACCAAACAGGAGGTAGTGACATGTCACTACCTCCTGTTTGGTGTTGTGGATTGGTTGTCACTACCTCCTGTTTGGTGTTGTGGATTGGTTGTAGTATTCGGTTATATCAATTCCTAATGCTATGTCTCAACAAAAGCAAGTCTGCTACTTTCTTTTTTTTGTGTGTGTGTGTGTGTGTGTGTTCCATGCCATCACAGGATCCATCTTTTTCACAATATATATACACTATGTCTATTCGCATTTGCATTACGTCTTAATCCGTCTAGCACAGGTTATAACCGAACTCTATGCAACAGTCTCACCAAAACTACTGAAGGGATTTAAAAACTTCCACCCTTTAATTTTGATTATTAAAAAATAAATGCAGTTACGTCTACCAAAATTTTACAAAATGTCTTTTCTTTTATAACTGAGTATGTTCGTATCCCGAATTTGAAATCGTTCAACCGCATCGGTCCGAATTAAGCACGTGTTCCACATGTTCTTAGAACATTTTACATACAGATGAATATCTTCATGTATGCAGTTTTTTTTTATAAAACACCTCTCTTACAATATCGAAATTTTAAAGTTTGAAGCCGGTCTGTTGTTTTATTTGGCATACCGCGCCTAAATATCCCAAAGCGGTGCAGATGTTTAGGCCAGTTAAATGCTAAAATTTCAAAAAGTGACGTCGCGAGACAATTTAATGACTTATTTACGGCAACTTACAATCTCAGAAGACGAACACGGTCTACAGGAAGTTCAAAAGACCGTCAGAGAAGCAGCTGATCAAGAGTAAAACAAGAGGTAATGACGTTAACTTCCGTTGACAACATATCCGTAATAGTTTTGCGTATTAGCACAGACTACAATGATAAATGCAAACGAACGTGGGTCACGCAACAATATGAAAACAATAATAAATCGTCTAAAAGAGTGTTGCATAAGACAGCAACGTCATCGCCATAGGCGTTCCAGAGATGCGACGCTCTTTTACTGACGTCATTTAAATAAATGATACGAGTAAACTGCATAACCTCTAAATTTGATATGTTTCAGGTATTTTGTCGTAAAATGCTAGACATTTTCACGGGAAAACGGATCATCAGCCAGCAATAAGAAGAGAAGTTTTTTTTTTAATCTTTTCAGTATATTTAGTGAAGCACGGTGAGACTTCATAGCACCAGCATAAGCTGCCGTTACAGAATTCAAAACCATTTTCATTCAGGACCAGTTTTATTAAAATGCATTATTTCACTTTCTTGTAATGGGCGGGGGCGTTTATAACGTATGCTGTGAAAGTAAATACACTCCAAAATATGTATCCCATGGACCTACTGGTGTGTTCCATGCTTTTAAACGATCCAGCGTTTCTGAATTTACTATTTCAGTATGCGAACATATCATTGATCACATTTCTTTTCCTCGATTTCTTTTCGTTGACTGGGCGGTGCTGTTAGAGGCTTGCCATTCAATGTCACAATCGAGCAGTCCACGTGAAAAAATCGGTAAAGTAGCATGTTCATGAGTTGTTACGCATAATTGGCAGATTAAAAATGCCCGGTAAACGCTATCGGTCATCGCAAATGATAAACAGTGTCCATACAGGCACACTCCGTCAAATCGACGTCGGAGGAACGTCGATGCAACGTTATGACGCTTTATTGACGTGTATACAATGTTGTTCCGATGTCCTAACGTTGCATCGACGTCGTCACAACGTTGTTTAGACACTGTCTGTATGCTGGGTTGAAGGAAAAAAAAGAATATTGTTGTGCGATCTCCGATCATTCCGTGCCTTTTGTAAAGGTGAGCTTTGTTCTGCGCGAGTGAGCATAAAAATCATAACCGCGTTATACCTTTTTAGAAAATATACTCGTCGAAGGTAAGGTCAGAAATAAGCACCGCCCAGTAAACGAAAGGAAATCGAGGAATACCAAAAGAACGAAAATAGCAAGCTCGGGCTCACTAAATATGTTTAAGTGAAATAATGTTGTGTCCAACACTACTCACGCCATCCAGCGCCAGTTTTAACAGGAGTGTATCTAAGAAAATTTAAGTATTATGTAACCTGTATTACACAGTGATCTATTTGTTGCGCTCCTCGTAAATGTGTATGCATGTCCTCACTACTGTATGTATGATTCGTAGGTTGTAAGCATTGTGTTTGTGCTTCATGCTGAAAAAAGTTATGTGTATTACACTGCCCAGAATAAGTGCAAATATGAAGAAGTAAATTCCGATTTATTCATTATTTGCTTTATGCATCAATGAATGTTCTGATCAGTCGAGAACTGAACGCTTGAAATTCATCTCGGTATAGAAAAGAGTTCGGTTTCCGAATGAATATCATTTCCGGCAAGTAATGCTCTTCCGCTTGTCGGAATTCGACTTGTAAAACAATACGTTAATGACACCGCAATTACAGCTGAAATGGACACTAAATATCATCTTGTTCTAAATATTTGGCCAACTGAATAAATTACAGTAATCAATCTGAAATTTGAACAAGAAACTTGTTCAAATTTGAGAATGATTACAGCAATTGACCAAGTGCTTTCTCCGATTGCTGGTGGAATGACAAACAGTGCAGACCCTGATCAGACTGCTGCTGCTTTAGGAGCATTCACAGCTGGATCTACATGCCTTGTTCACTGATGATGCAGTTCTTTCTCAGGATAAAGATTCTTCATGGTACAGATCAAAGATGTTATTCTCTAAAAGATTGTATTTCAGTGCAATCGAAAGAAAGACAAAACTTCCTTGAAAATCTAAACAATCAATTTCGGAATTAAAGTTTTTATACCCCGCCACACGTTAGTGACGGGGTATTATGTTTTCACGTTGGCCGTCCGTGTGTCCGTCCGTCCGTCCGTCCGTAGTATGTACGTCTGTCTGTCCGTCCGTCCGCACTTCGTTTCCGTTCGATAACTTAAGTATTTTTCAACGGATTTCCTTCGAATTTTGCATGTGCGTTTGTATCAAGAATGTCTCGCTTGGGATTGTTAATGGGCAAATTTCGATAATTTCTGACAGAGTTATGGCACTTGTCAATGTACAAAAAATGGTTTCTGGCCTCTAGCTCCTTTACTACTTGGAGTATCATGATGAAACTTCATGAACATGATCGAAGTAAGAAAAGCTTTATATGAGCACAGAAATTTTATCATCGCGGATTATCTGCCCCTGCCCTGGGGCTATATACATGTATAAAATCATTAAAAATTTCATATAAAATCAGAATTTGAAGCAATTTTTCTGAAACTTACAGCAAGCGATCACAGTGATGAAAGCTTCCAGTGATGCTCAAATTTACCCCATGTGAGTTATCTTGTTCCTGCCCTGCTCCTCCAACCCCACCCCCCCCGGCTATATACATGCATGAAATGATGATATCCATATAAATTCATGTGAAACAGATTTATACATCTGATGAAAGAAGCAATAAAAGCTTCTTGTGGTGATTTGACCCTTTAGGGGTTATCTGCCCCTATCCTGTGGCCACATGCTTAAAATCACTGAAATTGTTTTTGACTAGAGTGGTCAGTGATTTATCGGAGGCTTATTGTAAGTGATCAGAGTAATGAAGTGTCCTGTCATGACAAAGATTTTTATCCATGTTCAGTGGGGTTAGGTTGCCCCTGCCCTGGGGTTATATAGAGAAAAAAAATAATTCTGGAAAAATCGGTGTGTAATAAAGGTTTGCAGTGGCGGGGTATCACGCAGTCGTTTGCGATGCTTTTATTCCTCTATGTTTCATGTTGTATATTATATTTGCAGTAGTCAACTGATTTAAAGTTTATTTCACTATACAGGTTTATGTTACCCAGAGTTACATCCCTCACACATACGAACGTGGACGCGCACGCTAAACCAACATGTCTCACTGATTTAAACATTTTAGACCAGATACCCGTTTTGGGGACAAAAACACGATCATTTATCTTGTATAATATTTCATCGTACAAGTTTAACGATGACAATGTTTTGTCGTATAAACAGCAAAAATGAACATTTTAAAAAGTGTACAAGAAAACTGATGGCATATAACTCATCCTATTTATTCATCTTTTTCCCCAAGAAATTCCAAAAAGAATTGATAGAAAATTACCATAATCGTTGTGAAAATTACTATACTGATTAACAAGCACGAATACACGCATGCTTTCTACATACTGCCTTAATTGAAAACGAATACATATACCATTTAACTAGAACTGTTAGAAAATCTGACTATACCCCAGCTTTAGCACTTCCCATGCATTTGGCCTGTATGAATAAAATTAAATTATTTCACGATACAACAAGTCATTGTAATCTCATATACCAGATATGAACCTTCTACCTTAAACAGTTGCTGAGAAATCTGTTAAGAAAATTACAAGGAGGGGAAGAACAGTGAAAAATAAGGGGAAGAAATAACAGAAGACCGATTCTCTATACGACAATACTATTTGTCGTTGTGAACCTGTGTTCTAAATATAAATTTCTTATCTTATAACTTTGTGGAGCTATCTTAGACAAAACAGTGGGGAGAGAAAGAAAAAAGAAGGGGGAAATAAGAGGAGACGGCCCATTCTCTATTTCGTGATACAACAAGCCATTGTCAACTTATATACACCAAACATGAAACTACCTTGAACAGTTGCTGAGAAACCCGTTGAGAAAATTACAGCACTGAGTGCATGAACAGAAAGGAAATTGAACAAATACAGGGGAGAACAAACAGGAAAAGATCTATTCTCTATTTCTCGATTCAATATTTTCGTTGTCAATCTGTATACTAAATATATTCTTTCTATCTTATATTTTTGACAAAATAGTGTGGAGAGAATGAAAAAAAGAAAAAAAAAAAAAAAAAAAAAAGAAAGAAAGAAAAATTAGGATTATAGAAGCGGGCCCACTCTCAACCCCACAATACAATAAGTCATTGTCAACTCTTATACAAAATATGAACCTTCTATCGTGAACAGGTGCAGAGCAATCTTTTACGAAAAATTACAGTACTGAATGCATGAAGAGAACAAAAAGTGAACAAATACAGGGGAAAACAAACAGGAGACTACCAGTTCTCAATCCCACGATACAACAAGTCATTGTCAACTCATATACCAAATATGAATTCTACCGTGAGAAGTTGCTGAGCAATCTTTTACAAAAAAAATATTACAGAACTGAATGCATGGAGAGAAAAAAGTGAACAAATACTGGGAAGAACAAACAGGAGAAAGCCGATTCTAAACTCATATACCAAATATGAACCTTCTACCTTGAACAGTTGCTGAGCAATCCTTTACGAAAAAATACAGTACTAGATGCATGGAGAGAAAGAAAAGTGAACAAATACAGGGAAGGATAAACAGGAAAAAGGCGGTTCTCTATCCTTTGATACAACTTGTTGTTATCAACCTGTATCAACCTGTATGCTCAATACCAACTTTCTATCTTATACGGTTGTTGAGGCATCTTTGACGAAAAAATATAGAGAGAAAGAAAAATGAACAAATACAGGAAAGAACAAACAGGAGAAGGCCAGTTCTCAATCCCACGATACAGCTTGTCGTTGTCAACCTGTATACTACGAGGGACGATTGAAAAGTCCTGAGCCTCAGACACTTTTAGTGAATTTGTGCATGCGGGCTTAACATGAATGTAGTTGTCATTCAACAGCTTTCTAAGCAGTTTTGTTTTCTTTGCTCTTAAAGGATCTAAACTTTTATCATTATTTACTATCACTGCAGCTGGATGTTGTGCCGTGTGGCGGCCGTAAAAAGTCTCCCCGCACTCATCTATAGTGCAGATTATATTTTCCTTTTGGTCCTTTGAGATCATGGAATATATTCTGAGAAGTCAGAAATGATCATACGTTTAGATTCATTTTCTAAACAAATTTGAAATATTTGGTATTTTTCGACTTATATCAGTCTTTGAGACGACTGCCATGTTAAAACTGCAAATTTACTGTTTTTTTTTTTTTTTTTTTCCTCTGGCTCCTTGTGCCAGATTTAAAGGGTCACTGATGAGGCTTGAATAGCCGAAACCGCGGTATGGCCCAACTTCTTACTTATGAATGTTTTCTTTGCTCTTAAAGGATCTAAACTTTTATCATTATTTACTATCACTGCAGCTGGATGTTGTGCCGTGTGGCGGCCGTAAAAAGTCTCCCCGCACTCATCTATAGTGCAGATTATATTTTCCTTTTGGTCCTTTGAGATCATGGAATATATTCTGAGAAGTCAGAAATGATCATACGTTTAGATTCATTTTCTAAACAAATTTGAAATATTTGGTATTTTTCGACTTATATCAGTCTTTGAGACGACTGCCATGTTAAAACTGCAAATTTACTGTTTTTTTTTTTTTTTTTTTTCCTCTGGCTCCTTGTGCCAGATTTAAAGGGTCACTGATGAGGCTTGAATAGCCGAAACCGCGGTATGGCCCAACTTCTTACTTATGAATGTTTTCTTTGCTCTTAAAGGATCTAAACTTTTATCATTATTCAAAACATTCTGGCGAAAAGTTTTTTTTTATACAGTGCCTTAAATACAAGAGGGCTGCCATATTTTTGGCAATACTTTGAAAACTCATTCTTAACATTGTACAAGATTTAAATGGCTCTTGTTGGAGTACATGCAAATATGGTAATTTGGCAATGGTTTGATGGAAATGCAAAATATTTTGACATCTGGCGGCTCTACCGTAAACCCCTAAATATTGCAACCCAAAATTTAGAGACCAACATCTTAGGTCTGTTGAGAACATTGTGAGCAAACCTAAACAATGTTTACACACAAATAAACATTGACATCTTACATAATTTTCGTCAGAAAGAGTTAAAAGATATTCACTCCTGTGCTCGCACAGCATGCGACTTCAATTTGTGCACTGTCTACAGAAACTCTCAAAATAGACACCTCCTAACAGTTAAATATTTTCTTTCAATTTTGAAATGGAATAAATTTATGTTTGCATATATCTTCACTTACAGGGAGGCTGTATGACATATATTTGCAAAAACAATTGCAAAATGATTGACTATGCTATAGTTATATTCGGTCAAACAGTTATACTGTGCACTCATGGGGGTGAAACGTGAAGTGTTATCTGATTGACACAGAAAATAAATTCCCGAAATTTGGTAAATGTTGCTTTGTAGAATGGCCGTTTAGAATCAATGACTCAAATCCATTCAAAAGGTTTCAGAACATGGTGGGGCTGAGAAACTTTTCAATCGTCCCTCGTAAATATCAGCTTTCTATCTTAAACAGTTGTGGAGATATCTTTGACGAAAAAGTGTTACTTAATCACGGACGGACGGAATGACGGACAGATGTAAACCAGAATACCCCGCACTTTTTCAAAGTGGGTAAAAAATAAAAAGCTAATCAAATGTCATTTTAGTCTCAGTAAAATTTGACTTGGATTTTGTCTGTTGATACAACATAATGGCAAAATACATGTATTATAGTTATTTTGTTCACTCACTCATATTACTCAGACAAACACATTGTTTGATCATAAAAATCTAATCCCGTGTAAATAAGTTCTGAATAGTAAGATCCTTTGGAAGCAAGGAATACATCAAAGAACAGAACATAACAGACTCGGTATAATTGAAACACAGTTAGTTTTTCATTTTTCCTTGGTCTTTTTACATACAGTAGAACTTCAATGGCTCAACCCCTGATAGTCCGTTAACCTGCCTGACTAAAACTCATTCCTGTGTCCCCAGAAGTCACTTTATATAGAAACTAACCCTGGATGGCTAGAACTACCCTTGACTGGAACTAATATTCATGGTCCCAAGCCTGTTGGAGCCATTGAAGTTTTACCGTAATGCACAAGAAAAAGTTGTACGAGAAAAACTATCATCCGTACTGGGCTTAAGCAAGAGGAAATGTGTTTCATGACATTGAAAGTTTGATGTATTTTATTGAATAGCCGCACATTAAATCCAACAGAGACGAGACTTGGTAAACACAGGGTATAATCGATTCCGCCAATTTTCGCTTCCTGCAGAGACTGTACATCATATTTGGCTTCCGCCGAGACTGTCCGCGAACTCTTGCTTCCTGCAGAGACTACTGTCCTCGAAAAATAGCTTCCTGCCGAGACTGTCCGCGTGATTCTGCTTCCTGCCGAGACTTCTGTACATGATAAATGGCTTCCTGCAGAGACTGTCCGCGTGATTCTGCTTCCTGCCGAGGCTCTCGGCAGGAAGCAGAATCACGCGGACAGTCTCGGCAGGAAGCTATTTTTCGAGGACAGTAGTTTCTGCAGGAAGCAAGAGTTCGCGGACAGTCTTGGCGGAAGCCAAATATGATGTACAGTCTCTGCAGGAAGCGAAAATTGGCGGAATCGATTATACCCTGTGGTAAATACAAATACAGGAAACGAGGGATGTTCGGAAAGTTCTGTTCTGCATCATAAAAACAAAACTTCTGATGGCGAAAAATTATAAAGCTGTGATATGTCTAGACAACTCTGCAAACGCAGTGTATATTTTTTAAAGGACACATTTTTGAAGAGGTGTATCCTACAGCCGCTGCATTTTTTTTTTACTTTGGAAGGTCATAATTCATATATGAGCAGTCATCATTTTTTTTTCATAATTGCTACTTAAACATATTTCCCAGGCAACTGTGTCCTGTAAATATCGCGGAAATTGTATTTAATCTAGGTTCCATACTGTAGTGTGAATTTGGGTTTTCTGCATTTTATGTAGTAGCAAATCCCCCCCCCCCCCTACTACAGTTATTATAATTTTATAACGAAAACAAATGAATCATTACGTTTGCTAGCCCTGATAACTTTTAAATGGACGCTGAAGGCAACGATTGACAAAAGCTGACAAAAATCATTTTGTACGTATTTACAATGATTTTTTACTTGATTGGCTCTCTGAAAATAAATTCGCATATGAACTTCACCCAGTGGTATGACTGGGGCCTAATAAAATGCGATTTACCTCAATAAGAAAATGTAACTTTGTATAGTGTTTGGTATCATTGTAAAGACTAAATGTAGTGCTTTCAATACATACCTCCTGTTTGTTCATACAATACAAAGTTATGCGGCGAGAATCAGAACTTTCTGAACACTCCTCGTAAGATGCTGAAAATCCAACAGATCTCCCCAGAACTTAGCAGATGCCCTCTTTATGATGTTCTCCATAGTTTAAAATACCAAAATTGGGTTGTTTCAATTCACTCCCATGTAAATGCATAGCGGTGGACCTGGGCAATTATATATGACTGCTAAGATCTAAAGGTATCATGGGCTACTTAAGAAAAACGATCTTGCAAGGTATAGTGAAAGGAGAAAAAAAAGTATCAGTGGAAGAAGTTGTAGGAAAGCAAGAGGACAGAAATGGACTTCGCTAGCACAGTAAGTGTAGCTGATAACAGGACCTGGTGGAGGGAGATTGTTGTAGAGTTACGGGACAGACTAGACGAGACCAGAAAAGTGTCATGAAGCTGCAACGTGCAACTGATATTGTCCATGGTTGGCTATCAGTTGAGTCTGGGACAAGTCTACTTTAATGGCGGCGTCAACGTTACACTTTGATGTCATTAGCGGAAGCACTGATCTTGTTTCAGCGATCATGAAAATTACTTGTCTTAAGTGGTTTATATATCTAGAGGTTTACTGTTTTAAAGGAGAGACTTTTTTTTATATTTCACCTGCGTATGATCTTGCATGTTCAATGCCATACGTCATCTGCATGTGACCTGAAATGAGCCGCGACACGAGAAAACCAACAATGTGGTTCGTGCGGACAGCGCAGACTCAGATCAGCCTGGGCATCCGCCCAGTCTGATCAGAGTCTTCGCTGTCCGCATGAGGGTAGCTTAGTCCCTTTGCTACCCTTTAAGCAATTAGCGAAGACTCTGATCAGATTGGGTGGATGTCCAGGCTGATCTGTGTCTGCACTGGGCGCACAACCACATTGTTGGTTTTCTTGTGTCGCGGCTCAAATGTTAACTTTTGTTCCGTCCTGTTTTCTTAGATTATTATTCAGGGTCTGAAAGAGTTTCGAAATGACTTGTCGCCGTTATTTACATATTGTTTTATTATTATCATTGTTATTCTTTTTAATATATACTTTTATCATGGAAAGAACACTGCATTCTATCCCCTGCATTTCAGTTTATGCTGCAGTTTTCCTGAAACTTCTCCCTGCTTTACCTATTTAACACATTAATTTCTGGCATATTTATGTTTGATTTAATGCAAGTTTGTTAGATTTCTCAGACTTCTGCTATTTTAACAGCATGAGCACAACATCACAAATTACAAACTGTCATAAAACCAATCATTAACACCCATAAGATTTCAGATAATTCCAGGTTAAAGGTCAGTATGAAATATACATCATCGGTGGCAAGGTTTAACCTTTTATATATAAATCATCTTCACAGATCCCTCAGCGATTTATAGAGATATAAACTAAGTGAAGACTGGTGCCACTTTTACTTCAACAAGTAAAATAGATTTGGGATGATATTTGTGAGAATCTTTCAGACATGTTGCGCCGAACCCCCGTTGATGTCGATTCCAGAGTTGTTACTTTCGCCCCTGTTGATGTGTGTGGTCGTCGAATGGGGCGTTCTCAGATATTAACACAAAGTTAGCGAGGATTGTGAGTTATGCAATATTCGCCTGTCAGCCTATCTTTTCTAGTAAAGACTCAACTTGATGTTTATTACTTGTGCTTTAAAGAGGGCTTATATGATATTTGAGCCGCGGCTTGAGAAAACCAACAAAGTGGCATGTGCGCCCAGCGTAGACTCAGATCAGCCTAGGCATCTGTCAAGTCTGCTCTTTGTCTTCACCTTGCGCTTAAAGGGTAGCTAAGATTCTACGCTAGCCTCATGCGGACAGTGAAGACTCAGATTAGACTGGGCGGATGCCCAGGTTGATCTCAGTCTGCGCTGGGCGCACATGCCACTTTGCTGGTTTTCTCGTGTCGCGGCTCATTTAGTTATTAAAACCATTATCCAGTATTATGTGTTTGTCTATGAAGCAATTCCAGGTAAGCATTCAAAATTCCAGTGAAATGATTGCTGCAAATAAAGTTATTGCTATACTTGCTCTGATATAGCATTATAAGCATTACAAACAAGAAATACACAAGAGATAAACATAAAAAATAAACAAGCAAAACAACAGTCAGAGAACTAAATAACTAGGGAAAGAAGGGATATTTGAATGGGTTGTATCTTTTGATCATTATATATGTGTTCATTCCTTTATCTATTTATAAGTAAGGGATAAATTTGTGTATAAGACATTTTTATTACAATACAAAATAATGAAAGCTGAGAACAAATACACATGCACAAAACTTTAACAAATCATCCCAACTCGTTTTAAATAGATCATTTTTTTTATTCATTTTTAGTTTTATTCCACAAAAACAAAACCAGAGGAGAACAATTTACGATATTATAAGAAATACAATGTGAAAATGGAATAACAATGTTTTAAAGTTATTGTTTTTTTTTATTCTTTTTCTTTTTTCTTTATCATTTTATTATTATTTTTTTTTTTTTGCAAAGTTTTGTTCATGTAAATCAGTTTAATTCTTTGATTTTGTTTACAATTGGTTCAGTTCGAAACGAATATCAGTGAATTCATTTTTAAATGCATTTGGACATGCGTTGTTTCCATTAAAGAAATTGGTTTATATAATACAAACAGCGAGGACTCAGCAGACGCCGCGATCCGGATCTACATTGCAAAGGTCCATTTTTGGAGCAATTGTCGTTAATATGAGCATTTTGCTTTTTTTCTGTTCACCCGAGAATTTTATAGAAAATGTGGACATTGATTTTCCGTAAAAGTATCAATGTACATAGATAGTTTGACTTGAGAACAGTTTTTATATCGGCGCTCGCAGTGCGAAGAATAACATTCTAATTGTAATACATGCGGACGATAATGGTGATCAATTCCGAAGATTTTGCGGACGCACGGACAGTAAACAGAACGCAAAATATGGACATTGAGCAACGTAACAATATCTCCAATTTTGTTTTGGTAATGCTTTTTTTAGTATGTAAAATATTTATCCTAGTTATGCCTGTTAACTTTACTGGACTGACTGATCTCCTAACTTTAAAACCGCCAACGCATGCGCGCTAATAAATAAAAAAGTATATAGATGATCTTTCAAAATAGAAGGCATTTAGTATCTTATTACTTCAGTATTACACGAGTGCAGTTTAATTTCTCGATTTCGCTTATCCTGTACCAGTAGGCTTTCAGTACCATTCGTTTAAGGGTATCATAATTTACAACTTAATAAATAGATGTTATGAGGCTTAATATTTCAAAGACACTATCTCAAATTCTTATACATTTGGTGAAGTAAACGCGTTGGAGTATTACTGATGGAAATTGAGGACTACATTTATTATTTCTTATTGTCATGATATCTTCTTTTTGTTGCACCGTTAAGAGAACTATTTCGTTGCTTTGTACGGTTTTGGTTTCGTCTTTTATGATATAAACTACCATATAGGGTTTCAATGTTACCGATTGCTTTGTCATGCTCAAGAATATTTATATTCACTTATAATTTATTGAAGTAAAACAGGAATGCTTTTGCGAAAACTTTTGTCCTAACGTATGAAAGGTTACACTTGCCATTTTGGAACTGTTTCAGCATATATCATAGAGTTGTCTTCAAAATGGAAAAATAATTTATTCGAACCTCACAATTTGAAATGTTCAAGGCAAAATAATACGTTGCGGTATAGTATTACGACAGACCCATAGGAACTGACATAATTCGAAGTTGGACAGATATATGGACCAGCATATTCAATTGTTTAATTAATGGATGGAAAAGAAATCCGTTTTCACTGTTAGGTTTCATTTTTTTAATATTATCTTTCCTCATTGTCTGGTACGCATGAATTATGTTTATAGAAAACAGGTATAAAGTCAGCAATAAATAAACAATTAAAATCTTTGTCACACATGCAACAAAGGTAAATTTTATTCATTATACTTAATTCAGCTTGCATTAGGCACGAGTGATTTTACGGTTTTAGATGTCCATGTCCCTGGAAATTTAAAAAGTAACAACAGTCATTGCTTTTTCGACCAATATTGAATATTTCATATATATCAGTTTGCTACAAAAATGAACACTGACTCGTTTTTGCTTTCGGTATCATAAAACAAATTGAGCGTTTACAGATTAACTTTTACTTATTTTGCCCTTTTTTGGTATAGCTGTTGTTTCTCTCATATATATTTTTTCTGTTTTACTTTACCGCTTATATTTTGACTTTTTGCAGTAGATGTAATGGACACCTAGTACATTTTATGTGAGGAGAATTCAGAACCTATTATTTCCTTGAAGTATATGCAAATGGTTTGTCATCTACTAGACTTTTAGCTAGCCTTCAGGCTCACAGCGAAGACTCTGATCAGACCGTGCAGCTGCTCAGGCTGCTGTGAGTATTGGCTGGATGCACATGCCACTTTGCTGATTTTGTCTTGTCGTGGTTCATATGTAAATGTAATTGGTGTCCTGATCTTCATGTTGAGGCCGGCTTGGTGGCCACGTACCAAGGAAAAAGCCCAGTTTCCACATTTAGTGATGTATTGTTTCTTTTCTCTCTGCCCCTCCCCCCCCCCTCCCTAACTCCCCCCCCCCCCTCTGTTTTTGTTGTTGTGGAGGAGATGAGAAAATCGATTGTATCAGTTCCTAGGCATTTTTATAATTTCTTTTTATACCACCGACATAGTCGAGGGGTATAAAGTTTTCGTATTTCCGTCCGTCTATCTGTTCGTACGTTCATCCGCCCGCCCATTATTTTCGTTAAAGTTTGGCGTTACGATTACATCTTTGCTTATATTTCCAATATTCTTAGATGGAGTATTTTGGTATGTGACTAGATTTACATCTAGTTTCGTGCAGATAATTAGATAAGTTTACATAGTCTTTATACTGCTGATGATGTAAGGTTATGGTGTAAGGTCAAGGTCAGAGACTTACATATTTTCGTTTAAGTTTTGTGTAAAATCTGTATCCTTTGCTTATATTTCCAATACACTTTAATGGAGTCTGTGGACATATGATCAGAATTACTTCTAATTTCATACAAAGTAACTGAAATCATTTGGATGCTGCTCCTGACCTATGGTCAATGTCACAGACTTGTACATAGCTTTGAAGTATTGCATAAAGTTATACGTGTCTCACTTCGTAGTCAGGCTATTTTTTTTTACAGATTATTCAGTTTTCAAACTTAAGGTTAAGTGGTACTCAGTATTCGAGGGGTAGGATATTAGACCCCATATTTATGCCATGACGTCAACATTAGATTCCACGATATTAAATATGATGGAGCGAAACCACAGATTCAGTCAGCAACGAGATAAAAAGAATTGGCGCCAGGATAGTTATTAGTGATTGCCTAAAATCAGCTGCATCAACGAAAGAACTGAAAATTCTCAAGAACTGACACAGTTCAATACCAGGGGCCGTATTCATAAAACGACTTAAGTCGTTGCTATGCTGTTGCTAAGGCTATGAAATTTGCTCTGGAGGAACAGTCTTAGAAAGACTGTTCCTCCATAGCAAATTTCATAGTTGTAGGGAATCTCCTTTATAGATATTTAGCCTTAGCAACCGCATAGCAACGACTTAAGTGGCTTTATGAATACGGCCCCAGATCCCAGCCAAGACACCGTCTGGGTAAAAAGACAACACAAAATTAGTCACCACCATAGACATCACCAGCGGTAGCCATGTGAGCAGCCATTTCCATGTAGGTGGTCACCGGGCTAGCCTGAACATCACAAACAATAAATCAATAATAGACAAAGCAACAGACAACACATAAAACAACCGAGAAGAACCAAAACGGAAGTGTCGCCTTGAGACGGCCAGTAATGAAATTCTGGGGAGCATAACCGGTTTGTGTTCGACCAACCCTTGTTCTTGGTTATGCCTTGGTTCATCAGACACTTAGTTGTTCAACCCAACCAAATCAATTACCATCCACACAACATAACAACGAAAGCATCAATTTTGACAATAAGAACAATTTATACGAAAAACGAAAAACATTAAACAAGTATTTTACCTACTTTCTATTTCTTATTTTAGGACTAGCCTTAACACCACACACACATTATATCAATAACAGACAAAGCAAAACCCGCATAGGACTTTTCCAGTTCTGCCCAGAAATCAGCTTGAGCATAGAGGTGGCGGGGTGCTTAGAAATAAAACAACAAAAGAAATAAAATCAGCATTCCACGTTCTGAAATTGAATTGTTAGGCTTTTGAAAATGTCATTGATAATGAAATCATCGGCATAGCTGATCAAAGTAGAGGAATCCTTCTGTCTCCACTTCTCATGATTGGTTTGCAAGATTTATGCGCATCTCCCATGTTTGCTCTTACGAGTACAGGGGTATCTTGTTCTTGTCACACAATCTGAAACCACGTTGCATATGAACTGCTGAGACAAAATGCCTCTTCAGACCATTTCGAATATCAAAGACCAAATTTAGTCTGCGCGCATGCGCAGACTAAATTTGGTCTTTGATATTAGCTATGTAGATTTTCAAGGATCCATTGATGGTTGATGTGATAACGAAAACCTATTCATCTTTTAGTCTTTAAAGTTGATCTGAATCTATATGATACAGACAAGCTCTAGGACCCCTTTCTACTTGTTGTAGCTCAGCTATCAACTAAAAGCATGATGCTACCTTTTAGTGTGTATAGTTTACCACAAATTATGAATACAAAATAATACAGCCATTTTATAACAAATCAACCGCACAGACTCGCAAGTATTGTGGAATATTCGTTTAGTTTAATGTATTGTAATCTAAACAGTTTGTTAAATTAACTTTACTTAATTGTTCTGTAATTTCACCGAGTGGTAGCATTGTTAAGTTCTGTTGTTAATGCTTGGTAAAGTTACCATGGTCAATTTATTTCTGACTGCTATTGTTGGCGACTATCTATAATTATCTCCCCATTTATGCACAACATGTGTATTGTTGAAGAGATGAATTTCAATAAGCAGACTATTAGCAATTTATATCATTCTTATTTGTGTAACAATGATAGAGAGTATTTATCAACAAACTATGATGAAAATAACCCGCCATGAACTCAATTAAAACATCATTTTCTTCCATTCAGAGCAGACTGTAGGCATTAAGTCCACGACTGTAAAACTCTAAAGGTAAAAGGTCACATAATATGGCGTCTTGTGCAGCTGCGCAGAAATGAATTTGATGGTGCAACCTCAGATAAAATCAAAGTAAGTAGACTGTGTTAGTCAGATATAAAGTGAAAAGATTACAGAAGATTATTTTAATGACAATGTAATCGCAGAATTCGTATAATTTGCAGTGTCTATTGTCACGCGGCAGGTGAGGAGACTAGCGAGATGTGTAAAAACCATTTGACAGGTATGTGCTAAATGATACAGCAATTAAATTTATTAACATCGCATAATTGTTTTACAATCGGCCACATGCAACTTGGTCCCCAAAGATTTTATACAAAGGTGTTATACTCAATGATCCCATTTACTTTAAATTAACAATAAACGAAATATTCTAGAGTATATTCAGTTTTTAATCTGTCCTGTAAATAAATTTGAATTCAAGGACGTATCTAAGCTTGTATATTGACCATAGAAACAGAGGATCAGCTTGGTAGTTGGTACACAAATAATCAGAAAGGCCATGAGAGACAGTTTGAGCACTGAGAACAAGAATTGTACGCATATAGTACACGTAAGCCTTACAGACCTCTTTTTCAGGGAGAAGAAGAAGAAAAAGAAGAAAAGCTTATAAATGCCCGCATATCCAAACGAGGACTTTGCAGTATAAGCTGACTCGTCATAAACAATCACGTGTCTGATTCATCGATCGTTATTTCTTTCCTTTAGATGCTTGCTGAAGTCAGCTTTGGCTGTACTCGGCTAAACTTGCAGTAACTAGATTTTGCCTGGGTTCGAGGTTATACAACTTAAAAATAATCACAAACTCAAAACAAAGCACACTGACTGGCTGCTTCCGAGCATGTGCTCGGAAGCAGCCAATCAGTGTGCTTTATTCTGTGCTTGGAAGCAGCCAGTCAGTGTACTTTGTTTTGAGTTTGAGGATGTACTCATGTTTTATAACCTCTGGTCCAGTCTGATCGAAACATTCACGAGAGAGAGAGAGAGAGAGAGAGAGAGAGAGAGAGAGAGAGAGAGAGAGATTATACTTAATCCGTTTGGGTACCCCTCCGTGTGTTCTGCCATTTTTACACAAGGGAACAATTTTTGTGACTTCTTATTTTCTTCCCCGGACGGCGAACCACTCGATCTATAATGGAGCTTACCCAGATTGAGAAAAGAAAGCAAACATGAAAGTAACAGAGTTGATTTTTCTGAAATTGCACCCATTGATTAAAAACGTAGTGTAGGACTCAATGAAATTAAAATCTTAAAAAGTTCCTTCAAGAGCAGAGAATGCATACAGAAGTCGGAACATGGGCCAGACAACGTAGTTTAGGCTAATAAAGCCTCGCCAGTGACCCTGACAATATCTGGTGATGAAACCAGAAAAACGCATACTGTAATTTCTTAATTTTAATTAGGCAGTCGATTCAAAGACTGATTAATTTCAAAAGGATCCAAATAATTTAAAAGACGATGATCTAGAATAATAGTCTAAATCGATGTCAAATTTTAGATTACTCAGAATCCGAAGCCTGAGAATTTGTTCAGCGTCTTTTTTCCCGTAAAATTCGTGCATGCATATTAAAACAATATAACTAACACGCTACAATGTCTGTTGTTTCAAATCTGAAAACCGGTTTATTTATCTCATGACGAAGTCCCGTGGTAACATTCTCACAGGATTAGGCTCTACAGCAAATAAAAATCCTAAAGAGTTCCTTCAAGAGCAGAGAACACATTTACAAGAAGGAACATATGGGCCATACTTCGAAGTTCGGCTATCCAGGCCTCATCAGTGACCCTGAGTTTGGCTTGAACTCAAGTCTAGGTTTTGACACCATGTGTGTGTGTGTGTGTGTGTGTGTGTGTGTGTGTGAAATAAGTTGACCAATTGTATACCCAGAGCAGCAGATCCAGCATCTAGTATCATGACAAAATGTCAAGCACATCCCTCGATTGTCATGTATCGTAGAATGATCTCAATACCGCATATGCAATTCATGCTCAGTCACAGCAACGTTTCATTTGAAAGAAGACTCTCTTTTCCTGTTTCGTGTCCTCTAATTATCATGTTTGACCCAGAAAAAGACCACCATTCCAATACGAGCTTGCTGACTGGAAAGTAGTTGGCGCCTTATGATATCAAAATGCTATGAGATCGTGACAAGATGTGTGCAGTAGCGTTTCGACTTTTGCTCTTGTGTTATTCATATCAGGATGTTTAAATAAAAAAAAATATATCTACTGATATGTATGATACCTTCTTTGAAGTAAAATAAAACAAGCAAGGACAGTAAAAAAAATCTGATGATAGCTCGTGAGGACAGCTAAAAATCGGATACCTACATGCATTTCACACATTCAACATCAAAGGTTTCATTTCTAACGCACTTGTACAGATAGCAGTATTACGTAATTGTCCACGAAACTTTAGCTACAATGTGACAAAATCCACTCATCCAATAATGAAAAACAGTCATACATCAATTCGATAATTGTGTTCCTCTTGAATATTTAATAAATCAGCTAAAATTATCTCTGTAAATGTTTGGAATGGATCTAGAATTTCGAATCAGGAATAGATACCCGTCTGTTACATTTTATCAGTATAATTCATTTCTGTTTCGGGAATCTTACACCGTCTATACGGCAAGCTATAATTATATCATTCAAAGTTATCTCCATTTTAGAACAGACTTAAATCAAGCGTTAATAATATGTCCCTTCATGGATTCGTTGATGCGTTGCGTTTTAAACTGATACCCGATTTTCACATTTTCTAATGGTCCATAATCGCTTTTTGTATCCATTCTGAAATGTATACCCTTGACAGCTAGACACATTTGTTTGTGAAACCATTTCACAATTTCTGATCAATTCCAAGCTTTTCATGCTGTCACTGTAAAGAATGTATTACATCAGAACAATGCTGCTATAGACATCAGAAGCATTATACATTGAAAATAGCCACTTTTTATGATGAAACAATTACGTCGCGTAATTGTTTCATCACATAAAGTAGGCGCCCCGGTAGCTCAGTGGGTTAAGCGCTGGCCTACTGATCTAGCGGTCGTGGGTTCGAGCCCCGCCGGAGGCGGAGTTCTTTCCATCGTAAACGGGGTTCCATTGCACACAGCCTTTCATAATCACAAACCCATCGTCCTGATATGACTGAAATACTGTTGAAAAGGACGTAAAATCGCAAGTCATCCATACATCCATCACATAAAGTGGTATTATCAAAGAATCAAGCCAAATATGCATAAAATAAACTAGCTCAGAGCAAAATTGCTTTACAGAAACGAAAGCAGATTTTGATGCTGATGAAATGTCTTCTGCTGAGCCTAGGATTTTCTTTAGCTCTGTCTCTTAGTGTCTGCAGTATTTGCCATATGGTATCATCTTGCTCTTTGGTGTCTAATGTGTTTTCTTCGGCTAGCTCATCGTCGTTCAACTTGTGGTTTTCTTAGAATCAGGCTGCAATGGCTTTAATGTTAGTCATGACCCCTCGTATGTGTTTCAATGCAGTGATTTAATTTGATATGCATGTTCATTATTACAAATAATAATAATAATGATAATATTTCCTGATTATTGGCGATGTTCCTACGACTGTCGACTAAACAGTTTTATGCTGCGATTCTGTTATTTTTTGTGCTTTTTGAGCAATGTCGGAACCCAGGGTGAAGATAGGGCCTATAAAATAGAAAAAAAAGAAATAGAATAAAAATGAAAACCCTTTAGTAACCATTTACTGCTCGAATGCCTTGGTGCTGTTCGTTACATGAATGGCATTGCGAACCTATGCCTTAGTGTTTCTGACATTGTGCTATGTTCTAGCATGGTGATCCCTCGTTGCGGAAAGAGAGAGAGCTGGTTGTTTTGCTTTCGTAGATACTGTATACGTTATTGTTTGCTCTCTTTTCATTTTACAGTTGTCCCATCGGGGATCAGTATGTGGTTTCTATTACTGATGATCACAGGAACCCATATTGGTTTAACGACATTCTTTATTTTTCATAGTTAGTCGTTTTAGGCAAATGATCCCAAAAGAAGTGACTCAGAACAAATTTTTACGTGGTCGCCATTTTCATACTTTGACTTCGACTTTGAAATTCGGATTATTTTGGCTTCCGTGTATTCCTTTTGATTATTTTTACGGATGTAATAGACAGGTTTATTAAAGCTGTATGAGGTGACAAGGTGGCCAGATTTGAGAGCTTCTAAAAGTACAAACCGCTCTTATTTTGAGCTCGTGCACTACAAGATGGAAAAGAGTCTCGAACCAAGTAGAAGACATCAGTCTTTTATAACCAGTGTGTTTTCGGAGGTGTATATAAATACGGCAAAATTAAGAAATAAAACAATCAGGATATGTCTGACATTAAGATCCTGAATTTAAATGAGTAAATAAAGGTTGTTTGAAAGTAAAATTGTATATTTGTAATTCATATAGCTAATGATGCAAAAGGTCGGAAACTGTTTTACATATGAGTCAAATCAAAGGAAAAATGTGCATTTTGATGTTTGCAAACAGCGAAGAATTAGTTAAACCTGCGCATAGGCGCAGGTTTAACTAAGTTTTCGCTGTTCGTACCAACACTCTATGTGGCCTGGAGGGTATACAAAATGAAAAGTGATAGTCTGGTCAACCTGCGCAACTGAGCAGACTGATTTTAGTCTCGGCTATTTGCATATACTTTGAGTGTACTTTTCTTGCGGCGTGAATGATGCTGGGAAGACACACTAATGTATGTCTGTCCAAATGCATTAGCTTAGCCATGAAAATGTACATTAATTTTCACTAAATGGATTACGTAAGAAGTAAAGGCACACCAAAATGGAAATTTTAAATCCTTGAAACAGACGTCTGAGGATTTTATGTTGAACAAATTTGCCCCAGGGCACTAAATATCGGGCTATTTTATGTCGTGATCGTAAGAGAGCGCTTTAAAGTCTGAAACCGGAATCTATTTGCCTATCTTTATGCTTGATAAAAATGCAAATTTTACACTTAAAATGTCTGACAGGTTTTGATGTCGGTAGTAAACTGTTGAATTAAAGGGAGTATGTTCAATAACCCGGATGAATCAAGAAAACAAAAGATAGTGATATTGATAATAATAGTTCAAAAAAGTTTCTGAGTAGACTTTTTACTAACGCAAATGCCTCCGCCCACCATGTGCAACCATTCGTGTTAAATTAGTACTGGAAGGGTGGGGACACCAAAACTCTTTTTTTCTTCTTTTTTTTTTTTGATTTTGTTTCATCCTATTAGTTTTATTATATATTATTTTATTTTCCTTTTTGGAGAGGTGTTTGCAGTCTTTTACAAAAACTTTACCGTTAATTCACAGCTAAGCCTAACATGATTTGAAATACAAAATACATACAGCACATGATCGATAGGCTTAATTTGTATTACAGCTTTAGGTCCTGCTTTCAAACTTAGGGTTTGCTTTTTGGAGTTGTAATGTAGATAAGTGTCTTGCATGGGAACTTCACCACCGAGCTAGAAGCCCGGTGCTCGGCAGTTATTTTTACACACAGAAATTATAGCCATTTCTTAGTCAGTTGCCTTCATGTGTACATGTATATGTAAGCACAGCAAAATTGTTGTGAAAAGAAACCCTTCCTACTGTTCAGGACCTTTAAATAAATTGTACCGTCAGTGCATTCCGAGATCCAAGCAAAACGCAGAACTTCTTTAGTTCAAAACCTGCTAGTTTCCGGTCACTTAAATTACACAACGCAGAAGGAAGCAGCTGTAAAATTGCTAAAGCGCTCAGCAATAGATTACACATTCCAGGCATGATGGACCGGAAGGAAATAATTATTGGTATATAAGCTGCGACGTGACAAAACAAACAATGTGGTCGTGCGTCCAGCGCAGACTCAGATCAGCCTGGGCATCCGCCCAGTCTGATCAGAGTCTTCGCTTTCCGCATGAAGGTAGCTTAGTCCCTTAGCTACCCTTTAAGCGCTTAGCAAAGAGTCTGATCAGACTGGGTGAATGCCCAGGCTGATCTGAGTCTGCGCTGGGCGGACGACCACATTTTTGGTTTTCTCGTGTCGCGGCTCATATAACGTTTATTCACTAGTAGTTTCATTGGACAATTTCAAATCTCCCAACATGGATTTCTAGGTGAAAACATTTTCGAGCTGACAGTATTCAATGTCCTCATCGCCGATAGGAATAACAATTCATGCCATAAAATGACCTCTCTGGCATTTAGCAGTACCTTATACAGCGTCCGAAATAAATCCACAGTCGCAATGTATGGCGCTCTGTGGCGTTAGAAGGATCCTCTATACAGTTATGCTAGACTTCTTAATTTTGATTAAGATTTAGACAACCATATGTGCGACGTATGTGTTTCACAAAATCTGTCGCCTCACTATTATATAATCTTACACTGTGTATTATTTAACTTTGATCTGTCCGGAGATAAAGCAGATCAACGCCGTATTTTGGAATAATATGAAATCCATATTAAGAAATATGCGTCAGCCATTTCACAGGGTTCCAAACTTTTTATGATATAAATGATTGATTTAATTAACATTGGTTGTAACCACTGAAACTTGAATTCGATGTTTGAGGGCTTTCAAAATTGAGCGAAGCAAATCAAAGCTTTTGAGGCCGTTCACTGGTATTTTGGAGCCGAATGCATAAAGTATGCGTAAACTATACCGGAGTGAATTACGAAAGACCACCGTATTCCTATAATTTAAGACCGATTTGAATTTTCCAAGTTCGCATATCCCATAATTGTTCTATTTTGTTCCAAGTAGTAACAACGTCAAAACACGTACGTGGTGATGCGACATCGTGAGGTTGCAGCTCGGTTGACATTATTTCAACATGGTATTATTACCATTACCACTTGAAAGATCTTATGGCATAAGATCTTTCAAATGTTAATAACACCATGTTGAAATAATAAATATGGTGAATGCATACACGCTAAAGACAAGACAAGGACCCCTGTCTTTTCATTTTGCCTCTCTCCTCGATGTGGGTCAACTCGTCCACTTCTGGCCCCGAGGTTATAAAACATTTTTTGTGCTCAACTCAGCTGAGCATGAAATTTTACCTGCTAATAAATAGCAAATTACTGATAAGTACAGCTGTTTTCATGCTCAGTTTAGCTGAGTATGGAATTTTCTCTGCTTATAAATATGAAAATGCCAACATTAGTTGGCATTTTCATAGTTATCAGCAGAGAAAATTTCATGCTCAGCTGAGTTCAGCATGAAAAAAGTTTTATAACCTCGGGTCCTGGTTCTGGAAGGATTTTGTCATCCAGAGAATCAAAGAAAAAAAAGGATATCACTAAACTTATCTTCCCTTTAAAGATGGGGGAAAACAGGAAACATGGCTGTGTCCCTATGCATCTTAATAATATAGACTAAACTCCCTTGTTAGATATTTTGCTGAGAATATGACAAACTCTACTAATAATGAGACATCTGTTTTAAGTGCAATATTAAAATTTCGCTATTTTAAGTTTGGTAACCTGCAATTTTTTCTTACTGCAATAGAACTTTTTTTTATCTATTCATCTTAACACCAGAAAAAGGTCTCAAGGGACTCTACTTGCTTCTTTCCACACCAAAAGCCTTTATCATAGACTGATTCAATATTTTAGTTGAGACAGAATCGTGAATTAAATCGGTTATGTTACAAATTATCACACTATGTTATGAATGGCTGATGCATCTTTCTCACTCAGGATATCATATTGTTCCAAAATAGGGCTTTGTTTTACCTTATCTCTGAACTGATCAAAGTAACCCGATTTTGTTAAATAATGCATTGTAATACTATTGAGAGGCGACATTTTTGTGCAATATATACGTGTGGCATATGGTTGTCTTAATCTGAATCAAAATCACGCATATTTGGTGCAAAGCGATCACAAAATCATTCACAGAATGTCACTTAAGACGAGTATCTGAAAACAGTTCCATTTCCTTCATAATACAGTACATATGTCACTCCGCTTAGGCGATTCAAACCGGATGTTACATATTCTCTTAAAATTAGAAATTGAAAATGTGCGTCAAACTGATTCTTAAAGCCCCCATTGTTGCCACTTCCCTAAGAGGCAAAAGTGTTTTTTTTTTTCATCTTCTCAGACTATAAATAACATGCAGCTGTCTTTGATTGTGCCTAGGACGTAAAATCACAAGTCATCCATCCATCAATCCATCCATTTGATCGTGTTTATCATGGTTCAATTAGTAGCTTCCTCCGCTCTGGCCTCAGACTGGCCTGGGTCCTTAACTCTCAAAGCGCCATAAGCAGACGATAAAATTTACGTCTGCAAAGTAAAAAAATAAGTCTATCCCCAAGCTATACCATGAGGCAGCTCGTCTGGATCTATGCTGTTTGCAAATTCAACTATTTGTATTTCTTTTTTGTTAAATTTGTGTCGTCAATAAGGTTGTTACTTGGACTACCGATACCAATTCCATTTAGAATATGTTTTCTCTTTTTCTGCGTAGTATTTCATTCTTCTGAAAGTTTCGACCAAACATAAAAGTCTGTGTATCACAGAATCAAAAAGTAAATAACATCAATCAACTGAAGTTGAGAGCAACAACTTCAATGGCGATTCAGGAGTATATCGAAAGACAATATTTGACCACTTATTTTGCAAATACATTGCAACTACGTGTATCAGAGTCCTTTCAAAAAGCTTCCAGGTTTGCTGCTTTGTGTAATAATACCGGTATTGTCCAATGTATGTTTAAACGATTTTTTATTTTTAAAAACGCATTTTCTGACAGTTCGAAATTCCAGAACATCCTGTCGAACTGACAGAAACTGATGGTAAGAAGTTGTTTCTTCACCTTCGGGTCTCCAAGTCCAAAAGCAATTCGACTCGACCCAGGCCCGATTTCTTCAGTTCACGCTGCAGACCAATCACCAATACCGTCATTTTTGGCTTGCGCTTTCGAGCGCAAGCCAGTATTCAAGTGGTTTAGTGATACCGAGTTATTTTGGGAAGAAATGATACGTCACGCTTAGTCGGAAAACACCAGTGAGTGTGTACTGCAACGATTCGTTCTAAACTTTTCTTAGGGCCGCAAATAAGCCAAAGAGATCGGAAAGTTCGTTCCGATTTGAGACAGCATTTCTTCATTATTTTCTTTACAGACATAACAAACAAATACCTCGTCCGATTTTGTCTATTTTTATCCACATCCGGTTTGCCTCATCTGCTAAAAATAACGATGGCATGTACTTTTTTTTAAATATTTCCGTTAAAAGGCACGTTTTTCTTTTACGAGTGCCTTGAACTAGGCCACATTTCGTTTGCTTTTTATAAACTGATTGCATAAAAAATGAAACTCTGAATGCAATGCAAAGTATTTGGCTTTGCACCCTAAGAAATATACCAAACTTGTGTAAGAAACAGTGTTTATATATAGCTTAGCGCAAAGCATTAGCTTTTCCAAAATATCATGCAGCGGCGTCACGAAAACTAGGCCTTAGGGCATCGCATAATCTGACTAGTCAGAGCAGCCGGCACACTGTCCAGCGCCAATGCATTCGTTGGATCTGATCAGTCTGTTTCAGCATATATATATTCTTCATCTTTCATGCTGAGTCTAGACTGATCAGACTGCGCTTATGCCGGAGTGGGCTGATCTGTGTATCAGTGTAAAATCTGAAAGAGCAGAGTTCAAATTTATTGTTTAAATATAGAAACAAGCGGTTTTGACGATTTGCTGCCCTTATCACATTTACTGAAAAGAGATAAATTTCATTTGTCGGGAGTTCATGGAAATACGAACGCAATGGGTTCCGTACTTTGTTGTTCCCAGATGGTGTAAAGCAAGTTATCGTCCCAAACAACAGCAGCATGCATTTTCTTCTCAGTGTCAACATTTTGTTCCAGTCACTGCCACTGATGCCACTTAAACCAAAAATAAACTTCTGTAAATATAAATTTATTGTCTTCTTTTGATGCCAAGTTCAGATGTGCCATGATTCCATAGACATGGGTTTGAAACAGTCTTTCCTAAAATTTTGATTCAGACTAACTGTGACTCAACAGCCGTGAAGAAAAGACTTGAAATAGGTCCATATAGTTATTTTCCTTGAGACATGCCTAAAACGGCCGGCCAAAACGTTGGAAAACTGTTGTTTTTTGGTGTGTGTGTGTGTGTGTGTGTGTGTGTGTGTGTGTGTGTTTAAATATTTTTCAATTTGTTTTTCAAACAAATTCTACACTTGTTTTTACCTTACACCCGTGGATAATGCCACCATTCAATAAGATAGAAATTAAATACTTTGCTAAATAAAAGTTAGCAAATGAAAGTGCACTAACAATCGGGTTCACTTAAAAAAAAAAAACTCATGAAAATTTCACTGTCTTAGCTGGGCAAGCCTTCCTTTTAAAAGGAAATTTTATACAGTAATAATATCTTACACTTTTTAATATGTGGTATTCAGGTAAGTCTGAAACCTTTTATAAGTGCATTACATTTCAAGTACATGTATTCTTGAATAATGGAAAATTCAGTGTCAAGACCCTGACTGATTCATTATTATGGTATCAGTTTTCGAACAGCCAGTTTGATATGATATAATTCTTAAGAAATTGGTTGAAATATTTCTTTAGTATATATTCTCAAGCAGCAAATTTCACCATTCATTGAACAGCTATCGTAGTCGTTTGGTCAGTGGACACAGTTTATTGTCATTCGGTGGCATCTCATCTCAAACTCCAGGAATTTTGTCACTTCCGCTGTCCGGCACACCTTAAATATGTGACAAGGAAGGGCATCAGTTTTAGTTTGGATCAAAACAATAATAAATGTCAAATTTGATCAGAGTCTTTGCTGTGCGCTTGAAATGCTGCTAAGGGTCTAAACTAGCTCCATGCGGTCAGCGAGAACTCTGATCAGATTGGGCAGATTCCTAGGCTAACCTGAGTCTTCGCTGGGCACACATGCCACTTTATTGGTTTTCTCGTGTCGCGGCTCAGTTATGATGTTACGGTATCTTTCCAAGTCGAATTCAGGTTTGTTAGGGATGCAGTGGTTTGTGCAATTCTTCACAGGGTATAATCGATTCCGCTAATTTTCGCTTCCTGCAGAGACTGTACATCATATTTGGCTTCCGCCGAGACTGTCCGCGATCTCTTGCTTCCTGCCGAGACTTCTGTACATGATAAATGGCTTCCTGCAGAGACTGTCCGCGTGATTCTGCTTCCTGCCGAGGTTCTCGGCAGGAAGCAGAGTCACGCGGACAGTCTCGGCAGGAAGCAGAATCACGCGGACAGTAGTCTCTGCAGGAAGCAAGAGTTCGCGGACAGTCTCGGCGGAAGCCAAATATGACGGACAGTCTCTGCAGGAAGCGAAAATTGGCGGAATCGATTATACCCTGTGTTCTTGAAAGAATCTCGGGGCTGGAGGCATCATCGAAGAAACCGCTCCGAGGTGCTTGAAATTTCTCACAGATACTAACCTCTATCTCAGGATGACACTGGCACTGTTTTTATCAGCACTAATATCCATTTTATACCTTGCGCGGGTGTTTCCGAGACTTTCCAACGAAGGGTTCTACTTCATGCGCCTCCTCAGCATCGACCGCAGATTGATAATAATTCTGCCGCCCATGTCATCTTTTCCAGCATTTTCTTTGCATTGCAATTAGCAATATAAAAAAGAAAATTAGAAAGAAAGAAAACTGAAGCAATTTTAGCGACAGTAATTACCAGGTTGTGCTAGTCATGGATTATTCGATAAACACTGAGAATATGTTAACAAGTAACTTCAGCCACAATAAATATACCATAGACTGCCTGTATCATGTAAAAAACAATAAACACCATTTGGATGATGGAAATTAGCCATTATGTTGTTTGGGCCACAATTACGCACAACGTGCATTTTAGCAATGAGCGAGTAGCGCAAACTCAGAGTAGCTTTCATAGATGCACAGACTGAATAGACTCTTGCCTGGCGACAGGAACGGTATTTACAATTCGAACAATGTAAAACGAAACGCGAAGGCTCTTAGCGCGGATGCATAGGCAAATCTGAGTCCAAGCTTATTACACATGTCATGTTGGACATTTTCACGTGGAATGCTCAAATTCTGTGGAAGGGATTCCATGTCTGGGCTGGCGCCGTACATAACTTTTATCGCCTTGAAATAAACCAATCTACCACTTAAAGCTAACTTACAAAGATCACTTATGAATAAAGCTAATCCGCTGAGAGTAAAGTAACTATTGGGGAAAGATTAGAAAGCCACTCAGACGTTTTAACGCCTTTGTCAGTATCACGATCCAACTGTTTGCTTATCAACAATCTCCCCTTATATTTATTTTGCTTCTGACACCAAAATTGGCAAAATGCTTGTGGAGGCAATTTCCGTACGAACCACGCTGCATGAGAACAGCAATGACGTATTTAAGAGCATCCAAATCATGGAAGCAAAAGGGCTTTGACGGCCAAGACTCTCTGAAAGATGCGTTTACAATAAGGGGTGTTATACCTAGAAATGATGGCCTCACATATTTCTTTTGTTGTTTAACTTGCTTCAAAGACGTTAAGCACGTTTTCTAAACCAAACGGTCCATATGCGGTATATGTTAGTTTTTTACACACTCTTAAAGTGAGTGTCAATAATTAAGAAATTTGAGAAGAAATTAATGGATGTGAGATCTTCCACGGCGTTATGTGCACAACCGACTGATAGTGAGCGCCTTGTTTGAGTTTAGTATTTACAAATTAAAATCAATCTCTAATGTAAATTTTAATGACCTTAAAAGGGGTTTGAAAATAGATTAAAGAAAACCAAGGAGGAGTTCAAGTTGCGTGTAAATACAGTGTCAGAGCAAACAAAATGTCGAAAAGCTGTTTATGCAAAAGTACAAGTGGAAGTTATTGTCTGTTGCAGACACAATTACGCATATGAGCCGCGACACGAGAAAACCAACAATGTGGTCGTGTGTCCAGCGCAGACTCAGATCAGCCTGGGCATCCGCCCAGTCTGATCAGAGTCTTCGCTGTCCGTATGAAGGTAGCTTAGTCCCTTGACTACCCTTTAAGTGCTAAGCAAAGAGTCTGATCAGACTGGGCAGATGCCCAGACTGATCTGAGTCTGCGCTGGGCGCATGACCACATTGTTGGTTTTCTCGTGTCGCGGCTCATATTTTCTTTTAATCTTATATTTTTCTGAACCGGGCAAATCCCTAAGCACAAGACCGTCTTGGAATAAGCCATCAAAGTAAAAAGATAGGCAATGATCAGGAATAAATACAATCAAATCCCACAAAACCAAAAGGCAAAAAAGCACACACACAAAAATTAACAAAAATCACAAAAGACACGCAAGGTAAATCGAATGAGCAGCTCTTTTCCAAACAGGCGGTCACCCGGCCACCTCAACTAAAACAGCAGCAACATCTATTATTACCTATCTTTTTTATTTTCAGTTACAAAACATAACAAAACAGATAGCAGAATGGGCAGCTATTCAGGGGACTAACTGCTAGAGATCACAGACAAAAGGACGTAACAGCACGTAACGCTGAGGAACCACAACAAAAGCCCCAAACAACACCAACGGGATACAGATTTACACAAGTCGTTTGACTTTCTTCTGGATCCTTTTTGTATATTCTTCTCTATAAATCTTGCCATGTGTATTGTACTTATATTGTCAGTTTATACAAATAAAATAATGTTTATACTAAACCACACCACCGAAACAGCGGAGAAAAAAAACAAAACACCAGTTGAAACCCGAACAACCAAGCAACATACAAGGCAAGCTTCGGTCCAAACAAACTAAACTAAATAGCTTTAAGTCGGGCTTAAGAGGGAAGCAAAGTTATTAACCATGACTGGGTTAACTAAACATGCAGACTGCAGCATTATACTTCTGTAATAAGTGACAAGAATTTATTAAGAAGTGTAAAATGGACAACGATCAGGAGCCGATACATAGAAAATACCATGATAGTGTCTTTTGATATCAAGTTTATCAGGCGAGACCAGAAAAACGTCGGACTGGCTCGGCAAGCCTCGCCATTCTTATGCTGTTTCTGGTCTCGCCTGATAAACTTGATATCAAAAGATCTATTTATCATGAATCATTAGAAGATTTCATAGCATAAACAGAGCTGAACAAATGAAAAAACAAACGCAGTTTTTTTGGAACTTGCTGACGTCGTGAATGCGTTATGACGTAAGTCGGTGACGTCATTCAACCAATCGAACGTTGGTATCACAGTCAATATCAGGATGTAACCATCGCTTCTGAAGGCACTGCCTGATAACATTCGCGCTAGTGCAGTTCTTAAGTGACATATCACATAATGTTATCATACCCCTGTTATCAGGTGAATTTTGCAGCAGATGCATGATAAAACTGATTTCCGCATCCCGCTCATGACACCAACAAAGTGGCATATTCGCCCAGCGAAGACTCCGGTCAGCTTGGGCATCCACTAAATCTGATCAGAGTTTTGACTGTGCACTTAAAGGGTAGCAATGGGTCTAAGCTAGCTCCATACGGACAGCGAAGACTCTGATCAGACTGGGCAGATGCCAAGGCTGAATTTAGTTTTCGCTGGGTGCACATGCCACTTTGTTGGTTCTGTCGTACCGTGACTCTGTCATAATCGGCATACGTAACATTTATCTTAACCTATTAGATACGTAAAGCTCACATGAGATTAAAGGAGAACAAACATACAATAGAAACCAAACGTTCGAAAACGTCCGAAAAGCAGACAACGTTCATCGATATACCACACCAGAAGCACCGCCTTGGAACATGCAGTAATAAGTTACTGTGGACTTGCAGAATTCAGACAGTGGTTAAGCTTCAAAATCTGACAAATTGGCAACTTCATGACAAAAAGGTCCATGTCAGTGCCTACCTAGGAAAGTCTGTATACATGAAAAGTCTATCTAGAGATTATACAAAATGACCTACGCTGTTTGCCCTCTAGATTTTGAACGATTAATAAGATATAGCTTGGATGAAACATTTTATTAAATTTTGAAGACGTAAAATTTGTTGTCTGCTTTTTGGCGCTTAAAGGGGTTTCATATGTTGTCTTGGCTCAACTTTACTTTAAAACCAACATTTGTCTTGACCTGGCTTAACAGTTTTAATAGCTGGCCACCCACTCTGGTCATTTCACAGCCCAGCCTCTCTTAATTCAAGAACGTGTCCCTACAGTGTATTTGTTCGCTGTATGACACACGTATTATACGTCTTGGCGTGATTTGCCCGTAATAAATGTTAAAAGCTAATAGGACACCGCATGACAGAAACATAATCCTTGAAACAGGTGTATACAAACTGGGTGAAATATATTAAAAGGGTCAGCAAAATGAGGAAGTTGGGCCGCCATCCTGTAGCAAATGGCACTGCTTGACATTATATATCATTTTCCTTTTAAAACTGGGCACTTGTTTTAAAGACAAGCTCAAACATTAAACGTTATATGCCGATACAGTTAAATATAAACCTCATCGTGAGAAAACTTGAAAATTACATGAAACCCTTCATACCATAATGCATAACACGGCGATGCTTTGAAAATGTCATGTAAATACTGTATACTAAAGTATCACAATGGTAAGTTTGAACTTGGGAAACCGTTTAAACATTTACATATCCTAAATGTAGATACATACAGTGGTATGATCAGGTGCTCGCGGGTAATAAGCATGTCCTGCCTACTACAAGGATTATGGTGACATAATCCTTGTAGTAGACAGGATATGCTTACTAAGTCCTTAACTGAAAGGATTTAAAACTTCCACCCATTAATTTTGAATAACTCAAAGACAAATGCAGCTAAGTCCATCAAATTTTTACAACAAATATTTTCTTTCATACCTGATTATATCCATATCTTGAACTTGAAATCGTTTAACCGAATCGGTTGGGAATAAGCACGACGTGCACGGTTTACAGGAAGGTCAAAAGACCGTCAGTAAAGCAGCTACCCGATATGAACAACCAGAGGTCATGACGTTAACTCACGTCGACGCCGTGTCCGTAATAGGTTTTACGTGACAGCATCAACTGCAATGATAATTGCAAACCAACGTGGATGACGTAACGATAGTAAGACAGTAAGAAACCGTCAAAAAAAGAGTGTTGCATAAGATAACGCCGTTATTGCCTCGTGCGTTTCAGAAACGTTAGGCTCTTTTCTGACGTCATTTAAGTAAATGATACGGATACACTGCGTAATCTTTAAATTTGAGAAGTTTCAAGCATTTTATCGTAAAATACTAAACACTGTCACAAGTGAAAGCATCAGCAGCCAGCAATAAAACGTGGAAGTTTTTAAATCCCTTCAGTATATATATGTCTACTACACACACCATGTCTATGCATCTATGTATCTGAGGATATAGACAATGAAATTGAAAGTCCAGTAACTGAAAATCCAACTATTTCGGCTGTGGCCATTACGGCGGTGTTTGACCGTAGATTGCCTAAGTTTTTTAATGCATCTATAACCTTCTTGTATTGGTGACTCAGAATACTTGATTTATATTTTGCCCATAAGAATAGGCACATTTGCTTTAACTAATAAAATACGATATGATTAGCGTGCTAAAATAAGGAACACACATGATGTGTGTATATATGAGTCGAAGGATTAGACGTAGACTAGATCTATATTTGTCCTATCCTAGGAATGGACGTAGGCTAGGCCTAGATATACGTTTCCTATTCTGAAAGAGGACAAATATAGGCAAAGCCTACGTCCAATCCTTTGACTCATATATGTATACATGTATGTTGTAAAGAAATTTCAAAGAAATAAATGTATGTGTGGTATGTGATGAAGATACATGTAGTTTCAGACACTTGCATCAATGCTTGTTTGTTTATTCTATTTTATTCTGTTCAATCCTCCTTGCCTACTAGCTTGCCTCACCTGGTCTGACCTTTAACATTTCAACTCTGAATCAATACAGCAATGATCGAGCCACCCCGCCAGAGCTCATCAAACTTGACACTGAATAAATCAAGGTAAAATTAGTATTGTTAAACCGAAATTTAAATTCCGTATAAAGTGTTGTTTATTAGCTAAAGGCAATCTATTTTGTCGTCCTTCGGAAATTGTATACCAAGATCTTCGTTTAGCGCTGAATAGAAGTTAGCATGCGACAGTCATGGTAGACAAACTTAAACCAGGGGTTATACAAATAAATTTGGATATTTAGCCCCAATGTCAATGTCCAATTTCATCTAATTCCCTAACCTTTCAATTTATTATTTGCTATGTAACAGTACACCACCGCTATAAATGAGAATTATGTACCTTTGTCAGGTATGAAACCCGCCAGTTATGGTTAGAATATTGGACATAACAACTTAGGTTATCCATGCAACTTAAAGCTGTAACTAGAAAACACAATATCAGCTAATCAGCTAGCATGTCTACACGATGGCGTAATCAGGTAAAGTTGTCTAAAGGGGCAAAATCCATGAATTATGATAGTAAGAACCGTTAAACGGTACATTCAATGTAGTAACTCAAAAGCAGAGTAGGTGCGGGTGGGGGTTGTTTGTTTTGCTATTTTTCTCTCGTCTTTCATTTCTGTCTTCTTTTTCCCTCTCTTTGGGAGACTGCTCGATATAGATTGAAATCCTGTCTCAAAAACCAAAACCATAACAACCAACCAACCATCAAAAGCAGTGTCGAAGTCTCTGAGAAAGACACCGATAGAAGAAGGAGAAAAGTCGAAAAACACAACAACAACAAGAAATAGCAAATTATCCGCGACAACAGACACACTGACATAGAGCAACCGCCTGGGAACGATCGTAGTAAGGCTACTGGGGAAGCGTGAAAAGTGCGGTTGCATGGGATTAGCCATTTAAATGGCCAAACCCATGCAACTGCACTTTTCATTCCTATGCAACTGTTCGGTGTACGCAGAGGACTCAACGAACGTATTAGTGAGATGTCACAGTGAAAGATATATAATCGCCAAAGGTAATTAAACAAATTGCAGGAGGGGAGGAGGCCAGGGTGGGAAGAAAGATATGTCTCATGTGCCACGTGTTTCTTTCTTTCTTTCCCGATCAATAAATTCTAGAGAATTGGCTTGTTATTTGAGGATAATTTCAGCAGAGATTTAATTTATCATTTGATATATATATTTGAAACATGTACATATATACATGTTTTGCTATTTTTGTGTCATATTGGTGTGGGTGGTTGTGTTTGTGGTGATAATGTGTGTGTGTGTGTGTGTGTGTGTGTGTGTGTGTGTGTGTGTCCTTTATCCTAAAGTATCTACACATTTATGTTGCGTTTAAAACAAGTTTACGGCTTCAAATTGGAGGAAAAGTAATGACAAGCACCTACTTCATGTACTTTGGCGTTGAACTAGACAACTCTGTTCGACATTAAGAATATCTTTAAGAAAGCAGACAAAACAATATCTGTGAAGAGAGATAGTATTCCTTAAAATATAGTCGTGGCGATACCCAGGAAGTGCTACAATCACAGATCATAGCCTTCCAGTTAAGATGTTTTACAAAAGAAACAAAATAACAAAATGCAAAGCAACCATCTCTCTCTTTCCCTCAACGAGATGAGTAAAATTACTATTTTTGATGTAAATATTTCATGTATAGCTTTAACGTACTTTTAAATATACAGTGATCTTTAGCTGTTTTGACATATTTGTACAATATCGAGGAATGCCTAACTCATGTTTGTTTAGTATCCTTTACTTGACATGCTTCAAAATGAAGCTAACATTTCTTTGATACGTCATTTAGATTGATGAGTAAATAAATCTGATATTCTAGCCATCTCTTCGCTGCTTGTTACCACCGTTTTGAAGGGACAAACTTCAAAAGACATTAAAGGATATTGTGCAAGATCAAATGGAAATCTTGAGATAATATTACACCAAATTTGCCAGTTTTCTTTGAACAAAAAGAACAACAAAACTAAATACTCAACAATAATTTGTTGAAGAGGATAGCCTTATCTGATTGGACAGGAGTATACAATAATAATTCAAATAATATAGGGGCAGTGTGGACCATGAGACAGCAAAAGCGTAAGGTTTCCACGGTAGATATCAAATCTTAATTAATTAAAATCTGAAAAAGTTCCTTCAAGAGCAGAGAATACATACAGAAGTAGGAATATGGGCCAGACTACGTAGTTTCGGCTAATAAAGCCTCGTCAGTGACCCTGACAATATCTGGTGATGAAACCAGAAAAAAGCATACTGTAATTTCTTAATTTTAATTGGGAAGTCGATTCAAAGACTGATTAATTTCAAAAGGATCCAAATAATATAACACACGACGATTTAGAATAATAGTGTAAATCGATCTCAAATTTTAGATTTTCCAGAATCTATCCTCCGATCTCAAAGGATGTAAATATACTGTTCAAAAAAAGTAGGGGATATTCTACATCAAAACTGACTTTTGGCAAATAAATAAAACGTTACCTTTGAAAAATGTATTTCATCCAAAAGAACAAATAAACTTTCACAAATCGATTCGAAAAGTGAATCCAGGGGTGAAGAAATAATCCAGTTACACGGCAGCCAATCTCCTAAGCGTAAACGTCAATTTTCACACGTGCTCAGTAACGTGTAGGGCCGCCTCGATTGTCACAACATGCAGTGCAACGACGTCTCATACTACCAATAAGACGACGAATGGTGACCTGAGGGATTCTTTTCCACTCTTCCTGTAGCGCTGCACCGAGCTCACCTAGGGTCCTTGGCAGAGGATTACGTCTTCGAACACGTTTTCCAAGGATATCCCACACATGTTCGATGGGTGATAGGTCGGGGCTCATCGCTGGCAAGATAGAGTGTGAATATTCCGTCGTTGGAGATACTCCTTGACAACTCTTGCACGATGAGCCCTTGCGTTATCATCCTGAAAGATGAATCCATGTCCATGGCGTCGAGCAAACGGGATAACGTGAGGAGCCAACACATTGTCACGATAATACAGTCCTGTAACTCTGCCTATGCACACATGCAAGTCCGTTCTTCCAGTCATAGTGATGCCACCCCACACCATAACAAATCCTGCTCCATATCGATCATGGGCCACTCTTGCAGGGTCCGTATAACGTTCACCGGCACGACGCCAGACTCTCCTACGCCCATCAAGGAAGTCTAAGGCAAACCTGGATTCATCGCTAAACATAACATGCGACCATTGGTTAATGTTCCATCGACGATGCTGTGTACACCATGCAAAACGTGCTCTACGATGTCTAGCTGTCAACGGCAACACAATTTGTGGACGTCGTGCGCGTAATCCACCAACGTGAACACGATTTCTGATGGTCTGCCTGGAAACTGTAACCCCTCTTACACGGCAAAGGTATTGTTGTAGATCTGTCGATGTAAGCGACCTGTTACGTAACGCTTGGTTGACAACCAGGCGGTCGTCACGACGGCTGGTACTCCTTGGGCGTCCACTTCTGTGCAAATCTGCTACTGCGCCGGTCCTTTGATAGCGTAACCACAATCGACTGACAACTGACTGTGACGTATTGATGACATTTGCAGTCTGCGACTGTGTACTTCCGGTCTGCAGCATACCAATTGCTCTCCAACGCTCGGCTGCCGTAAGCCGTCTCATGATGCCAAAATCGTAACAAGCTATGAATTTGTTTCGCACAACACTTCGAGAGTTTTGTCAAAATCATGCATGAATTAACCGGTTTCCTACTGCTGTTAAAATTCACATGCTACCCCATAACATTTCCATGCCCACGTGCTCTGTCGTTCAAGCATAAATATCAAGCTGTCCAATGTTACGATATACACTCGTGATAGAGGAGTGACATGATATACCCAACACTTGCTTATGTATACAGTAGTGACTGAGAGACAGCAAGAAACCCAAATATCCCCTACTTTTTGTGAACAGTATAAAATATAATCTGCACTATGGATGATGTACGGGGATATATACCTTGACATATATGAACTTAAATACTCTTCGAGAATTAATTGTTCAAATGATTTTATGTGTGCTAACTATGAATGTCAGCTACGTTGCATAGTCTGACTGACTGACTGAGCTAGGGTTTAACGTCCCACCAACAACGAGGTCATATGGAGACGGGACCTCGGTTTAAAGTCTCATCCGAAAGACCGGTGAAGCCGGGGATCGATTTTGCGACCCCCTGGATTGGTAGTCCGGAGTGTTATCCACAACGCTACAGCCGCTCAGTTGCATAGAGAATGGTAACAACAAAGTTACACTGTACTAAAGTATAGTCAACTCTCGATTTCAAATTTCCACCCGAAGTACTGATATCTCAAAGTAAATTTTCTGGTACCGGAAAATTTACTTTGAGATATCAGTAGTTTGAGATAACAGGAGTTGAGATGTAAATAAAAATAGGAAATATATTCTTTGATACAAGAAGATTTTTTTGAGATTTCAATGTTCAAGATATCGGGAGTTGACGGTTTACGCAACGTTAAGTGATTTGCACACTGTAAAAAATGTGTTTAGAATCAGTGCAAAAAATGCAGTCCGATTTTTTATGTGTTTAAATAGTAACATGTTCAATTTGCAACATGTTTAGGTTTATGTTTAGAAATTAAACATGCACAAAACTGGTGATATTTATCTTTTGTTTTGAAAATTTCCTCTGTCAACATTTTCGTCTCTGTTTTTCGTTCTTTAACGGGGAAAAGAGATATAGATTCATCCGAAACGCATAACAGAATAAAACGTGTTGAGCAGACTTTGTCCGGGAAAATAATAGAAAATGCGTACATGTTTAGCTATATGACATATTCCTAAACATGTTTACACCTAAACATGTAACCACTTGTGTTTTATAGCTAAGCGCGATTTTTACAGTGTACCTATACACACATTTTAGTCTCTAATGTTCTAAGGTATGTCATTCCATACACATTTTTTACTGTTCAGTTTAAAGTTCGTGCTACATTGAGGAACTCACAATATTAGTAAGAACATGTGGATTCTGCCCAGAGTATATTATGAATTGTTCGCTAATGAGTTCTGTCAATTATTGACTGTGTACCGTCTACTGCGACAACGTATATTTCGTGCAGATATCTTTCATCGGTTAAACGAGTGAGCTGTGTCTTACACTATATAAGATTTTCCTTTACAGCACGAGTCTCCATTTTATTATCAAATCTTTAGAAACAGCCTTTATTCCAGGGATCAGGGATCGGTTTGAACAATTCGAGACTTCTGTGTGATTTTATCTACAATCGTTGCAGCTGGTGTTGTGCCGTGTGGTGGCCGTAAAAAGTCTCGCCGTTAATCAGCTAAGGTGCAGTTTATATTTTACTTTTGGCCTTTTGAGATCAGCGGGAATATTCTGAGAAATCGGAATTAATAACTCGTACAGACTCATATTCTACAAACCGATTTTTTCATCGTTTTTGGATTTATTTTTGGTATATACCAGTCTTTGAATCGACTGCGTTTATGAAATTAACGAAAGTACAGAAAGTTTTTCTATAGGTTTCATTGTCAGGTTATTACAGGGTCACTGATAAGACTTTATTAGCCGAAACTTCGTAGTCTAACCTTGTTTTTTTTCATTTAGAATGATTTCATTGCTCTTAAAGGAACTAATTTATAATTTTCATTAGGAATCGCTACAGCTGATGTTGTGTCGTGTGACGGCCGAAAAACGTCTCCCCGTACACCAACCATAGTGCAGTTTATATTTTACTGTTGGTCCTTTGAAATCAGCGAGCATATGCTGAGAAATCGGAATTAATAACTCGTTTAGACTCATTTTCTCGACAGATCTTTTTTATCGTTTTGGACCTATTTTTGGTATATACCAGTCTTTGAATCGACTGCGTATTTGAAATTTACAGCATGTTTCTTCTGGCCTTCGTTGCCGGCCATGTTGTTGCAGGGTCCCTGATATAAGGTTTTATGAGCGGAAACTACGAAGTATTACCCACCTTCTTTCTATTGAATGTTTTCATTGCTCTTTAAAGGAACTCATTTATGATTCTTTTTTAAACAAACCACTATGTATAAAATCTCTATAGTGATGTAATTTGACGAACTGCATCCATGGTGATTCCCTGTCCATTCGCACCCAGTGAGTGGGACCCGAGATTAAATGACCAGTCCATAATAAAACTGTTCCAGTAGTAGTTTTAGCAGTACCATCAATGTTAATTGTCAATCCGACTGTGGTCGTCGATTGCCTTTTCTTAGATGTCAGATTATTATTTAGTCCTCAAAACTTAGTTTCACCACGGTATCTTTATTCATTATGCTGTCTCACATATGAGTTAGGATACACTGTAAAAAGTGTGTTTAGAATCAATGCAAAAAATGCAGGCCGATTTTTTATGTGTTTAAATCGTAACATGTTCAATTTGCAACATGTTTAGGTTTGTGTTTAGAAATTAAACACAAAACTGGTTATATTTACCTTTTATTTTGAAAATTTCCTCTGTCAACATTTTCGTCTCTTTTTTCATCCGAAACGCCTAACAGAATGAAACGTGTTTAGCAGACTTTGTCCAGGAAAATAATAGAAAAGGCGTACATGTTAAGCTATATGACATATTCCTAAACATGTTTACACCTAAACATGTAACCACTTGTGTTTTATAGCAAAGCGCGATTTTTGCAGTGTACCGCTATACAAGCCGCAGGTCGAGCTGCATTACAGTGAATACTTCAGTTGTCCCATACTTGACCATTTTTGCCAGCGTCCTAAAATGGGACATAGGCAAACAGCGCAGATCGAAACGCGGCGTCTGATCAGGGTCTACACTATTTGCGTAAGACAAATGGGTAGTTCTACTTAAAATTAAATAAAAATGATAAAAATAGGTTGAACCAAAACCCCCTAAAATGACAAATGGACTCATCCAATATATACAGATAGAAGCGTCCACTAGGCATTTATGGGTTAGTCATTGCCTTCTCGTGTACTGTCCATTTCTGAATAGAAACTTCTTTCGGCATCTGCATTCGGAGTATATACCTCAAAGTCAGTCCGCTCTGCTAGAGCTTGATTCAAATATCAAGACTTTTGTTGGGTTGAACCAAAGGCAGAACAAAGGGCGAGGGTTGGTCGACCACAAACCGGTTAAGCCCCCCCCCCCCCCCCCCCCCCCCAGTAATTTCACTACTGGCCGTCCCAAGGCAGCAGTTCTGGTTTGGTTCTTCTTTGTTGTTCTATGTGTTGTTTGTTGCTATGCTTGTTATTGATATGTTGTTTGTAATGTTAAGGCTAGCCCGTTGACCACCTACATGGGAAATGGCTGTTCACATGGCTGCCGCTGGTGATGTCCTGGTGTAGACTAATTCTGTGTTGTCTCTTTCCCACATGGTGTCTTGGGTGCGATCTGTTATTTTAATTGTGTCAGTTCCTGAGAATTTTCCTACTTACTTTTGTAAATACAGGGAATCTACTTATCAGTTGTTGTCACAGGCTTATCGCAGAGCAAAGCTTGTGTCAACAATTCTAGAAACGTTGGTTTAAACAATATTTTATTAATCAAAATTTCAACTAAGGTACAGAAGCAATAGATCAGGATTTGGTCGAAAGCCAACGTTCTATAAGATACATCATGGCCTCATAGATTCTTACAAAGTCGTTATTTTTAAACTCTTTTCTGATTTCATGGCCACGGCCGAAACATAGTCGGACTTTTCGTTACTAGATTTTCAATTTCACAGACTTGTCCCTGAGATAAATAAATATGGCGGGTGTATTACGGTTACTTAATGCGAGCACCTGATCACATCTCTGTAAAGGGGTTCATGTCTGTGTATCTCAATATTTCGGCAATTCTTGTTCGGACTTCTTTGTTTGGTACTTGGACGATTTCTACATTGTTTACATGCTATCACGTCGCTACATGCTATTGACTTCTCTTCTGTACAGTAGAGACAATGTCCATCTGATAAGCATATGCTGATAGTGACTGCCAGTTAAAGATTAATTGATACTCTAGATGAGGAGAGATTGCAACCAAATATTAAAAGCGTAGACCATCCAGTGATCTTATGACGTCTTAGTATAGGGCATCCCCAGAGGACTGAAATCCTGAAAGGTTAATGCAATTATTTGTAAAGCAGAATGACGATAGACTGTGCAGAGGCGTATCATGGTCTACGCATTTGCGGTTTTCATATGACATATTGTAGGTTTTCCCATGCAATGCCTGAACTGAGAATTATTACAGATAGAGACATACAGGTAGAGAAAGATCAAAAGAAAGAAATGATAAATTAATTAAATACTCAATGACATCTCTTTGATCTTCTGTCTGCAGACAAACTTTGTAGCCTTAAGGGCATATCCAGTTGTTTTCAAGGCGGGTCATGTTTGGTACATTTCTTCTGCCGGGTGGCCTCAGCGCTTGTTGTTGCCCCGACTTTTGTAACGGATAGGTGAATTTATTGTGCGAGCATACATGAGCCGCGACACGAGAAAACCAACAATGTGGTTGTGCGCCCAGCACTGACTCAGATCAGCCGGGGTATCCGCCCAGTCTGATCAGAGTCTTCGCTGTCCGCATGAAAGTAGCTTAGACCCTTACCTACCCTTTACACGCTTAGCGAAATCTGATCAGACTGGGCGGGATGCCCAGGCTGATTTGAGTCTGCGCTGGGCGCACATGTCACTTTGTTGGTTTTCTCGTGTCACGGCTCACATATGAATTACAAAAATGTAGTCGCTAGATATACCCTGCGATTACTTATTGAAACAAACAGAGAGTAGTACTGTTGTGGTTCTCTGTTGCCTGTTTTTGGTGTCAGAGTTTCTGTGGTGTTTTACCTTATGTGTGTTCTTGTTATTTTTGGTTCGGTTTGGGTTGCTGAGTGGCCACCTTTTGGGAGCAGGCTGCTCACTCGGTTGGCCGTGTGTTCTCTGTGTCTTGGTTGTTTGTGGTCTTGGTTGTTTCCAACTGTGGTTTGGGGGCTGGATTTGGATTTTGATTGTTTCAGTTCCTGGTCTTTGCATACTTTTTACTTTTAGATGTTTGACGCATAGCTCCTAATCCAGTTCATTTTCTACTACATAACTATTTATGAGACGATCCAAAACAAGCAAGCGAGCTGTGTTTCAAAGCTATAATCTGTGCTAGTGTGTAGGCCTATATATAAGTGCATTCACGATTTTTGGTCGGAGCATTTTTCTGATAAAACCAACCGGGCAGCCTTTGAAATAACATAGTTGTTGTCATGTATATAACGACATGTACTATTGCAAGACCATATATAGTGGCTAGAATATAATCCTACATGACACGCAAAGCTGTCTTTTCATGGCGATATACATTATATCACTGCACATTACTCTAAATTGTCAGGTACACATCGTATCACTGACTGACACTTGTATAATTGAGCCGCAACGTGACAAAACCAACAATGTGGTCGTGCGTCCAGCGCAGACTCAGATCAGCCTGGGCATCCGCCCAGTCTGATCAGAGTCTTCGCTTTCCGCATGAAGGTAGCTTAGTCCCTCAGCTACCCTTTAAGCGCTTAACAAAGAGTCTGATCAGACTGGGTGAATGCCCAGGCTGATCTGAGTCTGCGCTGGGCGGACGACCACATTGTTGGTTTTCTCGCGTCGCGGCTCATATAATTGTTCTACTACAATCAAGTAAAAATGATGACCATGTATCTAAAACAATACCCTAGCTAGCACACAATTTAGCATAATATCACCTAAAAAGTTGTATATACGTTTTAATGAGACAATTGGGTTTGTGCGTTGCGATTGTGGCATTTCCTGCATATATTTATTTTTCATCTAAGCTCTGCAAACATTAGTTCCTAAATGATGAGAGAAAAGAAACAAACAAAAACAACAAAAACACAAATAACTGAATAATAATTAATAACGATAACAATAATAATAAACGTTGTCAGATTGAAATGCACTCCTTATAGTTATGATGCCGTGTATGATGTCTTGATTTCTGTGTATAAATTACATCACAACATTACATCCACAGCAGTCCTGCATAGCCTTGATGGTCAAAGACATCAACAGTTGCCAGCACATATACTAGTGTGTCTTTTGTGGTTTACACCGGTCTGTATCGCCGCACAAACGCGTTCAAGAATTGTCTAATCTAGTTCCAAGCAGCGAGTTTATAAATATGATTAAGAAACAAAACTAAATCTAAAATATCAGAACCAATATGAAATAAATGCTCAATCAAAACAACAAAGATTCCAGACTTCTGATTATCACAGTATGAATTAAATTGGCAATACCTGAAATCTTTAAAAGAAATGGAAAGTACCACACATAAATCATATCTCATAAATACATTTTAAATCTTATTTTGGCGTCAGTTGGTTTTGTTAGGAACTAAGGACGAGAAACAGACAGCCTTTTCAAATAATTCCTACCATTGCTCATCTTTTGGTCTCCGTAATGGTGTAAAATTGCCTAGCAGGAGGCGCCGGGGTTAATTCTGTCAATATTTCGTACAATGAGAACATCTAAACGCTACAAGAAGTGGCAGCTTGGATCCTTAAATGAAATTTTGTCACTTCTACGTAGCATATTGGCCTTGACGGGTTCCAGACTCGCAGCCAACGCCAGGAATTAGAATAAACATCGCAAGTTTTATATTTCCTAAACATATCATTAAGCCGCTTCATATCGATCACGGCGTAATTCCCAAATGAAAACTAATAGTAGAGAAGATGTATGATACATGTATTAACATTTCAATTTATGTAATCAAGGCTGTTTTGATCTTATCAGGCCAGTGGTTTATACGGAGAGAGGCCGTAATTAGTTTTATCATGAAGAACGCAGTGAAACAGTGTCTACCGTGCCAAATCTAAGTATAGGGACGGATAGATATGATCAAACAGTGCAGATCTAGATCAGACTGCTCCTATACACTGTTTGCCATTCCATCTGTAAGACACATTACATTGTTCCCTTAGGACAATGACGGAAATTATTTTAGGTATCCATTTTTTCAAGTTTAACGGTAACTTGATTGCAAATGCTTTTGGGCTAGCTTAGTATATATACGTTTTGGCGATGACCAGATTGTTAGGTAGAGATGCCATGGAATACTTGAACAACAGAGAGAGAGAGAGAGAGAGAGAGAGAGAGAGAGAGAGTATAAAACGCGTTTTTTTTCTGCAAAATCAGTATTTATTCATTTACTCTTTCAGACAAAGTTATAACAACTAGAAGGTGTGTGCCACTATGCGCGTCGTCAAAAGATCTAGAAATGAAGCTCTAACAGAAGCATCAACGATGAGAATAGAATAAATACAGATCTAGAATAATTTTGAAATAAGAATGAGGAAAGATAGAAAACTGTGAATCAGGCATTTCTGGAGGGTCAGGTGGTGAAGGGTTTTTTCCGGGCATACCACTGTACCGCCGCAAAAGTGTGAAAATAGATATCGGATATATCTATGCATGATGGCGAGACATTACAAACATTGACACTCAAGAGAAAAATAAACGGTGCACATGATTTTTAAAAGACAATTACAAATTTGAAAATATGAACAACATGTTTTAATAACATTGTTATTTTGACATTTCCGACATTAATTTCTTAACGAAATAATTAAAATGTAGTTTTCTCATTTTCTGATAAGACAATTATATGCGATATAAGTGATTACTACATCCTTTTATTCGCAATAATTTTTTGGGCTAATTGAGGTTTGTGTACTTGGCCACTATAAAAAAAACAAAAACCTTGGCGACTATATAACAAGACTGGATAAAAAAAATCCGAATAGTCTGTGGAAAGTATCGGTAGGTTTTGCGAGTTTTCTCATTAAAACTGTCCGTACTGATATTCATCTGGCGTTGCATACAAAGCAGAAATGATGACCCCAGAAAAAAGTGACATGCAAAGCATAAGTTACAACAATCAAAATCTGGCTCGGTAAAGTTAGCAGAACGAAAATTCTGCAGAAAATTCTGCAGAAGATTCTGCAGAATTTTCTGCAGAATTTTCTGCAGAAAAAGTGGTAAAGTTAGCGAAATAAATATTCTGCAGAATTTTCTGCAGAATTTTCTGCAGAAAAAGTGGTTAGGATAGCGAATTGAAAATTCTGCAAAATTTAGCAATTTTTATTTCTTTGTTCTGTCATCTATAGGCCACAAAATGTGAGTGCGCACCGTTTACCGCACTACTCTATCTCATATGTGGACCGAGATATTCACAAAAATCGCATATTTTCTTCTGCTGGAAAGTAGCAGAACGAAATTTCAGAAACCCTTTATTTGAAAAGTTTAATTTCTATGTTCTGTCATGTAGAGGCCATAAAATGTGAGTGAGCGCCGTTTACCGCACCTCTCTATCTCATAAGTGGACCGAGATATTCACAAAAATCGCATATTTTCTTCTGCTAGAGAGAAGCAGAACGAAATTTCAGAAACCCTTTGTTAGCAAATGTTGATTTTTATGTTCTGTCATGTAGAGGCCATAAAATGTGAGTGAGCGCCGTTTACCGCACCTCTCTATCTCATAAGTGGACCGAGATATTCACAAAATCGCATATTTTCTTCTGCTGGAAAGTAGCAGAACGAAATTTCAGAAACCCTTTGTAAGCAAAGTTTGATTTCTATGTTCTGTCATCTGGAGGCCACAAAATGTGAGTGAGCACCGTTTACCGCACTACTCTATCTCATAAGTGGACCGAGATATTCACAAAAATCGCATATTTTCTTCTGCTAGAGAGCAGCAGAACGGAATTTCATAAACCCTTTGTTAGCAAAGTTTGATTTCTATGTTCTGTCATATAGAGGCCATAAAATGTGAGTGAGCGCCGTTTACCGCACTACTCTATCTCATAAGTGGACCGAGATATTCACATAAATCGCATATTGTCTTTTGCTAGAGAGCAGCAGAACGAAATTTCAGAAACCCTTTGTTAGCAAAGTTTGATATCTATGTTCTGTCATGTAGAGGCCATAAAATGTGAGTGAGCGCCGTTTACCGCACCGCTCTATCTCATAAGTGGACCGAGATATTCACAAAAATCGCATATTTTCTTCTGCTGAAAAGGAGCAGAACGAAATTTCAGAAACCCTTTGTTTGCAAAGTTTGATTTCTATGTTCTGTCATCTGGAGGCCACAAAATGTGAGTGAGCGCCGTTTACCGCACTACTCTATCTCATAAGTGGACCGAGATATTCACAAAAATCGCATATTTTCATCTGCTAGAGAGTAGCAGGACGAAATTTCAGAAACCCTTTGTTAGCAAAGTTTGTTTTCTATGTTCTGTCATCTGGAGGCCATAAAAAGTGAGTGAGCGCCGTTTACCGCACTACTCTATCTTATAAGTGGACCGAGATATTCACAAAAATCGCATATTTTCTTCTGCTGGAAAGTAGCAGAACGAAATTTCAGAAACCCTTTGTTTGCAAAGTTTGATTTCTATGTTCTGTCATCTGGAGGCCACAAAATGTGAGTGAGCGCCGTTTACCGCACTACTCTATCTCATAAGTGGACCGAGATATTCACAAAAATCTCATATTTTCTTCTGGTAGAGAGTAGCAGAACGAAATTTCAGAAACCCTTTGTAAGCAAAGTTTGATTTCTATGTTTTGTCATCTGGAGGCCAAAAAAATGAGTGAGCGCCGTTTACCGCACTACTCTATCTCATAAGTGGACCGAGATATTCACAAAAATCGCATATTTTCTTCTGCTGGAAAGTAGCAGAACGAAATTAAAGAAATCCTTTGTTAGCAATGTTAGATTTCTATGTTTTGGCATCTGGAGGCCACAAAATGTGAGTGAGCACCGTTTACCGCACTACTCTATCTCATAAGTGGACCGAGATATTCACAAAAATCGCAAGTTTTCTTCTGCTGGAAAGTAGCAGAACGAAATTTCAGAAACCCTTTGTTAGCAAAGTTTGATATCTATGTTCTGTCATCTGGAGGCCACAAAATGTGTGTGAGCGCCGTTTACCGCACTACTCTATCTCATAAGTCGACCGAGATATTCACAAAAATCCCATATTTTCTTCTGCTAGAGAGTAGCAGAACGAAATTTCAGAAACCCTTTGTTAGCAAAGTTTGATTTCTATGTTCTGTCATCTAGAGGCCATAAAATGTGAGTGAGCGCCGTTTACCGCACTACTCTATCTCATAAGTGGACCGAGATATTCACAAAAATCGCATATTTTCTTCTGCTGGAAAGTAGCAGAACGAAATTTCAGAAACCCTTTGTTTGCAAAGTTTGATTTCTATGTTCTGTCATCTGGAGGCCACAAAATGTGAGTGAGCGCCGTTTACCGCACTACTCTATCTCATAAGTGGACCGAGATATTCACAAAAATCGCATATTTTCATCTGCTAGAGGTTAGCAGAACGAAATTAAAGAAACCCTTTGTTAGCAATGTTTGATTTCTATGTTCTGTCATATAGAGGCCATAAAATGTGAGTGAGCACCGTTTACCGCACCTTTCTATCTCATAAGTGGACCGAAATATTCACAAAAATCGCATATTTTCTTCTGCTGGAAAGTAGCAGAACGAAATTTCAGAAACCTTTTGTTTGCAAAGTTTGATTTCTATGTTCTGTCATCTGGAGGCCACAAAAAGTGAGTGAGCACCGTTTACCGCACTACTCTATCTCATAAGTGGACCGAAATATTCACAAAAATCGCATATTTTCTTCTGCTAGAGAGTAGCAGAACGAAATTAAAGAAACCCTTTGTTAGCAATGTTTGATTTCTATGTTCTGGCATCTGGAGGCCACAAAATGTGAGTGAGCACCGTTTACCGCACTACTCTATCTCATAAGTGGACCGAGATATTCACAAAAATCGCATATTTTCTTCTGCTGGAAAGTAGCAGAACGAAATTTCAGAAACCCTTTGTTAGCAAAAGTTGATATCTATGTTCTGTCATCTGGAGGCCACAAAATGTGTGTGAGCGCCGTTTACCGCGCTACTCTATCTCATAAGTCGACCGAGATATTCACAAAAATCCCATATTTTCTTCTGCTGGAAAGTAGCAGAACGTAATTTCAGAAACCCTTTGTTTGCAAAGTTTGATTTCTATGTTCTGTCATCTGGAGGCCACAAAATGTGAGTGAGCGCCGTTTACCGCACTACTCTATCTCATAAGTGGACCGAGATATTCACAAAAATCGCATATTTTCTTCTGCTGGAAAGTAGCAGAACGAAATTTCAGAAACCCTTTGTTAGCAAAGTTTGATATCTATGTTCTGTCATCTGGAGGCCACAAAATGTGTGTGAGCGCCGTTTACCGCACTACTCTATCTCATAAGTCGACCGAGATATTCACAAAAATCCCATATTTTCTTCTGCTAGAGAGTAGCAGAACGAAATTTCAGAAACCCTTTGTTAGCAAAGTTTGATTTCTATGTTCTGTCATCTAGAGGCCATAAAATGTGAGTGAGCACCGTTTACCGCACTACTCTATCTCATAAGTGGACCGAGATATTCACAAAAATCGCATATTTTCTTCTGCTGGAAAGTAGCAGAACGTAATTTCAGAAACCCTTTGTTTGCAAAGTTTGATTTCTATGTTCTGTCATCTGGAGGCCACAAAATGTGAGTGAGCGCCGTTTACCGCACTACTCTATCTCATAAGTGGACCGAGATATTCACAAAAATCGCATATTTTCATCTGCTAGAGGTTAGCAGAACGAAATTAAAGAAACCCTTTGTTAGCAATGTTTGATTTCTATGTTCTGTCATATAGAGGCCATAAAATGTGAGTGAGCACCGTTTACCGCACCTTTCTATCTCATAAGTGGACCGAAATATTCACAAAAATCGCATATTTTCTTCTGCTGGAAAGTAGCAGAACGAAATTTCAGAAACCTTTTGTTTGCAAAGTTTGATTTCTATGTTCTGTCATCTGGAGGCCACAAAAAGTGAGTGAGCACCGTTTACCGCACTACTCTATCTCATAAGTGGACCGAGATATTCACAAAAATCGCATATTTTCTTCTGCTAGAGAGTAGCAGAACGAAATTAAAGAAACCCTTTGTTAGCAATGTTTGATTTCTATGTTCTGGCATCTGGAGGCCACAAAATGTGAGTGAGCACCGTTTACCGCACTACTCTATCTCATAAGTGGACCGAGATATTCACAAAAATTGCATGTTTTCTTCTGCTGGAAAGTAGCAGAACGAAATTTCAGAAACCCTTTGTTAGCAAAGTTTGATATCTATGTTCTGTCATCTGGAGGCCACAAAATGTGTGTGAGCGCCGTTTACCGCGCTACTCTATCTCATAAGTCGACCGAGATATTCACAAAAATCCCATATTTTCTTCTGCTAGAGAGTAGCAGAACGAAATTTCAGAAACCCTTTGTTAGCAAAGTTTGATTTCTATGTTCTGGCATCTGGAGGCCACAAAATGTGAGTGAGCACCGTTTACCGCACTACTCTATCTCATAAGTGGACCGAGATATTCACAAAAATCGCATGTTTTCTTCTGCTGGAAAGTAGCAGAACGAAATTTCAGAAACCCTTTGTTAGCAAAGTTTGATATCTATGTTCTGTCATCTGGAGGCCACAAAATGTGTGTGAGCGCCGTTTACCGCACTACTCTATCTCATAAGTCGACCGAGATATTCACAAAAATCCCATATTTTCTTCTGCTAGAGAGTAGCAGAACGAAATTTCAGAAACCCTTTGTTAGCAAAGTTTGATTTCTATGTTCTGTCATCTAGAGGCCATAAAATGTGAGTGAGCACCGTTTACCGCACTACTCTATCTCATAAGTGGACCGAGATATTCACAAAAATCGCATATTTTCTTCTGCTGGAAAGTAGCAGAACGTAATTTCAGAAACCCTTTGTTTGCAAAGTTTGATTTCTATGTTCTGTCATCTGGAGGCCACAAAATGTGAGTGAGCGCCGTTTACCGCACTACTCTATCTCATAAGTGGACCGAGATATTCACAAAAATCGCATATTTTCATCTGCTAGAGAGTAGCAGAACGAAATTAAAGAAACCCTTTGTTAGCAATGTTTGATTTCTATGTTCTGTCATATAGAGGTCATAAAATGTGAGTGAGCACCGTTTACCGCACCTCTCTATCTCATAAGTGGACCGAGATATTCACAAAAATCGCATATTTTCTTCTGCTGGAAAGTAGCAGAACGAAATTTCAGAAACCTTTTGTTTGCAAAGTTTGATTTCTATGTTCTGTCATCTGGAGGCCACAAAATGTGAGTGAGCGCCGTTTACCGCACTACTCTATCTCATAAGTGGACCGAGATATTCACAAAAATCGCATATTTTCTTCTGCTGGAAAGTAGCAGAACGAAATTTCAGAAACCCTTTGTTTGCAAAGTTTGATTTCTATGTTCTGTCATCTGGAGGCCACAAAAAGTGAGTGAGCGCCGTTTACCGCACTACTCTATCTCATAAGTGGACCGAGATATTAACAAAAATCGCATATTTTCTTCTGCTAGAAAGTAGCAGAACGAAATTTCAGAAACCCTTTGTTAGCAAAGTTTGATTTCTATGTTCTGTCACTACTCTATCTCATATTCACAAATATCGCATATTTTGTTCTGCTGGAAAGTTACAGATCGCATTTTCAAGAAAACCTCATTTCGCAATATTTGATTAGTCGGATCGTATTAGTAACTGACCATCATGAAGAAGGCTTTAGCGCGAGTGTACTCGTAGTTGAATACGTCATGTCATTTTGTTCACCACTTAAAGTTGCCACTTAAACATTTTATTGTAAACTTCTGACTAATCTGGAGGCAGGTGTTTATAAAACTTGGACTGCTGAAGAAGAGAAGATATAAGTGAATAAAAGATAACACTGTGCAGCATCACCATCCAGAATAAGCCATAGTTTCTGAAAGCAAGACAGGTGCAGCAGAATGTTCAGTATAAATGGACATAATGGGTTACCTTGAACTACCCCCCCCCTCCCCCCGGAAAAAAATCAAACCGACATCAGTGGTTCATATTTCATAAATTATTGAAATATTCAACAAGGTTGCTTTTAAAAATGGTTGCATTTAAAAATGATAGAAATGAAAACCATACGAGATAATCAGAAGTTAAAGTTTGAGTTAAAAAAGTTTCTACAATTTCACAATCTATCAAAGGATGAAGATGTACACATGTTTTATTAAGTGATGGCTGCGGTGACTTCGGTATTGAGATTTGTAAATGTTTCCTTTGCTTGTTTGGCACTGTGTCTGTCCTGGCGAGTGTGGACTATCCGCACAGCCGGAGAGACGCAGTGCTACAGAATCCCTGTTGAGACTCTTCTTAGAGTTGAGCTGAAGTCTGTGATATTTTCTGTGATGATCATTTGCTTGTGATAATTCAAATGTGATACCATTATCTGATCTCAATTTCTGTTTGTTCAAACATACTTTATTTTCTAGGTGTCAAAATCTTGACTGTTCCTATCACACTATGGGCCCCATGGAAATAAGCCTTAGGGCTTTCATGGGCTATCCATGGGTTATGAAGCATCATTTTCTAGTGACTTCATATCATGTTTCATATTTTATTTTGGTATTCATCTTAACATTATCAAAAATTGTTTAAAAATGTCGTTTTAAAAATGTGCTATATACTTCTTAAATTGTGTAATATGCTTTTCTAATTTGCAACATACATTTAATCGTGAAAATGCTCAGAAAAAAAGTGCTGTGATCTTTAATATAGAACATAATATCTGTGTGTCTATATATGATTTTATAACCTGAATAAATCTTATCTTATCTTACAAAGGCTCGGTTGGTTTTGTGAGCCGGTAGCCCTGATGGGTCCGATCCCTCGTAATTCTATGTCGCACCATTATGGCTGTAGAATTGCTATAAATCTCAGTCGCGCTTTTATTTCGTTATTTGGGCATATAGATACATATAAATGTACTTCTTCAAGATAAGAGTAATCTTGAAACACTTGAACTCTGGAACTCTTGTTGATGCACTTGAGTAATTTTATAGATTAGACATAGAATGATTAATTTTCTACTGCTTCTGTACTATAGAAAACAGTAGAGGACATATCCATGTACCTATGTATATGTTGCCAAGGTTTCCAGAATACATCGTCTTGCAGGTCTACTCTTATTTTGAAGACTTATCTATATGCACTAAAAATGTTTTAAAAAAACGGTGCAAGAATGTGCTGTGACTGAGACACGTGGTGTAAATAGATCGATTCTGCTTCGAATCGTGTCTTTGGTGGTGACTAATTTTGTGTTGTCTCTTTCCAACATAGTGTCTTGTATCTGGGATTGAATTGTGACAGTTCCTGAGAGTTTTCCCACTTACTCTACACTTTCTCGTTTTACTAGACATTTAGACATAGTTAGTGTTTAGTTGATCAGCCACTCCTGCGGTGCTACCGTAAAATAATCATTATCACGAGTTAACTATGTCGTTCTCACGAGTTTGCTTGGTTCTTTTCAAACCAGGTGCAGGGGTAAAATACTCAAATACTTATCTTTATCAATCAGTACTGCACCAAAAGTAAGCTTAAAGAAGAAGGGTAAGGAGGACTGCTCCCGGCGGGTCTCCATGGATGGTCATTGCACCTCGCTGAGCATATCGCCCACGCTGCTAATGTTCCTCCATCTCCAGCCCTGCTCGGAATGATCCGATCTCTGGGCTAGAACACATGTCAGGAGGATGGTTGTTCCAGATTTTAGCGGTTCTGGGGGAAAATGTGTACCAATGTGAGTCAATCCGTGAAAAGGGAGAGGTGAATCTGTGTGTCATGGAGGATTGTACGGATTTAGGAAGAGAAATTTTGATTAGGTCGCACCATCGGCCCCGCACCATAGGAGGTGCATATTGGATGTTGAAATTTCAATATGGCCGCAATAACAACAATTTCCCAGTTCTGTAATTTCTGGCGCTTTCACCAAAATGCTGAATAAAAAGTATAAGTGTGTAAGCACCATAAAATGTAAATATTTCACAGTTTCATCTCTAAACTATCTGCTAGGGTTGGCGTAATTTTTGACGTAAAATTTTACTAAGTCAACAGAGCATGAAATATAGGTCAAAAAATAAAAAAAAAGGCAAGGATCCCCTAGACTATTCTAAGAAAAAACATTATACCAAGTTTGATCATTGCAGGTATCATATATGGAAAGAAATGGACTTGAACACTAGGGTCGACATAATTTCTTACATAAAATTTTAGAGCATGAAAAATAGGCCAAAGTAAGTGCAAGGTTCCTCGAGACCATTCTAAGACGAAACTCTATGCCAGGTTTGATGAGCGTAGGTATCATAGATTGAGAATAATGGGCACGAGTGTTAGGGTCGACATAATTGTGGACGGACGGAATGACTGATGGACAGAAAAGTGAACTATATCGCACCTTCTTAAAGCAGGTGCGACAAAAACCAGTACTATACAAAGAAAGGCCAAAAGGAAAAGAAAAGGACAAATCGCTGCACATCCACGCAGATTGATCCGAGTTTTTTTCTGCTCACAGGATTGACATAAATAGGAAGAGAGTTCAGTAAAAGTTTAATCGTTGACAAAAAATGTTAAAGATTAACACCCTCAATATTTCTATTAACTTCTAAATTTCTCACAAAACATTATATCCTAGGCATGATAATGATTGCTATTTAAAATTACATTTATCTGCCAAATTTATGATTTGTGATGGTCACTGAAAATAGGAGAATTTAAGAAAATACACAAAAAGCGGCCATAGGGGACCGCCATTCCCGCCAAAAATGAAGACTGGATACGCCCAGCAATCATAGTTAATCAGGATAAAGTTATACCATGAATAATTTTAAGCCCTTTCTTTAATCGACTTCTGACAGTTATTGGCTGAAAAAACTCGCGTGCACAGATTAGAGGTTAATGTTTTTGTAAAGTTATTTACTCCACCAATCATAAAATTCAAAACTTGCTTGCAGAAACGCGTGTGGAAGTCAGTCAATTTATGACTACAAAATATTCGTGAATATTCAAGAAGGGTACGCATTGATATATCGTCTCTGCCTCCGTAACAAAGATGTTTCCGTTGAAGATTTTTTGAACAAATCTTAATTATGTTGCATACAACTATCCAGAATCATAATTTTGCAATTATTTTGTAAAGAAATACGAGGGAGTATACCTTTAAATAAACATATTTTTAGTCGTGCACAAACAACACAAAACATTACCAATCCAACACCTACTGCAAGCAGAGGCAGGCCCTTGCCCTCCATCAGGATGACGTGGTTCTACGACCTTGTCTACAGAAGGTAAGTTGTATCGAGTTATGGAAGGCTGATAATGAAAGATATACTGTTCACAAAAAGTAGGGGATATTAAGTCATTAAAAATTGTATAAATTCATCTGAAACGGCAAGTATCCATCAGACAAATATTCGATAAGACATTTTGCATTACTATTTAGATGGTGTATCCTGTCACGTGATCTGCGTGTCATTCGTTTTAGACAGGGGGTCAACACCCGAATTTCACACGAATCTGGTGTCGAAACAGATTGTTTTTAGATTACAAAATTTACAGAGAAACCCTTGTCATGCTTCATTTAACAAACTAAAAATTGGGTTTACAAACTCTTTCCTCAAAATAATGAGTGCAAGCCATAAACGTCTAAATATTTCGGTAACTCGATGCACCTGTACGAATTTTTGTTTTCTGGTTTTCTTCCCAACATAACAGTTTTGAAGAAGAAAAAAATCTTTTAGCATACAAAACTTAAAAGTGCATAAAACGGTTAGCTTAGTTGAAGAATTTGAATAAATTTTTGTTCGAATTTACCACATTTTAGTCCTGACCCCCTGTATGAAACAAATTGTATGCAGATCACGTGACAGGATATATTGTCTAAACCTTCATGAAAAGTGTCTTAACAGATAGTTATCTTATCAATATTTAGCGTTTCATATGAATATCACATTTGTTGTAGATGCTACAATTTTTCATACCTGAAAATCCCCTACTTTTTGTGAACAGTATATGATTGAAATACTGGTTTAACCGCATGCCAACTTAAATATTTCTTCAGATTCCAAAAGGCTATCTCTATACAAAATGCTTAAGTCAGATGTTTTTCACGTCGTTTCTTCTCAGTGACAAGGGGCCGTATTCATAAAGCCACTTAAGTCGTTGCTATGCGGTTGCTAAGGCTAAATATCTATAAAGGAGGTTCCCTACAACTATGAAATTTGCTCTGGAGGAACAGTCTTTGTAAGACTGTTCCTCCAGAGCAAATTTCATAGTTGTAGGGAATCTCCTTCAAAGAAATTTAGCCTTAGTAACAGCATAGCAACCACTTAAGTCGTTTTATGAATACGGCCCAAGGCCCCTTGAGAAAACGAATACGGGACTGCAAATTCATTCCATATATAAGAATTTCAATATCCTCGTATCAGCCGTTTTTGAGATTCGCAGCTACCAGAGCATGTTACGGACGGACAGACTAGAGACAGGCGAACAGACCAGCAAACCAAAATGCTCTTTAACCAAACCAGTTTGCCCATTAACGGTTGGGCAGCTGGGGACATAATAAATGAGTCAGTAAAAACGAGTGAGGCTCGAGGGAGGTGTACACTTCACTCGACCATCACTCAGTTCTCAACACACAAGACTAAGTGAGATTTAAGAATACGAAACTTCTGAGTCGCTCAATTAATGAGTGAATTCAGGGATTACATCAGGAGTGTGAGTAACGTTCTAGAATACAGGCGTTAAAATTGTAATGTGTTGTGGTCACACTGACAAACATCATTAATGCCTTACTGACATTGGAAATGACTGGATTTCAAACTCGTCCGAGATTTTATAGCTATGTTTTCCATCTTGGGTATCCATATATAAGCGCATGTTTCCCATAGATCCTCTTAAAGAAAAAAATACAAAACAAAACAAAAACAAAACCGAAGATGTATGTGCTACATGTATCTTGTTTGCACGAGCAAATAGGGGGTCTTTTCCATAGATATTGATTAAACTTGGCCATATTGTGGTCGACGGATGGACAACCGTTGTTCTAACTTTCATTATGAAGCCAAATGCGTTCCGTCATCAACACCAATGCTTAGCTTTGTAAAACATCAAATTTAAATTAATTTGAGTAAGCAAGTAAGCAATACACAGAGCGAGCAGAGAAATCAATGCCCCAAAAATTCACATTTTCGAGAGAAAATAATGCTTCTTTTAATGATTATAAAAGCAGTAGTGTCGTATTCGCCAAAACATTAAACTTAAATTGGTGAACATGTAATTGGTGTAACAGAAATACTGACAGCAGATCATAACGGTTTTTTTTCTTCCCAAAATGTGTTTTTCACACACATGCACGTTTGTGCTGGCTTTGTGCAGTTGTTACTCAAATTTAAATTAAACTGGTAAATTTCATGCTGACCAATCAGGACAGAATACATTAACTTCCACAAAAGTTAGAATTCAGTTGTTATTATCTCCAATGATCTTGTTACATTTGCTTTTTCAGCACGCTTAACCTTTGGCGAGGAACGTATATATAAATGTCAGACGAAACAGTGCACGAAATTGGACTATTTTGCTCAGAGAATATATGCCTTGTTAAAAAATTAACCAATTCTTCCATATTAATATAACAGAATGAAAAGTAATCTCACACATCCTTGCAAGGGTTGTGGGGTGGAGGGGGGCTTTCGAATTTACTAACACTGCTGGGATCGAACATCAAATGTGGCCACCACTTTAAAAACAGAAAATGAAATCCATAAAGAATCTTTGAAATTGTTATTTGAGCAAAATGACAAAACCAACAAAGTGGCATGTGCGTCCAGCGAAGACTCAGATCAGCCTGGGCATCCGCACAGTCTGATTTGACTCTTCTTTATGCGCTTAAAGGTTGGCTAAGCTTGCTCCAAGCGCACAGCGAAGACTCTGATCAGACTGGGCGGATGCCCAGGCTGACCTGAGTCTTGGCTGCGCGCACATGCCACTTTGTTGGTTTTGTCGTGTAGCGGCTCATTTGTTTTCATTATGGCAGACCTTTCACCCTTTTTCCAGTTGCAAGTTTCTGTAAATGTCAAACATTATACTGGAATTATTTGCAGACGCAATGATATCTGCATAATAGAATATGAAAACTAGGGCCTGCTAACACGTGTGTCTTCACCAATCGTTGAAGCATTTTCATGAAAGTGATTTGTGTGGCGACACTAGAAAAGGCCGGCTAGGTGTTTTACCACCTGTGCAGATCAGCCATCAGCTCATCCGACTAGCTTTGAGGCCTTACTAACACCTTCGTAGGAGATAATAAGTCCTACGTAGCACTTACTAACACCTACTTAGGACTTATCTTATTAGTTAATAAGTCCTTCGTAGGAGTTAGTAAGTCCTATGTAGGAGTTAATAAGTCCTACATAGAAGTTACTAAGTCCTATGTAGAAGCTAGTTAGCCTAGCGTAGGAGTTAGTAAGCCCTTCGTAGGCATTAATAAGTCCTACATAGGATAACAATATTGAACATATACCAATTTGACATGTGTGATCACCACATCCACTTTAAAGTGCTTATTTCTCAGAAACTAGATGCCTCCCCATCAAACGGCAAATGCTGTGATAAAGTAGACTCATGATGCCACTTATCAGCAAAAAAATAGCCACTTTGATAGGGGTCAGGAAACATGCTTTATTAAGACTCCCCCTTTGGTGGCCAAGGTTTCTGAATTTTCATTCTGCTACTGTTCAGCAGAATATGCGATTTTTGTGAATATCTCGGTCCACTTATGTGATTGAGTGGTGCGGTAAACGGCGCTCACTCAAATTTTGTGGCCTCCAGATGACAGAACAAAGAAATAAAACTTTGTTAACAAACACTGGGTGGTTGCTTAGTCCCGGTGAGCGATGATTTTTTCTGACAATCGTCAACGATTTTTTCTGACAATTAGTGTCTCGTAAGCGTGACGAAGCAAAAGGGTAGGTGAACAAACTTATTTTCAATTTTTTCTCCTGATCTTTTGCAAACAGGCTGTTTTCGGAAGCATTTTATGAGCGCATTTAGTCGTTTGTCACATTTTTTCTGTGAAATAACCTCTGCAAACCAAGGACGAAAATTACAGCAAATGTCAAGGATTTGCTCCTACAACGAATTTAATGTCCCGGATTTTTTCCTACAGTGTCCCGGATTTTTTCCTACCACATATATTGCATTTCAGAGACCCAAAACTCGGATTATAGACTCAGCAATTAGATTTTTTAGTGTGTGATCTAATTTTATTTCGCCGATTGAACATCAGAAGCATTACTGACATGTATGCCGTGGTATGCCTCAAGGAAAACTATCACTACAGGTGTTCATGAGAGAAAAAATTCATTACACGACAGAAAGAGAGGATTTTTTTTATCTTTTATGCTTAATAACTACAGTGCCTTATACTTTATAATTACAGTGATCAGATTGTTCCAAGTTGATATTGCTGGCGCCAGAGAATTAACCTTTCTCCTTGCCATTTCGCTTCAGGGTGGTGTTGCTAAGCGTTGATGGATGAATGACTCCTTTTCAAAAGTATTTCAGTAAGATAAAGACGACGGTAGGGGGATAATTAAAAGCTATGTGCACTGGAATCCCGTTTACGATGTATAGATTTCCGCCTCTAGCAGGTATCGAGCCAGAGACCGCTAGATCAGCAGGCCAGCGCTTAACCTACTGAGTTACCTGAGCTGCTGTTGCTCAGCGTGTTTAGTGGTATGATATCGGGTGTAAACGCTGTTTGCCCCTACAGGATGGTGTGGAAGTGTCTAACAAAAGCAAAACCAAAGAGTGCCCATCAAATCATAAAAAGTTTGGAGTGGAGGCCCTATTAGCAAATTCATTGATTTAGTAGGCCCTACATCCTTAAATACGGCCATAGGCCTACTCATACTTGTGAATCCATTATATAACCTAATTGCTGTTTGAATAAACTACATTGACTGAAATGCCAGCATTAGATAGTCTGACGTCACTGTGACTTTGGACGTCACGAGATTTCTGATGTGGCGTCATAAACTACGCAAAATCAAAGTCAGGAGATCTACTCCCACCCACGTGTTTCCACCATCTTCTTCGATTTGCCAGATAATTTCCAGGTAAAATTTTGTTTGCGCACATTTATACAGTTGATTACTTTTCGAGTATACACGGGGGTAATACCAGTTTGCTTACCTGTGCTGTCGACCGAACCGTACAAAGACGCCATTTGAAGATGCCAAAAGGAAGTGGCTCGCGACAGAGAAGGAGGTAGTAAGCAGTACCAGTTATGGTAGATGACACATGTATATTATAATGAGGTGGTTGTCGACCGAATGATACTTCTGTCGACTGTCTCGGTCGACAACCACTTTTGCATGTATAGAAACTGACTGGCTCTGTTGACAGCACGGGCGTGGGAAATTGGTGTTAGCCCCGTGCTTCACTATGTATTTCATTGTCGTGCTCAGTGAATAACCGTTTATGAACAGATTTTGTAGGTGTGTTAATTCTTCGAATTTTTGGACAGGACTTTGTGTGATTGTTCTTGTGTGTATTGACACCTTGTTGTTTGCAAACTGGATATTTTGTATGTCACATCCAACGAACTGCTAACACATCAAATACTCTTGCTTTATATTTTATTAGGTTCCCTTCTGCATTACAAAGCGGCCACAGAAGACAAAGTTTTTCGTTTGGATGTTTTTCAACACAATGTCGAAGGGTCGTAGTGGCATCAGGAAATGACTTGAGACAGTATTTGCATTTACTGTTTTTGCCTTCATCCTGCAAATGATGAAAAAATCGAAACTATGAACCCTTCGGAAGCAAGGAATACGTAAAAGACATTACAACAGAATTCATTTTTTTTTTCAAACTTGAATCTTCTCTTCAAGTGCAGATTACACCGAGTCTGCTATTTTCATTTTTTGGAAGTGTTCCATTTTTCTAAACAAATCTAACATTTCAAATCTTATTTAACTTCACATGAAGCTGGAGGTGCCGTGCGACTATTAAAAGTTCCCCCGTACTCCATCATAGTGCAATAAGTGCTGTGTGGCGGCCGAAAAACGTCTCGCCAAACTTCACCATAGTGCAGATTATATAATTTTCTGGTCATTTTGGAAACATTTGTTTCATTTTGAGTCATTCTGAAAATAAAGTGGCCGAGCCGCTGCTAGGGGCATGGCTGATTACATGTATAACACGGAACGAAATACCGGTAACTTGATAATAATTATTTGTCTGAGAAAATCTGAAGTCTGTTGAAATAATTTCAGTATGCAATGTCATTGAAAAATTGATGGATCATGGCAAACAGTTTATAACAATGACGTCATAGATCTGTTACCATAGTAACTAGGAGTTCAAAATCATGCTAGAGTGGCGTCATCTAGACGTCATTCTGCCAAGAGTTTGTAATTCCGCAATAGCTAGTATCATTTGTATGGGAGTATGGCAAACAGTGTTTACTACGCTCCATCAATTTTTCAATGGCATAACATACTGAAATTCTTAAAACAGAAACTTCAGATTTTCTCAAACAAATAGAAACGTCACTGAAACAGGCGTTAGAAGGCGTGTAACGGCCATTAAATATCTCTTCGTGCCCAATCATTGTGCAGATTATATAATTTCTGGTCCTTTGGAATCATTGATTTCATTTCGACAAATTTTAAAAGAGATTATCTCCTGGTAGGGACATGGCTGCGATTGATTTGATTGATTGATTGGGTTGATGCTTAACGTCCACGGTAAACAGCTATGGTCATGTCGGGACGGTCAGTTAACCTAACCACACTATTCCTGGGCAGGCTTAGACCTCCTAAGCGGTTAACAAGTACTAAGTGCAAATACTTTCGCCAGAAACTGACAACTGTCCTTCTTGAATCAGCGGAGGGAGAAACGAAAGTATGTGGCCAGACCGGGTTTCGAACCCAGGACCTCTGACTTATAAGTCAGGTGCCCTACCGATTGCGCTACGCGGCCCGGCGGCTGCAACTGAACCGAGTATGTTATTTTCATTTATTCCTTTTATGTATCCCTTGCTTTCAAAGAATTGACTTTCAGAACATTTTGGTTTAAACATTTCTGTTCTGGTGCTGATGTGTAGTATGTAAAAATGTTCAGCCCCTCAAGCGTAGAACCGGCTGGACCTGTGCATTTTCAAGCCTCACATACACTATGCTATGGTGAGGATTGTGAGGAACAGGCAAGCACTGTACACCAAAGATAGTACAAAAGGAAATATTGATGCTTTGGAATCACACACATACACACGTACGCACGCATGCATGCACGCACAAGTCTGGAGAAACAATGTAAATTTACTATGCCTCATAAGAGAAAAAAATAGCCTGACCGTGGCGGCACTGAAATTTACAACCAAATTTGAAGCAACAGAATGGGCTACAAGGTGCATACAATGGAAAGGCTGGTCTTTTGATGACCGACATTTATTTTGTCATCCATTTATGCACCAAAATTAAGTTTGAAGCATTTTTTGATCTTGCTGTTCAATATATGTGCAATAACGTATCATAACAACTACTCATTTTGTGGTTTGCGTTGTCAGAAAAAATCAGGCGCTTTAAATCTATTGTAGGAGCAAATCCGGGACTTGTAGGAAAAAATCCGGGACCTATGAAAAATGAAAATGGGCTTACAGACCTATTTATATTATTGTAAAGTGTCAAAAAATAATGAGACATTTTTCCCAACACCGATTTATGATTAAAACTAACGTTACCCGATGGTAAACTTCGCAGACATAGACATAGAAGACAGTTCTTCAAGATGTAGCCTAAACGAAAATTTCCAGGTATCTTTTATCTGTTGACCACGTTAAACATGTGTATTTCATCTAATTTGCCTAATCTCTACCAAGAATAAGCATAGGATTTGTAAATAAATGTTTTAATCGACTAAACTCGACATTTTGTCGCACCAGTTTTCTGTTCTGACGTCACGGAGAAAAAATCATTGACGATTTGGAAAAAATCCGGGACCGTTGTCAGAAAAAATCGTTGACGATTGTCAGAAAAAATCATCGCCCACCGGGACTAAGCAACCACCCAGTGACAAAGGGTTTCTGAAATTTCGTTCTGCAACTCTCCAGCAGAAGAAAATATGCGATTTTTGTGAATATCTCGGTCCACTTATGAGATAGAGCAGTGCGGTAAACGGTGCTCACTCACATTTTGTGACCTCCAGATGACGGAACATAGAAATCAAACTTTGCTAACAAAGGGTTTCTTTAATTTCGTTCGGCTACTTACCAGCAGAAGAAAATATGCAATTTTTGTGAATATCTCGGTCCACATATGAGATAGAGAAGTACGGTAAACGGCGATCACTCACATTTTGTAGCCTCCAGATAAGAGAACAAAGAAATAAACTTATGCCTACAAAGGATTTCTTTTATGTCGTTCTGCTACTTTCCAGCAGAAGAAAATATGCGATTTTTGTGAATATCTCGGTCCACTTATGAGATAGAGTAGTGCGGTAAACGGTGCTCACTCACATTTTGTAGCCTCCAGATGACAGAACATAGCAATCAAACTTTGCTAACACAGGGTTTCTGAGATTTCGTTCTGCTACTTTCCAGCAGAAGAAAATATGCGATTTTTGTGAATATCTCGGTCCACTTATGAGATAGAGTAGTGCGGTAAACGGGGCTTACTCACTTTTTGTGGCCCCAAGATGACAGAACATAGAAATCAAACTTTGCTAACAAAGGGTTTCTGAAATTTCGTTCTGCTACTCTTTAGCAGAAGAAAATATGCGATTTTTGTGAATATCTCGGTCCACTTATGAGATAGAGTAGTGCGGTAAACGGCGCTCACTCACTTTTTGTGGCCTCCAGATGACAGAACATAGAAATCAAACTTTGCAAACAAAGGGTTTCTGAAATTTCGTTCTGCTACTTTCCAGCAGAAGAAAATATGCGATTTTTGTGAATATCTCGGTCCACTTATGAGATAGAGTAGTGCGGTAAACGGCGCTCACTCAAATTTTGAGGCCTCCAGATGACAGAACATAGAAATCAAACATTGCTCACAAAGGGTTTCTGAAATTTCGTTCTGCTACTTTTCAGCAGAAGAAAATATGCGATTTTTGTGAATATCTCGGTCCACTTATGAGATAGAGAGGTGCAGTAAACGGTGCTCACTCACATTTTATGGCCTCTATATGACAGAACATAGAAATCAAACATTGCAAACAAAAGGGTTTCTGAAATTTCATTCTGCTACTTTCCAGCAGAAGAAAATATGCGATTTTTTGTGAATATCTCGGTCCACTTATGAGACAGAGAGGTGCAGAAAACGGTGCTCACTCACATTTTATGGCCGCCAGATGACAGAACATAGAAATCAAACTTTGCTAACAAAGGGTTTCTGAAATTTCATTCTGCTACTCTCTAGCAGAAGAAAATATGCGATTTTTGTGAATATCTCGGTCCACTTATGAGATAGAGTAGTGCGGTAAACGGCGCTCACTCACTTTTGTGGCCCCCAGATGACAGAACATAGAAATCAAACTTAGCAAACAAAGAGTTTCTGAAATTTCGTTCTGCTACTTTCCAGCAGAAGAAAATATGCGATTTTTGTGAATATCTCGGTCCACTTATGAGATAGAGTAGTGCGGTAAACGGCGCTCACTCACTTTTTGTGGCCTCCAGATGACAGAACATAGAAATCAAATTTTGTTTACAAAGGGTTTCTGAAATTTCGTACTGCTACTCTTTAGCAGAAGAAAATATGCGATTTTTGTGAATATCTCGGCCCACTTATGAGATAGAGTAGTGCGGTAAACGGCGCTCACTCAAATTTTGTGGCCCCCAGATGACAGAACATAGAAATCAAACATTGCTAACAAAGGGTTTCTGAAATTTCGTTCTGCTACTTTCCAGCAGAAGAAAATATGCGATTTTGTGAATATCTCGGTCGACTTATGAGATAGAGTAGTGCGGTAAACGGCGCTCACTCACATTTTGTGGCCTCCAGATGACAGAACATAGAAATCAACCTTTGCTAACAAAGTGTTCTGAAATTTCTATCTGCTACTTTCCAGCAGAAGAAAGTATGCGATTTTTGTGAATATCTCGGTCCACTTATGAGATAGAGTAGTGCGGTAAACGGCGCTCACTCACTTTTTGTGGCCTCCAGATGACAGAACGTAGAAATCAAACTTTGCTTAGAAAGGGTTTCTGAAATTTCGTTCTGCTACTTTCCAGCAGAAGAAAATATGCCATTTTTGTGAATATCTCGGTCCACTTATGAGATAGAGTAGTGCGGTAAACGGCGCTCACTCACTTTTTGTGGCCTCCAGATGACAGAACATAGGAATCAAACTTTGCAAACAAAGGGTTTCTGAAATTTCGTTCTGCTACTTTCCAGCAGAAGAAAATATGCCATTTTTTGTGAATATCTCGGTCCACTTATGAGATAGAGTAGTGCGGTAAACGGCGCTCACTCACTTTTTGTGGCCCCCAGATGACAGAACATAGAAATCAAACTTTGCAAACAAAGGGTTTCTGAAATTTCGTTCTGCTACTTTCCAGCAGAAGAATATATGCGATTTTTGTGAATATCTCGGTCCACTTATGAGATAGAGTAGTGCGGTAAACGGCGCTCACTCACTTTTTGTGGCCCCCAGATGACAGAACATAGAAATCAAACTTTGCAAACAAAGGGTTTCTGAAATTTTGTTCTGCTACTTTCCAGCAGAAGAAAATATGCGATTTTTGTGAATATCTCGGTCCACTTATGAGATAGAGTAGTGCGGTAAACGGCGCTCACTCACTTTTTGTGGCCTCCAGATGACAGAACATAGAAATCGAACTTTGCTCACAAAGGGTTTCTGAAATTTCGTTCTGCTACTTTCCAGCAGAAGAAAATATGCGATTTTTGTGAATATCTCGGTCCACTTATGAGATAGAGAGGTGCGGTAAACGGTGCTCACTCACATTTTATGGCCTCTAGATGACAGAACATAGAAATCAAACTTTGCAAACAAAGGGTTTCTGAAATTTCTTTCTGCTACTTTCCAGCAGAAGAAAATATGCGATTTTTGTGAATATCTCGGTCCACTTATGAGATAGAGAGGTGCGGTAAACGGTGCTCACTCACTTTTTATGGCCTCTAGATGAGAGAACATAGAAATCAAACTTTGCAAACAAAGGGTTTCTGAAATTTCGTTCTGCTTCTTTCCAGCAGAAGAAAATATGCGATTTTTGTGAATATCTCGGTCCACTTATGAGATAGAGAGGTGCGGTAAACGGTGCTCACTCACATTTTATGGCCTCTAGATGACAGAACATAGAAATCAAACTTTGCAAACAAAGGGTTTCTGAAATTTCTTTCTGCTACTTTCCAGCAGAAGAAAATATGCGATTTTTGTGAATATCTCGGTCCACTTATGAGATAGAGAGGTGCGGTAAACGGTGCTCACTCACATTTTATGGCCTCTAGATGACAGAACATAGAAATCAAACTTTGCAAACAAAGGGTTTCTGAAATTTCGTTCTGCTACTTTCCAGCAGAAGAAAATATGCGATTTTTGTGAATATCTCGGTCCACTTATGAGATAGAGAGGTGCGGTAAACGGTGCTCACTCACATTTTATGGCCTCTAGATGACAGAACATAGAAATCAAACTTGGCTAACAAAGGGTTTCTGAAATTTCGTTCTGCTGCTCTCTAGCAGAAGAAAATATGCGATTTTTGTGAATATCTCGGTCCACTTATGAGATAGAGTAGTGCGGTAAACGGCGCTCACTCACATTTTGTGGCCTCTACATGACAGAACATAGAAATTAAACTTTTCAAATAAAGGGTTTCTGAAATGTCGTTCTGCTACTTTCCAGCAGAAGAAAATATGCGATTTTTGTGAATATCTCGGTCCACAAATGAGATAGAGTAGTGCGGTAAACGGTGCGCACTCACATTTTGTGGCCTATAGATGACAGAACAAAGAAATAAAACTGCTAAATTTTGCAGAATTATAATTCGCTATCCTTAGCACTTTTTCTGCAGAAAATTCTGCAGAAAATTCTGCAGAATATTAATTTCGCTAACTTTACCACTTTTTCTGCAGAAAATTCTGCAGAAAATTCTGCAGAATATTTATTTCGCTAACTTTACCACTTTTTCTGCAGAAAATTCTGCAGAAAATGCTGCAGAATCTTCTGCAGAATTTTCTGCAGAATTTTCGTTCTGCTAACTTGACCGAGCTTCAAAATCTTCTATTTCAGTTTTTAGCTGCGGCATTATTTTGCATTGTAAGGTTTTTATTCTCTTGAGTGTACTTATTCTAAATATGCGTCGACCGATAATAAAAAGTCTTTTGTTGTGCTACTGTGTCATTTCAAGAATCATGCGATAAAGGTACACAACGAAACCATTTTTCCAAATATTTCTGTTCCCGATATGGCAATATGACATAAAATGGTTGACATCGCGAGGATGCAAATAGTCGCAAAAAGGCGAGATAAAGTATCTATTTATCTATTTATCTTTTGCAACTGCACTTAAATGCCTATTTAAGACCAGGTTTCAGACTGCCTTAAAGTGGCCTTATTAGTGAGATGGTCTTAATATCGAATATCAAATCATATTAGAAAAATACTATTTGGGACTGGGAAAGACCGGTCTGAGTAACGTTGTGGTCTTATAGCGAGATTTTACTGTACTTGCGAAAATCTGGACCAATCAATACATGGGGTGGTTGAAAGCTTTTGCAAACGCACTGTAAACTCAAATATCACGAGATTTACCTGTATAAAACTATTAGAAAACGGATGGCCGCGTTTCGCAGTACATTGTGTATAAATATAACTGAAATCCACAAACCGGTTGGTTTAAACTTTATTTCATTTGCATAATAATGTACAAAAACGAAGATATTAAATGCATGTATAAGTGCATTATACAAATAGGATTCAGAACAAACCGGTTCTTTTGACCAATTCTGCAGTTACCAAATCGACTAAGATCGAGTCCCTCATTCAGAAAGATGTGCGTTTCACTGTCAGGCAGCTGGCACAAATATCAAACTTGGTTGGCAAAGACCGGTTTGAATAACGTTGAGGTCTTACAGAGAGATTTTACTGTACTTGCAAAAAAACTGGACATATCAATACATGGGGTGTTTGAGAGCTTTTACAAACGCACTGTAAACTCAAATATCACGAGATTTACCTGTATAAAACCAATTGAAAACGGATGACCGCTTATCGCTGTAGATTTTAACTGAAATCCACAAGCCGGTTCTTTCTGCAATTACCAAATCTAAATGAATAAGATCAAGACCCTCATTTAGAAAGATGTGCGTTTCACTGTCAGGCAGCCGGCACAAATATCTAACTTCGGTTTAGTATCAGTCCACTTCAGTTCTTAAAGTTACAAAGATCAGTGTGCTGGATTCCCCCATTTGCTCACCGATAAACAGAAACGTATGAGGGTGCAAATGGCAAAGCAGTTGCTGAAGAAGTACCCAAAATATCAGAAAAGGGTGTTTTATAGTCTCATAACTGGTGATGAGACATGGGCCAATTTTATGAGCCGATAACAGGATAGGCCGAATATTGCTAAACGAACACTGACAGCAAAGTAGGTTTTATACGCCTTTTTCTTCAGAAATCGTGGGCCAGTCATGAAATTTGCTGTTACAAATGATAGGGATGTATCTGATAGTTTCTATAAGAATATGGTTCTGGAAAAATTGTGAGCAAAAATGAGAAAAGTACGTCCAAAAACCAGTCTCCAGCATTTTCTTTTGTTGCATGTCACTGCTCCAATCCACAAATCCTAGTATAGTATAGTTTTTTGTAGTCTGAAAAGGTCAAAGTATTGTCGCACCCTCCCAGACCTGGCCCAGTGCGATTATTTACTCTTTCCAAAATTGAAAAAACCTATCAGGCAGGAAATATAGCTCAAGAAGTGCGTTTGGTCTTCATTTAGCAGTTTCTTATGGATGTACCCAAAGAAGAGTATAACAATTGTTTCAAAAATTGAATTGGGAATATTTTCAAGGTAACTAGACAAAAATAATCACTTTTGATTAATATCTTTGAGAAAACGTGTCATTTGCAAAAGTTCTCGAACGCCCCTCGTATATTTACTCTTCGCCAAAGGTAGAACTGATAATAATTCAACTTAAACTTTCTATGGAAATAAATGCACGCTATCATTAACAACAATTATTATTTATCATATAAACATCAAGATTGAATCGATTGCGCAAACTGAACGCAAACGTAAATATCAAAAAAGCATGTTTGGGGGGGGGGGGGGGAATCTTTACAATACACTGCGTCAACATGAGTGACTTGCCTGTTACACCAATTAAACGTTTTGTACCGCTCAATTTTTTAAGCGAATACGAAGTTACTAGTTTTATAAACATTAAAACGAAACAAGTTTTCTCTTAAAATGTGCATTTTGAGGGGAATGATTTTTGCGCTGGCTTTGCATAGTCCTTTCTTAAATTTAATTTTGGTGATTTTACAATGATTTCTCATGGTATTGACGATACAATTATTTTACTTCGCACTGAATGTTATAATTAAATTGTTTTGATTTCTTATACATGTACTCTTGTCAAATTTTCTATACAACTATGCTTAATTTTGCAAGTTTTCTAATATTCTTTCTGCTCTGTTTAGGAGCCTCTCAACTCATCAAAAGAACTCACAGTAATATATAAAATCATCTAAAAAAATAATATTCTTAACAAGGCTGAAGACTCGGTGTTAACCGAAGCCAGAGCAAGAAGGCGAGGCCACTAGTTAAGGCATGATGGGCAAGACCGGTCATTGGTAGTTAAGCGCAAATCTGTTTGAGGTACCCGAAAGAATGAACTGCTCGTATCACCATCGAAAATAATAAAATTGAGCCGCGACACGAGAGAACCAACAATGTGGTTGTGCGCCCAATGCAGACTCAGATCAGCCTGGGCATCCGCCTGGTCCGCTCAGACTTTTCACTAAACGCTTAAAGGGTAGCTAAGGTTCTAAGCTACCTCCATGCGGACAGCGAAGACTGATCAGACTGGGCGGATGCCCAGGCTGATCTGAGTCTGCGATGAGCGCACAACCACATTGTTGGTTTTGTCGTGTCGCAGCTCAATTATGCATTTGTTTCAGCAATAAGCCTTTCCATCAAGATTTCATTGTAATATACATATACCTACACCAAAGTGGTGATTTTACAATGATTTCTCATGGTATTGACAATACAATTATTTTACTTTGCACTGAATGTTATAATTAAATTGTTTTGATTTCTTATACATGTACTCTTGTCAAATTTTCTATACAACTATGCTTAATTTTGCAAGTTTTCTAATATTCTATCTGCTCTGTTTAGGAGCCTCTCAACTCATCAAAAGAACTCACAGTAATATATAAAATCATCTAAAAAAATAATATTCTTAACAAGGCTGAAGACTCGGTGTTAACCGAAGCCAGAGCAAGAAGGCGAGGCCACTAGTTAAGGCATGATGGGCAAGACCGGTCATTGGTAGTTAAGCGCAAATCTGTTTGAGGTACCCGCAAGAATGAACTGCTCGTATCACCATCGAAAATAATAAAATTGAGCCGCGACACGAGAGAACCAACAATGTGGTTGTGCGCCCAATGCAGACTCAGATCAGCCTGGGCATCCGCCTGGTCCGCTCAGACTTTTCACTAAACGCTTAAAGGGTAGCTAAGGTTCTAAGCTACCTCCATGCGGACAGCGAAGACTGATCAGACTGGGCGGATGCCCAGGCTGATCTGAGTCTGCGATGGGCGCACAACCACATTGTTGGTTTTGTCGTGTCGCAGCTCAATTATGCATTTGTTTCAGCAATAAGCCTTTCCATCAAGATTTCATTGTAATATACATATACCTACACCAAAGTGGTGATTTTACAATGATTTCTCATGGTATTGACAATACAATTATTTTACTTCGCACTGAATGTTATAATTAAATTGTTTTGATTTCTAATACATGTACTCTTGTCAAATTTTCTATACAACTATGCTTAATTTTGCAAGTTTTCTAATATTCTATCTGCTCTGTTTAGGAGCCTCTCAACTCATCAAAAGAACTCACAGTAATATATAAAATCATCTGAAAAATAATATTCTTAACAAGGCTGAAGACTCGGTGTTAACCGAAGCCTGAGCAAGAAGGCGAAGCCACTAGCTAAGGCATGATGGGCAAGACCAGTCATTGGTAGTTAAGCGCAAATCTGTTTGAGGTACCCGCAAGAATGAACTGCTCGTATCACCATCGAAAATAATAAAATTGAGCCGCGACACGAGAGAACCAACAATGTGGTTGTGCGCCCAATGCAGACTCAGATCAGCCTGGGCATCCGCCTGGTCCGCTCAGACTTTTCACTAAACGCTTAAAGGGTAGCTAAGGTTCTAAGCTACCTCCATGCGGACAGCGAAGACTGATCAGACTGGGCGGATGCCCAGGCTGATCTGAGTCTGCGATGGGCGCACAACCACATTGTTGGTTTTGTCGTGTCGCAGCTCAATTATGCATTTGTTTCAGCAATAAGCCTTTCCATCAAGATTTCATTGTAATATACATATACCTACACCAAAGTGGTGATTTTACAATGATTTCTCATGGTATTGACAATACAATTATTTTACTTCGCACTGAATGTTATAATTAAATTGTTTTGATTTCTAATACATGTACTCTTGTCAAATTTTCTATACAACTATGCTTAATTTTGCAAGTTTTCTAATATTCTTTCTGCTCTGTTTAGGAGCCTCTCAACTCATCAAAAGAACTCACAGTAATATATAAAATCATCTGAAAAATAATATTCTTAACAAGGCTGAAGACTCGGTGTTAACCGAAGCCTGAGCAAGAAGGCGAAGCCACTAGCTAAGGCATGATGGGCAAGACCAGTCATTGGTAGTTAAGCGCAAATCTGTTTGAGGTACCCGCAAGAATGAACTGCTCGTATCACCATCGAAAATAATAAAATTGAGCCGCGACACGAGAGAACCAACAATGTGGTTGTGCGCCCAATGCAGACTCAGATCAGCCTGGGCATCCGCCTGGTCCGCTCAGACTTTTTACTAAACGCTTAAAGGGTAGCTAAGGTTCTAAGCTACCTCCATGCGAACAGCGAAGACTGATCAGACTGGGCGGATGCCCAGGCTGATCTGAGTCTGCGATGGGCGCACAACCACATTGTTGGTTTTGTCGTGTCGCAGCTCAATTATGCATTTGTTTCAGCAATAAGCCTTTCCATCAAGATTTCATTGTAATATACATATACCTACACCAAAGTTAGTGGGACATGAATGTAAGCATTTTGGTCGGTCTTGGTTTAAATGTGAACGATACCATTTGGTGCAAAATATAACTCCTTGAAATGTGTGAGTTTTTATGCTGCAATTCTCTGAAGAAACAGCTTTTTCCGAATTGCGCCATTATTGTTTTCTTAAGGTCTTTAGTTGCGCCACTGATACGCCCTATATCTATCACGAGACAATTCAAGGTATTTTCTACCCCTTAGTCAGTTGATTTGCGCCCCTAGGAAAGGAGAATTGCACCATTTGAGAACGGGGAAGACTCAAATGCGCCTGGTATCTACTAAGTCTTGTAAGCAACCCTAGTGTTTCCAGCTCGCATCAACAATTTATAGATCATGGGGAATCCGTACGGAGATAAGATTATTCTTAAATCGGCTTGCGTATCCATGCAGACTGATGTTAGTCTTCTTTCTACATGTCGTACGACTCCTGTTTCATGGCAAAAAGGCATATTTCATTACGTCTTTCTGTCAAGAATCAACAGTTCTACAAAACCTTAAGTGATCATTAGTATTATATCAATTATAGTTTTCGGTGCACGTTATCGTTCTGATATTCTAAACATGCTCTATCTATTGGCAGAGTGTACATTCGGGGATCAGTTTCATTCCTCACACGCACACGATCAGCTGCATGTTTTGATAGAAGTCTGAAGACACACCCGTAGGGATAGATCGCACTTAATTTAGTCACTAATGACTTCGTACGTTCCCGTAGTTTCTCGCTGATCTTTTGCACCGTTTGACTCCCGTAAACATATGCAAGAGCGATCAATCTTATATGATCTCTGCCTTTTGCATTTTAAATAGTTCATCAATGTAACTAAGAAAAGCATATTCAGGTGCATTATCTGATGTTTGAGAGAAAGCTAGGATGTTCTTTCCAAAATATCTGTTTTCCAGTTTTACTTATTGCGTATTGCGTATCTATGATGAAAGGGTAAATGTCAGAATTCCATTTGTCAGTAACTTCATTATGAGGAAACATTCTGCAAGACGTATTAATTATCTAAACAATTATAGCGACCACTGTGCGTTGTTATACAAACCTTTCTAGCGAATGTTACCATTATATATTATTATGAATATTGTTTAGAAGTAGAAATTCATTTTTTTTAACTTGAAGGTATTTTAATTTCTAAACGATTGTAGCGACAACTTTGCATTGTTATTTAAATTCTTCTAATGAACTGCAGTTTGAATTGTCAATATTATCATTTTATTATTATAACCATTATTGTTATCATAATCACTATGTTTTTCAAACATTTTATTGTCTTCCTACAAATAACTTTGGTAATTACAAATAATAGGGTTGGGCTACCAGTTTTCGCATTGTCATTACAACTAATACATAAGTATTTTATGTAACACATAAAATAATAATAAAATAATAATTAAAAAAATAAAATTAAATGAATAACAGTCTTCATATTATTCAGAGGGCTCCCTAGAACGCGACCCGGTCTACCGATGACTCCTTAAAAGTTTATGTCACCTGAAATAGAAAATAGATATCAAAGCTATAGCAAGGCAGGGTAATCTGCAACTAATGACCTTTTTGTGACACACCTCTGTCCATAGGTCAGGTTATGCAGCACGTATGAGCGCGGGTCACAAAATAAACTAACCGATAAACAGCAATATATTGATCAACAGGTCGTAGCTAGAGATCACTGAACACAATGATTAATTGAATTAATTAATTAATTAATTATCTCTATTTTCATTTATGTCGTGTATAATTTGACACATAAAATAAAAAAAAACTCTTTATTGACCAGTGCGCATTGTTTTAATATTGATTGCACCTATATTATACGTTTGGAAACCTGCTTCTGATTTTACAGTTAGAATTATTTTTCAACTTGGTGTTACAATCATACGATTTTTATTTTACTTTATGCTCAACGCTGTGTACAATAAAACATTCAAATATTTGCCAGAAATTTGCCTTTTGTTTAGTCATATAAAATAAAAATAACAATAATAATAATCATAGTAATAATAAAAAATATGTAATCTTTTCAAGTTTAATAAAGAGACTTATGTCTCAACGGGTGTATTTACGAGGTAATATGAAAAAAGAACAGTACTTTATACACATTTTGTAAATAATTCTGGTATTAATTAAGGACTTAAAGAAAGCCTTAAAATTAAACAGTTTTATAGTATAACTGTAAAGCTGATACCTAGTTCTGGTGTTATCAAAAGACATCCCTTTGTTTGCTATAAAAACGCTAGAAAATAAAATTATTATATTATTTTAATTCATATTAATATGCATTGAAATTATTATTAGTATCATTTTTATTGATCAATATAAATTATCATTTTAAAATAATGAATAACTATAATGACATATTTTGATAAAAACTGATATTAAACATAACAATAATTATATATATTTTTAAAATATATGTTACTTTAAAGGCCCCATTGCTCTATCAGCGTGAAAAATTTTATCATGAGGTATCGCTGCAAGCTTCTCAGTATAGTTTCGTCAGTGTAAATGACCGTGATAAACCAGCTTTAAACAAATAAAACATCCTTGAGTTTCACATAAAAAGGGTTTGAAAACTTATTTGGGTCAGTTTAGTTGGCAACTAAAATGACCTACTTTAGATTTCATTAAGATGAATAATATGGTAAAAATACAATGTACAGCCGTGGAGTCCCAATCACTATCCCGCCTATGTTTATATAGCAGTGCCAGACGGGAAACCAGAACAGGAAAATTTAATTTGCAGAGCGATTTGTTATTTTTCAAAAACTTGTTTTCTCTACTTTTTGTCAGTTATATGTCTCAGTATATGCACATCAACCCATATTTTATTACCAAACGTGATTGTTGAACCGCTTTTACAATGATTTGAGTTTAGACGTTTTTACCGCTGATAGGACTATGGAGACTTTTAAGGTTATGATAAATTATTAGAATAGATAATATTTTTTCCCAATTTTATTTTAAAATATAAGATAAAATTAAAAAGATGATTAATTTTATTACAATGATAACTATCATAAATAACACTCAATACTCATACGGTATAAGACCGCTTTAAAAGCGAGATATACTGGATTACCGTAGTCATTCAGTCCATCACCAAAATTTGGAGAACCAACCTTCTCCTGCCAAATATTTCCTATATTTATTCATGTTTCTTTATTTCGACGCAAAGTATTATATAGCTGTTTACAGATTCCACAACAATTGTTCAATGTAGATTTGGTATACAGGGTAAAAAGGAGTTTTACTATAGACCGACCGATCCAAGGCGATTCCTCTTAGTTTGACTGAAAGTGTCTGTCATTCATCGACAGTGTCTTATTCTGTTTTGTGTATTTGTGTTTTTTCTTTCGATACGTCGGAGGGGATCGTGCTATGTAATAGTGGCATTTCTTGAAAATTTTCGTCCTTATTTTGTCATATTGTGAGGTTAAAAATGAGTCTTCTTCCGGTTATTCTACCCGGTATTTTTTCATTCTATTTCTTTTCACTTTTAAGTTATATTTACTTCACCTATTTCTTTGTAATTGTTAAAGATAGATTTGTTGGAATTGTTAAAGATAGAATGTTTATAAGTGTAGAGCGGGAGCTGTATCATAAGTAAGTGTGAGGTTACATAAACACCATTCGTTTAGCCACCGTAGTCTTTATACTGACTGTTCCAACGATGTTCGTTTATCATGCTTTGCTTTTGTGAGATTAGTGTGTGTGTCTGTTATTGCATATGTTCTGTTTCGTTTTGTCATTTTACTATACTTCCGTGCAAACTATGCAATACTATTTTACAATTACCATAACAAATGTTCACGGTAGAAAATTACTTTTCTTCATATGGATTGTTCTCATGCGTTTCTTATGTCGCGCTTTCGCTTTCTGACATTAGTATGTCTTTTTGCAAATGTGCTGTTTCGTTTTGTCGTTGTATTCTTTTTCGGAGATTGGGATTGGGTTAATGCATTATTAATATGGGTCAATGCTTTATATATGACCTTTCTTAGGCAACTTCCGTATTCATAAAGACTGACAATGGCCTACTGTGTATCATGATAACAATTACCAGCCTTCTTCTTCATACTATTCGATTTTCTTCTTCCATTCTTTGAATATTGATATATTTGTAACAGTTTTCTTGTACAAGTATATATAATGTTTATGTTTGATATAAAATAATCGTGGTGTTGAGAAACAGCTTTCTCCTGCTAATTCATCCCTGTTCTTCCTCTCCATGGTTCAATTAATGCATTTTTCACAACATATTTTGAAATACATGTAGTAGTATTTCACGGTTCTTAAAACTTTAACTGTCCCGAATTCTTGCTCTTTGACAAACACGATTTCCAATGCCACTTATGTCATCTGTTACTCATGCTGTTATTCTGAACCGTTTTAAGGAGTTGTACATATAGATAACCAATATATGTAAAAAAAACTAGAGTTGCATTCCCTTGTTTCATATTCTTAAGGCTGCCTGGGCGAGTTTCTAACGGTAGCCTCTCTCGAATATTCAAGCTAATAACATTTTATGATTTACTGTTCAAAGTTTCGAATTTTTAGTAGTGATTTACTTACAAACATGAATAGTGACTATCATTATGTAAAGTAACCGAAATAGGCAATGGTCAGGAAATAATACAATCAAATCCCACATCCCGCTCTCAAAACCAAAAGGGAAAGAAGCCCACACACAAAAATTGACGCAAGACGCGTATGGTTAACTGAATGAGCAGCTCTTTCCCAAACAGGTGGTCATTCAGCTACCCTAATTAAAAGCAGCAGCAGCAACATCTATTTTTACCTATCTTTTTATTTTAAGTTACAAAGCAAAACAAAACAGAAAGCATAATGGGTAACTATTCAGGTGACCAGACAGCTAGTGACCATCGACAAGCGGACATCACACCATGTAACACTGAGGAACCATAACAGAAGTACCGCCTTGGAACGGACGGCAAAACTTTAGACCCACCACAGTCCAAAGTACTTGCTTTTTTCCCTTCCTTATCTGTAGTCTTTGATTTCTATTCCCTCAACAGTGCCATTTGGGATGTTGGACGTGATCTTGGTCTTCTCCGCACTGAGCTATCCATCCCACTTTTGTGGCTGACTGGTGGCAATAGATTGCACAAGACTGGTTTAATAGCTCTTGCACCTCCATCGCTCGTCCGTCTTTTCTATTTTGTTTCAATACATACCTCTCCGTAGTCTTCAGCGATACATTTCTCCGGTCCGCCATGTTTGTTTTGGAAAAGTGGAGGTGGTAATCTGCTGTATACCCGATATCTATGTTCCGGTATGTACTTGTCTCTTTGGCCTTGTATACTATCAAAACGGCTGAACTGAATTAGATGAATTATATATCAATTGAAAAGTCAAATACTAGTCCGCAATTTGAATTGAAAGTTTATATATTTTATATCATCCCGTTTAGTTTCATTAATGGAGCCAATCTATTTCAAAATATCCAAATTAAGGTAAAATTGAAAAGGAGGTCAAGGTCACCAAACTCTGATCAGCTTTTAAACTTGTCCTTATGTTATATCCATGCACGTACGAGGGTCATCCAATATGTCTTGCAAACTGGCCAAGTATCAGGCAAATGATAATTAAAGCAAGTCAAGCAGTCCACATTCCTCCATTGCATCTTTCCAGTCAACAATTTCCAGAAACGTTGCGGCTTGCAACTGCCGTTGCTACGCAACGGAAAATACTAACATAAAGGGTGCGGCGGTGGCTTCTGCTCATCTGTTTAAGATCCCTTAGCTTAGATCAGAATGCTTGTACATATCTGAATTTTGCTGGGAGAAACGAAAAATAATCTTGAAGTATGTACATGGTACCAAAGTTAAGATATTGCCGTCAGTCAAGATACTATTATTGTTCCAAGGAAGATCACCATGTTTCTTGGGCAACTTCAGTATCACATAAAATGAGTATTTCAGGAAGTTGCGTTCACAGCAGATGAAGTGTTCCCTAAACTGGCATTTATATGTTATCAAAAAGTATTCCCGAGATGCTGAAATGTAGAACTTTAAGACAATATAAGATTCGAGCCTTGTTTGATATTGTTTGCAGTCTAAACCAGAGGCAAACGTCTAAAACTAGAAAATTGCTGAAATTCGGTAATATTCTTAAGTTGCGTAGCAACCTCATCGTTTAGTAATGTGAAATGATAACTGTATCTTATTTAAATTTTTAAATATAAGGCTATCATTTTAGAACAAGAATTTTTGTTATTTGATAGAATTATAAACTCTTCCCCTCGCCTCTTGTGAAACACATCATGTGTGTGCAATTTCACCGCCGCATCGCTTACACCTTTGCATGCAAAACCATCCCATTTATGAGAAAGGTATGGTACATGTTTGATTTTTGGCACATATGTGTATATTTTATGTGAGCTGTTTATGGTATAAGTTGATTACACTAGCTCAATGACTAAAGCAGTTATGACGGCGTTTGTATGACCTCTTGGCTGACCCTAGTATGGTGAAATTCCACTCATTGGTTCAAGATATATCGTGTTTATAGGAAAATGTCATGCCGACGCAAAAAGTAACTGTTAAAGACCTCCTGTGACCTTGAAAATGGGTTCAAATTTACCAAAACCAACGAGATCCGCACCGAAACCAATATTTAACCCCTCATCCTTTAGTGGTAGGGTGTGTGGGGCATAATTTAGCAGGTAAGATAATAATTTTACCAAAGTTTAAGTACTCTAGGTCATAAAGTTGAATGAAAACCATCTTCTAAACAAGTATATGTGTTCAGTCAATCATGAAAACTAGGTCATTAGGTGATACGAGTATTCTGGTCTCATCATCCGATTGTCCTGGTCAGGGTGCTTCCTTGACATGCATTTGATGATAACTGGTCATTTTATTTAGCAATGATGCCAAGAAATATTGAAAATAGAGGACAGGAATATAAAAAAAGGCTGGATGTCAAAGGAAGTATTTTTCGACATCCTATATTAAAATTCCACCAAATAAAATGATATTGAAATCGACTTTAGACAGTCTGTCAATCATTTTATCAAACGCTGTCTGTCTGTTGTACTCTTTTACCAAATAGAAATATTTTTACAAGACATGCTCAACTCACCTACTTCTGTGGACCCATAGCTCGGTAACTAGGGCTTTCTGACCAAAGTTATATATGGTTTAAAGATTTACTCCGTTGATATTAATAACGAAAAATAATTTGAGGAATATTTCATGCAATACCACCGACATGGTCTAATTATACATTTAAAATGGCTCGGTAAAGTTAGCAGAACGAAAATTCAGCAGAAAATTCTGCAGAAGGTTCTGCAGAAAATTCTGCAGAAAATAGTGATAAAGTTAGCAAAATGAAAATTCTGCAGAATTTGCTGCAGAAAATTCTGCAGAAAAAGTGGTAAGGTTAGTGACACGAAATTTCTGGAGACTATTCTGCAGTCAAAGTAAATAGAAAACTCTACTTTAAAATAGAAGAAAAAAACCTTGGGTTTTAGGTGAAACATTTGCTGGAAAATAGCAGAACGCAATTTTAGATTCCCTTACCTTGAAAAGACCGATTTCTCGATTTCTCCGTTTAAGGATTCTATCATCTGATGTCGGTGGGCCCGTTCACCACATTACACTATCTCATCTGTGGACCATGAAATTCACAAAAATCGCATATTTTCTTCTGCTGGAAAGTAGCAGAACGCAAAATTCACAAGTTTACTTCTCTATACCGTATGTGCAATAAGATATTCACAAAAATTGCATATTTTGTTCTGCTGGTAAGTAGCAGAACGAAATTTCAGAAACTCTTAGTTCGCAAAGTTTCATTTCTATGTTCTGCAATCTGGAGGCCACAAAATGTGAGTCAGCATCGTTTACCGCACTAATCTATCTCATAAGTGGACCGAGATATTCACAAAATCGCATATTTTTTCTGCTGGAAAGTAGCAGAACGAAATTTCAAAAACTCTTAGTTCGCAAAGTGTGATTTCTATGTTCTGTGGTCTGGAGGCCACAACATGTGAGTGAGCACCGTTTACCGCACTAATCTATCTCATGAGTGGACCGACCTATTCACAAAAATCGCATATTTTCTTCTGCTGGAAAGTAGCAGAACGAAATTTCAGAAACCCTCAGTTCGCAAAGTTTGATTTCTATGTTCTGTGGCCTGGAGGTCACAAAATGTGAGTGAGCACCGTTTACCGCACTAATCTATCGCATAAGTAGACCGAGATATTCACAAAAATCGCTTATTTTCTTCTGCTCGAAAGTAGCAGAGCGAAATTTCCGAAACCCTCAGTTCGCAAAGTTTGATTTTTATGTCTGATCATCTGGAGGCCACAAAATGTGAGTGAGCACCGTTTACCGCACTAATCTATTTTTGTGAATGTCTTGGTCCACTTATGAGATAGATTAGTGAGGTGAACAGTGCTCACTCACATTTTGTGACCTCCAGATGACAGAACACAGAAATCAAACTTTGCTTAACAAAGGGTTTCTGAAATTTCGTTCTTTCCAGCAGAACAAAATATGCGATTTTTGTGAATTTCTCTGTCCACAGATGAGATAGATTAGTGCGGTGAACGGGCCCACTGACATCAGATGATAGAACACTTAAACGGAGAAATCGAGAAATCAGTCTTTTCAAAGTAAGGGTTTCTAAAGTTGCGTTCTGCTATTTTCCAGCAAATGTTTCACCTTAAATATTTTAAAGTAGAGTTTTCTTTTTACTTTTTGTCTGCAGAATATTCTGTAAAAAGTTCTGCAGCAATTTCGAGTCGCTAACCTTACCACTATTTTGCTATTTTCCAGCAAATGTTTCACCTTAAACCCAAGTTTTTTTCTATTTTAAAGTAGAGTTTTCTATTCACTTTGACTGTAGAATTTTCTGCAAAATGTTCTGCAGAAATTTCGTGTCGCTAACCTTACCACTTTTTCTGCAGACTTTTCTGCAGAAAATTCTGCAGAATTTTCATTTCGCTAACTTTACCACTATGTTCTGCAGAATTTTCATTTCGCTAATTTTACCACACTATTTTCTGCAGAATTTTCTTTCTGCTAACTTGACCGAGTTATTTGAAATAGAGTTCAGATAATAAAATTTGCTAAAAGTGACTTTAAACAAACAAGAGCGCCACGAGGCCCTGAATCGCTCACCTGAGTAAAAAAGGTCCAAGGTCAAACTAGGACCATCATTTGAACAAATCTGATTGTTTAAACTGTCAAAATATGACAGGCATTGGTTAGAGCTTAAAAATTGACCTTGGACTCTATTGCTAAAAAAAAAAAATATTCAAGTACTCATTTATTAGACTGTATTCATTAATTTCTGTACAAAAATTTTCTACAAGTTCCATGAACTCTTATATTTACCATTTTCCCATAAAAAAGCAAATGAAAGCAAATTTGACCTTGCCAAAAAATTGTCAAACTCAACCTAAGGTCATCATTTGAACAATCTTGGGCCAAAGTCTTCAAAACTTTCTACGAAATCTTGTGTTCTAGAATTTTCTCATATTTGACCATGCCGTAAAAAGGTCAAGGTCAACCCAAGGTCATTCATTTGAATTATCTTGGTATTACTGGAGGTCCCCATGCTACATACATAGTTTCAAGCTAGGACCATCATTTGAACAAACCTGATAGTTTAAAGTGTCAAATTATGATAGGCATTAGTTAGACACGACGGAGCCTTCCCATCCTATAAGCTCCCCAGGAGCCGCTGGCTCAGGTGAGCTAAAAAAAAAGAAAGATTTTTAAACGATCGCGGACCGCGCTTGAAATCGCATTATTGAACAAAAATAATTTATTCATACGTCACAATCACGTTCACGAATAAGAAAAATACCGCACAAATAAGAAAAATACCTGTACACGATCACATGACACACGTGGTAAGAATCGGTACTCTTAGAGGCCGTGAGGAAATAGGTAATTTGCATTTTAATTTGAAGATTATTTTTCATTCCACATTTAGCGAAAAAAAAAACGTGCATTTTCTCAAAATCTGTACGGTTAATTATGAGACTATTACATATTGTCTAACGAAATGTTGTTAAAATATTTGTTTCTGAAAACATGAAATAAACGAGGGAGACAATCTTTAATAAACTAGACACACTGGAGTATACGATCTGTTAAAATAGAACAATTTGGTAGGATGCAGAAAACCCACCTTATTGATACCCCTCCTTTATCCAAGCAACCATGCTCATTGAAGAAATAAAGCATTTAAATCAAAAGAAAAGAAGAAAAAGAGCAAGTTATTAAGATACAATCAGCTTAAGGTCTCTTATGACTGCAGCACATGTAGTTGCTGAGAAAATGTGGAACAAAATATCAATGTTGGGAATATGAAGTAAACAAAAACTGTATAAATAAGTGGAAGGACAACGGTTATAAATTAACCCAGCTCTCAATTTTGAGATACAACAACTCAAGACACATCCTCTATTTGTTGCATCTATCTTGCACAGTCGGTGAGAAATTGTGACATTAAAATCTATTGATGGCTCTTATTAGAATTAAACAAAAATATGATGGATTTTCCCAACTGGCTTGTGGTCATTGCTGGATTCGACAGCCAGTCTAGGGCTATAAGCCTGGTTCATAATTCTGCAATGAAATAAAGGCTCAATGTCTCAGTCTGAAAATTGTTGCAAGATACTGAGAAAAGTAAGGCAAAATGAGTTAAAAGAGACAACAGAAAGAAGGATGACAGAAAGACAGAATGACGAACACGGCATATCCAGGATACCCCTCTTTTTCAAAGCAGGAACACAGTTACGTAACCTGTGGTCAAATAATATGTGGTCATGAGTAATCAGTTGCATGCACTTAAAAACCAAGCTACATTGAAATCTCCCATTTGCACCAAATTTCAAGCATGATACAAAATGTCTGACTTTCACACAAGTGATACTGAATGCTATTTTCATGTTTCGATAAAATTAGATTGCTCTGCAGCCATATATGCAAACATACATCAAAATATGTAAATTGAGTTGTTTAATGGTATACACTGATGACACCTGGTGTCTCTAAGTCTCGTGGAAATATATTGAAATCTGAAAATGCATTGTATTTGAAGGCAAGTAGGTCTCGAGCTTATACGATAATAATAATAACTGAGCCGCGACACGACAAAACCTTCAAACTGATTATGCGCCCAGCGCAGACCCAGATCAGCCTGGGCAACCACCCAGTCTGATGAGGGTCTTCGCTCTCCGCATACCGGTAGCTTAGACCCTTAGCTACCATTTAAGCGCAAAGCGAAGACTCTGATCTGACTGGGCGAATGCCCAGGCTGATCTGAGTCTTCGCTTTGCACACAACCACTTTGTGTGTTTTCTCGTGCCGCGGCTTATAGATATAATCAGATGTCTGCAGAAATGAAACTTTGTGAATCTCAGACTCACAGAAGCAATATATATGATAAATACGAAATTCAGTAGCGTTTTTGTCACAACTACCTTAGTGATACTCTGCTTATTTTAGTGCAGATGCACAAGCTGGTTATTTCTTTCTCATGTCGCTTCCACTAACAATGAAAATATGCGCTAGGCCTAGGAATTATTAATACTGGAAAAGGGAAAATGAATGTATTGCTAAATGCCGGTAAAAGTTTTGAATGAAAGTGGTCAAAGTACCCAAATCATATTTAAAGTCCGAACTCATAAGTCATTTAAACATTGACAGTGCCGGAATATTCTAGATACACAGATATGAACCCCAAAACAGAGGTGTGATCAGGTGCTCGCGAGTTGTGAGCATCACCTGCCTATTATAATACACCCGCCTTATCTATGTATCAGTGGAAAAAGTCAGTGAAAATGAAAGTCCGGTACTTGAAATTAAAAGCTAAGCATAGAGAGTTCCTTCAAGAGCAGAGAACACATTCAGAAGTAGGAACATGGGCCAGACTACGTAGTTCCGGCTAATAAAGTCTCATCAGTGACCCTGACAATATCTGGTAACGAAACATGAGAAAAGCATTCTGTAATTTCTTAATTTTAATTGGGCAGTCGATTCAGGGCTCATTAGGCTGAAAACCTAACTAAGCTTCGGCTGAGGCCATCAACTCGGAAATTAGTTTAGACACGACCATATTGTAGTGATGAACAAGGTCATGGTGTCTCCCATAAAACTTTTTAACCGTCGACATAAGCTTCACTTTGCGATAACCCCGGGGCAACAGTTAACGGGTGAGTAGCTTCCCTCTTTCAATAGAGTCTTGATATTTGAAACAGGCGCTAGAATAGCGGACTAGCTGAGAGACATAAACTCCGTATATCGAAGCCGAAGGGATATTACTACTCAAAAATGGAAAGATATGCTTTTTACCTTTTTATCGAAAAAACTAGATGTATACAATCACTCCTCCTCAGGGTACCTAAATGCTTTTCATACTACATATTCATAATGACAGCGTCCATATGAACAAGTTCCCTGAATCAGAGGCCTTTTCTGAGTTGGCCCCTGGACTAAATAGCTCATATTACCCTAGTCGACTGTGTATGATGGCCGTCGATATATAGGATAAAAGCTCGACATCTCTAGAGCCGGCTAGCACAAGTGTGGAACATTGTGAGAACCTCTCTGAATTGCGATGAGAGATTTGTTCCCCAGTGAAACTAGATCACAGCTACTTACTTTGTTTTCACAAAGAATTTGTTCATACATCATGTCAGGACATTTGCGGGACCAAACTCCGGCAGGAGTCATAAGCACATGCATCTGGACCCTAGATACTTTGTGAGCTGGCAGGTGGTTTCAGCAATAGTAATCGATTTATGTACTTGATTAGCCGTAATCACAAAAGACATCCAATAATCGTGAAAAAAACGTATGTTGTAGCTACCCTGAGTTTCGATATTGGGGGCGTTTTGAATTTTTAAAACTTTCGAAATATCAGAGCTCATAAGAAACCGAACTGTAATGCTTTTCTAAATTAAGGATATTCAAATTTATTTCATTATATGAATTGGTATTGCTGTTTTTGAAATCAGAAATTTTATAATATTACGTAAGCATGCCTTTGTTAGATCGACTCCACCCCTTTTCATTCATGTGTAACTGAGGAAAATTGGAAAGCGCGGGAGAATTGAATACCCTGCTATTGCTCGCAAGTGGTTAGCTTCCAATTTAAAATATAACTATATACATGACGGGTTTCTTTGATATCGGTGAAATGTAAAACCACAAAACAATATCGATGACGTTTGATGACGCAATTTTTGTTTTTGTTGTTTTGAGACCGCGAAAATATCATAAAAACTGCACGTCTCTATTCTTACGTGTCTAGATCCGCGGTCACAGACGTCTCACCCTACCGCAGTGTAATTTTGCGCGCTTCCATTATAATGCAATTTTCCTGATGTTATATCTCTGTACTTAGAAATACCAATAGCTTGATTGATTTTCCATATATCACTCGAGTACTGTCGAGAGAAATCCTTTCTTGAGGAATATACAAACTGCGCATGCTCAGATGACACTGCACGCATGTGCAGTGTCGTCTGAGCATGCGCTGTTTGCTTTTTGAGATCTAAAATCTCAGACATACTGTTGAGGCAAATTGCGCATGCCCTGAACCAAACTGCGCTTGTTTGTAGATCAGTCTGAGCATGCGCAGTAATATATTCCATAAGACTGGTTTTTCTCAAGGCGTGGGTCATATCATTTTAGCAGTGATGGGGTGAGAAGTTGTACTAAAAATCTCCTGAACAATCCGCAAAGATTGCAACAGCCGAATGATCGGCCAAATTCTTCACAGGTTATACTGTTAACGTCAATTCCTTACACCTGATGCAGTTTGCTTCCAAAATATGACGGAGCCATGGTTCAGATGGTGTGGCATTCACCTTGCATGTTAGAGACTGAATGTATTAGTCCTTGGTGTCTGGTTATCTCATGCCAAATATTTAAGAAACTGTTCTCAAAACAATGAGTATCCTTGGACGTCCAGTCAGACAAAGCCTAACTGGAAAAAATAAAACAAAATGATGGTAAAATGTCTCATTTGCAAAACTATTTATCGCATCTTATGACTCTGAACCTGCTGCTGCTGTTCTCGAGTGTCTTTTCACCGCCCTTAATTGTCATTCCCTACACCACTTAATCTGCCTAATTCGAAAAATGCATCTACATGTATAATACATTTAATTCAGTTCTAAATCTTACATAAAATACTGTGATTTTCTTTAATAAATCAAACGCAAATTTGTCTTTGTTTTCTAGGTATAATAATAATAATAATAATAATAAAGGCTTTATTTTCAGTGGGTGACACAATTAGCTACAAGCTGCTCTTCCTAGGGGCCCACTTAACAAAATATGTACAAATCAAATCATATATCAAATACAAAAATACAACATACACTGTTCAGCGAAATCAAACACTCAGATATGCAGATTTATTTTTACAGGCCTGATCACCAATCACAATCACACCTTCTCTCAAGAAAAGGAAAGGTTAGTAGTTGTTTTATGTAGTTTTACTTCCAATTAGCCAGTGTACCAAATATTGTCTAAATCATAAATTCACACGTACGGAGACAAAAATGAAGCACGTTTAACACTTTTAAAGCAGTTTGAATATCAATTGAATATCAGTATCAAACGTGATAGCTACAGGTTTTGAAACATTAGTCCACACTGTTCATACAAATATGAGTGTCCCGTGATTGTCTTACTAATTTGTTTTCACATTAACTGTTTCTGAGGTTAGAAAAAATGATGTTTGAAAAGTGGAATCTGGAGTATTCTGCCACTTCATCTGTTTGTTGAACTCTAAAGACAAACATGTAAGTGCGACTTGTATTAGTCAGGCTAATATAATTTATTACTATTATTAATGTTATTATTTTTCCGTATTTTCTGGCGGCCTCTGAATTGCGAATGCAAGTGGAATACTAAAACAGATTTTTGTAACCAGGAATGTGCGGCAAAGCAAGTTGTTGCATCAAAACTACAACGTGGCTGATGTGCCTTATAAGATGTTACTATGAAATGCGTTTGCGACTTTAATACGTATGCTGCATTTTCAGAGGCTTTAATATACTGAACGTCAAAAGAAACGCCCACAAGTTGAAGTTCAATTTTCTTCTGTCAGCTGACTTACAGTTTTAAATAATGTGTAGCAGAAAATACTACTGATGTCAGCGAACAATATAATCTTATCTTCTTGCAAAATTGTACCTTGATTAAAGAGTTATCTCAATTTAACGTGAAACATTCAAAGTCTTTGTAAGAGTTCTTTCCTTTAGCAGTACTCCAACTTTTCCTAAACGCGGCTTCGTTGTGTCATTATGAAAATACCATCGGGATTATTACCATAGTGTTCTTCTTACGAACTTGACAGCAGTTTGAAGTTGAACACTCGTCAAATTATCTCCCTTGTAATTAAACAAATAGCAAATTGGAAAGTCCAATAAAATCAAATGTTCTGCAGTGCTTCGAAAAATTTCTTTGCAGATCTTTTCATTTTACTCTTGCTAATTCATTTTCAGTCTTCGTCTGAACTGTTTCTTTTCTTTTCAAGAAAGACAGGCTGTTAAAAGGTCTATGGGAAATCCAATGGCAAGCAAGTGTTACTGTTTCTGCTGTCAACTTTCACTCGGTTGTTTCTCTAAAACGCAAGGCCAGATTGCTTTGATATTTTCGCTTTCTCTCACATTTGCTACGGACATTGTGACTGGAGAAAATTATTGGCCGAACATTCTATGGAACAGACTTTTTCAGCGTCTGAAAAGTCGGTAACTTTAAGTTTAACTCTATCACAAAAGCAAGCGTTCTGGTGTCTATAGTTTATGTAATTTGATGTGCTAGGGTGCTTATTTTGTCGGAATAGCATAAACAAAGTAATTTAAAATGTCTAAATAAAAGTATATACATATTCCATCAAATAAATTTGGAGTTCACATTGTAGGCGTTTCTTTTGATGTTCAGTATACATCTATTACCAAGAAGCATTCATTTTATTGATAATCACTGGTTTGTGGTAAATACGAAAATCTGGATAAAATGCTGAAATTACAACAGATCTTCCAAACCGTAGAAGTTGCCTTCTTTTTGTTGTTTTTCACATTTCAGAATTCCAAAATGCGTGACTTGTTGATATTAAAAAGTTATTATACTAAAAAAAAAAGAGAAAAGGGTAATTTGCGGCACAAAAACTAAAATATTACCATCATTATTACATCTAGAATTAACTATAATTATTACATGCATTAAGGTTAAGGGTACTGAGAGTAATGTTCTATAAATTATGTTTTCACCTCTTTCACATATTATCAGGTTGAACAGATAAAAAAGAAGTAACCTGTGTCCTAATTGAAGACAAAATTATGAAGAAAACACAGATGAGTTTCCTTTTTTATGGCGGAACCCGGGTCCGCTAGATCAGTATGCCAGCGCTTACCCCACTGAGCTACCGGGGCTCCTCTGGAAGCACTAATAAATATGAGCCGCGACACGACAAAAAAACAATGTGGTTGTGCGCCCGGCGCAGACTCAGATCAGCCTGGGCATTGGCCCAGTCTGATCAGAGTTTTCGCTCTGCGTTTAAATGGTAGCTGAGGGTCTAAGCTATCTTCATGCGGACAGCGAAGACTCTGATCAGACTGGGCGGATGCCCAGGCTGATCTGAGTCTGCCCTGGGCGCACAATCACATTGTTGGTTTTGTCGTGTCGCGGCTCAAATATGAAAAAGTAAATAGGAAAGTTCTCAGGAACTGACACAATTCAGTCTCAGATCCCATCTAAGACACCTTGTGGGAAACAGACAAAACAACTTTAGTCACCACTAAAGACATCACCAGCGGCAGCCATGTAAACAGTCATTTCCCATGTAGGTGGTCACCGGGCTAGCCTTAATCACAAACGATATATCAATAATAGACATAACACAATAACAGGCATATAACACATAAAACAACCGAGAAGAACCAAAACAGAAGTGTCGCCTTGGGACGGCCATTAAAGAAATTATTTGGGGGCGGGAGGGGGGGTGGCGATTTGCTGTCACGAGCAACCCTTGCCCTTGTTTCTGCTTTGGTTCATCAGACACTTAGTTGTTCGGTTTGCATATCACTATCTCAGAAATATAGTAATCGCAATTAAAACTAAGATAAAACAATCATGAGGACTCACAGAAACAGCCACACTAAAATTCCGGAGCAGAAGAAACCTATCAGTTAAAGAATGTTGAAAAAAATCCGATTTTTGGCTGCATAAGGCTCACAGTGTCGCAAAGTTTGCGATCTTTCTTTGCTAGTTTACTATTTTTGCTTGATTTTTTTGCTTTGCTCCTGTGGCGCATTATAAGCTACACTTATCTATTGATAGTCATGCTCTTTTTGAGTTTTTTTTTCATGATATTCATGCTTTTCTGTTGAGTAATGGAACTATATAAGCTTATGCTAATTCATTTTGTTATAAGAATAATGATAAAAGGGGTTTGATATAAAGTTGTGTCTTTTTTTTTTTTGGGGGGGGGGGGGGGGGGGGGGGGGTGTTGTAATTCCGTTGTCGTCGAGAAAAGGTATATAAGGTGCAACAAAGGGATCTCTGCGACATAAAATGGCAGAGCCTGTCACAATCATACTTTAACGGCATTACTTTTCCTTTTGAGTTTTTGGTCCATTTCTCGCAACGTCGCCATTAACGTGATGGAAACTTGTTGATTTCAAAATTTAAGCTACATTTGACAACCTGTATCTTAATACTGAGGGGGAAGAATTTAGTTCTGTAAACAGTTTTATTAGCTTTTCAACCATACTAATTATTTTATGTATGTCTGGGAGAACAGCCAAAATTAATTTTCATGTATATATATAGCGCAATAGAGTCTAAGGGAAAATTTTATGTGAAATTACTTTTGACTCTTGACTGTAGTTTATATTTGCACCAAGTTTTGTATAAATATCTTCAATGGTTTTAAAGCTTTCCTGAAAATTACAAAGGGGCATAATTTCGTAAAAATGTAGCTTAAGTTACGACTCGTGTTTTCTGCACATTGTCTATTGATGCTTTAAAAATATGTATCTGATGATGCTTATAAAATGTGCAAAGTTTCATGAAAATATCTTTGACGGTTTTGAAGTTATAGAGAGAATACGATTTCCATAATAATAAATTACAAGGGGAGCATACTACCTTAAAAATGTATGTTGAGCCATAGTTCTCATTTTCTGCATATTGTCTGATGATGCATTATACCTTGCTATTTTTTATTAATATGGCTTCAACAGTTTTAAAGTTATAGAACCGACATAATATCTACGTGTATACTGAAAATTGAAAAGGGGCATAATTCCCCCAGACATTGTCTAATTATGCTTTATATTTGTACAAAGTATCATGAAAATATCTTATAGAGCGGACACGATTTCCATACTAAAAATTACAAAGGAGCATAACTCTATAAAAATATTGATGGAGTTACGGTTTTTGTTCTCTGCACATTATCAGATGATGCTTTATATTGGTGCAAAGTTCCGCAAAAATATCTCAAATGATTACACAGTTATGGCGTCGACACGATTCCAATACTAAAATTTACGAAGGGGTATAATTCCGTAAAGTAAAACTGTAGGTGGAGTTACAGTTCTTGTTCTCAGCACGTTATCTGATACTGCTTTATATTTGTACCAAGTTTCATGAAATATCTCAAACGGTTTCAGCTTTATTGAACGGATACGCTTGTGACTAATAGACATCCAGAAGGACGTCAAGACGGACAAGCAGACAGACAACTGGGAAAAACAATATGTCTCCCCCAGCTGGGGGTAGGGGTGGTCGGGGGAGGGGGGGACATAATTCGTGAAAGCATATATGTAGATTATGCGATACCTTATGACACAATGTCAGTTTTTGAATTTTTTGAGATTTTGATTGAACTTCTTTCACTGTTAATGTCCTCGTTTGCTTCTGTTCAGGACTCTGTAAAATAAAGAAAGAAAGAAACAAAGAACGAAGGACTGCAAAACACTTGGGAAAGAACGTACATGGCAGTTAAATTTTTACTATTGCTTGTTCTAAGGCGGTTGCTCTGATGTTATTCGGTCTCTGCATGGCTTTGGGGCTTTTCACGTTATATGCCCGTTTCCGAATTAGCCCCCTTGTTCATCTTTGGCATTTGCCATCTTCAGATGTTGGAAAATGCCAAAGTTGAACAAGAAAGATGAGTCAGGAAGTAAGTCAGATTGGGCAGTCTTGTACTTGTTACAATGCCTAGACAATATACTCATTAACCGGGGGTGGTCGGGTCGGGCGATAGTGCTGGGTAAAACTTACTTTATTCGAACGGTTAAGGAATTACGGAGTGAACGGGAAATTTATGCAAGGGCAGATAAATCAGAAAGTAAGCTAGTGTTGTAGTCGTGCAAAATTTTAAGCGTGTTGATGGTCATGTTACCTTTGAGTAAATACATTGGTGGAAGTCGGGAAGGTACATCAAGTTTAGATCAAAATCCCTGGCCAGTATGAAGTAAGAATTGTTACAATTGTTTTTTTTGTATTCCAGGAGGAGGTCAGTGCTCTTGTGTATACCACAAGACTAAAGCCTGGAGACAAAACTGGTATATCTTGCGAAAAAAGCTAGACTATGCGCAGTGGGCGATGACAATCGGCAGTGACAATATAAACGTCAACACTGATCTGGTGAGGAAAGTGAAAGGCATTTGCTCAGGGAATCCTGTTCATTACATTCGCAGCCCCATAAAAGGATGCAAAACATCAGTTTGGTAAGTCATTGTTAAGTAATACTTATATTGTTTGTTCATGCTTACCCGCCGGTTATTCTGATAAATCATGTTTGAACCCAGTAATAGCTGACATGTACAGTCAAACCTGTCTTAACGGGAATGACCTAGTTTGTATGAACATGCCTTTATGCAATATGAAACCACTTTTTTTTTTTGGGGGGGGGGGTGGGGGGCTGGGGGACGGGGGAATTCCCCATTACGTGCCTGCTTAAAGCCCATGTTACACTACCAAACTTCTTTGATAAAATGTTCTTGGCTTATAGTGCTTGTGAAGAAAATGTTTGATAAAACATTCATGATACACTGTGTTGCTTCTTTGGTCAAATTTTCTTCATTCATTGTTGTTCAAATGAAATGTTTGATTCAATATTCATGTCATACTGGTAAATGTTTAGCATCAAACTTGCATCAGTGGGCGCATCATTAGCCATCAAAAAGGCTGGAAAGCTTAGAATATTATAATTATGGCTGAATTAAAACAAAGTGTTTATGTGAATGTCAGAGAAAAACAAATGTTTTAATATAAAAACAATCACATTCATAACCCTCAGGCAGGTCGTTAATTGTATCCTTATCAGCCATTTGTCATGAAATATTTTAAGAAAACAATTGGACCGGTTCTGTCTCCATCCAATGTTTGTTATCTAATTTTATCTTTTTTGAAAAGAAATTAAGATTATTTTGTTGGGGTGTTACACCGTCAGATAATTTGAATGATCATAAATTAATCCGTATTTGAACAAACAAATTGGATAGTGTAACATCATACTAACATGGGCTTAACGCATATATAATAATGGTTTCCCGTTAAATATATTTTCGTTTGTAATATCTCAATGGGTGAATTTTGTTCTAGGCATGCATGTCTTATTTTAAGATAATAATAATAATAATAATAATAAAATGTAGGCAGCATGTCAGTTATGACAAGATTTAGGATAATTTGGAGTTAAACCCAAAAGTTTTGAAAAAAAATCTTGGACAATACTTTTATTCACTCAACTTTAACACTGCTGAAAAGTATATAAGAATAACTTACTGAATGTAACTGCCTGTCAGTTTGAAAATCAATGTTATTTATGAAAAAAATGCAAGACGAAAACACGGATGGTGACACGGATGGTGACAGAAGAGAGTTGCTTTATGGGCGTTCTTATGGTCATTCTTTCACATAAGTTTTCAGTTTCAATATTGCAGTAACTTTACAATCAAAATATTTCGTTTTCTTCCTTTTTCCAGTGCAAGGCGAAGTCATCCTGTCGTCATGAATTACCAGAAGAGGAAGAAACTTTCAAATCTGGTTGACAGGTACGTAAATGAGAAAGATTTTTTTACCTTATATTTAGATTTCCACGTTAATGCCTGAACTTAAAAGATTCTCCAAGTACTTAAGAATACTTATTAACATTGATCCTTCCTGTTATTCCGTTTTCATAGAAATTATATTTTTGTCATCCTACGATTTAGTATATATAAGTTCAAATGACATGTCGTACCAAAGGCTTATCATCACAGATGAGCTTTTTCTTTTGTATTTCTTTTTGTGAATCCGACAGCCTGTCTTTGGTCGTATCCATGGGGCTTCAAGGTTGGACTTTTTTTTGCCCCAGCGTTTCGGTTGTGTTCTTGTGTAAAGTGCTTATCTGATTTCATCTCAGTATTTAATCCTTAATTTTTATCAACTGATGGGTTAGAAGTCCTTCTTGCGTATCGAATTGAATCACAGCAGGATCCAGGGCTAACGTTGTGGCCATGTAAAATCGATTTAATTAAGTCTCCATTAATGTATTACTGACCGTTCCAAGGTTGTGCTTCTGGTGTGGATTATTACATTTATCGGCTTTCTATTGAGTTTCTGACCGTTTGTTATTTGTACTGGAAGAGGACTAGCTAATATTTTTTTTTTTTTCTAATTTCATTGTTTATTGAGTACAGTGAAGTATGTTTAATTTATGTATCTTTTAGATGCATCAGTGTATTGAAAAACGTTGTTCAATTTTGGGACAGTTATGGCAATTAATTCAGGAGACCAAATTTTTAGGTTTGTTACGGTAAATGTCTACCTTTTTTATTCTTTTTCAGTTTCCTGTACTACCGCTACATTTTTTTTTCGTCGAACGCATCTCCTACTTTGGTCATTTTTTCCCTGTTTTCTCTTCCGCTCACAAAGTCTGACGATTTAAAGAATTCCAACTCGTTTAAAATAATTGTCAACATGCTCACACCGGGTAGGCGGCAATGCAAAACGATCTGAACAATCGATTAACGCGGATCAAAAACCGTTAAAAACAGGGTTTTCGATTGCAAATTGTCGCCAATTTGCAATCGAAAACGCTGTTCCCAACTTTTTTTTGATCCGCATTCGTCGATTGCATGAGCGTTTTGATTACCGTCTACCCGGTGTGATGCTAGGTGCCCTTAGCCGTCATCATGACCAGTAATCAAACACCTACCATATTCACAACGCTGTTAATGGTGAAATAAAAATTCAGAAACTTGTGAGCGAAAAATAAAAAAAATGGCCAGATTTTGAAATGCGCTTATAACTATATGAACACATTTAGAAGGTTTCTTTTTACATAATCAATAAAATAATATTCACACAGAAGATACAGTCCTTCGAACATTTGACAACATATCCAGAAAATCACTGCACTGAAATTATTTTACAGCCATTAATTTGCTCTGCAAATTTAGAAGAAAATAATTCTAGAACTTTAAGATTTGTGAATTTTAATTACGTCCGGTATTTGATGTTTGTTGAGTTAGTATGCAGCTCCTCTGTGTGCTTCATGGTTTTTGAACAATATTAGAACCTAGAAGAAGGTGTAGTACCTGTGAATACGATTAAATGTGATTCTGGTCGATCTTTTTGTGGCCGTTCGGCCTTCATTGTTGACTTTTTCACTGTGTGTCTCGTCTGGTTTCTTGTTGTTTATCTATAGTCCTTTTATACTTGTGGTAATCTTGATTTGGAATAGAAAGCTGGCGGGCTTGCTTTTCATTACGTCTATTACATACATATTATATGTGTTGTAGTTTGTTAGCTCAGCTAAACACAAAGAACTATTCTAGAAAGAATAGAACTATCTACAAAGATATTTAGGGGGAAAAAACGGTAACACCCGTGATCAGTATAATCGTAAACCAGAGGACCATTGGTCCTGTAGCTCACCTGAGCACTGAGGTTATGCTGAAAAAACTTTAAGTTGCCACAGCAACAAAACAACATGCACAACAGCAATGAAACACCCACTTATGTAGAGGATATCACAAACATTTATGCTAAAAAGATTCAGCTTTATCTCCCTTTATGGCTTCTGAGAGGATTTTTGACCAAAAAAAATAGCCTTTCGGTTGCGATGGCAACCAACCAAAACCAACCAAAATCAGGGATTTGGGCAAAATTCATATTGCTGGTAGGACTACTCCAGGAACATTTCTGTAAAGTTTATGTCAAAATATCTGCAGTATCACAGAAATAAATGCCAAATTTCCACTTTCCCCATCATAAGGCTATGGAAAATTTAAGTTTCCATAGCAATGAATTCACATGGGCAACGATAATATAAAACATAATTTAGGTACAGACTAATGTCATTAATATGTATGCAAAGTATCAGCTTCATCCCTATTATGGCTTCTGAGGAGAAGAGTTTTGAAAAGTTTTTCGAAAATTTACCCTTTATTTTGCCATGGCAACCAATCAAATTTAGCGATATAGACAAAATTCATATGAATCATAAAGGATTACTCAAGAAACATTTCTATAAAAACAAATTCTAAATAACTGCAGTGAAACAGCAAAAATTGCCAATTTCCACTTTTCCCATTATGAGTCAATGGAAACTATAAGTTGCCATAGCAACCAGATTTCTTATGGGATTGGAACAAAAACACAATTTATGTAGAAGCTAAAGTCTTAAACATATATGCAAAGTATCAGCTGCATCCTTCTTATGGCTTCTGAGAAGAAGATTTTTTTTTTGATTTTTTCGAAAATGTACCCTTTATTTTACCATGGCAACCAATCAAAGCCAGCGATTTGAACAAAATTCATATGAATCGTAGAGGACTACTCAAGAAAAATTTCTGCAGAAAAAAAATCTAAACAACTGCAGTGAGACAGCAAAAATTACCGATTTCCACTTTTCCCATTGTAAGTCAATGGAAACTATAAGTTGCCATAGCAACCAGAGTTCTTATGGGATTGGAACAAAAAAGCACAATTTATGTAGAGGCTAATGTCATTAACATATATGCAAAGTATCAGCTTCATCCCTCATATGGCTTCTGAGAAGAAGATTTTTTTATATTTTTTCGAAAATTTACCCTTTATTTTGCCACGGCAACCAATCAAATTCAGCGATTTGAACAAAATTATTTTGAATCATAGAGAACTACTCAATGAACATTTCTGTAGAAAAAAAATCTAAATAACTGCATTGAGACAGCAAAAATTGCCAATTTCTACTTTTCCCATTATAAGTCAATGGAAACTATAAGTTGCCATAGCAACCAGAGTTCTTATGCCAATGGAACAAAAACACAATTATTCATTCCCCCCATCTATAGATGCTATATGTGAAATATGGAAAGAATTGGCCTCATGGCTTCAGAGGAGAAGTCGTTTGAAAATGTTGACGACGGACGACAGACGACGGACGACGGACGACGGATGCCTGCCTATACTATAAGCTCATCTATGAGCCTTCGGCTCAGGTGAGCTAAAAAGGGAACATTTAGATTTATTTTGCAAAGTAAATGGTGTCAATGAAAAAATACACCAAAATATCACTCATTTTTTCCATCAGTTTTCCCAGGAGGCTCAAGGGAACGAATCTATAACTTGTGTCTCTTGGCTTGGTGTAATTCCATGTCCTCTCCTATTCGAAGGAGTCAATATATTACTCAGCTAGATTTCAAAAAGCACATTTTGTTAAAATTTTATTTAATTTTCGGATTAAGCATAGCATCACAAATAACTTTCAAATCCTCACTTTGGGAAACATAGCATTTGGTGGTCACGTCAGACTGGAATAAACGTTTTCAAAAAAAAAAAAAAAAAAAAAAAAAAAAAGAAAGAAGATAAATGTCTACCGAACATTAATTTTATGTGTGAATCATTATTTATATATATATATATATATATATATATATATATATATATATATATATATATATGCAAAAAGAACTTTGTTAGCCATACCCTATACAAGTTTCTTTCCTGATGAGTCGACGGTAGTCCTTTTTGTAAAACCAGTGTAAAATGTATAAAACATGGGCCTCAGAAATGAAGACGAGACCAGTTACTCGAGACAGATAAGAATCTCTTCCTTAGAATCAATAATTAATGCATTGTTTGATCAGTACAATTATTTTCCAGCTTATTCGTTTTCTTACTGTTTTAGGCGGCATTCCTCACCGAAAGACCATGATGCACCACTGTGTGGTCTCAAGAGGTACAGTTGAAGAACAAGAGGGCCATGAGGCCCTGAATCGCTCACCTGAACAATTGACAAAGTGGGTTTTGCTGCAACTGTCAAAATATGAGTCTTGGGTCAAAAGTCAAAGAATGACCATGACCTCTTGTACTCATAAATCTTCATGTACTCATTAAGACAACCATATAAACCATTTTTCAGGCCAAAATCTTCAAAACTTTCCATGAAATCTTATGTTCTGGCATTTTCCCATAAAAAGGTCAAGGTAAACCCAAGGTCATCATTTGAACAGTCTTGGTAGTACTCTAGTACTACATGCTAATTACCAAGTTTCAAGGTCATAGGTGTATTGGTTCCGGAGAAGAAAAATATTAAAGGTTTATAGCATAAATGGGTATGGCGGCCATGTTGGTCATGTGACCTGGACCATTTGAACAATTTTTTGTTCAATCAACCCCTCTGGCTCTATATGAAATGTGTTTACAATTCGCCTTTTGGCTTTTAAGGAAATGTCTGAAAATGTCAAAATATGAGAGATCTGGATCAAAGGTCAAAGAATGACCGACCTCTTGTACTCATAATTCTTTATGACCTCATTAAAACGATGGTACAATCCAACTTGTATTAAGCAAGCACCTAAGGGATTATCAAGATTATTAAGACAGGTGCTTGCTTAATACAGGTACATTTCAATGTATGAGCATGTTTCGGGAACTGACTACATTCTTGCTTAAATACAGGTTGCTTGCTTAATTGAGGTGGCCACTAAGACAGGTTTTACTGTATATACCAATTTTTAGGCCAACATCAACAAAACTTCCTATCTAGCATTTTCACATATTTGACTTTGCCGTAAAATGGTCAAGGTCAACCCAAGGACATCATTCTGTAAAATCTTGATGATATTGGAGTACCCAATGTTACATACCAAGTTTCAAGGCCATCGGTCAGTTATTCTGGAGAAGAATATTTTTATAGGTTTTTACCATATATGGGAATAGTGACCATGTTGGTCATGTGACCTGGACCGTTTGAACAAATTTTCATTCCCTCAACCCCTGCAGACTCTATATGAAAAAATTAAGATAACATTGGCCCAGTGGTTTTTGAGGAGATTGTTTGAAATTGTCAAAATATGAAAGTTCTGGGTCAAAGGTCAAAGAAAGACCTTGACCTCTTGTACTCACAAATCTTCATGTCTCTTTAAGATAACTGTATATACAAATTTTTAGGCCTTAATCTTCAAAACTTTCCATGAAATCTTATGTTCTAGGATTTTCCCATATTTGACCTTGCCGTAAAAAAGGTCAAGGTCAACCCAAGGTCATAATTTGAACAATCTTGATAATACTCGAGTGCTCAATGCTACATACCAAGTTTCAAGGCCATCGGTCAATCGGTTCTGGAGCAGAAGATTTTTTAAGGTTTTTACCATATATGGGCATGGCGGCCGTGTTGGTCATGTGACCCAACCCGTATGAATAAAGTTTCGTTCCCTAAACCCCTGGAGGCTCTATATGAAATTTGGTTCCAATTGGCCCAGTGGCTTTTGAGGAGATTGTTTGAAATTGTCAAAATATGAGAGTTCTGGGTCAAAGGTCAAAGAATGACCTTGACCTTTTGTACTCATAATTCTTCATGTACTCATTAAGATGACTGTAGATATCAATTTTTAGCCAAAAATCTTCAACAGTTTCCAAGATATCTTATGTTCTTGTGTTTTGCCATATAAAAGCACAAGGGAGCAAATTTGACCTTGCCGTAAAAAAGGTCAAGGTCAACCCAAGGTCATAATTTGAACAATCTAGGTAGTACTTGCACACCCAATGCTACATACCAAGTTTCAAGGCCATTGGCCAATTGGTTCTGGAGAAGAAGATTTTTTCAGGTTTTTACCATATATGGGCATGGCGGCCATGTTGGTCATGTGACCCAACCCATATGAATAAATTTTCGTTCCCTCATCCCCTGGAGGCTCTATATGAAATTTGGTTCCAATTGGCCCAGTGGCTTTTGAGGAGATTGTTTAAAATTGTCAAAATATGAGAGTTCTGGGTCAAAGGTCAAAGAATGACCTTGACCTTTTGTACTCATAATTCTTCATGTACTCATTAAGATGACTGTAGATATCAATTTTTAGCCCAAAATCTTCAACAGTTTCCAAGATATCTTATGTTCTTGTGTTTTGCCATATAAAAGCACAAGGGAGCAAATTTGACCTTGCCGTAAAAAGGGTCAAGGTCAACCCAAGGTCATAATTTGAACAATCTATGTAGTACTTGCACACCCGATGCTACATACCAAGTTTCAAGGCCATTGGCCTATTGGTTCTGGAGAAGAAGATTATTTCAGGTTTTTACCATATATGGGCATGCCGGCCATGTTGGTCATGTGACCTGGACTGTATGAATAAATTTTCGTTCCCTTAACCCCTGGAGGCTCTATATGAAATTTGGTTCTAATTGGCCCAGTGGCTTTTGAGGAGATTGTTTGAAATTGTCAAAATATGAGAGTTCTGGGTCAAAGGTCAAAGAATGACCTTGACCTTTTGTACTCATAATTCTTCATGTACTCATTAAGATGACTGTAGATATCAATTTTTAGCCCAAAATCTTCAACAGTGTCCAAGATATCTTATGTTCTTGTGTTTTGCCATATAAAAGCACAAGGGAGCAAATTTGACCTTGCCGTAAAAAAGGTCAAGGTCAACCCAAGGTCATAATTTGAACAATCTAGGTAGTACTTGCACACCCAATGCTACATACCAAGTTTCAAGGCCATCGGCCTATTGGTTCTGGAGAAGAAGATTTTTTCAGGTTTATACCATATATGGGCATGGCGGCCATGTTGGTCATGTGACCAGGATCGTTTGAACAACTTTTCGTTCCTAAGTCCTCAGGAGGCTACATATGAAATTTGGTTACAATTGGCCCAGTGGTTTCAGAGGAGAAGTCGTTTGAAATTGTGGACGGACGACGGACGACGGACGACGACGACGGACGCCGGAGCCTGCCTATCCTATAAGCTCCCCCGGAGCCTTCGGCTCAGGTGAGCTAAAAACAGTGTGGCTCCATGAAGCGTAGCATGTGGGATAGTGGAGAAAATACAATAATATGGCGGTAACATGCCTTGGTTTGAACAGGCACAATTATAAACAAGTACTCACATGTAGTACATATTGTGAGCCCAATAGATGGAAGGGAAACAATACGTCAATCACTAATACCCGGTCCGGCCACATAGTTTCGTTGCTCCTTCCACTGATTCGAGAAGGGCAGTTGTCAGTTACTGGCGAAGGTATGTGCACTTAGTACTGGTTAACCGCTTAAGAGGTCTAAGCCTGTCCAGGAAAAGTGTGGTTAGGGTAACTGACCGTCCCGATACGACCATAGCTGTTTACCGTGGACGTAAAACAATAAAACAACAACAAAACAACAACTAAACAGAGTTCAACTGGTCCTGTGGCTCACCTGAGTCCATTCATCTTCAGCAGTCAAGGGTAAATCAGTTCTAGAGAAGAGCTCTAAGGTGAGTAGTACAAATGATGAATTTCAAATTGTTTGAGAGTTTATGCCTTTCCTAGTTATCAGTAAGTTTGATATATTTTGAATAAAAAAAGAAAGTCTGTTTGCCCGGGACAAGATCAAATATGGGCTATTTAAGCACTTAAGGGCAAGTAGCTCTAAGACAAAATGTACTAAATAGCCGAAATTTTAACTAATCTGAAAGTTTATGCCTGTCCTGGTTATCAGTAAGTTTGATGAAGTTCCAACATCAACAACAACAACAACAACAAAAAACAATTGCCTTCAATCGGCCCAATGGCTTCAGAGAAGAAGATATTTGGAAATGTTGACAGGCAATATAGTTTCAGTGACCTTAAACAAAGGTAAAAGCATGACCTTTACCTCTAGCAACACAATGTCTTCATCTGCTCATTTAGTTAATATTATTCCGTAGGCTTAAATAGTTTTAGAGACAGCCATTGTTTAAGCATTTTACCATGATAAAAAACAGTTACGTATCAAAGTTGACCTTGCCATGAATTAGATCTAGGTCATTGCAGGGTCATCGTTTGAACAAACTTTTAGGGCACCGAGTCCCTGAATTTAAGGTCATTCGCCTCTCAAGTCTGGAGGCGAAATTTTTTAAGAGTTTTTACCATACATGGACATTGCGGCCGTCTTCGTCATGTGGCCAATACAGCCTGAACAAACTTTTATTCGTCTGACTTTGGGAGGCTCCACATGAAATATGGCTTCAATCTGCCGAGTGGCTTCAAAGGAGAAGACGTTTGAAAAGGTTGACAGGCGACAGAATCTCAGTGACCATGAACAAAGGTCAAAGAATAACCTTGAACTTTAGCATATTAATGTCTATACCTGCTTTTTAGATACTCATATACACCAAATATTTATATCTAAGACTTAAATAATTTCTGAGACATCCATCCTTTTAACATTTTCCCATATGTTCCCATATGAAAGCATAACGTACCAAAGTTGACCTTGCCATAAATTAAGTCAAGGTTATGCAGGGTCAGCATTTGAACAAACTTTGTAGAGCCTAAGTTCCAAATGCTACATGCAAAATTTCAAGGTCCTAGCCTTCCTGTGCTGGAGAAGAAAATTGTTTGAAAAGTTTTTACCATATATGGACGTGGTGGCCATATTGGTCATGTGACTATCAGAATCTGAACAAACTTGCGTTACTCTGACACTGGGAGACTCCACATGAAATATGGCTTTATTCGGCCCAGTTGGTTAAGAGGAAAAGATGTTTGAAAATGTTGTCCAGTCACTATATATCAGTAACAGTGACAAAAGTCAAAGAATGACCTTTGACCCTTAGCAACATACTGTATTCATCTGCTCATTTAATTAATCATATATACCAAACATTGTACCTTAGACTTAAAAAAATTATCAGGAATCCACTGTTTAAACATTTTCCCATATAAACACATAACGCATCAAAATTGACCTTGTCATAATTTATGTCAGGGTCAACGCAGGGTCATCATTTGGACAAACTATAATTGCCCTGAGGCTTCAATGCTACATACAAAAGTTTAAAGTTAATTGTCCTTTGGTTCTGAAGAAGAAGAGGTTTCAAGGGATTTACCATATATGGGCATGGCGGCCATCTTGGTCATGTAACCAACACAACCCAAACAAACCTTCATTCCCCTGACGCAGGGAGAATCTACATGAAATATGGCTTCAATCGCTTCAGTGGCTTTAGAGAAGATTTTGAAAATGTTGATGGGCTACAGAATCTCATTGACCCTGAGCAAAGGTCAAATAATGACCTTTGGCCTTAAGCAACATAATGTCCTTATCTGCTCACTTAGTTAACCACTACCCTAGACCTAAATAATTTCTCAGGTATCTTCTGTGTGAGCATTTTACCACATAAACGCATAGCGCACCAAAGTCGACCTTGCCATAATTAAGTCAAGGTCAACTCAGGGTCATTAGCTGAACAAATTATGATGGGCCCAAGTCCCCAATGCTACATACAAAGTTTCAAGGTCATTAGCCCGTTGGTTCTGGAGAATATGATTTTTGAAGGGTTTTTACCGTATACTGGCGTGGCGGCCATCTTGTTCAAGTGACCCACACTCCACGAACACACTTTGGTTCCCCCATCTTACTGAGGCTTCACGTGAAATTTTGCCTTGATTGACCTGGAGGGTTTTGGAGAAGATTTTTGAAAACATTGACGGACGGACGACGGACGAACGACGGAGCCTGCTTATACTTTAAGCTCACATATGAGCCTAAATGCATAAGTGAACTAAAAAGGCGGGCGCCAAGCGTTTTAAGGTCAGCGAGTACCTTTACAAGGTGATTAGCTCTGCTATGTTCATTTTCGCCTCCATTCTCAAAGGAGTCAGCTCTTAAAGGATAGAATTAGCTCATTCTTACCTTTTGGAGAAGCCCCTTGTTTGGATGGGTTTTCTTGCCCAGGGAGGCAAACATGCAGTCACAAAAGTTGCCTCCCTTTCAAAAAATGGTGAAATACTTTGGAGGTATTCCCATACACTTTAAGTTATACTCTGTGCTTGTTTGCGAGTGTTTTGTGCTTGCGTGTGTGCATGCTTGCTTAGGGATTAACATCACTGTCGTCAGTAATATGAAGACTGGAAAATTGAAAATAAAAATCGAAAAATGCTGGCTGACCCTACCACCACTGCAGCTTATAGTCATTTGCAGCAAAGGCAAATAGTGCTGCAAGCAATCTCGTCGTCCCAACCTACCTCCATTCTGCTAAATCAGCGCAACAAGACCAAAATTTTAAGAAATATTTTTTTGTGTGTGTGTCATATATAGAATCCTACTTTTGTTAACTGAGCATTCCTCGGCAGGCTCAAAAATTAGCTTTCCTTTATAGGAATTACCTTAAAGGCATCTAAAAATGACGTAACACGGAATGCATTCCTCTGATTGGGGCCATGCGAGGAACATGCGCACGAAGGTAGGTATGACCATCAGAGCAGGAGGCTGAAACCAGTTTCATTGAAGCCTTTGGAGGTCACTGCATATTTCTGAAACATGCTACAAGTCCAAATGTACGTGCAAACTGCTAGAGTTCTGAACAGATTTTGAGGATGAATAGGTTTGTTCCCGGGCGTACATACACTTTTGTGCTATTTCCCATGCCGTGTCTGAAATGCTGGTTGTCATGACTGCATACCTTTAAAATCATATTTCTGTCTTCTATGCACTCGGTATCTTTTCAACAGATTAAAGAAGCCATATGGAAGTGAGAAGCTGCGCAGCAAATAATATCTCTTCTTATATACAATATTAATTTATCAGTTTAATTGCAGTGACGGAGAATTGCATTGGTGGAACAGCCTTGTAGATGTTAATTGACTTGATTCATTAGATGTATGTGCAAATCAATGGTTGTCATATAGAAAAGGTATACAGTTTCGTTCTCATTCTGGATTTATAAGGTAGGTACTTGTCTGATTTATAATCAAATGCTTCATGTTGTAGATATTTATAAATGATTAAGAAAGAGTATATACAAAGTATGTTTCCCTAAAAATTGATTTTCATATACTTATGCAATTTCACTCGCTTTTTCTCACTCGCTTTTATTTTATGCTTGTATTGATACATTGCATTCAAAGTCTCATTACATTTTGGAACTAATATGTGGTTTAACTTAACAACAGTATTTTAAATAGTCATATAGATTTAGAGTTTTCTTTCACTTCCGCGCCTATCATTGCCTTTAATTTTATTTGTTCTTCAAAAAATTGCGTTATTTAAAAGTTTTGTTCAATCTGGCAAAATAAGTATCAGTTACGTGGGTACAGGTACACAATATTACACTCTGTCCACTAGCGTAAACTTAAAACATCATGAATTTAATATGATGAAAGCGTATATGGTTATCACTATATGCGTTTTGTTCTGAAAACAATCACTCTGTCATAATTTCGGCATTGATGACTGAATTTTACATTTTATTCACAATGATGCTTTTTCTAAGGTTGTTATAGCGAAAATGCATTGAAATAAAACAAACTATATGTTTAATTTACATACTATTAAGACTATTTGCAACCTGTACATAACTTGTATAAAATTGAAATAAAATATGTTTACACTAAATGGTGAGTATTTGATGACGAATTGTCTGATAATAATCCGGTACAGCATCTAATGCATTTTTGGTGATACAATTATGACCAATGAGAAAACTTTTATAGTCTAAACGTATTGTTAATTTTAAATCAAAACGCAACTTTCACAATAACGTTTTTATATGGGTTTTACGGCCCTTTTAAGAATTTTTTACTTACTGTTGAGCCAATCGTGCTGCAAAGGTGGACGAAAACCGGAGCTTTCAGGCCTTCCGTTTTCTCACATGTTCGCCGGCCGAAGGTCGAACTCACTGCGGTGGGACACCTTCTTGTACTTTAAGAGTCGGCGTTGTAAACCACTAGGTAATGGAGGTCCGTTTTTAGAATACGGAACATCTTTTTATTCTTTTGTTTTGTTTATTGTTTGTTTGTTTTTCTTTTACTTTATTTCTGAATAATAAAATGAGTAGGGTTTATTATAATTTTTCATACCGGTGCTTTTATATCGTTGTGCTGTGTGCAAAATGAGTTGAAAATTAAAACAAAATTAGTGACCAATGTTAACCATATTACTCCGTATTTTCATTTTCCACCTTTTCAAGAAAAATGAATACAAGTGATATAAAATGACTGAACACACAATTTTTACAGTCATGTCATTGAAAGATGTTCTTTAGGAATTGTACAGTATTATGAATATTGTAACTATATTACACCATTTTCTTTATCAGACCGACACATTTGTTTATGTACGATTCGCTAAATGATTTACGCGATTAGTTTTAGTCGTCAAACTTTGCGCTCGCTAAGTTTGGCAAATACAAATATGTTCACGTATATAGTTCCGACGAACCAATATGAGAATGGCATGTTTAAATGTTCCTTAATAGTTCCTATTATGCTAATTATAATGGGGGTGGTGGGATGGTGCTGTGTTTTGCTTCCAGTGCCGGGGCGTACATTGTAGGGCAAGGGCCTATTGTGCTTGCAGTAGGTGCGGGTGGGGGTTGTTTGGACATTTTTCTCTCGTCTATCATTTCTCCTCTTTCTCCCTCTCTGGGAGACGGTCCGATATAGACTGAAATACTGTCTCAAAGGGCCGTTAAACCCAAAACAATCAATCAGTCAATAATTAGCGAAAATCAGCATTCTAGAAATTTTCCTAGTTATAGTTAGGGGATAACTGTACTCAAAATTGTCATTAAGGGAGGTAAATCGTCGGTTTATGGTCGGAAATTGCGTTTTACGGCGACGCGCTGACCGTAAAACTGACGATTTACCTCCCCAAATGACAATTTGCAATTTAGTTATCCCCATTCTAATGCACTTTCACATTTTTACCTTTAAAAGTGTGCTACTTTGTACTAATAGCAGACGCTTTCAGCGACGTAAAACCAAACGTCACCCAATGAGAACTGACGTTACATAACGACGTCGGGTTTCCGACAGTATATCGCAGGATATACTGTCGCAAATTTTGACGTTATCCAATCAGACGTCGCGCTACATACATAAGTGCATTAGAATAACTATTCATGGCTATTGTTATTAATTGACGCTAGTGGACAGAGTGTGTTGAAATATTATCTACGCGAAAGCAATTTAATGAGAGATAGACTATCTCCAGTTTTCGTTGAGTGTCTTCATTTTCAGACTACAGTCTTTTGGACAGTTGATATGATTGAATAATAAGTCAGTAAAACTTATACCGGAGTCAGGAACATTGCCTTAAGCCTGTACAATTATCAGTCACTGAATCATTGCATCTCACAATAACAGACTGGCTGGTCAATTCCATTCATGACCAGTAAACATAGCTGCCATCACTGCATAACAGCTAGGAACAGATCTTTGTAGATGAACAATGCACTTGCTCACATGCGCGCCGGCTGAGGGTCGAACCCACTTCGGCGGAGGACATACTTACTGTTTCAGAGTCAGCGTAATTTTAGAAAACGGATTTTTCTTTATTTCTGAATAGTAGAATGAGTAGGGTTTATTATTATTACTCTAACAGGTGTCTTTGTAGATGAACAATGCACTGTGCCTTTTTTACGGTGTTCAAAATGATCAATAGTTTTCCGTTGAATGTGCCATGAGACACTGTTGTATCTATTTGTAATATTTAGAATTAGCTAGCCCCTCTCCCAGCTAAATATGGTCTCTGTAGTACGTGCTCTTGTTCCTTAACGTTAAAAGTATTATGAATACATGGTAAGACGATGTATCTAAGACTGAGAGGAAGGAATTGTTTCAATGGTCAGTCTGTCTATCTGATGTCTTTAAACAATTATAATAATTACAATGATAATAATAATAATAATATTAAATTTAAATCGTAAATAGTTCCTTCAAGAGCAGAGAATACATTCAGAAGAAGGAACATGGGCCAGATTACTTAGTTTCGGCTAATAAAGCCTCGTCAGTGACCCTGACAATATCTGGTGACGAAACCAGAGAAAAGCATATTGTAATTTCTTAATTTCAATTCGGCAATCGATTCAAAGACTGATTAGTATCTAAAAGGATCCAATGATATAAAAGACGATGATCTAGAATAATAGTCTAAATCAGTCTTAAATTTTACATTTCTCAGAACATATCCTCTGATCTCAAAGGACAAAAATAAAATATAATCTGCACTATGGATGGTGTACTGGGAGACGTTTTACGGCCGCCATGCGGCACAACACCAGCTGCCTTTATTTCCTGAAATAAAGCCTTTATTTCCTGATAATTGTATATTTAGCACAAATATTTAGCTTTTTTCTTTATCCAACTTCTTCTACAGTTATGTATGCATGTTCCGTCGATAGAAATGGCTAAAAACTGGCGACCCTTTCTGCTTTCATTAGTTTGACCGTGACATGAGATCCTTTTTCACCGACGCCATCCATATATGGTGTACATTGACTTTGTTGTATTTTGTTTCATGTGGGCCTCAAGGAAGACTAGTCATAGCTTGTAGCTAACTGTTTGACCTCACCGCAAAGAAAGTCTTGATTATTATACTAATATGATTGTTTTTATTTTCAATATTCAACTTGACCATTTGCGGAAACTGTACGAGTATTCTTGACAGGTGCGGTTGGATGCCTCTGTGTTTTAATTTAGAAGCATGTCGCTGCTTACTATCTCCCGTGTTCCTTTCTTGACTGTTTTATAGTAAACATGATAGTAAGATAAAGTAAAACATTCTGCAAAAAATGTTTTAATTCCATGTCCAAATTCTAACAAATGACATATCTTAATAACTTTTGTTGACATAATGACAGTACACACCAGCATGTATGCATATATCTAAATTCATTCAATTTCCAAACAAGGGGTATGTTTTGTATACTGAAAACCATTTTGATTTTATTTTCGCCCAAACGTGTAAGAAAAATTAACTTTAGGTATTTAAATTATATATGAATTTATTCCTCTTAAGGTATATCTTTGAGGTATTGAAATCATATATGAAGTTATTCCACTTGTGAGTAATCCTCTCGCTAAAGGAATAAGTTATTTATAATTCCAGAAAATGACTGTTTTGTTTATTTTTAATTGTCAAGAAGAAACAGTTTTAGAAAATTTTCATCATATTCGTTCCGTACCTGATCGCTAGAACTACAAGTGTTTTACTCATTTTTTTGATTAAATGTTGTCCTGTATACTAAAATTTGACTGTTTAGTAACAAAATGAAACACAAATAAGATCATATACAGCAATTAACAGATATCATTAAAGTGAAATAGATCCAGAATGATATTTCACAAGCGGCGTACACAACATCAGTATACATTTTAATATAAAGTTTATTATTTTAAACATATAGAAATGAAATGAAGTTGTTTTTTTAAAATTATTGATATAAGGTATATTATCACAAATGAATAAATATAATTTTGCTCAAGTTATCAGTTTCAGTACTCAAATATGATCAGTAAGTAAATAAAACTGCCCTTGTTATAAAGCCGAACCAAAGGGCATAATTGCAGATTTCGAATATTTCCATTGGTGTCTTTTCTCTTTCAGGTTTTACTTTTATTGCCGATCATTAGTCTTGTTCAGGGGCCGTATTCATAAAGCCACTTAAGTCGTTGCTATGCGGTTGCTAAGGCTAAATATCTATAAAGGAGATTCCCTACAACTATGAAATTTGGTCTGGAGGAACAGTCTTTGTAAGACTGTTCCTCCAGAGCAAATTTCATAGTTGTAGGGAATCTCCTTCAAAGAAATTTAGCCTTAGCAACAGCATAGCAACCACTTAAGTTGTTTTATGAATACGGCCCCTGGTCTTCCATCCGAGATTATCAACAGCGTAAGAAAAAAAAATGTTTTGAATTAATTTTCATGCAGTTGGTACGCCGGGTAAATTACTAGTCGTTTTATGTATACTCAGAAATAAATAATAGAAAAAAATCTGATTTCAAATTTTTATGTTATTCTCATCTGACTGAGCACACCATAACCAGTGTCAGATAAAGGATACTTTCCCTTACAGAAAATATTAACACTTTCAACTGAAAATATAAGCAGTTAAAATTGTAATAAATGCCCAAGCACTGGTGCTTTGCTCTAACACAGAAATCGTTCTTTTATTTCTTTCACTGAATAATGTTGTCTTCGGAACGGTTTTGTCGATTTCAGTTTACTACATTCCTTTTCAAACTTTTTATGTTTCTTGTTACAAGATTTCAAATATATATAGTTTATTTCAAATATACCTTTTATTTGATCTCGATAGGATACAAGTGGTATTAAAGCATTTTAATACATTACTGCAAACTATCTGTAGCTAAAGGACCCCAAGATAGGCTGGCTTTACAAAGCCCTAAATTATTCATAAATGACAAATGACCCTTCTATTTAGCCCACAGTGATGTATTATTATCATTCCGGTCATACGATCCCAAGCTTCGTTATTTGTTGCTTTGAAACAATAATTGCCCAATATTTGCCTGCTCCAGTGGTCGTTCTGCCATACACACACACGTATCAGTTTCTCAACTCGATTCCGAAGTCTCCCAGACGTAACTAACTACCCAAAATTCATTTCCACTCTGTGTCCATTTTCGAATAGCATTACCAATTACCACTACAGAATTGCAGACTCTTTATTTGAGACCATAGGAGAATATTCATGCTTAAAATCGAAAGTCGGCTCCTGCTTCGTAAGTGAGCGCATCGATTTCAAGTCGGCCAATCAGCGAGCGTTCCGCTGCTACTGTATTTGTAAACAGATCATTGCTACTGGAAAGCAAATACCCACGTCGAACCAGAAAACAAAGAGTTTTACATTTGTGGGTGGGACCATACCTTTACATTATGAAAACCTATCCATGAAATAGTGAACCGGCTATTATGTAGAAACTATATCATTTGTATTTTCTCTCACAGTGATCAACTACCGCAACTACTGGACGAAAAAAGAATAGTACTTGGATTAGGATCGAGTTGCTTTTATTTTACGGTGTACGTCTACTGAATAACCGCGTCTATGACAGACCTGTGGAAATATACACCGACAAACATGGATCCATACCACTATTCCGGTAAGTGAGATGGCATCTGTCGAAACTTTACACATTTTCATGTTAATTTCATACATTTGTAAACCTTACACGTGTATTGCCTTGCACAAAAACGCATCTATCAAAATATAGAATAATCTTATATGCGGATCATATAGCTGATAATTTATTTGGTCAGTGTATATCAAATGTTTGATAAAGTTATTAAGTGAAAAAGAATACGTCGGTCAACAGATACTTAATAGTTCCTTTCGACTGTTTGATCCCGGACTTGTGTGTCTTCTTTCGTAAAGTCAAAATGTTCTGTCACTTAACAATTGTTTATTTGTCAGACAGTCTGTAACTGTCCAAAATCTTTTTTCCACGGAAATCGATGGAAGTAAAAATACATACATCGAAACAGTTAAAGACCAAAGTACACAGTCTGGTCAGGGTGGACCATGGTACACGCTGTTTGCAATTCATTTTATTTAATTTTCTATAAATTCCCACGTGTTCTCTAAACCGTAAGAAAATGAACTGGATGTTGAAACAAATGCAACTTGTCTTCATATTAAAAACAAAAATGTTTTTAATTCGTACTTTCGTCTGCTTCTTAATATCTAAGGTTTGTTTTTTACTACCTAAATAAATTACAATATAGTATAAATGGTTTTTAAATCTAGGAAACAGGTGTTTTACATGAGTATTCAATTTCGAAACATCTGGGAGTAAGTGTATGAATCAGAAAATCCATGAATTATGGAAGCATTTTCTAGTCGTATAAATAAGACCGTGACATGGTTTAAGTTGATGTATTCTCTTAGACTTTCCATGCTTGTTTTGTAAAAACGCTATTGTTTGCCAAGCCTATCAAATTTTCTGATATTTCACATTAAATAGCATCCAGAAACTCTAGAGATATTGTTTATTTAATGACTTTGCATTTTAGTGTAATACAAAACATTTAAAAACCAGTGTACAGAAATTCTGAACGTTGCGGACAAAAAGTGTTTATTCCGCACTTCAGCTATACAATTCGTTATTCCTCAAACATTAGTCGTTTATAGTCTTGAAAATACAGATCTTCATGCGGTGTTGGTCTGTATTTAAAAATTCGTCGCTTAAAAACATATAAGAAAATATTGTGTAACAGAAAGCCCATAAACACAACAGTAATTGTTCGATTTGAAATACTCCTAACCTGACAAATTTTTGAAAGCCCTTAAAATAATCAAATAATTTTTTTATCGTATTAATTGATTATCATACATCACAAGGTTGCAATGAAACTTACGTTCCAAAAACGGAACTAAACAAGCTTTTGCAGTGAGGAGGCAAACTACAGACGTATTTATAATTTTATAAATTCAATTATTTTGCCGATCTTATTATTCCTCAATCTATTTTTCCATAAAAGTAAATATAAAATTTATACGCCAATGCATTTTCTTACTCAAGATGAGTATTTTTTTTATTTTTCGTAATGATTATAATAAATAAAATATTAATTACAGAAACAATATTTGTATTATAAAACATTAATTGCAAAAATATTATCTGTATTGTTTTATAAAGCCCATAAATAAAATCTATGCAACAGTCGGACTATGGCAACAATATACTTTACTAATCCCTATGGATTTGTTTTGTATTATCTAGCTTATTTCCAGAACAGGTAATATATTAGTCGTCAAATTATTCTTTTTACCTATTATCATAACACTGTTTTTTTTTTCTATTTCATTGCTTTTATTTGATCGGTATTAAAAGCATACAATACTCCGTGGACTGTTTTCACATTTTTTCGAGCATTGTTCTGCCCTTAAATTTGAACTAGTCCATTCGTCCCACTTTGAGAGGGTAGGTGTTTTACATGAAAATGATAGTAGATAGTGTCATCCCGGATCACGTCCTTCTCGGGACCGTTCTAGGTTAAAACAGAATACAAAATCTCCGTCCTTTACTTCCAGCGGACAGTGATTCTCAACTGTCCTCGGCCACTAAAACAGAATCTATAAACCTGCATGACATGATGTGCATTAGAACTGCGTACCACTAGACTAATATCGGGATATAAAGACTGCATAAAACGTTATTTTCAGACGTGCATATTTAGAGCAGGTGAATTATAACGCTATATTAAACGAAGTAAACTATGTTTATGACGTTAATCTAATTACCCCACACTTAGAATTCTTCAGCTATTAATTGCAAACTATTACTAAAAGGCTATCAAGAGATAAGTGTTCAATAAAGATGAGAAGACATGATATTTGGCAACAGTATCATAGAATCTACATCTTTATTGCATATGTCGAAAGAAGGTTCTAGGAAAGTAAAGAAAGCTTTATACATTTTTGTTGGAACGGATTTAACCACTGTAATTACACATCGTCATAATAAAAATAGCACAGAAATCTGTAAGATCCTGAGCACAGCTTACTCATTGAAAATTAACTGAAATGTCCAGCCAGATACGCTAATTTTATTTTGAGTGTAAAACAGAATCTATATATGTAACCGAGTGATATTTAAAACACTTTTATTATCTTTTCCTTCTCTGTCTTTTTTCTCCCTATTTTTCATCATCTATACTTGTATATAAGAACTCATATTATTTCATTTGTTTATGATATATTATTTAAGCTGAAATTTACAAAAATACACATAAGTTGTATAAAGAAATAGTAATTGGGAAAAGGTGGAGCAATTAGCACTTTCTGAAATCAAAAAAAAAAGTTGATAGGAATATATGTATTAAAAATAATCAAATCATTTAGGTACAAAATGTTTTAAAATATGCCCAAAATTTTGTTTGATGTTTGACTCATAATTTTCGTTCGTTTGTCAATAAGTAACAGGTTAAAACTGACACTCACATTTCCTTCAATAATTTCAGTCTCAAAATGTAAAGTCTCCCTACCGCAGTTTCCTTCTATAAAAATATTATAGCACAAAAGACGCCATAGAATTAAACGTTATCACCATTAGAATCAGATGTGGTATATAAACAACTTGTAAAATGTCGCTTTCTTCATATGAAGATATCAAAATTATGTTGACATAAAACTTAGATCGGATCTGCACAGATTTATATGAGCCGCGACGTGACAAAACCAACAATGTGGTCGTGCGTCCAGCGCAGACTCAGATCAGCCTGGGCATCCGCCCAGTCTGATCAGAGTCTTCGCTTTCCGCATGAAGGTAGCTTAGTCCCTCAGTTACCCTTTAAGCGCTTAGCGAAGAGTCTGTTCAGACTGAGCGGATGCCGAGGCTGATCTGAGCCTGCGCTGGGCGCACAACCACATTGTTGGTTTTGTCATGTCGCGGCTCATATGTTAAATTCTGGTTTGTTGTCACCGTATTGCCGTGGGTTTTATGGTAATGACACTTTAATACAAATAATGATACTTTTAACATTGATCCTGATACACTTTATGTTCAATATACGATCTCCTATTAATATTATTCAATAAACATATCATAAATGATTATTATCTTTAACAATCGTCACTGATAATATCGAAACCGTTGACTTATGTGCCACTGTGATAATGTGGAAATTTCATCTTTGAGTGTATTTGAAGACCTTACTGTCAGTCGAAGAAATAAATAAACAAAACCTACACCTGTAAGCTATTATCTGATAACCTGTATTCTAGGAAACTGTATAAGAGAAGAAATATACCTTATTGAAATGGGGAAGTTAAAATTGTAAAAATCAAACGTTTTCAGAAAAGTAACAGTGATTCATAAGGGTGGGCACTGAATATTTTTCAAAAATATTTTATTAAGATATTTGCAGTTATTATATTTTTACTCCGCAAAAGAAATCCTTTTAAAAAGTCTGCAATTAGTTGTTTTTGTGTCCAGAAAATTTATTAAAAACAGTATTTTAATATATTAAAAGTTCAATCTGTTCTCGGACGAAATTAATCCGTGTCTATTTTTTTTTGTGTGTTTATGCTTCATTCAAAATGCACGGGTCATTATCAATAGACGGAGCCTTACTTCTTATTCAACAGATCAAGGTATGCATATTCCAGTCAGTAGATTTAATTGGATTCACAGAATGTTTGCGCGACTAGGAAATAATCTGTCGGAGTCTTTGCTGTTCGCACATGTCGTAAATCACATTTCCTCGTGGCTTAGCTCAAATCATTTATGTATACATCCGTCCTTTATTTGCTCTTCATGTGCGAAATACTGAATAAATATCATTTTAACATTACAACAAAACAATATTCCTGCCAACTGACAGTCCTTTTTGTGTTTTAATTCGCTGCGTGATCCACGGTCAAGAATATATCAACTTGTACAACTTACCTTGCGCGTTATAACTATTATTACAGGTAAAACAACCACAAAACATGATTAATGAAGGAAATGCTGCTTTCTGATTATATGTGACTTGCAAACATCTTATTCACTGGTCTTTTTAATTGACATGGTACTTTTAAAAGTCACGTATTTGCTCCATTTGTTTTTTGAAGTTTTTTTCTTAATGTCTGACTTTCAAAATACTCGGATGCTCTTAAATTTACAATAAAGTTTTTGATATACAAGAGGAATGTGGTTTTGCTTCATTGCTGTATTATCAGGTGATTACAAATGCCTTAATCTTGTCAGCTCAAGTTTTTTTTTGCAAAGTGATAGGATCTACGTAAAGGAGACTGGTACACAATTTAAGTTACAAGCTTGATAAGCTGGAAACGTAATCGTCTAGTTTGCCCTGTGTCATGCCTTATGGTTTGGAATTTGTCTCCTTACAACAGGGGTTCAGTAATTCTGTACCGGTGATGTTAATGGGAAAATTGCGAGGATTCCGTAATATCTAGTCCCTGAGTCGAGACCAGATATTTTTGCACTTGGAATATGGAATCCTCACCAACTTCTGAGGATCTTTCCGTCAGAAATCTAGAAAATATTTCAAAACGTTTTCAGAATAGTCACAGGAAAGACTTATACAGAAACGAAAGTAGGACTGAATAAATGAGTAAACATATTAATGAAACTTCAAAAAATGTTAACAGAAAGGTCCAGGGTATGCCACAATCACAAACCGCAGCCAACCCACGACACTTTATCTAAAGCACTTTATTTTCTTTATAATTTTTCCTGTAATTGCTTTGTTATGTAAGTTCGTATTTTTCCAAACCCAAGAGTTCCTTGATTACTTTGTGCCTCTTGCAACGAAATCCCATCGCGCCTGCCTATCTGGCCTTCAACTTTGCATTATATTTGAAAAAAGAGAGAGTAGGTGAAAAACGAGTGCAAAAATAATGATAACATTTACCATAAACAACGGAAACAAATTAGATCTTTAATTACAATAGGATGTTGTCATGTGTTTACTAGAAGCTAAAGAGAAAGACGGAGAACTATTAGACAATTGGTATAAATTTGAAACAGGATACACGTCGACAATTATTGCAATTAGACGCAGGCCGAATTATGCTCTATTATAAAATCAATCACTTTTATTTTTGTTCGAAATACTGTACAAATTGTGAACAGAAAGCTTGTGTTACAATGCAAAAATATAATGGATAATTCATTTATCAATGCTTTATTTGACGGTAGAAATATGAAAAGATGTCCTGCATAAATCAAATTCATGGCTTTAGAAAATGGAAGTTGTATCAGAACAATTTGTGGAGCTTGCTTTTAACAGATATCTTCTCACAAAACAGCGAAATGCTTTGATCTAGACACCTTGAAACGTGAGAACTTAATTATTCATTTTGTTTTAGTAGCGCATTACTTTCGGACTTCGTTTGCTGGGGACTGAATCGATATTTTCCAAGACAAATCCCAGCGCGGACTCAGCGTTGAAACAACGTCGACTTCTGTGTAACCTTGTAACGTCATAATTTTGCATTGATGTAGCTCCGATGCTGTGTGTCCCGGTGCAGTATCTGCATTTTGAATGTTAGAAATGTGTGATGTTTTACTAACGCTTGTTTTCATAAGTTATTACAACTGCTTTCTGTGGACAAAAGTTTTTTTTACTTTTAATATTGCGAAAGATCCACGTGAACACGAACAGCAATGTCTGACTAACATTGTCCAAACGTCAGCGACGTTGTTTGAAGTTTGGGTCAACGTTATACAAACGTCGCGTGCCTGCTGGAATGATTTCAGCATTTATTTCTTTTCGAATGGATGGATGGATGACTTGCGATTTTACGTCCTTTTAACAGTAGTCACATCAGGAAGATGGGTGGGTGATAATGAAAGGATGTGTTCAATGGAACCCCGTTTACGATTGAAAAGATTCCCGCCTCAAGTGGGTCTTGAACCCGGGACCGCTGGATCAGCAGACCAGCGCTTAACCTACTGAGCTACCGGGCTCTGAATCAATTCGATGTTAGCACAAAACATTGCCTATATTTGATGCATAACTATATACCAGCATTCTAAGCAGTCAAATAATATTGTGCGTTTAATTTTCAATATAAATAGCTTTATAAGGAATATATGTATATCAGAGTTTGTGAAATGCGCGGGTCCGTTTCAATAAAATAAAATAAATACGCTAGTCAGTAGATGAAATAAAAGACTTAAACTTTTGTTTAGGTTCTGTTTATTCGCTAAGTCATGATTGCGTTTCTACATGTTTTGATATTTCATTCTTGCTGTGTCGATCGAGACTTACCATTCTACTTGTAAGTAGCGAATCTAACCATGATCAACAAATAAACGCTCTTATGGCAGAGCCCTAGATAAGAGGGGTATTTGATGATAATTAAGGGATAATTTTCTTTATTTCACATTGAAACCATACGTTGTGACCCCTCATCTGAACCGTCTCGTTGAGACGGTTCAGATGAGGGGTCACAACATATGTCTTTATGCAGAATTAACAAAAATTATCCCTAATTATCACTGAATACCCCCTCTTATCTAGAGCTCTGTTATGGAGATTAATCCAATCTTCCCCGCAATTCACTCGTCAATAGCTCTTGAGTTTTATTCCCGATTGTTTTAAGCACATGTCGCTTTTTATTACTTTATCCAATTTGCGCTCTATCATCTTAGAGCTGATGGCTGTTATACAAATAACAGGCCAGGGCTACAAGTTTGCGGGGATAATCAGGCATTAACAGTTTTTCTAAATCGACATGTCACTTCTGGTACGGGTTTCCTGATTCTGTTGTCAGCCCTAATTTGACAGCCGCTGCAGATACGCGCGGTTATCTATTGTTTCTAAGATGTTTGCAGTTCGGTTATTTCTGGAGATGTCCAATTTGGTTAAGCGAATCGTCTGAGGGTTAGGTGACATTTATTTTTATACTATATGACATTTTAAATCTGCAGAATATCCATATTCCGGCACGAGATGAAGCATTAACCCCATTCCATTTTGATAATATTAAATTGAAAAGCTAAACCATGTTGACTAAAACATTTGGAAGAATTTAAGATAAACAATACTGTCTCTTAATCGAGCTCAAATGTACAATGAGTTGCTGATGCCTTGAGACACAAATGGATTAAAAAAAAAAAAAAAAAAAAAAGTAAGATTAGCGAAGCGATTAAAAATTAATTAAGGGTTTACGAAATTGATAACTTATTATCATACATGTATTTACTTTGTTTTGTTCTTCAGTGGTTTGTTTCCGAATTACGCTCTAGGCTTTATTTGTTTAATTACATCTTTTGTCTCACTGATGCGTTAGGAGGCCTTTACACAGACCGAACATCAACTTCTTTAATGGGCTGCATCAAAAGGAAGTGTGAGGCTGCGCGAATAAAACTAGTTTAAGCCCCGGCCCAGCACGGGCCGCCACTGCACCGTTCCAAGGCGAAAATGTCTGATGAGGATCCTGTTATATAGTTTTAATTTCAGAATTATGGCCACTTTTTATGTGTTTGCCCGCTGTGTTTTCTATTGTGACTTGTTTGTGGTGCTAGCATTTTGCCCACCTGGTCTTAGACAGCTGTGCTTTCGTTCGTTTTTTTGCTCATATCGCTGTATGGACCTGTACGGAAGAGAAATGCGATGGTTTGCGCGCGAAACTAAATTAAGCCCCTGGGGCCGTATTCATAAAACGACTTAAGTGGTTGCTAAGGCTAAATTTATTTGAAGGAGATTCGCTACAGCTATGAAATTTGCTCTGGAGGAACAGTCTTACAAAGACTGTTCCTCCAGAGCAAATTTCATAGTTGTAGGGAATCTTCTTTATTGATATTTAGCCTTAGCAACAATATAGTGGCTTTATGAATGCGGTCCCAGGTATCTTAAGCTACTGTCCGTGCCAAGGAGGAAAGTTCTGATTTGTTGTATGTGTTGCATTGCGGTCACCTGTATAGCTATTGTTTTGTTTTGAGGCTAAGAATAGAAAATAGGTACTGTCGATGTTTAATATGATAAGGCCAAATAAAAAAAAATCATATAATACCCCGTATCAACCCTCGACTCCCATATCAGCCCTCGACTCCCATATCAGTTCTTTTTGGGCCTTCGGCCCGAGGGCTGATATGGGAGTCAAGGGCTGATATGCATATCAGCTCTCTCGACTCCCATATCAGCCCTCGGGCCTATGCATATCAGCCCTCGACTCCAATATCAGCCCTCGGCATTCGATCTTCGGCCCGAGAGCTGATATAGGAGTCAAGGGCCGATGTGGGAGTTGCGGGTTGATACGGGCTATGGTATGCAAATTGCCATATCATAAACTATTTATCATATATTTTTCGGCATAGGAATGATATGTGCAACGTGGGGTGTTATACAAATGAGATGTTTCTTTCTCCCTTGAGAGTGATATGGGTTTGGGCTATTTTTGGAGTGATATGACCTTCAAAATATGCAGTCCTGATACGCCGTAGAGATGATACGGGTCACGTGGGGTGTGATACGGATATGTTTTTTCGCTAATGAGTAATATGGGATTTGGCTATTTTTGGAGTGATACGACCTTCGAGATATGCAGTCCTGATACGTACATGAAAGTCTTGCTTTATCGCATATGTAAAAAGAACGTATTTTCTAGTAAATATAATGATAAAGTTGACTCTCATTATCTCAAACACTGATATATCAAAGTACCATTTTATAACAAAGAATATAGTTTGGACACATTTCCTATTTTTGTTTACGTTTCAACCCTTGTTATCTCTAACTATTGGAATCTCAAAATAAATTTGTTGGGACCAGAAAATTTACTTGGAGATATCAGAAGTTCGGATGAACTTCGACTTTAAGATACCGAGAGTTGACTGTAACATATAACAGTATAGTTGTTTCATAGTTTTAGCTTGTAGGCAGAACTATAAATTCCAATTACTGCTTAACATTTTGAGTAGTTAAAGCCTCTGTCCAGATGTATTTTAGTTTTTATTGTATGCACGAAATATATAAGAAAGAAGTACATAGGTAATATTTTGTATATAGTCTTCAGATTATTTTGCTGTATGAATTCATCGTAACTTTCACTGAATGTATCTTTCACCTTATATTGCCTAATTTGAGAAATATATAAGAAATATATAATTTTGCATTTGTGACGTTGCTTGTTTCCAAAATTTTTTCTTTGTCTTTTTAAACACACAAATGTAATAAGTTTCGATAAAAAAGATAGCTTTCCCGAATCCGTAACAAATATTTGACTCGCAGATTTTTTGGTTCAGAGGTTATCCTAGTCTTCTTGAGATCTGTAATTATTGTTATAAAATCCCCGAATCTATTAAAATAAACCACATGTTTCAAATACAATCAGAAAATTTATGCAGCCTAGGTCAGCGTTTGAGACAGCATTCAAATATTTTCTAGACTAAATACAAAGAATTCATGGTGATTTCATTGTATTAATTCAGTCTCATTTCCCTCAAAACGAGGAAAATAGAGTTTCGTCGTTAGTTTAACAAAATCTATCCATTTCTACATTTTTCTTAAGATTTGCATTGTTTTGAAATTTTTGTATTGTTTAAGCCATAAAGCATTTATACGACAGCTTATAGAGACAATTTCAAAGATAATAATATACAAAATTAATCGGCTTGGCTTTATATTTTGTTATCAGTTTACCAGAAAATAAGTAAATAAAATCCTAATTTGTAAAGCTTATGTATGGGATGGAAAAGTAAATAAAATCCTAGTTTGTAAAGCTTATGTATAGGATGGAAAAGTATATAAATCCATGGTCGCGCTTAATTTGTGGACTGTGGCTTCAATATATTAGCCAAGATGCTTTATCTGTTTTGTTTCTGGAGAAAAATGCCTGAACATATGAGTGAATTCATGTATATACATTTTGCAGAAGTTGCGCACCGTTTTTCCATTGAATGTAAAAACAGAATCTACTTGGGAACTTATACAATCAGATCCAATACCCCGCCCTCAAAATCAAAAGGAAAGAAGTATATACACAAATTGAAAACATTTCGCGAAAGACACGCACGGTAAACCGAATTAAAAGCTCTTTCTCAGACAGGTGGCCATTTAGCTACCCAAAGAGAAACCAGCGGTAACATCCATTTTTACCTATTTTCTATTTCAAATTACATAACTTTTAAATTGCAAAACAAAACAGAAAGCAAAGTAGACACAACATATGCATGTAAGTAGGCAGCTATGGAAGTTACCATACTGCTAGAAGATCACAAAGCGTTACATTGAGGGACCAAGTTTACAACCGTTGAAAAGGACTGTCTTGGAATTTGCAGTAAAAGATTGTCAGGGGTGGGGGCGGGGCGGCTTAAACTAGTTTTACTGGATGCAAACCCTCGCACCCAGGTTTTGCAGAGACACCAAACATTTATCTGGCTGTTTGGTCCGCATGTAAAGTCTGCATATCTTTAAGAACTTAAGTCTGTGTTTTTTGTTCATTTTGTAATTTTTGAAAGTAGATTTCTGCTTAAGGCGATGCTAGGCCGCATGGCCGGTGTTGCACATTTCATTACTGGTCATGAACAGGCCCTAGCAAGGTCTGCTATTTTCATTTCTTTAGTATATGCCTTGCTTCCAAAGAATCTATCTTTTCAGAAATTATAATTATACATGCCAAAGCTTCTGTTAAAATTACACCAAATAAGGTTATATAAAGGTTGAGAATGTTACGACTTTTAAAGTCTAGAACAGACTGGACTTGATTGAAACTAACAAACGTGAAATTGATGAACTTTTATAAGCTTTAATTTTCAGTTATTTATATTCAGTATTTAGTTTTTTTTGAGTGTGTATAGCTGGAGAAAAAGAAATAGAAGCACAATAGTAATGTCTGAAAAACTGAAAAAAAAAGAATGAAAATCATCTTTCGAAGGTTGACTGTCTCAGTTTCGGTGATCATAGTATTATAATAAAATGATTCCTTCGGAATTAAAACAGTCGGCGTTTTGTTTGCTATTTTTCGAAATCTTCCCTAGCTTATCAGCTATGTCTTCGTTCCATGATGAATCTCATCGTGTGAGCCAGTCAGTAATGTAGATGAGAAAACAAGCAGTAGACAGAAAGAAAGAATGAATGGTTAAACCAGAACAAATATACATAACAGGAAGTCTCTTTGTTGATGCTAAAACACCTGAAACATTAATGAAAAAATCGGAGCTAGGTATCAACATCCGTAATTTCTGTTTTGCTACAAATATTCCTAAGGTGCTGCAGACTGTTGATTTTTTTTATCAGACTGTGCATTGCGCTAGCTGATCAAAATTCTAACTATTTGCCAATCCTGTAAGCTGTTTGTTCCAATGATACTGTTCATACAATAAAATAGATAATAAACAGTCCGTTAGCAAACAGTAGCAGTGTTTTATTGCAAGGATCTAAGACTATATTTCCCCGAATTTTCTTCTTCTTTTTAAATAGCCATCAACTTAAAAATGGTTGATATCAAAATCTGAAATTATGATAACCACCGTCAGTGCAAAAATAAAACATAGTTATACAGTCCATCACTCTCCCCTTTATTTACTTCCAAATCGTGGAAGTAATTAGGTGTATTTGATATGTGTGCTTATCAGACTTTAACAGCTGTTTGCTGGGGAAAGTGAAGTACTGTATAAAGGTGAAGGTTTCCTGTAGCATTTACTGCTGGGTCGACAGAGAGTTTTCCAGTCACCGTCTGGCCGAATGGCAATTCGAACTCGCGACCTTTTGCACCATATCAAAGCGACTCAAACCACTCGACCATACGCCTGTCTAGAAAAACAATTAGTGTTATAGATATCATACATCCACGCACTGTCTGATATCAAGAAACTTGCCACAGTATACATATTCTTAATTATATTTTAACAGTATTGCAAAGATTTGAAAGATTCCCAGAAAGTACCGAATTATCGGTATTTCCAACTTACAGCCTGAAATCATACAGAGCAGTGGGAGCACCCCATTTTTATATAAATATCTTCAACATTTAAGTCATTAAATGACAAACCTTTATGCCTAACATATGCATATAGCCTCGAAATAAGTCACACAAGTATGTGTCCCTGGTTAAAATTGCAATGCATTTTCAATAAGTTGATCGTTTCCTGTGTTTCTGCATTTTAAATCAGTTTTGGATATATAGGTCAGTGACTGCAACGTCTCTGAGAAATTTCAAAATACCATAGAAACGTAAATATCTTTTATTCACCGCTCCTGGACTGGATATAGTATGATTACACGGCCTTTTACGGTACAGCAGCCATTTAGTATTCGGATTACTTTAGACCGACCAAAGCAAATTCATCAATTTAAGTTTCTGAAACCTCAGAAGTACCTCCGCTTATAATATTTTCTCATACAATGCGACCTTTCTCAGTGGGAAGGCAAAATATTTTGCTTTACGGATGAAATAGCTACCGAAAATTATTTTAAATGTACACTTTATATGCATTTCTTTCATTAAACAGTCAAACCATTAACGTTGTACATGACTTAAAGGTTTTGTGACCATAAACTGTTTCATGCCAAAGACAGAAGATTCCTAAATATACTCTACCACATAACCAAGTTTGATTCCTATGAACTTAGAATACAAATGTGACGTTTGCCTGTAATGTCTTGTTAAACAAAACATTAAGGAATCTGAGTTTTATGATGACTTTGTTGATAAAAAAAAGAAAAAATGTTTTCAGATAAATTCAACAAGATTAGTAACAGGATGTAAGAGAAACTATATATTCCTACTTTTTAACAAAAAATAGTTTTAGAGCCATACTATCCTCTTTAATTGAAAGACGGAGGTCGGGTCTAGGTCACATTGACGGCCCCACCTGAAGTTTTTATTAGTGGGTTACTTCTTCTTCCATCTATCTCTTTTCTGTTACATTTCTGTATATCCTTCAATGTCCACCTTGCTAAACTAGATGTGGCCAGACAACCTTAGTGCCTGTTTCCTTGACTAGGGTCGGAGGTTCGCCGGATTTTTCAATGTCTATTGCTGCTTAGATCTTTCTGTGAATCTCCTTATTAGTTACATGATCTTTTTACGAGATGTTCAGTAATCTTCAGTAGCACCTCATCTCATTTATAAAAAGTGCACTACTAAAAAATGTAAAGTTTTAAATGTCGTATGGCAACTTTGGTTGCAAAGGCAACCATTCGCAAAATCTGACGTCTCCACAGAAACTAGCGAGGAAAGGTTCGCCAAATGTCATGGTAAACATTTGTTTAGTTCATGTAGCTAAACCAGTGGCAGTCCGAAATTCAAATCCATTGTGGTGAAAAACGTTCCAAAGACTTCTTCTCCAAACCCAATAGACCGATTTGGCTGATTTGACCGATTTTGCAGGAGCATATGGGGCACTGCCATGTTAAAAAAGCTAAACTCCTTTCGGGTCTATGAATGGCTGGGGTAAGTTTGGGAAATATAACGTTACATTTTAAATGCACGGAGACTTTGAGCTAGGTTGCTAATTTTAGTAGTTGGAAAATATGTATTTATAACAGTTATGAAGATTTATGAAAAAACATGACATTTTTGGTTGTTATGGTAACTTAGGGGATGCAAAGGCTTTGTCGTTGTCGTCTATCATCCCCAGTATCAAAAGCGGATATCTCTGAAGCTTGTCGGTCATTTTTACCAGATTTCATATCCAACACCCCTCTGATAATAAACTAATTGTATTTTCTTTTAGGGCAGATCACATAGGCTTATAACGAGAAATTCTTATCCACACACCAGAAGCTACCTTCCTGAACCTTATGTGTATAAGCATTATTAAAGGCCAGTGCATAAACATTTTGTAATGGCAATGAAACATAAATGTTGTGACAAGTCAGGAAATATTTGTTTCAGTAGTCATGAGCTCAGGGCGGTGTGGGGGGGGGGGACGACTCAAGCCCACATAAGCCCCTTGTTTATGGCTTTGTGGTCACTCGGTACAATGACTTTTCACGTTATGTCCTGTTTTGGTGTGTTTGTTATTTCTGATTTGGCATTATGGTCACCTGTAGGGTCTTATATATTAAAAGAGAAGAAGCCAGATAACTCTGGGCAAAACGGACGTGAACTACATAAATGCATGGTTTGTGTAACTGGACATCTGTCCAACCCGAATTTATCATAGTGAATATTTGCTGGGTCCGTCGGAATTAAGAACGAAAAGTGCTCAAGTTTGTATGTTTAGTTCAGTACGTTCAGTATATTTAAATTTGTACATGTGCAGGAAAAATGAATTACATGTGAACTTTCATAGAGATATAATTAATTTGAACAGGATTACATTGTTTCAAACATACTCATTTCGGGCAAAAGTTTTGTTATTTATGATATATACCTGCTTCTGATGGATACATGTCTTCTCATGGACTCGTTTCTATGGTTTGCCGGGGACTATAATTAAATTGATTTACTCTTTTGGAGAAGAAGGTTGGAAAAACAGCATTTTTGTATCAGGAAACGTAGTTCTTCGCGCTAAATAAAATTTTGGACAGGAAAAGGGTAATTTTTTTCAAGTTCTTATTTTCTCAGCGGTCACGGAGAAATTGCTTCCCAACTTGTTATATTAAAAACCATGTCATGACACTGCAAGGTTTACTTACAAATAGTGTGGACTAGCATTTGTATATTCAAATATTGACAGACTTGTAAAGTCGTTTTGAACATTTGGCTGTTGATTTTCGTACACGAATTCAACTAGATTTTTTTCTAATTTTTGCTACGAGTGGTAGTATAAGACAAGGTTCGGTTTTATAGTCAAAATTAAAAAATCACACCAGCTTGATAATTTGACATGCCATCAGACGGTCAATTGCAGCTTCCGATTGCAAACCCGAATTTCTCACAAAAGCAGGAATATTATAATAAGGGCCACGATTCAACGGGAAAACATCATAAACTCCTTTCACATATTTCAGTTTTGTCTGTTATAGACAGTTTTTATTTTTTTTACTATATTTCAACCTTTTATCCTTGTCTCTTTTGACAGCTTGTAGCAATTTAAGACATGGAGTAATTGAAATCAACTTCTTCCATGGGTTTCAATAGATTTATCCTAGACTTTGCATTATAATTTGTATCCTTTGTAAGGAATTGGATTTTGAGTAAGATCACTACCGATACCAATAACAGTGACTCTTGCAAGAGCTAATTATTTACTCAGAGGTAAAAGAAAGTATACACTTTTTGAATGCTCATTCTACTAATTTGTCACTGCTTAGGCCTAAACTTCTGCATCCTTTACTTTTACTTAAAATGAACTAATGTGGTACAGTAAAATAATTCATTGAAGCGCTTGACTAGCCGTACTGTACGTATATGCCGGTTTTGCACGTTTTCTACGTGCAGCAAAATGGCTACTACGGTTGTGCTGTTGATATACATTCGAAATATCGGTTCTAAACAAATCACGTTTGCATTTCTTTTGCACGATGAGAAAGCTTTCTGTTGCAAGGGGAAATCATACACATAGAGGCAAAAGAAAATATACATTTTTAAATGTTCATATTTTTCTCATTATTCGCTGCTCAGGTCTGAAATTCCGCATGATGCATCTTTCCTTAAAGTACATTACTGTGGTATAGAAATTACTTAATGTCTTGCTTGACTAGCGACACTATACGGACATGTTTACTTTGCCCTTTTTGCTCGTGCATCATATTATTAAATACGATTTTTCAGTAAAATTAGTATTTGAATTTTCGTTTTTTTTGTATGTTTTTTTAACAAACCACAATGTATGAGTTTCCTTTACATGACGACAATGCTTTGACTGCAGACAAAAGTCGTTACAGGCTGATGGCTCAAAGCGGTTCGCGACTGGCTTAATTAAATACACTAGAACCACGACTGATTGGCGATGAAGTGTAGACTTTCGTTTTCCCCCTTACTACTTTTCTCTCTGTGTATATGATTTCTGTCTGCCACAGAAGGCCTTACCATCATGCAAATGAAACGCAAACGTTGTGGTTTGTTTAGAATTACAACCAAAATATCAGGCACACATTTACAGCAAACTCGTATTGTACATGTTGCTGCACGTGAAAAACGTGCAAAACTGGCATGTACGTTTAGTGCTCTAGTCAAGAGTTTCATTAAGTAATTTTACTATGTCACAATGATGAACTTTGAGTTCAAATTTCAGAAATGAGTAGAACATATGCATTCAAAACGTGTATATTTTCTTTTGCCTCTGAGTATATATTGTTTTATAATGTCAGTATATATTATCCTAATCAACTGATATTTCTCAGATACATTGGCTTGATGCGCGAAATACAAAGGTACGATAATGAAAGACGTAATATTTGGTCATGAGTTACCGCCCCTGATAAACATTCTACAGTTTCTATAGGCAATAAGTGTCGAAATAAGTAATTGTATAATAAATGTAAAAATTTATTTCCGTTTGGGATGAAAGTTGTTCAGTAGTTTTATTACAGTAAAATAAACAATAAGATTTATTATTGAGTGCCTGGCTTTATTCAACTACTTGTATGGATTATCACCTCTGAAATGCACAATTTATATGGAAAATAGTCAAAAACATACTTTACCTTTTATAACTTTTACTTCTGGTATCCAGTTCCTATAAAAAATCAAATAAAAGTTATCTTCCCTTCTATGAAAGATTTAGATATATGGCATAGTCACCTACATGAGTTAGTGCCCTTGACTAGAGAGTTTGGATGAATAAATGGGGGTCAGGTAATTTTAAGGGTTTTTTTTTCTCCGACGAGACGATGACCTCTTGTTTCTATTTTATTGTAATACAACATTTGTATTACAGATTCAATGAAAATTTATTGTTTGAAAATATCTCCAATTTTGAATACTATGTGAATATGCATTAAATTTTGCAAACGTTTTAGCCATCCAAATGGAATTCAAAATGGAATTTGCGGATACACAAGTTTGTTTTACTTCATCAGCGTATGTTTAAATATTTTGGTTATTCCTCCATGTTTAAAAAAAACGGCAGTCTAACATTTGTCAGTGAAGAAATATTTTTTCTTTGTGTGTCTTAATGAAAGTTGCAACTTTTATGCTCTTAAAGTATATATAGGTACAAGTGTATGTAGGTACATCTTTGAAATGCAATACCTCAAATAGCAAACAGTAAGTTCCAGTTTTTATTATTATGCCTTCCAAAATGGGGTCTTCTCTTAAAGGAAGGAGGTTGCTTCTACAGGAGCGAATTCTGCCTTTAAAGGAGTTGACACCCACCCCCACCAACACTCCTATTAAAAATACAAGCAAATTTAAAATGGCAGAGTTGCTTTCCCTGAAGTATTCCCATTCACCTTAAACAATATTGTATTCACAAATATACATAATAGTATATGGTACATGACCTAATAGTTTAAATCATCTCCTGACTCTTTTTGTTGCGACCACTGTTATTCCAGAATGCGATGGAGTATGACTTTTATTAGACTGTATTCACAACAATGAGTGTGACTGCGATAAAAGTTTAGATTACAATGAGATCATTTGCATCCAACTATGTTTATTTTGCAGTCAGATGATACATGGATTGCAAAATTGAATACAAACCTCTGACTATATATATGGTGCCAAGTTAAGCTGTATAGATATTGATTTCAGCTCGATGAATTTGATCAATACCACTTGCAAAAGTTTGGCAAACGCAAGCTATATATTGTGCTTTGTACTGATAGAAAGTCGTCTCTTTCGGCTTTTCCCTAGGATTCTAAGCCATACAAAGACGTGCCCAATTGTATATTAACATATTTCTGCAATCGTTTCCACAGAAGGTGACAAATTCTAGATTGACTTATCTCTGCAATCGCTTCCTGTGACAAATTCTATATTGACATGTCCCTGCTGCTGTTTTCACAGAAGACAGTCACAGAGATATGTCATTATAGCATTTGTCACTTTAGTTCACAGAAAGCATGCAGAGATATGTCAATATAGAATTTGTCCTTATGTTTACAGAAAGATGTCAATATAGAAATTGTCACTTGAGTTCACAGAAAGCAAATGCTGAGATATGTCAATATAGGATTTGTCCTTATGTTCACAGAAAGATGATAATATAGAAATTGTCACTTTAGTTCACAGAAAGCAAATGCTGAGATATGTCAATATAGGATTTGTGCTTATGTTCACAGAAAGATGATAATATAGAAATTGTCACTTTAGTTCACAGAAAGCAAATGCTGAGATATGTCAATATAGAATTTGTCCTTATGTTCACAGAAAGATGATAATATAGAAATTGTCACTTTAGTTCACAGAAAGCAAATGCTGAGATATGTCAATATAGGATTTGTGCTTAAGTTCACAGAAAGATGATAATATAGAAATTGTCACTTTAGTTCACAGAAAGCAATTGCTGAGATATGTCAATATAGAATTTGTCCTTATGTTCACAGAAAGATGATAATATAGAAATTGTCACTTTAGTTCACAGAAAGCAAATGCTGAGATATGTCAATATAGGATTTGTGCTTATGTTCACAGAAAGATGATAATATAGAAATTGTCACTTTAGTTCACAGAAAGCAAATGCTGAGATATGTCAATATAGGATTTGTGCTTATGTTCACAGAAAGATGATAATATAGAAATTGTCACTTTAGTCCACAGAAAGCAAATGCTGAGATATGTCAATAGAAATTTTCACTTTAGTTCACAGAAAGCAAATGCTGAGATATGTCAATATAGGATTTGTCCTTATGTTCACAGAAAGATGATAATATAGAAATTGTCACTCTAGTTCACAGAAAGCAATTGCAGAGATATGTCAATATAGACTTTATCCCTTAAGTGTTATTTCTTGTTGCAATGTTCCTATCACTAGTTTAGCTTCACTGGAAATGTCCATGCAGAGATATGTCATGGGCTTTGTCACTTGAGCTTACAGAAAGCAATTGCAGAGATAAGTCAATATAGAATTAATTCCTTAAGTTTTGCTTTAGTGTTGTCATTTTTTGTTGAAATCTTCCTATCACTAGTTTAGTTTCACTGGAAATGTCGATGTTGGGTTCTTTCTTTGATAACTTCATTTCCTGTGGCTATTGTGCAACTAAACTGTTACGTAGTCCCATTTATGCATTCTAAATGTTGATATAAATAGCTAGAAACAATGACCATGTCGAGACGAGTGTTTGTTCTGATTGACCTACGTTTTAATACTCAAATTCTCTTCACCAGTATCAACAGGCAAACATCCCTTCCTATTAATCGGTGTAGTAGTCACAGTCCAAACGAGTGACACTTTCAGCCGTAACTAAAGGTGTATGCTATGTACATGATGTCACTGTATTTTCTTACACATTTTAAAGTTGCTACAATACTAGCTCAGACCTTTTCAGAGCTAAGGCGTTTTACAAGAGATACAAACCAAAGTAAAGTGTTCAAAAAATCAAAAGGAGCATTGTCTATAGTTTTTCTTAGTCTCTATTTAAACTCTTCATTATCAAAACTTATAGATGGTTAGTTGTCAGTGTCTACAAAAAGACATTGATGCCTAACCTATTTATCACTTTTGATATTGATGCCTAAACTATTTACTGTATTAATCCTAATAAACGTCCCAGCTCTAATAAACGCCCCCTGCTCTTTTGCGGAAAGTATGTTATTTGAACTTGCACGAATTCCTGTTTGCTTCACTGGATAAGTATCTCTTTGAACTTGGGTCTACTATTAAAGGAAAAGATTTGCTCCTATACGAGCAAATCCTTTTCTTTAAGAGTTGACCCCTACTGAGATAGGAGGAAAAATAGTAGAGTTAATTCCTTTGAAAGTATACCCATCATCTTAATAGTTTGGCCGTGACAGATTCACTACACTTTAGACTCTAAATATCGCCCCTCTTCTTTCGCAGAATTCAACGCCCCCGGGGCGTTTAATAGGATTGATACGGTATTAGTTTTGATGACGCATGGTTTTACATAGAGACTTAAAGAAACGCCATGTATATAATTTCTATAAATATTTTGAGCAGTGCATATTCATTAGTAATGTTGAGAATATATCTTTAATTTCCTTTGATGTTATCTTGTACTGGTATTTCGTATTCCATTGTTCCTTAGTATTTGTCTTTCAGCGCATATTATTCTCACTCACGTGTCTGCTCCGTAAAACATGCAACTATAACAATGCCAACATGCAATACACAGTTTGATAAAGTGAATATTTATACCTTGACTCACACAAATTGAAAACAGTTTTTCTAACAAAACAAAAATATGTAAAAAATATCATTTCATCGTTTGATATAATCTTTCTGGTGGTAGTAAAATCGGATAAGTGAAACGGTAATCATGATACTTTGAAATAAAATCTTACTTAAATCAAGATGGTACATATCAAAATCTATGCAAAACGAACTTAATTTAATTTTTAATCAACCCTTTAAATTTTGACACAAGTTTTAGGAGAAAAGGTCTGAATTTTTCAACTTTAGTCGACGTAATTGAGCGCATTATAAATGCCTAATTTTCTTTTCAACTCGATTGATTTCTCGCTTGGTGGTCTTAGCCAAGTGTGCTCTTAAATTTGTTACTAAAGTGTTTATTTATGCCTCTGTAAAGTACACATCTCTTCTAGTCGATCTGATGACAGGTTGTACATTAAATATTGATAGAATAATATTATCGGCGAATATTACACTAAAAAATGCATAAACTTAAGTGAAAAATGTGCTTCCAACTTTTTGCTCATGGCTTCCGGAGACGAATCAGGAGAACGGTACCTCCGTTTCCTTCGTAACGAAATAAGTTCTGAAAATGCGGTTCGTTTGTAGGAACATATCTAAGACAGGCAATAACAAAAATAGTAGGACATCTAGCAGAGCGTTTGAGTCTGACGTCTGGTTGTGCTGGTGGTCATGCTGATTATGTATACGAGGATATGTCCATTCGCAAGCTGCAGTATTTTTGTTGACAACGTTAGAGAATTTAACATTAAAGCCTTTAAAAGTAGAACTGGAAAACCACTTTTGATTCGACAGTGTTATCATTTTTGTTATGGTTATCTTTTTCACTTATCTTTTATAATCATTATTAGTAATATTTTTGTAAACACGCCCACGGAAATTCATTGCACATTATATTTTCTTAAAGTGCTTTGTTGTACTAACCAATCTTAGCATTTTTTTTCTTCATGTTTGTAGGTCTCATGATATTTGTTCCTCTGCAAATTCTACAACGCCTCTGCTAACTAATACATGTACTACTCGTACCACTCTTCTACTTCTAAATAGTTTTACAGCATGCCACAACAAGAACTCCCCTACTGTTTTTAGATAGTTTTAGAATTTTGATACCAAATTTGCCTTTTTGATATGTAAAATGGTATAATTTTTATTTCAAAGTCAACTGCACAGTTTCTTTTTTATGTCACTGTAGTTTTACAATATGTCACATGTAGTACGCTTTTACTATTTCTCAATAATTTAATTATATGCATGTACCACAATTAAATAAGGCCGTTCCAGCTAATTCTAAGAGTTTTTACAATACTTAAAGAATCAGTACACCCCTTCTAATTCTAAACAGTATACAATGTACCACAGCATAAGCATTGGCGTACTTATGGTGACCCATAATAAAACGTGACTGGTCTGTGTAGAAATGGCGACAGCGGACACACCTAGACTACCATACACACATACACACACACACACTGTCAACAAAAAGGAACCGCTAGGGACGGTCAGCAGTAAGACCAAGAGGCTTTATAACTGCTTTGAACCACCAGTGATTTAATGCAGAGTATAAACGGTTTAGGCCTCTACCTCCCCACTAACACAGAGTGAATTATTGATGACCGTTCCAAGGCGGTGCTTCTGTTGTGATTAGATTTTTTTTAAAAGAGATTTAGTCTCTGATTTTTTTCTTCACTATTGTCATGTTCAGCTATGTGTTTCGTCTTTATTGTTTTCTATTTCCCATTTGGTGTATTAGGCAGGATGAGGAATTTAATTGTGTTGGTTCGTGAATTACCTTCTAATCTACATTAAACTAGTTTTCAAACATAGCACAGAACTAAATGAATCGAGAATAATTATTTGTTTGAGAAAATCTGAAGTTTTTATTGTAAGAATTTCAGTTTGTATTGTCATTAAAAACATGTCGGAGTAAAAGAACACAAGTGGTTATGACCACAGCAGGCCTGACCAAGGATAGCATCGGTCAAGCTCAAATTTTGAGTCGTTTAAAATGACTCTCTACTAACAAGTTAAACTGCACATTTGAAAATGAAAGTGGTGTTACTGCCCCAGAAAGCGTGTCCATTTACATATACCTTGATGTAACTTCCTCGCCGTATGAATAATCTGTTTCAGATTGAAATATAATTTTCACGGCAAGTTCTTAGATTTCATTACACAATGGAAAAATATTTTGTATTGAAAATGTATCCTTCTAGTGGACACATGTTCGTGTGGATAAATCCAAATAAGCCGGCTATCGATTCTTTCAGCGGAAAGCATAAACTTTGTATTGGTATCAAGTTTCGATATTATTTTCAGTGCTCACGATTTTGGAAAGCATTTTCTTTCAATGAGACAATATAACACGCAATATGGCCATTTACGTCGCTTTCTTAACGTCGTATATAGCTTCACTGCTACGAGAAACACTTTTATCTTTTAAGAATATGTCGAAGCCTAAAACCAGGGAGCACATAAAAAAGATCTCAACATTTCCACACATATGGATTTTTGTAATTCTTGCGTCTAGCAAATAACACAGAAGATCTTCCTCTGAATATGACTAAACATAGTACATAAGGGCATAAATTGTTTGCGGCTTGCATGGTGTTGAGAATTCGCTTTAAACATATTTGTATAGTAACTATGTTTTCTTTTTATTAAATTATGAGAATAAGAACAAGCGTCATATTATATACTACTCGAAGTTTTGCATCACCATATATTTTCCATAGGCAAAGTGCTAAATCAACTTATTGCCAAGAGGTATACAAGAAAGGCTTGCCTCTGTTTTGCGTTATGGTTTCTGTAACTCACGCACTTATGTCTCTGAGGACAGGGGCGGGGAGCGGGGGTAGAAAAACGTTTCTAACTGGCGTTTCTGACTGACTATTGGTATTGGCTCTTAACACACCATATGGAAAATCATGCTTAACTAGGCTTTAAAGTTTTACTCTTTGAAAGCCTATATCTAACAAGACGGACGGAACCAAAAGACCAACTTTTCACATTTGTAATTCCAAATGTATACAATTGTAAATCATACAATGTAACCATGTGTTTCATTGCTACTCATATGACTTACACACAGGTGAACTATTATTGCTTTGCATTAGCTTTATGGAAAAGTAAGGTGATGCAAAATTTCTTTAGAACAGTATAATATTATATGAAAGATATTGATTTTCGTTTTGATTTTTTCAAGTGTGTCGACAACAGAATCATCTATTTTAGCCTCATCTTTTTTAGCTATTTTAGCCTATTTCAGCCATCGTCCTGTCCTCTGTTCACAACGCAACATGTCTACTGTTTACAGTCTGCTGTCTAATGCGACATGGACTCTACAGATGCACAAGAACATGTCTAAATGCTGATCGCATAATTCTTAATATATAAACTGTTTCATGCATACTGTGATAATAGCATTGCGCAAGCCCAAATGCATGCGGACATTCCAAATGTTAATTATCTGGGGTAGAGTCGGGTAACTTTGGACAGCGGGTTAATTCGGACATACCGTTGCAAACAGTGAAAATCCAGATGAGACGGCTCATAATCAGGATTTTCATTGTTTGTCCAGTTTTTTTTTGTTTTAATTCCAAACAACTGACACGTAAAGGAAACAATGTAACTGTCCGAATTTACCTGCTGTCCGAAGTTACCCGACTTGACCCTACATTTCACTTCTTAATTCCTACTTACTGGCAGCAAGCTAGACAACTACAGGCTAGATCAACACATTGAGCATAGGACTGCAGTTCTGTCTGACAATAGTGCAACATCTTCAACATTAAAGTTCGACTAGGTCTTTGAAAATTGTAACAAACGTGCATGTCTGTAAATAATTGAATTTAAAATCAATTTGAAAACTGGATTTATGACAAAATCGATCATAAAAATTTTGTGCTCTGTCAAACGTAACAGACTATGCCTACACACCAGACAGATCAATCTAGCTAAACCCACAGTTATCCCTTAAAGCGCCAAAAAGTAAAATTGTTGAATTGGCAAACAGTGTAGATCCAGATGAGGTGGCTCATAATGAGCCACCTCATCTGAATCTACACAGCTTGACCTCTAGTGTTCGAATTCTCAATATGATATCACTTGGACGAGATATTTTTTTGAAATTCTGCAGACGTAAATTTTGTCGTCTGCTTTTTGACGCATTAAGGGTTAACCTGCATGTTATGGGCAAACGAGCTTATTTATATCTATCTTTACATGAACTCCCTTATTTGATCCACATTGTCAAAGCAGATGTTTCCCACTTTACTACTGAACTGGGCCCTGTTGTTCAAAACTTATTATAGGCATATACACGGCCATTTTTGCCGAAAAAAAAGCTCCACACATATGTTCAGCAATAAATATTAGCACACTTGATCTTATTTGTTCTCGAAGACTTAATCCTAAGCTAATGATTTCGTTAAGCTGACACTGCGTTGAACAACTGGGTCGGGTGATATGGGACATCCGATACGGTCTTCTTCCACGCAATGCAATATTACGTCATTTCTGGTGGACGAAGATTCTTAAAAATTAAATGCAAAAAATATTCCAAGACTAGTGAAAAGCCTGGCTTCGCGGTACGGATGTACTAACCTTTAACACACGAACCAGGCGGTGCACCCTTACAGCCAAACACCGTTTTTTTTTTTTTTTTTCTCGTTTTTTTTCATCAGACTAGGCTGCCTCATAAAGTGTACAGAACACTTTTATGAGGTTTTTACAGTTCCTAATAGGTGTTATTGATCATGTAGAACCCACACTATTGGCTGATACAGTAGATAACAGTGATGTTGTGTCTGCAGAACTGTTTGATCGAAGAATTGCTCCGAGACAGTCTGTATGCAATATGTATATATCTCAGCACTATGCCATGACTTCGCACTAACCGAATTTGTTGGGACAAAAGGCCCAAGCCGGAAAGTATCTACTAATATTACATTTAATGAGTTTGAGATCTCTACCAATTAAAACGCTAAAAATTTGAGAAAGATACATTTAACAGTGAGAGCAAATCGAGAATATGAATAAATAAATAGCGAATTCTGAGTTTGTAGCTGGGTGCCTACAAATGTCGAATTATTTGGTACTTGAGTACCATGAAGTAGCAGTTGCTATTATATTTGCCCGTGACTCTTGATGCAGGCTTATTCAAATTTTGAACAAAAAGAAACTATATGCATTTCCCCTGGAAATACCATATTGGAACAATTTAAAGTTTAAACCCCCTTATCAGCAAATTAACAGAGCAGAGATACTTGGCTAAACTTTCAGATTTTGCTTTATTCACACAGTTCATAATAAGCAGGAACTGATAGAATCAAATTCCATATCCCACCCACAACATTTAATGGGGAAAAGAATAAAACCAACTCGAAACAGCATTACATGTAAGACAACACATTGTGAATTAAAATTTTCCGTAAAATTTTGCTACGACGGTTTCCTGAGTATAGCCTTGCAAATGTCATAAATGTACTTAGTAAGCAAAGTTTTCTACTGGGGCTGTATTCATAAAACAACTTAAGTGGTTGCTGTTCTGTTGCTAAGGGTGAATTTCTTTGAAGGCGATTCCCTACAACTATGAAATTTGGACTGGAAGAACAGTCTTTGTAAGACTGTTCCTCCAGAGCAAATTTCATAGTTGTAGGGAATCTCCTTCAAAGAAATTTAGCCTTAGCAACAGCATAGCAACCACTTAAGTCGTTTTATGAATATGGCCCCAGTATTCGAAGACTAATACTTGTATTTAATAATTTTCAGAGAATTTGGGAAAGATTTCCTTTTTTCACAATCCAAAATATTGCGAGACTCTATAACTATCTTTGGTAAACGTAATAGAGGAGTGTTAAGACTGCATATAAGGCAGGTCTTTCGCACGGGCCGAAATGGCAGAACTGCTTAGGAACGTCCAGTGCAGCATTCTACATTCTAATATTGAATCTGATCTTGAGAACAGATTCAATATTAAAATGTGGAACTCTGCATATCACGCTTTTGACAAATCGACAATCTTAATTCACTGTTTTGCTTCAAAGTATGAGGAGTCTGATGGCTTATCTTGATAATAACTTGTCACCTTGGCGTGTGGATTGCTTGTGTTGGTCCATCGATTACTAACTTTGCAGCGCATTGGGTTTTAATAAAACTTTGAATAGTTATCAGTCGCAAATATTTTTTTTTTATTTTTGAAAACATTCGTACTATTAATATCCCTCAGTAATTGAACAGACAATTGGTGTTAAACATTTTCGTCTTTCAATTTACCTAGCGCCAGCCCCAGCCAATATCTTAAAAACCTAGCGTATGGCAAATTATTTTCTAAACTTATAACATATCATTTTCAAAAATAGCTGTCAATTTAGCCAATAAAAATAATATTTTCATAAGGTTAAGATATTAACCAAATCATGATTAGTCTACGCCGAGCCTCTAGTACAGAGGATCAACCATTAAGTATCTCCAGTTGTATCAGATATTAGAAATTTTGTTGAGTTTTATCGCGTATCTTATTTTTAAGATGGTATATTAATTCATCCACAGAATAAGTCATATTTTCTGATCGTATCTCAGCCCACCCATGTTGAAAAATGAAATGAGGTACAATGCAGGGATGCTGAAACGGGATGTTGTCAAGAAGAATAATCAAAAATGCTTTTGAAAGCCTCCACACTCGCATATTCATTATATATTATTTCCGAGGAATAGCATAAATGCTACAATAAAATGCTTCACTCACAAAGTTTAATAAACTTCCAGTTAAAATAATGTTTCATCTGGCAAACATTTCTCAAAACTAGGCATTTTCTCTTGTAACCTGTTGTTTTTCGCTAATGGAATATTTTGCTCATGCTTATGGACTTATCCATTCATTATTTGTTGGTTTGTTTTGCAAGAGGTCAAAAAGCAACCATTTTAGATCTCGATCAGGTTACTCCTTCTCAGGATCTACAATGTTTGCCAAACTATGTCTGCTTGTCCTGAGCAGTTTAAGGTCCCTTTTGTATGAATCCCCTTTTTGAGCCTCTCACAAACTGGCATCAGAAGAGATCTACAGCAGAGCAAAATTGTGTTCATAACGCTTTAATTTGTTCCCTGCTGTGAAAAGATTGCTCCCCAAGATGAATTCGTTTGTAGGATTTCGTATCAACTGTTTCTTGAGTATATAGCACTTGGGTTTATATCGAATATATGAGCTTGCTTATTTTGACATCATATAAAACTATGTTGGAAGTAATGAGCCTGCTAGCACCTGATTTAGATGATTTATGGCAGAGTTCTAGTGAGTTTGTCGGCAAACCAGTAGCCGCCATGATACCGGAAGTAATGACCTCTGCATTTACTGCGGGATGTTCTTTGAAATGGTCAAGTCTTCCGATGTTTGGTATGATTTTATTTTTATTTGTTGCTATATTATTTCTAAACGCTGACATAGTTTTATGTCCTTGATTTCACCTTTTATTTATACTTATTTTTCAAATGGAATCAACGCTATGTCTTGTGAAAATCGTGTTTTTAACTCCTTCCTTGCATCATAAAAAGAGAAGTAGTAGTAGCATTACTATCATTCTTATTTAATACGAATCGACATCAGTTTATTGTAAAAACTTGCAGAACTATGCTATATTTTGCCCACTAGAAATTTCTACTGTTTACGTTGCTTCTGTTCAGACTACCGATTTCTAAAAATGAGTTTGGATAATTTTCAGAAGCAGTTTGAAAATGTTACTATCTTTTATGTTCTTAAAATCATTTATTAAGTTTCAAGAATATACCCTTTAAAACAAATTCACTTACCATGCTCCTCGTATGGAAATTAAAACCCTCATTTTGGATGGATTTTGATAACTATATGCCAAAACTATTCATGTTATTGTCTCACTGTCCCAGAAATATCAGAAGATCTTCCCGTTTATGGAACTATGACATATTTAAGCTACGAAACAATTTTACGGGAATTTGATTTTATCGGTCCCGGGTCTTACTGTCATTTCTGATTTTTTTTACCAACGCTAGGTTTGACATTGCCAGTATAAATCATGAAACTCCTTATTAAATAGATCATTTGAAATTTGTTTGGCAATTGCACTGTCAGTAAACAATTTAACCTTTTTGCATATGTACGACTACTTTATGCTTATAAGTGAAAAATATTTTTACAGCAAAATCAATAGTTTTATTGTTTTCTGTTGATTAAAATTGATGGTACTTTACAGAACCTAGCCGTATGTTTTTCCCTGGCCAAAGTACTCTTAAAATATGTCAACGAAACATTAACCCTGCACAAATTTATTCGCAGTCACCTAATAGATGGTTTGGTGTGCAAGCGAAAGATGTGAGCATAATTAGAAAGCGAGACCAGGCCCCGAGGTTATAAAACTTTTTTCATGCTCAACTCAGCTGAGCATGAAACTTTCTCTGCTGATAAATATGAAAATGCCAACTAATGTTGGCATTTTCATATTCATAAGCAGAGAAAATTTCATACTCAGCTAAACCAAGCAAGAAAACAGCTGTACTTATCAGTAATTTGCTATTTATTAGCAGATAAAGTTTCATGCTCAGCTGAGTTGAGCATGAAAAAAGTTTTATAACCTCGGGGCCAGATTCGAAAAAAAGGATATTTTGAAACTTGTCAGTGTTCCTTCTTCCACAGCACTTTTTTCAGATACTGAGTAAGATCTCTCTCTATAGCCATGAAAATGAACGACCTTCATACAAGTTGGTTAAATTTATTGGAATTTGAAACTTGATCAGCTCATACATTAATCATACCCTCTGGAAGAAATTACAGTTATTAATTAAGAAAACCATCAACTGTCTCAGTGCCATGGTCGCCTTTCTTGCAGCTGGTATAAAGTGTCGCTTCTTCACAGTTCCTGCAACTTTACTTCATTGTCTGGAATTGATTTTCAATTCATTGCCATATTGTTTTTCAAAAATTAATTTCAATTGTCAAATCTACTCAGAGAATGATAACACGTTTCTTGTTTATTGGTTTGTAGACCTTGAATTCCAGAAAGCTTGTCTTGAATGAAAATCTTGAATTCTTGCTGTCATAGTGTGTATTTCAGATATAAATAAAGAGGGCCCAATAATTTTTTGCTACGGCCCGTTACAAGGTGCGATTCTAGCAATATGGTCATAGTTTACGATCGTCGGCGCAACGAAGTCCAGCTAGTGACTGTCTTGAATTTTAAGCTCGGGAGACGCGCTCTCTAAACCTACGTTTTCTCAATGTATTATTCCATCCAAAAATGCACTTATTCCATCTTTCAAACAGATCTTCTTCTTCTTGCAGTGTCTTAGCAAGGAGTGTGCTGCTATTGTGGCAATTTTGGGGTATCTGCAAGAGTTCGTAACTCTGTCCATCTCTCCGAAATATATATTGATATATTATATGCAACTATGTGGTACTACGCGAACTCGATCTTTCAGTGTTCGTTCGGAGCCGGAATATGCTGTGACAACATATGGTTCCCCTATCACTCACAATATATCCCGAACGCGGATTTTTCAGTCGACCACTATTAACATTAAAAGAAAGTGTTATCGTCTTCAATGACCTTCCAGAAAGGCTCGGTTTGGGTTGCTGAGTGGCCACCTTTTGGGAACAAGCTGCTCACTCGGTTGGCCATATGTTCTCTGTATCTTGATTATTTGTAATCTTAGTTGTTTCCAACTACGGTTTGAGGGCTGGATTTGGATTTTGATTGTTTCAGTTCCTGGTCTTTGCATACTTTTACTTCCACTTGCAACAGTTTAGTAGAATGCCCTCGCCGACTATGTTGGTTGTAACTGTTGGTTTGATACAGCATTTGGATGTCTGTTAGCCTGGTTCCAAAGTAGTTTGTCCAGCTATATCTGTAATGGAAGAAGAAAAAATTTTGAAGATCCAAGTTAGAAAGAGAATTTTAAAAGCCACGAATAATAATATCACATCTAAAAATACGTTGTGTAATGATTTTAATTCATTAATTCATGTTGATAGAATCGCTTAGGGTAGAGTCGAGTAGCTTCGCAAATCGGGTAAATTCGGATATATCATTGCAAACAGTAAAAATCCAGACGAGTAATGAGCCGTCTCATCAAGATTTTCACTGTTTGCCTAGTTAATTTTGTTTTAATTCCAAACAACTGACATATAAAGGAAATACTGTCACTGTCCCAATTTACCCGCTGTCCGAATTTACACGACTTTACCCTAATTATTCGTTACTTTTGAACCAGTCCGACTTGTTTTCGATGTGATTTGCTATATTGCTTTACTTTTGTTGGTTAAACAGTGGTTTCAGTCTGACTGTTTCAGTTTTAATTTTGAAATTCACCTTTCAAATTGTTTTAGTCCCTGTCATACTTCATTTAATTTACTTTTTGGTCCACCTGCCTTAACTCGAACCACCTCTGCGCAACATGTCTAGGGTGGTTGCGAGAATCTCTCATATAAGAATACCTCTCGGAGATCTGTGGAGAATTTTCTCATCCTTGTATTTCGAGGATGGTACCTTATACTTATTCCGGCTGTGTGTCCACATCCTGTAACAGTAACGCCTCAAATATAAACGGTTGGTTGGTAAGTCTGTGTGTCACTCAGTGAATTGACCAGTGCACTGTTCAGTTTCGGTGCACTGGTCAGTTGTGATGTGCCAAACAGACAAACAGCGGCACTTCTGTTTTGGTTCTTCTTGGTTGTTTTATGTGTTGTTTGTTGCTATATTTGTTATTGATATATTGTTTGTGATGTTAAGGCTAGCCCGGTTACCACTAACATTTACATGGCTTCCCCTTATGATGTCGTTGTTGGTGACTAATTTTGTGTTGTCTTTTTTCCGCATGGTGTCTCGGGTAGATCATGGATGAATTGTGTCAGTTCCTGATAATTTTCTTATTTACTTTTCACACGTATTTACTGGAAAGTTACATAAGGACAGTAAAGAAAGGCTTGGTACTGTAATATAAAATCGACTGTCAGATTTGGTTTCACTTGCACCTCAGACATGCATCATGGAAAATAGCTGCCTGTTAATGTTACGGAGGTCAATAATAACGTTTCAAACTGGTTAGTTTTATGCAACACAATTAATACTTGTGCAGAAAGTCTTCAGCGAAAACACCTTTGTTACGGAGGCAGAGATGATATATTAGTGCAAAGCTTTCTTGAATATTCACGAATATTTTGTCGTCATAAATTGATTGACTCCCACAGGCGTTTCTGCAAGCATGTTTTGAAATTTATGATTGGTGGAGTAAATAACTTAACAAAAGCATTAAACTCTACTCCGTGCACGTGAGTACGTTTCAACCAATAACTGTCTGAAGTCGATTAAAGACAGGGCTTTAAATTATTCATGATATAACTTTACCCTGATTAACTATGATAGCTGGGCGTATCCAGACTTCATTTTTGGCGGGAATGGTGGTCCGCGTTTCCCGCTCTTTTGTTTATTTACTTAAATTCTCCTATTTCCAATGACCATCACAAATCATAAATTTGGCAGATAAAAGTACTTCTAATAGCGATCATTATTATGCCTCAAATATAATTTTATGTGAGAAATTTAAAAGTTAATAGTAACATTGAGGGCGTAAATCTTTAAATGGCGAAAGTTCAAATTACAAAATTAAACAGGAGTTCGATCATTATTATGAAACTTCATCGCTAGCAGTTGCAATTACAGTAATTTTACATTCTGCATTTGCCCTGGCGATATTTGCCAGCCAGTGAAATGCCAAGTGTGTCTTTTATTTCCTGTCTTCTTCCTTATTTTCGTGGACTAACCATTATCACTGAAGTAAATGCGACAAAAGGGTAGGCGAAAACGGTTACTAGATCTAGTAGAATAAACTAGAAAAAAAAATACATCCGTTCCATCAAGGACTTGGGGCAAAGCGTGGGATCAGGACAATTAGATGTTTTTAAAATAACTACAACGATATTTTATCACAAAAAAATATTAATACACTAATAGTTCTTTTTGCAAGTTTTTTTGGTTGAGGTTATATTATAAAACATTAAATCGAGACTTAGAAATACTTTTTTGTCAGATTTCTGACCATACATATTAGTTAGAGCGGCTTCAGAATTTCTTTTGGAAGGAAACATAAAAAAAAAAAAAAAAAAAAAAAACAGAAACAAAAAACTGAGATTTTCACGTTTTAGACAAAAAAAAAAAAAAAAAAAGAGTCGAGTTTATTCTCTCAAGACATTGAACATGACATATGAGGAAACACATATTAATAATATATAGCGAAGGTGAAATAAGTTTTAGTAGGTGTGAGGGCCGGGCATTCTTACACAGTATTTTCTTTTCAGTTCAGTTCAGTTCATGTGAATTCCTAAATTAAATCAACGGACAAGCTGACATATACATAAGTACTGAATATGTTCATAAAGGGGGAGAACATGTTGATTACGTAGCCCTTACTTCAAATTTCCTTAATATTTACTATATATTCAATGACAACAAAAACAAAATGAGTGACTAAGACAGTTACGGCTTAAATCTACATATAATCAGAGATTGAACGAAGTCATCATCATACGATTTTCCGACATTAACTGTTAACTCATTCACTAAATTATCAAGGTCAGAGTGCACCGAAACATCGACATTTGCGAAATAGGAAGAATGATGCATGTTGACAAATCGATTCAAAACGATTACAGGCCTGAAGGTTTTTTTTATATGATACGCACTGCACTGCACCGCTGGAGCGACGCTCTGCAGTGGTCAGCAACGACGTGTTGGAATGAGCTTTGATTTATGATCAAGTGCTAAACTTCACAGAAAACCATGCTTGCTTGGCTATACTTGGCGCTGCGAGAAGGTCACTTCCCTCACCCTGTATGCATTGTTTCTTCACTCGAGTTTGCTTCCTTAGCACGAGGGCGAAGTGAAAAGTTGAGGTAGAGAAATGTGACAGAAGGGGCAGTAAAATGTGTCACTTACACGGCCTTCCAGTAGGAGCCGGCCTTTATGGCGACTTGCCTTTTGGTGATAGAGGAGAGTAAAAATGTCCAAACAGCCCCCACCCGCACCTACCGCAAGCACAGTAGGCTCATGCCCTACAATGAGCCAAATTAGTAGGACGCCCGACACGGAAAGTTACCCAGCACCATTGCCCGACCCAATCACCCCATTGTGTAAGTTACGGCATTTCAGGCAATTTTTCATTGTAACTTGGTAAAAATGAACAAACTGAATTGAATATGTTAAGCAGCTGATCTCTTACGAAGTCTTTGTAAGACTTAATGCTAAACTTCACCGACAACCTGGTTTTCACGGTTACATTTCCCATCATGCACATATCGTTGAAATGACGTAGCACTGACGTCGATGCGACGTCACAACGTCGCATCGACGTCAGTGCGACGTCATTTCGACGTCATATGCCCGCTGGATTGTTTCTTAATAAGATACTTAGAAATCAGATAATTAGAAATAAAATATTTAAAATATCTCTGTACTGTAGACTAATTGATATAATACGAACATCTTCACAGTTTACGAATACTGAAACTGTCCAAAATACGTTGGTTTTAGAACAATAAAATTACTTATTCACTCTTGAAATCGCAGTAAGATCGGTCCAAAAACATGGTTTCAGTATTCATAAGAGCTGCCGATAACATTCTGAGGAGAACTGCAATAGAGCTCTGTTTTGGTATTATTTGATGATTCTACCGTCCGACATTAACGTGAGAAATTTAAATTTTCATACGATGTGCACCTCTCTCTCTCTCTCGTCGCAATATTTAGAGTCAATGCCGTTGTTTCTAATCCTTTGCAGTTATAGTGTTCTGTTGGGAAAGTCTGTTACTTTAAGGCTGATTGCACTGTGTCCCAGATGCATAAAATACGCATATCAGAGATTGCAATATTGTTTTCTAGCGAGGCAGTTGTACAAATACTGCTGATCAATGATTTTTGAAAAAATATTCGAAAGATTGTGTAAGTTGTTGGTTTGTTGGTTGTTTTGGGTTTAACGGCCCCTTGAGAATGTATTTCAGTCTGTATCGGGCCGTCTCCCAGAGAGAGGGAAAAAGAAGAGAAATGAAAGAGGAGAGTGAAAATGTCCAAACAACCCCCACCCGCACCTACCGCAAGCACAGTAGGCCCCTGCCCTACAGTGATCCAAATTAGTAGGAAGTCCCGACACTGAAAGTTTCCCAGCACCTTTGCCCGACCCAATCACCCCATTGTGTAAGTTAAGGTGTAAGTTAAGACGTTTCAGGAAAGTTTCCATTGTAACTTGTTTAAAAAATGAAAAACCTGAAGCTGATCTCTTACAATAAAGTAATCTGCCATTAATGTTGTTATTTTGTGTGGGGGTGGTTGGGTGGTGCGATGGTGCTGTGGGTAACTTCCAGTGCCGGGGCGTCCTACTTATTTGAATAATAGTAGGGCAAGGGCCCACTGTGCTTGCAGTAGGTGTGGGTGGGGGTGGTTTGGACATTTTTTCTCTCGTCTATCATTTCTCTCTTCTTTCTCCCTCTCTCTGGGAGACGGCCCGATATAGACTGAAATACTGTCTCAAAGGGCCGTTAAACCCAAAACAATCGATCAATCCATCAATCATGTTATTTTTATTGTTACTAATGCTATTAGTAGTTCATGATTTTTCCATTTTCATTGCTGTTATTATTACTATTATTGTTGTTGTTGCTGTTGTTAGTGTATTAACCACTGTGTTATTATTAATTATGTATCATACTTTTGCCTTATAAGTTCATGAATGAATTCCCTTGGGCTAATTGTGTAGTATAGGCCTACTATAGACTGATTTCAGTCGAAGATGTTAGAAATTCTTTTAGCCATATTATTCATATCTAAATATTTTACTTCTCTTCAAAATTTTATTATATGTCAGACTCCAAATTTGAACATCTTCATATAAGAGAGGCAAGTGAGATTTAATGTAAATTTCTAACATCTCTTGGGCTGACAAAAGTCTAATTGTGTAGCTGTATCGTCACCAGTAGGCAATATATTTGCAGGTCTTAGCCAACGTCTACATGCTGTTTTGACTTTCGACTGATCCCTATGAGTTTTATTTGGATCTTTCTGAATCAAAAACAGCTTTCGTATCTATAAAAATGTATAGTTTTATATCAATTACTAGAAAAGAGCCCGCGCAAGCGCGTAAATATTTCATGATGGTCAAGTTTATATAAAAAAGCGAGTTCTAATTTTTCAATGTAAATGGCCTTAGGCCCAGGTGAAGATATGACCTTTACCATGAATACTCACTAAAGCTTCATTTACCTAATTAGTTGTCTGCATCTACAAACTTTCAGGTAGCAGACTGCATTGTTTCTAAAAAAATCAACTTTTTTCACTTTTTCTTATAGAAAAACATAAGTGACTCAAAAGTTGACATTGCCGTTAAACAGATCAAGGTCATCCCAGGGTCATCATTTATATAAATTTTGTTGAGCTTTTGAGTCCTTGATGCGACATGCTAAGTTTCAAGATCATAGGATTTTGGGCTCTGGGGGAGAATTGGTTGATTTGATGCTTAACGTCCACGGTAAACAGCTAAGTTCATGTCGGGACGGTCAGTTAACCTAACCACACTATTCCTGGGCAGGCTTAGACCTCCTAAGCGGTTAACCAGTACTAAGTGCACGTACTTTCGCCGGTAACTGACAACTGCCCTTCTTGAATCAGCGGAAGGAGAAACGAAAGTATGTGGCCAGACCGGGTATCGAACCCAGGACCTCTGACTTATGTGTCAGGTGCCCTACCGATTGCGCTACGCGGCCCGGCGTGGTTCTGGGGGAGAAGATTTTTGAAATTTTTTACCATAATAAATGTTTGCCATCTTGGTTATGTGATCTGTCCTGAGTATTTTTTTTCTGGAAAAAATTGGGTCCTGGAACGTTTTGGGGGAAAATATTCAAGCCCTCTGAAGACTAAAGGCTTATTTAGCTTCGTTGAATCATTGAAATTGATTTGTCTGCTTCGCTGGAAAAAATGCCCTTTCTTACCTTGCGCATGTGTGTTAACCTTAGACATTTTTAATTTTTGTCTTTTCGAAAGTTCAGTTCAGTTTGAATTCTCCTAACGACGTTCCCCAAGTGGCTCAGCGGTACGTAACCATAGCCGCACACACTTCGCGCCGTGTGTCCGTCCAACTTTTCGAAAGACCATGTGCGTTGAGCTTTATTCTTCAATGGGCGAGTTCGATTGGCTACTCGTATTGACTCTCGTTCTGGAAGAAAATGGGTCGTTTCGAGCCAGGGCCGTCGGGACTATGACCATTTAGTTCTTCATCCGTTTAGACATATGAGCAAAAATACAAAAATAAATCGTTATTTATGGGGAATGACGTACGTTAATGGGTCGGATTTTTGCATTAGAACCTGCTAAATTTGGACTTGCTAAGCAGCGCGCCGATATAACGACGCAGAACCGAAACGACCGGATTAATTTAAAACGTGTATTCGAGTACACGATAATTTCACTCGAACGCACCCATTGTTGACAAAAATCGAAGTTTCTAGAAAAATACTTGGGAGAATTTAAAATGAAAGACGAATTTAATTCCCAAATTCTTTAAATCTACGTGAAACTAAAACACACGCTAACCGAAATTATCAATGATAGCAATATGCGAAAGAACCAGTATAGAAATTACGCTTGAAAATGCCACCAATTTTGCAGTTTATGCGTTACTTCGTTTATTTAGTATTATAGATATCTATGATATATTGAGGAAAGGAACACCGAAAATTATACTGTTCAGCTACTACTATTTTGTTGTATTAGGTTGTGTCCAGTGTTTGCATCCTAGATTAACGTTTACCTTTCGTCTCAGTTTCGTCTTCTTGACAAAGAAAACAACAACAATAAAAGTAATAAAAAATGATAATGATAAACAAATATCAGTAAATAAAGGATACTTGACTGGTTAAATAAAGGAGGCTTCTGGACCGCAAGGGAGATTAGTTTTGTACCTATTGTGTTACCCTCTTGAAATAAAGTCTTTGTTATTATTATTATTATATCTATTAACTCTCATGTGGAACAACACTATATATAAAGTTTCTTGTATCTTGTATGTATTACTATGAATTACACAAGCAGAGCCCAGTTGCTCAAAGCATCGTTAGCTTAACGAAGTCATTAGTCAAGGATTCTTTAAGTCTTACAGTGCACACAAAATCAACTATGGTAATATATTTTTGCTGCACACCTCCTCACATTTTTCAGCAAAAATGTCAGTGTTTTTAGTATAATATGTTTGAAAATCTAACGTCTCGTAAACTAATGACGTCATAACTTTGAATAACTGGACCCAGGAAAAATGTACTAAAACATATACAAACAAGGACGACTAAGATAAGTCTTTACATCCGATCAAAGTCAGTCATGTTAGCATAAACATAAAGGCCCAGGAATGTTGAAAGGACGTAAAAACTGTCGAGTCATCCATCAGCTTGCCATAAATGTTTTTCCTTCTTTTTTGCGAACTTTGTTCGCTTCGTTTAACGCTTTCAAGAAACTTGTTAGTGTCAGCAACCTCTGCATATGAAGCATAGACAAGCATTTCTTCAACCCCACCGGCTGTTGCAGCCAGTTTAGAAAAAACATTTGAGCCTTGAAATAAAATTCCAAACCAATTGTTCCACTTCGAATGAAATAATAAATGGGCCGTGACACGAGAAAACCAACAATATGGTCGTGCGCCATGCGCAAACTCAGATCAGCCTGGACATCCGACAAGTCTGACTAGGCGCTGAAAGGTTAGCTAGGGATCTAAGCTACCTCCGTGCGGACAGCGAAGACTTCGATCAGACCGGGCGGATGCCCAGGCTGATCTGAGTCTGCGCTGAACGCACAATCACTTTCTTGGTTTTCTCACGTCGCGGCTAATATGTTATATGATATGGACTTCGGACAAAACCACAGCCCGATGGTAGCAAATGTGGCATGTGTCTTGTGCACTTTCCAATTCGAGTTAATGTGTCATGTTTCCATATTTCTTTATGACACCGGCTCGAACATTTGCACGATTCATTTGGACTAACGGCCCTTGATAAACGGATTTCTGGTCTTTTTGCCTTGTTTTACATGAGAATATTTTTAAGATACATACTTTACACTTTTGTATTGTTATGTTGTTTTAGTATTACTCTTCTTTATGTGCATGGATAAAGTTTTTCAATGTTTTCCCACCACCTTTAACTTTTTACAATGAGCAACATTTTTGGCTTTCTATATTTGCTTCCCTGTACGCCTGATGAAGCCTTTCTAACATGGTGTCGACGCCCATAGGAAAGACTTTTTTCTAGTGGAAAAAACTTTTTCATTAACCCTCACCGCCCCCCCCCCCGCCCCCTTCGAAAAGGGAGGCAAATATTAAATTAACTTGCTTTCACTAAAATGTACCCATTCCTACGCAATTCAGTGGTCTGCTAGCAAGTCCTCTTTGGAAAAAACTAGAGCATGATTTATTACGTTTTTAACACGCCATAATGAAAAAAAAATTATGACCACGCAATTCGTGCACAGTAAGTAAACCAATGCATTCTACTGAATATATCATTTCTCACTTTTCTTTAACACCATTTTTTATAATTATTTTGATAAATGAATTTGCACTCGAAAACTTGTCAACTAGTTAATGATCTGTCGTTTAATGGTTTCAAATTTGTAAACAAAGGATTGCCTAACATTAGTTGATCTAATACAAAACCTTTTTTTCGAGTTAAAGAAATTTTATTTGAGTGTCAGTAAACCAAATTGTCACCTTACACTTTAAATTGTCTTTTTTGTTTTCTCAAAGAAAAGTTTTCAGATCTTTTGTTATTGTGCAACTACTAGAAAACAAATGCGACGCAAGATTAAAAATGCCACTCTTCGTATGTGTGAACAACGAAGACTCAGATCCGCCTGCGCATTCGCGCAGTCTGAGCAGAGTCTCCGTTGTTCGTTTTATAGATTCCTCATTGACCATTTATCATGAAAGGGAAGACTCTGGTCGAAATGTGCGGACGCGAAAGCTGATTTTAGTCTTCGCTCTTCGCACGTGTTGTAAGATGTATTTTCTTCCCATGCGGTTCAAATAAAGATTTGGGTTTCTCTGTATGGAATTTAAGACAATAATAAAACGGAATGGTATAATTGACACTATCATATCACAGTCATCTGCTATTGTTTTCCTAGTTTAAACTACAGCTAAATATATCTTTCAGTGATCTGAATTGCGCGGTAATGAATGGGTATGCCTCGGCTCATGAAAAAGGATTCCTTCATGGGTCAACAGAATATGACAAAAACATACCCTTGGTTTTTGGAGCTTTTGTTTGAATCTCTTTTACTTAAAAAGTAAAGTTTTATCAAGATCTGTTTTCCATTGATTTCCGTCCCCTTATATCTTTTTAATGGTGTTACGGAAATGTTTTGGGGCTTAAGCCTGTGTTTTTAAGCCATAATGTCTGTATCTCCTTACCCATCGTCTTGTGTATCAAAGAAGAGTTCATACAATGTATTGTTAAATACTTCTATTAAGTTAAAAGTCACTCATTTTTTTTCTCTTTCATCGCTTGCGATGAACAATGTGGAAAAGCCCTGGATAAGTTTGCGTCTCTTTCTCACAGATTCGTACCTAGTCATTAGTAAAAAATATCTTAGTCTCAGTATAGATTCTACCATGTTTTAGTTGGGGTGGTATTCTAAGATAGCCCTTTGCAATTTAAGCAGTTCACAGTATGCAAGCAGCTTTAATATTCCCGCGTACTAAGTAACCGCGAAAAGTAATATCGCGAAAATTAATGCTCATGTTTTGGAGCCGAAACCACGAGATTTTAAACCCGCAAAAATTACTGCGTATACGGTATTAAGAATAACATCTTTTTTTTTTTCAAAACAACACTTGTGTATGGTCATGGCTCTTTCTTTTCTTTTGCTTCGTGTCAAACATACAGTCTTCATTCAGATGACAGGAATACGCAATTTTGTGTTGTATTATCGCCGTTCTTTTTTTCTTTTCCATCATTGTAACAATGTTGAAAATGTTGTTCACGTAAAACAATATGGTTATTCTATGGCTGCTTCAATTTTCTCACCCAAATGATATCTGATTTCGATAAGATGTTAGATTTTTAAACTTTCATGACTGAGCCAACATGCAAGATATGATGCCGCACGGCTTGTGCGAACAGAGAAGACTAAGACCAGGCTGTGCATGCAGTCTGATCACATTTTCCCTTCTCCCATCAATAATATGTGGACTCTAAGTAATCTGTATACCGAAAAATATTAATCCTGAACAGCGTGCACGGATTTGCATGCTGTCTGAGCCTTTACTGTTCTGCACAGGCTGTAAGAAGCGTTCTCTTGCGACGCGCTCATGTTATTTTTCTCTGAACAAGTCCTGTGCAGACCACCTAGCAGGATTGCGTTTTTAAGTTGAATGTTAAATGAGTCAGAACTTGGATTTACTGATATGGATAAATATCTCGAAAAAGGGATAGAAAAAAAATCGTGTAGTAATTTCATGACACCTTGGTAATAATCACCGGTTTGGATGTCTTTTTCTCTGAGCTGGCGGATTCTTGTCTTAATTGCCTCAAATACTAGGACCGATATTTTCCTGAGCAAACAGCACAGACCATGATCGGACTGCTCCTGATTATGGTCAGCACTGTTTTTCATTCCGCCAAAACATTTTTGTCACATCGCCGTAAAGTTGAAATATTTCATTCAAATTTTAGAATAACTGCAGCAATTTGCCATGGCGTCACACTAGAATAATTACGGTAAACAAAAGGAGAGACTGACTCGACCACACATTCTTCAGACCGTCCGGGCCTAACAAAAGAGTAAAAACCCATCCATTTATGTTGTCATTAGCATTGTCTCGGAGGGAGTCAAATTTCGAGAAAAGCATACAAATCGCTATCTCTTTAAACAGTAATGAAAGCATAAAGTGACCAGTAATAGGCCTGGTTGGTTTTGCCATTGTGTCCCTGTGAATTGTAATGAAAAATGAGATCAAGTCCTGTCTGCTAATCCAAACAAGCCCGAAAGAATTAAATAGCTCTATATTTGAGTTATTGAAAAGAAGGGGTGTTTAATAGGTGTTCGGTTTAAGTAGGTGACTGTTAATAAATTCAATGAAATTTACACGGGAATTAGATTTCCGTAAAGGTACTCCATTTTTAATTCGATACAGTTTATTATTAGCAATCATTTGATATGTTTGTGGTTTTTGGGTGTCGTTTAGCATGATTTAAAGAAGTATTCGATTTAAAGTAAAGTTTCTTAAAAGAATTCTGTAAATCATAGTTTGTGGATGAAAATGTGTAAAGATTTAAGTTATAAAACAAGAAACGACATTTAAATTGGGAAATAACATTCTGAAAACTGAAATATGAGATAAGCCATTGTATGCCTTTAAAGACAATTAAATCAAACCCATCTATACAATTTTTAAGCCTGAATTAGGCAGGTATTCTAAAGACGCGGGTCACAACGACTTAATTTCTCTAACATTCGAATGCATGCAGATCCGATCCTCACCAATTATTTACAAAATACAAAATGTAAGGGAACACATGAATAAATACATGTAACTGAAACATATTTCATCTGCTGGAAAAAAGAGAAATGATCAAAATTTGGCGTTTTTGTATGGTTTCGAATTTATCATCAGCGACTTAGTATTTGAATGTTGTAAGTCAAACATGTATATTGGTGGACAAAACGAAACAAATGCGTAAACAGGAATGAGTCTCCCCCATTTCCTAAGTACCTGAATCGGCCAAGCTCATCTGTATCTGCAATCCATAATTGAGCCGCGACGCGAGAAAACCAACAAAGTGGTTGTGCGCCCAGCGCAGACTCAGATCAGCCTGGACATCCGCCTAATCCGCTCAGACTTTTTGCTAAACGCTTAAAGGGTAGCTAAGGGTCAAAGCTAACTCCATGCGGACAGCGAAGATTCTGACCAGACTGGGCGGATGCCCAGGGTGATCTGAGTCTGTGCTGGGCGCACAACCACTTTGTTGGTTTTCTCATGTTGCGGCTCAATTAAATAAGCTGGGGCCATATTGTCTACATCAGAATTTAATTTTTTTTATTTCTTTTGCCACATGAAAGTTTAAAATGGCCGGTGTTAAATCATACCCAGTTTTACGGATGCCCGCGAAAAATCTTTGTCCAAGATTTCCGATAGTTATCTTTTTTGTACCTTGTGAGAAACAATAGTATACAATGTACTAAGCACATCCTATAATGATTCCAACATCTCTAGGAGTCTGGTATTTATTGCATTTCCTGAATTACATGGGCATATTATATATATTTAGTATTTGAAAATGCATTTCGCCTTCTTTCAGATTCCTATTTAGGTCCAGCTTTTAATAAGTTCTTGTAAACAGTTTTTGCTGTGTATTTCTTGTAATTATCTTTTTTCTGATTGTATTACATGCTCTTACGCCATCTGTGCGTGGCCTGAGTTTTAACTGAATAAAGTTTCTGTTCTGTTTCTGTTCTGTTCGAACTGCAAAGGGGACAATATGACGACCAGTAGTACACCTTACTTAGAAGGGTTATTTCATAAGATTAATCTGGCCCCGAGGTTATAAAAAAAAATGAGCTCAACTCAGTTGAGCATGAAATTTTCTCTGCTGATAATTATGAAAATGCCAACTAATGTTGGTATTTTCATATTCATAAGCAGAGAAAACTTCATACTCAGTCAAACTCAGCAAAGAAACAGCTGAACTTATGAGTAATTTGCTACTTTTTAGCAGATAAAATTTAATGCTCAACTCAGCTGAGCATGAAAAAGTTTTATAACATCGGGGCCAGGTTGTTAATAATGTGTTCAGTTTCAGCAGCAACGTCATCTATTTGCTTTAATTGTTTAGTATGGAGACCCATTGACAGACCGATCACCTACTTGTTGTGTTTGAGTTTACCGAATTTAAAGTTACGTACTGACTGTTCCAAGTTCTGTTGCATTTTTTTTTCTGTACTAGACAGCGTGTGTCTGTTATTGAAAAGGGTTTGTTAGTTTGGTCGTTTGTCTTTTCTTCTTCATTCGGTGTTTTGGATGGGTTCTGCTTAGTGAATTTGGCCTTTCATTTCTATCTTCATTTGTTCAATCCAGAATTCATACAGTAGTTTTCTCAAGTCGGTCTGAATTTTTGATAACAATTATATGGTAGAAATAAACGGGTTATTGAACCAACTTAGAGGTATTACATTTCACATATAATGTGGGCTGTTTGAGCTAAGTCATCAATTATTTTATGATAGCCACCTGTTATAGGATTCTGTAAGCTTGAGTCATTACTTCAGGGTCGGGTAGTCATACCCATCATGTCAAGAGCCTGGTAAAATGATATCCCACGGTCTGTGGGCCCGGAATGTATATACCAGCGTAACAGAGGGCCGTGTGTCCAATTAACATGGACTGCTATTTAATTGTGTTACAATGGCATCATCTATTGTGAAAAAATAATATAGATATTTTATTATTATTTTTTTTTTTAAAAAAAAGGTGTATGGGTATTCGCCATGCTTACAAGGGGAATAGCTTTTGTGACTTTCTGTTTGCTTCTCTGGACCATGAAGCCGTTACAAAATAGGGTCTTCTCTAAAAAAAATCCCAGGGGAAGCAAATTCTTGCCTTTAAGAGTTCATCGTCTTTTAGAAGTTAGACAAAAAAGACTTAAAACCGGAGTTGTTTTTCATGGAAGTTTACTATTTCACCTTTATTGTTAACCCATTGAATTTTTAAGGGACTCTTCAGTCTTTGGTGCGCAGATCGCATGTGCCCAAAGAAATACTTTTACAGTTTGGATATTAAAGCGCATTATAACAACTTGAGGAACCCGGTGAAGGACCTCTGACAGTTTCAATGCAAATTTGCCTATTTTTGACAAATTACTGCACCTTCCATGGGAAGCCAATGTTGATGATTTTAGCATTAATATGTAGACTTATGCATTATAAAGAAGTTTTCATATTGATTTTGAAAAAATATCATGTCTGCAGAATAACTCTTACTGCCTTTTTCAAGGGGGGTAAGTGGAATTTTCGGTCAACCAAAATACATCAAATTTTCGATTTTTCTTATTTACTGAATTTTATTTTGTTAAACATGCTTAAAATAAAGTAAACACTACATCTGTATATAGCATGCAATAGTATGTAAATAAAAAAATATGCTAGCCTGATTCTAAGGTGCGATGGGTCTAATTACCCCACCCACTTTTCCGTTTTTCAGCTGTAGACTATCATTCCCCCCGTGCCTCAGCTTGCCACTCACATATAATATGTATGTTGGCAGTACAGACATACATGCAAAGTGGCTAGCTGAGGCACGGGGGGGAAAGTATCTTTATAAAACTTTTCCTATTTTCCATACATTTAATTATAAAAACATGCGTTTTACACCAAAAATCTGTATATGTGTTTAATAACCGAAAAATTGTTTTTGTGCCAATTATAGGGATTTCCCAGGAATACATTTCAGTAAAAATTTTGAAGCATACCAAAAGTTCATTTTTGACTACTTTTATAGGCAAATTTACATTACAACTGTCAGAGGTCCTTTAGAGATCTAACTGACCAAAGGGAGACGCCTAGCCCGTTGTTTTAACTGCCTGGTGTTGGGTAGTATTGGAAAAGCCCAAAACGCATAAGGTCTTGCTATATGCATGGAGGCATATTTATAAAGATTTTGGCTGACTGGGGATCTTTTTTTTCAGCCAGCGGAAGATACATTTTAAAGCTGACATGATCCACAATTACGCTACAGATATGACAGAAAAGCTAACTCTTGAAAACGAAACTTGTGAACAAAAGTCACGAGCCTCGTTCCGAGTAAACCGGTCTTACGTCATATGCAAACTGTGCGTGTGCAAGTAAATATTACACATGCGCAGTCTGTAGAAATCATCTTCAGTTCCGCCAAGCGACAAATCTGACTTCCGGTATTTCAAAATGCGATCTGCGCGTGCTCGGACCAGCCTGCGCAACTGCGCAGGCTAGTCCGAGCATGCGCAGATCGCATAGGCCCGAAGATACACTTTTTACGGTGTGGGTAATATTTAATTTCTTTTTCCTCCTGCATTTTAATACGAAATAGATACTTTACCATAAGGCGTAAAATTGCGGTGTCATTTGCATGTCTACATTTATATAAAAATGTAATTGTAGCAATTTCTACAAAACCTGAAACCTCATTTTGAAATAAAATCTTCATTTTGTGAATAAGCAATAATAGTATCATTTTCGATAGTGGAATATAAATTTCCCAACATTCCTCTCATGTAAGATCCGAATTATGAAGCTCTCGACCCTTGATTGGCATATTTCGTGATATTAAGTTATTTCGATGAATGGTTCACGGGTTGCTTTAAGAAGCCAAATCATTTATAAAACGTCAATTTTCCGCAAGCATCCTCATATGGCTAGGTTATATTATGATTTTTTTTACATTATGTCTTGATAAAACGCTTCAGCTGGTAGGTTGCGGTGCCACAAACAATAAAATGCTAAATACATAATATCATACTTTTTTTGGCCGTCATATTCCATATATTTGGGTTGGTTGGCTGGTTGCTTTGGGTTTAACGGCTCTTTGAGGCAGTACTTCAGGCTGTATCGAGCCGCGAGGGAGAGAGAAAAGAGATATGATAGGGGTGAGAAAAATGTTCAAAAATCCCCACCCGCACCTACTGCAAGTACCATAGGCCCTTGCCCTGTTACTATCCAGCCACGAGAAGTCACAGAAAATTTACGTTGAGATATCAGTAGGTTTAAATAACAGAAGTTTAAATGTAAATAAAATAGGAAATTAGTCCAAACTATATTCTTTGATATAAGACTGTACTTTGAGATATCGAATGTTGACTGTACTTAATTTTGTGAAATTTTTCGTGCAATTACGGTATTTTTGCCACTGATACTGGATATTATGTTTTGGGTAATAAAATATCTACCTTAGTTTTGAAACGGTGAAAAAAACTGAAGACGATGTGTTTGTCAAAATATCTTATTCTTTCCAGCAGAAATAAAACACCACACAATTTCTGCTCATCATTTCCTTATTTCTTGGAAACCTTGGGTCTCGCTGAGTCCGATCGGCTTGTGCAGATTCGTAATCTGATTTGGGTATGGCTATAGGCCTCTACACACAAGATGCCACTGTATACTAATATGTTCTATATTGTGATTAGGAGGGGCCCCAGTTGTTGCTAGTTGTGGTACTAGTAGTAGTAGTAAAATAAGTAGTACATGTAGTAGGATTTCGCTTTTTAGCAGTCTAGAAAGAATATAAATATCTATTGAACAAAACCATAAATAGGCGTAAATAAATAAATATTTTTTGTAAAAGTTTGTTTCTGTCATATTCATGTAGTACTGAATTGAGCGGCAGTACAATTTTATGCAGTTCCATTCTGTTAATCTTTCTAAAAATGATATAATAACTGCTGTTGCCGATTGCCTGTGATCTTGGCGTTTCTCGGCATAGAGAAAGACAGAAAGTATTTAGATGCCAAGACGTACTATTCTACCGCTTGTGAGCGTTTATGCCCTCAAACCCTGCAACCTGTGCAACCTGAGACTGTTAGAGAACACCGATCTTCCTTATCTTTACCACTATTGCTAGATTAACAGCCAGATTACCGTCTAAATATCTTGATCAGTAAACAAGTGTGCATGCCAAAGTCTGACCACCGGCTCTTTGATGAATTAACGTACGTGATGTAACAAGATAAGGTAAAACCTGGCACTGACCAGTGCATGTTCCAGCACTAGCTGATCAAATAATTTTATGCAACTTTTAATTATGGGCAAACTTGCACCAGTTATTTCATTAAGCTCTTCCTTTGAAGCAAGTGTACCCGTAATCATGGTAATGTGGAAGTTGAATTTAGTGAATTCCGTGCCATAAAGAAGTTTTGTTGTGAAAGAAAAGGTGAACAGGGCAAGCAAGTCTGTAATTTTCATATTTGTTTTCCATCTCAATGGGGGTCAACTCTTTTAGGAGCAAATTCTTTTCTTTCAGAGTATACCTTTTTTCTGAAGGGTTTCGTCGTCCCTGAAAATAAACAGGAAGTCACAAATGTCTCTTGAAAAAAATGACAGAAAAAATGGCTGTGTACCTACATCATGAATGCGCGGATGCCTTCTCACAACGAGGCCTAGATATGGGCTGATCAAGAGAAGCAACGACGAACTGTGCAACTCGAATTTTCTGTGTTTGCAGTGGTAGTACGAAGTTTGGTCGTAAAATAGTTGCGTGAACAACAGCAATATGGCATTATCAAACTACAACATGACACCATTCAAAGAGAATTTTGGATTCGTGGACGAGAATGTATTAGGTAAGGTTAAATATTGCAACATTTTATTAAGTTTTCATAATCCCATAACAGTAAAAGACCCGCTGTCTAGATTCCTCCGTTTAAAAGCAATTTGTTGAACCAGTTTCTAGTTTCTGTCATGAAACTGAAGCTCTTAATTTCATTTGAAGAAAACGAGATATCCATTTATACCACTCCAATAAATATTTTCAACGGAAATTAACGGCATTTACAAGATTCTCACACTACAAATCTAATGTGTGTTTGTCACTTATATGTGTATTTTGAAAAGCAATATGGAAATGTGTGTCTCTCTCGGTCATCTGTAAAGGAAGGCGTAAGAATATCAGATATTCTGAGAACTATATTGTTCCGCGTATGACAGTAAAAATGTCACTTCATAGCTGGGAGAGTTCCGAGATTGTCTGAAGCTGCGATGAAAAATCATTGAAATAATAACCCCCATTAGAGATTAATGAGATTATATCGTGTCATACGCCATTATTTGGACAAACTCTGTGCTGAAATAACTTGTTCAATGTGAAAAAGCAAGTAATATACAAAATAAATCATAGAGCGAGACATTATGGGCCGAGAAGTTATGGACAAAATTGAATCAGGGAGGTTTTATGTCTTCAGCTTCTCCACACATTGTCATGAGAGATTCCGAAGGTTTCTTGTTAATAAAATATCCGTTAATGAATGGCTTTAGCGTCTCGAAAGAAGGATATTGCGAAAAATGTCATCATTAGAACGGCACGCGGGACCGTTAAATCACTCACTTCCGGTGCTGATTAATCCGCCGCGACCAATCCATATGTTTGCCGGGAACTCAATTATTTGTTAAAGGACGCAGAAAAATAGGAATCATGTGCGTTCGTTTGTAGCAGTGGAACTATTCTTTGATTAGAAACTTGATATAATGTCACAAGCCATTCCACTTTGAAAAGTTTAACACCTAAAGGGCCGAAAATGATAAAACAGTTGATTTTGCAAACAGCGCAGAGAGCAAGAGTAGCCTCCTTTTCAGAAGGGTTACGTACTTCAAGGTTAGGAAACAAGGAGTCACAAAAGCTTTTCATTTTGTACTAATTGCGAAAAACACGGATATTTACCCGTAAACCTTAAATTAAATTGTCCCAAAATATACAAATATTACGGTATTCCCCCTTGAAATTCAATATATGCTGAGGAGTCAATTAAACGCATGTCTTTTTGTTCAGTAGAAACGATAGAATTGGAAACTACAGCAGTCTAGAAAACCGAGCGAAATTGCAAGCGTACAATCTAAAGATTATTTCTATGTGTGAGCTACACCAATTTGCCAATTTTGTAATTTCCAGACCAAATCAAAAAGAAATATGACGTTTATTTTGCTTCTGTGAAACTGATACCTTCATTGGCCATGATATTTCCAGAAAATGTCACGTGACCGGATATAATCAAGTTTTCTTTATGCTTGAATCGGCGATAGAATTGTACGAAGTGCAACTGTAGACTTTGATTGGGATGCAAAATGTAAAATACTTCGATTTTTTGTATTTGAAAATTAGACTTTCACATGACAAGTTGTGGAATTGAAGAATATTCATTGAGAGCAACGTTATTGATTGACATGAAACACATAATTCAAGAGAAAGGCTTTTCAAAACTATTACAGGAGTATATTTCTTTCAATTGATCGTTAATATTGCATTTAATTTCTTATGCGATTGTCCTGTACGATAATTAATGTCAATAAGCGGTTTTGGTAACAAGTCTTTCAGAATGTTACTGTGACGTACTCTCGCTGCTGTGAAATAAAACCAGGACAGTTCCTCTCCTCTGATAGGGCTATACAGTTGTTCTTCTTTATTTTTCTTTTACAGAAAATAAACACAAATATGCGCAATTGGCAAACTTGACTTAGACTTTCAAAATAAATAATTGCAAACAAGTTTATATTTGTAGGACACTTCGAGTTGCATTTACTCCTTATTTTCTTCAAATCTTTAAAATTTCTATTTCTTAACGTGAATCGGTACATCGTCAGGCGAAGTATGGGTACACAGCCAGGTCCCGAGGTTATAAAACTTTTTTCATGCTCAACTCAGCTGAGCATGAAATTTTTTTCTGCTCATAAATTTTAAAATGCCAACAATTGTTGGCATTTTAATATTTATGAGCAGAAAAACTAGCCTTCTTGGCTTATCTGAGCCTGAAAAATGCTGAATTTCATGGTATTTTTATATTAATGGGCATTTTAAATTTCATGCTCAGCTGAGTTGAGCATGAAAAAAGTTTTATAACCTCGGGGCCAGGCGATGCAACTTTCCCATTTTCATTTTGCCACCTTCACAGTGGGGATCAACTCTAACAGGAAGGATAAATTCTTTCCTTCAAGAGTTTTGGAAAGGTTTCATCACCCAATTAAACAAACAGGTGGGCACAAAATTTGCATCCTTTGCCAGGAAAAGATGGATATACATTGTATACACATAAACCTTGTACATTTTAATATGGTAGGCTGATAGTTCACACCTGGTTAACTATGTTTTCAAGGATGCTACGCAACGAAAAAGAGTCGTAGTTACCAAACGACCTGGTCATCAGGTCGTTTGGTAACTATGACTCTTTTTCGTTTCGTAACAGCTCTTTTTCGTTTCGTAACAGCCTTGTATATACATAGTTAACCAGGGGTGTAGTTTAACACTACATAATTTTCTTCCAATTTGGGTAAAGAGCTTCAACAGCAGCATATTCACTCCGTGTTTTTGACTCTATACACATGAGTAAGTGTCGTTTGTTCAAACTGAAAATGATAGAAATATTAACCGTAGTATTTTAGAACATTGTGCTTGCTATAGCCTAGCTTTGAATCCGTCCAAAGTGGTACATGGACGAAACTCTTGAAAAGCTGGTTCCCCATCCGTATACGTGTCTCTCACGATATTGGTCCAGCAGTAGGATTGCCTTTACTTAGGGCTGTTGCCTCTGTGACAGCCCCAGTCACCGTAAAAATTGTAAGAATCTGGGACAGATAGGGCTTAACAAACATTGCGGACCCAAACCCAGACCAGATCTACACTGTTTGCCATTCATTTGCATCTTTTACGCGTATCACTGCATTGAAAATCCAAACTGTTCAGTTTTAGGACAGTTACGATCATTATTTCAGTATCCCAATATTTAGAATTTTACGGTAACCGTGACTCTGGCTTGCTTATTTCGTTGTTCATGACTTTCCTTTCTTCAATTCGAAATACACATAGAACCAACATCTATTGCATTTACCCCCTGGGCACACAAGATTGAATCAACCTTGAATCAACCTTGATTCAACGTCATATGACGTTGGATCAAGGTTGATTCAGGGTTGATTCAAGGTTGTGTGCCTGCTGGGAACAGTCTCTGGCAGTGCTTACTTTATCGTCAATACACCAACACTTGTTGGTCACTAAATTTGCTTTTCCAGGTGTATTTCGCGTGGTCTCTGCATGGCTTCTTTAAAAGACATTCACCATCTAGCCAAAATACGCATAGAACCAATGTCTGTTGCATTAATAGTGTCTGGCAATTCTTCTTTCATCGTCAGTTTTCCAACACTTGTTGGTCGCTAAAAACTTGCTTTTCCATGTGTGTTTCGCGTCGTCTCAGGCTTGCTTCTTAAGACATTCAACATCTAGCCAAAATACACATGGAACCATTTAGATAGTCCCTGGCAATTCTTCTGCTATCGTCAAAACTCCAACACGTGTTGGCATTTTCTTGTGTTCATGTTGGCCCTTCTATGATACCTACACATGGAACCATCGTCTCTTGCATTAATAGTCTCTGGCAATTCTTCCCTTATCGTCAATATTCCACCACTTGTTGGTCTGACATCGGTGTTTGATTACTGTTTGCTGCAATGATATATTTATTAACTTTCTGATACTAATCTTAATAAAGTCTTATTTCTAGCAAGACACGGTCTAATTTTGCAGGGAAATAAGGAAATGATTGGGGTCTTCGCTGATTTGAAAACCAATATATCAGCAAGAGAAATGGTTATTGAGACCAAATGAGAATCACCATAGAGTTATTGATGGCTACCGTGAAAAGTGTATGTCTTGGGACGCTATAATTTTTGGGACACTTTAATTCTTAACCTATGGTTTAGTGTAAAGGACCGTACTATTTTCATCTTTGGACTATTTGGTCTATCGGGATGATTGAGCCGCGACACGAGAAAACCAACAAAATGGTTGTGCGCCCAGCACAGACTCAGATCAGCCTGGGCATCCGCCCAGTCTGATCAGAGTCTTCGCTGTCCGCATGGAGGTAGCTTAGACCCTTAGCTACCCTTTAAGCGCTTAGCGAAGAGTCTGGTCAGACTTGGGGGCTGCCCAGGCTGATCTGAGTCTGCGCTGGGCGCACAACCATTTTGTTGATTTTCTCGTGTCGCGGCTCATATATTTTATCAAACATTTGCTGTCTGGCAAACAGTGCAGACCATGATCGGTTTGCTTTGCAGCTTTTGCCCTAATAGCTGCGTGATGACAAACTGTGTCTTAAGGCACGTGCAGACTTGGTCCATGGTCCGTCTTTTGAATGTATTCTCTGCTCTTGAAGGAACTCTTTAAGATTTTTATTGTGTTCAGACCAGCATGCACACATATGCATTTCTGAAAGAAGCACGCTTTTCGCTTACTCTGCAAAGTCAGAATATTGTCTGAAAGAATTGCTTTTATGTCCGCAGGTGCAAAATTGGTCTAGGACATGCCTTATGACAGCACCTAACACTATGCCTCTATTAGTTTTGTCTTGCAGTAGACCCACGGCTCTACCGGTCTTGTCAGGCAACATACTATAACCGATTTTAGCATAGCTGTACTGTGATTTCCGAAGGCCTACGCGATGACGAGCTCGTTTCTTGAAACACATTTGTCCCAATAAAGATAGCAGTGCCAGTCTGATTAGTCTAACTTGCCATGATGGGTCAGCTACCTTGTGGGGCAAACACTACTAATTATGAGACTGAGGAAGTGTGCTGCCCATCAGGGTCCGCAAAATAGATGTGTTGCCTGTTGCCTCTGCGACAGAGCCGCCAATAGCTGTAGCAGGACCAGAGTGTCATTTAACACTGGCTGGTTAAAAGTCCTGTACCAATTTGGAGGCAACGTCAACATGACTGAATTAGTTTATTGGGACGTTAAACCCACTACTCAACTTCATCAACAACAACAAATTATCACTGCCTCATAGTAGGCGCATCATGGGATACCTTTTCTTGAATCAGTAGTAAAACTGCCCAAACCAACTTGCGAGTATGCCTTGCTTAGGATGCGCATTAAACCTGACTTTATCACCGTGCTTGTCAAGTAGAGCTGGTCCGACCATCTTACGTATCCTGTTGCTACAATCATTTGTCTCTATAGACTGTTATATTAACCGAAATTGTCTGAGGATCATGATGGACTAGCCTATGATTTATTTCTTACAGTTCCATTTCTTTTCTATTGATGGGGAACGCGATATGGGGAAATATCATTTTGTGGTCATACTGTGTTACACTACTGTCTCAATTTTATTGGACTCTATTACCCTTCCGTAACCGACCTTGATTGAAGGGGCGACGTTTCATTACTCAGTCGTATGATCTCGGCTCTTATCGTTTTGACTTATGGCATTGGCACCAGAGAGTGATCAAAGTTGAAATCGATTTGTCTGTAATCTTGTTTTTACCACTTTCTCTTGACTTAATTAATCTTGCTAACGCAGCTTCTGCAGGAAAGTCATAAAATATCAAAGACAAGAAAAAAATCTTAGCAAAGAAATTTCCCTGGAAATCTTTAAATTAAGACTAAAATCAGAAGGTTGCAGTTTAACTCTTTCAGCCCCCAGTGACGCAATTAGCAAAATTTTGCAAACAGCGTAGATCCCGATGAGGCGGCTCATGATGAGCCGCCTCATCTAGATCTACACTGTTTGCCCTTTAGTCTTTGAATTCTCAATACAAAAAAGTCTTGGACAAGGCATAATTTTAAAAAAAAGCAGACGTAAATTTAGTCGTCTGCTTTTTGGTACTGAAAGAGTTAAACAGAATCAAAGAGTTACAGTTCCAATTCAGCGAAGGATTCTAGCAAAAAAAAAAAAAAAAACATCCTGTACTAAACTGGGCGATAAAAGTTTGTATAAACTGATATCAGTATTCCTCGTAAAACACGGAATTAAATGACTTGAGAATAATTGTTTGCCTGAGAAAAGTTTAAAGAATATCAGTACTTAATGCCATTGAAAAAGTGGTGGAGCATGGCATGCAATGTTTGCCCTGTTCCTATGCCAATAACGTCATAAATCTGTTACCATTACGAAAAGAAGTCCATATTGATGTCAAAGTGACGTCATTGAAACGTAATTCTGTCAAGGTACTAAGCACAACAGTTAGTTATTCCATAGTTGCTATGGTATCGTATATGTGACGTCACTGGCAAAGAAGCATGGCAAACAGTGTTTGCCATGCTTCACAAATTTTTCAATGGCATTAAGTACTGATTTTCAAACAGAAACTTCAGATTTGCTCAAGTAAATAATTATTCTCAAGTCATTTAAGTCATTGAATTCCTTGTTGTAAGTATTCCCGGTGAAGGATTGTTTTCCTGGTGAATGATTGTCGTTGGACGTATCACCGGTAAACAATTCTGATTCTGATATAAAATACATGTACCACCATATGATGCAAGTGAGGACCACAATGAAAATGAACTTTTAGGCTATTACCCACTGAAAAATTAAAGATCTTATCCCTTTTAATCATGTAACAAACTTCAAAACCAGTTCTGTTGAGGGTCCTGTATCTCTCATTAGCTCAGTTTCAGTTTCTGAACACTGAGTCCCATTTTTATTTCAGTCTTATACATGAGCCACGACACTACAAAACCAACAAAGTGGCATGTGCACCCAGCAAGACTCAGATCAACCTGGGCAGCTGCCCAGTCTGATCAGTCTTTGCTGTGCGCTAAAAGGATAGCTAAGAATCTTCCCTAGCTCCATGCGGACAGCAAAGACTCTGATCTGACTGGGCGGATGCCCAAGCTGATCTGAGTCTTAGTTGGGCGCACATGCCACTTTGTTGGTTTTGTCGTGTCGCGGCTCAGTATCTGAAATTGAGGTTGAAGTTGAAATTGAACAAATCATTTTGACGAAACAAAAAGCCACGCATAGAAATGACAAGGAATGCTTTTCAATGACATGACCAGACTGAATTTAAAGAAAAGGGAAAAATCTGTTCATTTGCAGACATCACTGCACACAAACAGACTCAACTGAACCGGTTCTGCTGTTTTCGTTTCTCTGCTGTGTGTCTTACTCCCAGAAGATCTCCTTTAGAATTCGTTTTATCTTCACTGCAGCTGATGTTAAGTGTTGTGTGGCGGCCATAAAAAGTTTTCACCATAGCAAAGATTAGATTTGGGATCACTGTGCCGATTCTTTGTCAGTTTAAAAGCTTCTCCATATTTCATCATAGTGACTGGTTCTTCTGGATCGTTGGGGTCATTCTGAGTCAGTATAGAGTTCTGCTAACGTTTCTCTGTGTTCCATGCTTCAAGAGGAATTTTTCTTAGAATTTACTGTAAAAAGAGACACCTCATCTGGGACAGAACTGCTTACGAGAAGTTCTAAATTGCACTGCAGAAAACGTATACTAGCATCAGTGTCTGCTCAGCAAGCACGCAACGTTGAATCAGCATTGAATTAACCTTGATTCAACGTCATGGCATTGAATCAAGGTTTAATCAGTGCTGATTCAACCCCGGGATTCAACGCTGTGTGCCCAGTGGGTGGATACTGTTTGCTTATACCGTTTCTCGTGGCGCACCTCCGTAACTATTAGTTGTTTACCGTGGACGTTAAGCATCAAATCAACCAACCAACCTCCGTAGCTTGGCGAGGCACTAAAGATCACTAAACCATTTTACCCATAGACAGCTCTGTCACTCATTGCCATTCTGGTTCACTAAGTTCACGTCATTTCCGTGTCTATACAAAAACTTTATTAGCCTCCATTATCACCGATTTGGATGAATTGTTTTACATAATCGAAGAACAATAGTCTGTATTCTCGCAATAAGACGCCATCTCGCGATACATAACTCTTTATGCTAATGAAGCCCGCTCAGTCTAAGACTCGCTCGATTGTAATGATTCATCTGGAACTTTTATTGTCCGGTAATGGCCAGAACCTCTTATCGTGTCCACTTTAAAGGCAGGAACTTGTTAACCCTCGGCACATACAAGTGACAGAGGCGGTAAAAGAATGCATAACTATCACATTACTGGATCATCAGTAGACGTCTTGAAGCAGTTTCATTGCTGCAAACGGAATCATGGAGAAATAAAGCAAGAGTAATGTCAATGATTATAGCAGTAAAGTCAGGCACGGATTCTAAAAGTCCATAACTGTTGCAAGTATACCAGTTGATACTCAGCGCAGCCCATTCATCCGAACTAGGCTGTTCGGATGAATGGGCTGAGCTGAGTATTAACTGGTACTTGCAACAGGGCTTTGGCCATTCGATTGATTGATTGTTTTTGGTTTAACGGCCCTTTGAGACAGTATTTCAGTCCATTTCGGGCCGTCTCCCAGAGAGAGAGAAAGAGGAGAAATGATAGACGAGAGAAAACATGTCCACACAACCCCCACCCGCACAAACTGCAAGCACAGTAGGCCCTTGTCCTACAATGTTCCAAATCAGTAGGACGCCCTGGCACTGGAAGTTACACACAGCATCATCGCACCACCCGACCACCCCCTTGGCCATTCGAACACACGATTTTGGTATACAGGGGCAAAACGAAGGCATATTTCAAAACTTGGAAACTAATTTCAGCTGCAGAAGTGGGGTCATTATCTGGAACCTTCTGACAAAAAATGAGGCTCCTATCGTTCCTTTTTCCATCTCAGTGCTTTCTAAGCCCGAATTTAAGCCAGATTCAGCAATTTTACTTACAAACATTAGTGTATGACAGCTATCTATAATGAAAGGGAACGGCATGACGGTTACTTAAATGTTTTCTCCCCTTATTGACGACTAAAACGGCGGCGAAAGGGTTAATACCCAGTTGCACATGCGTGCGTGTGTGTATTCTCGTGCGTTCTGAGCTATGCGTTTGATATACTTTTTATTCTTTTATGCGAAAGGCGTGCGGTTTCCTTGATTTAAGGTTAACGGAAAAACTTACAAGGCAGGTAATTCGTACCAAGAAGACTTGTCTCCCGTTGCTTTAGGATATTCTCTTAACCCTTTTTAGCTCGCCTGAACGAAAGTTCAGGAAGAGCTATTGTTGTCACCACGGCGTCGGCGTCAGCGTCAGCGTCCGCGTCCGCGTCAGCGTCCGCGTCGGCGTTCGAATTGGATGTTTTGGTTAAAGTTTTTTTAAAGACCTATATCTCCTTAATCCATGAATGGATTCTTTTGATACTTGCACTGTAGTTAGATATTGGTCCAAAGTTTAACAGGGTACCACCCCCACCCCACTCAGTGACCTTGATGTCAAGGTCATGGACTTAGAAAATTGGGAGTTTTTTTGGACTGGATGTTTTGGTTTAAGTTTTATAAAGCCCAATATCTCCTTAACCCATGGATGGATTCCTCTGATACTTGCACTGAAGTTAGATATTGGTCTAAAGTTTTTGAAGGTACTACCCCCACCCCCATCCCCTCAGTGACCTTGATGTTAAGGTCATGGACTTAGAAAATTGTCTTTTTATTGATTGGATGTTTTGGTTAAAGATTTTTAAAGACACATATCTCCTGAACCCATAGATGAATTCTTTTTATAATTGCACTGTAATACTACCCCAACCCCGCCCAGTGACCTTGATATCAAGGTCAGGGACTTAGGAAATTTTGGTCTTTATTTAAGTTTTGTAATTGCATACTGATTCATAATGCTTTGCAGAGATTTAGTTTATACTTGAACTGATGTTAGACACTTTTTTGAGTTTTTACAAAACACCTTATACTTACCCCACTGGATGACCTTGAAGTCAAGGTCATCGACTTAGAATTTTGTATTAAAGATCTTGGTTAAAGTTTTATATTTATGAAGACATAATTTCACAGTGCCACGATGACAGACTCAGTTGATACTAATACTTGGACTGATGTTAGATAATGGTGGTTGATGGTACAGCTTAGCCTCCACCCCCCCCCCCCCCCTCTCCCCTCAGTTTTTTTTTTACCTCAAGCTCTTGGACTTTGAAATTTTATTTCATTTTTTTTTTATTTTAATTTTATTTTAAGACTTATTTCTGAGATAGCTTTTGTTTATAAATGTGTTTTTATTTTGGACATGCTTGCCTGAAGTTTTATGCATAGCAGTCCACACCACCATAGCGGCTATGTGATGGGCAAGCACCAATTCAGGCGAGCTATGCTGTCAGGCGACAGCTCTTGTTTAACCAATTGGCTGTCCATTCTTATTATTGTGATGGAATTTACAAGTGTTTTTTTTTTTCAGTCATAAAACTGGTTATAGATACGCAACGGGATACGTTGGTTGGTGTTAGTCTTAGATTAGTTGGTTTCTGAAGTGGACGGAATATTCATACTGAATGATTGATTTTAACACTCAGTTTTATTAGCCCCAAAAAATAAGTATGGGTTTGAGTTCTTTTTAAGATATCATTTACAAATCCGTGACCTTATTTGGCCTTGCTCGTCAAGATATTTGAAGAAGTGTCACTGAATAGTTTTTCATTACAATTCTTTAAACATCAATTCAGTAAAAATTATTTGATCTTTTTTCGCCCTAACCAAATTCTTTTTATGTTCCCTTGTCTAAAAGCATTCTAAGTTGCGGATCATTTTTCGATAATTATTGCTTGTTAGAATATTCTTCAAACAAAATTAAAAATAAAACCGAATGAGGTGTTTTGCTTTATGTTGGTAAAACTCGCTGTAAACTGTGCCCATTTCCTTAATAATAGAGAATTGGGTATTAAGTTTCAAACTTTAAGTGACTGATTATTTTGCTTAGAGGGAGTATCAGTCTTAAGTGGACAATGGAAGCATTATATTTTGAAACAGCCTATAATAAGGTTGACTTTATTGACACTAACGGAGACTCTCACAGTCGGGGACGATTGCAGACTGGGGCGAATGATCATGCACTCTGGAGGCTGGTCCTCCTGTAATTACTGTCCGGTTATTAATGTTAACTAGTTTAACGTGCACAGTTAATTGGATCTCGTAGACCGCACAGGTCGTTTTAAATGAGTAAGTTGTATTTTTCTGTCATTACTAAACTTGGTAATTTGTTTCTTCAGTTTTGATCATGATCTGAATCATTATTTGCTTATACCATAAAATTCTAAGTATTGGGACAGAAAGGGCTGAGCCAAAAGTGCAGACACAGATCGGACTGCGCAGTCTGATTAGAGCCTACACTCTTACCATTTCATCTTTTGGACGCATTAGTGCATTGTGAAAAAAGGAACCTGTTTGAAAATTACCGTAATTGTTTTAAGTGTCCAAATTTTTAGAACTTTTACGGTTTTTCATTTTGTTACGAAACGACAGCTGTAACGAAACGAAAAGCGTCATAGATACCAAACGACGTAGTTAGGTCGTTTGGTATCTATGACTTTTTAGCATCGTAACAGCTTTTCCTTTTCAGGTCGTTTGGTATCTATGACCCTTTTTCGTTTCGTTACAGCTCTTTTTCGTTTCGTACCATCCTCGAAAACATAGTTGACCAGGTGTGACACTGTATTAGCTTTAGAGTTTCCTATGACTTTCCGCGAAAAGACTTCATATAATATTTTAAATAAATACATAAATATAATTAACAATGTTGTGTTACTATTATTTTTAAAATTTTGTATATATTTTACAAAATGTATGTGCCTGAAATACTTTGTTGTCGCTCACAGATTGCCTATACAACTTTTACTGAAATGTAAAATCTAATACTACATGTAGTATTAAGTTCTTAGATATTTGATTAAAAGCAGCAACTAAACGAAATGTATTCGTGGATTTAAAGGAAACCTTTTTATTGTGAACATTTTTTTACCTTACATTAATTATACAGAAATCCCGACCAAACTTATACAGGATGCAACTGCACAAACGAGTTATAATCTCACAGCATGAAATGTCAGAAAATGCTTGATTTCATATTTGAAAAAAATGTACAATATTTGAGGGCATAGTAATGTACATAATCATGTTCACGACAAACGTGACAGTTTCCAATACATGCGCTATGAAATTATAATTAAAATGCGAATCTGTTTTCTTCTTCTTCTTCTTTTTTTTTTTTTTTTTTTTAATATTCAATTGCAGTAATGAGTTTTTGTTGTTATGTTTCTCCTTAGTATTTTTGTTGGTGTTGTTATTATAACTATCATTATCATGCTTGTTAGACAAGTTGAATGATTTGCTATGTAAATAAAGTTTATCATTTATTTTTTTACTTATTTTTATTGTTTTTTTTTTAATTTTATTATTGTTATTATTATTATTATTTATTTATTTTTACAAACGTGTGCCTTAACAGTTGGTGGAAATGCAATCGTGTTTCACCGTCGTATCATAGAATTAGGGAAACTCACAAACAGTCTCATCTAGCGACATTATCGAAAATTAGGGAAACGGCCAATCTAGATTATTTAAACGGCCAAACTCTATTATAACTGACTAGTCCATGTGATTTGTTGTCGAAAATGAATGGTTTTAGGTGAATCGGAACATTGTCTGGGAAAGCGAATCTGCGATTTGTATTTTTGCTTCCTCTCTCAATATGGTCCAACTCTTAAAGGAAAGAATTTGCTCCCCTAGGAGCAAATTCTTTCCTTTCAGAGTGGGCCTGATTTTGGAAGAGCCTTGTCACCCAGGGAGGCAAACAGGAAGTCACAACAGTTGTTTCCCTTTGTAAAAGTGGCAGAAAAACATTGAGGTGTATCTGTGCGCCTTAAATCTTATTTTCTATTGTATTTTTCTCTGGCGATGTGCTTTTTACTGTAGCACTTTTATGCACAATATCAATCTTACTACAAAGCCAAAGAATGCGTAGCCGGTAGGGGTAACCATACATCAAATGATGTCCCAGGAGTTTACATTTCTTTACAGCTTGCGCTATAGAAAATAGTCCCGATCTGCGTGTCGAAAGTGTATTAAACCACCACCCATGCTGACTTCGGTAATATTTCACCTAATAAAACCATACAGAAAAGATTATTACATGCCATGCTTTAACTTTTTTATGTGAGTTTGAATAGAAATCCTGCTTTTGTTGACATGTTTATTTCGCTCTGTTCTATAGACAGCGATGTAACCAAAATCATAAATTTTAAAACATTGTTGCGTCGCCCCGGGGTATTTGCGTTTCTCGCCAGGGCTATAGATAAGTCAAACTTACGGGTGTATGCCACAGTATCATAATTATCCTAAATACCAGGACATTTAACCAATAGTCCGGGCTCGAATCCCCCCGGGGACGCAAGTCTTTTGACCGTCAATCGGCGGTAATACATTGCATACATCCTATTACTCTTCTATCAGTTTGATATGACTGAAGAACTGTTGAAAAAGGTCGAAAATCGCAGTCATCCATCCCCATCCTGCTGTATCCAGACGAGTATTTGATGGTATTTTCCCCTTATTTGCTGTTGCATTTCATTAAGATGACTGGGTCAGAATTTGATGAAACTTTCACAGAATGGTCATTACCACTCAAAACTAAGAAAATTATGGGTAAAATTTTTATCGCACCTTCCGTTGCCATGACAACCATCAGAATCACTTTTATCCTAATTTGGACAAAATCCACTAAATCGTTTTTTGTTAGCAATTTTCATGGTGAAACGTTTGATATTGTAAATACATGTAAGCGCAAAACTAAACTATTTTTTACATCATTTAATCTTTCGTCAAATCTTTGCCTCCTTGTAAATGGCGGTCACCTCTGAAAGGAAAAAAAATGCTCCCAAAGGAGCAAATTCTTTCAGAGAAGATCCCAGTCATAAAATTGTCCCTTTTATCACCAAATCCCCCCTCCCCCCTTTGTCTGAAACTCATAAAACCTGAATAAGTTGGTTCTACGATCCGGCACTGTGTCAAAATAATAGGCGGAAATGACAAATAGGTCCTGATAAGACTGCTCCATTAATAGTATGATCGGGTCTTCAGTCCCAATTTTCGGGTTCATTACGGTATAGTGCATACCGTAGTAAGGGAGAAAACTACAACTAAATAAGATAATCTAGACTCGTAAGAGTTACATAGTCTGCATTTGATTGGTGTTTGACTTGGTGTTACTTTACTTCGTTTATTTCCTTTCTTGATTTTTTCTTTCTTTTTCATTATTATTATATTTTTTATTTGTTTGATGTCTCTGGAATTACTATTATTATCTACATCTTGCGTTCGCTTACTGTTTCCGGAATAGGGAAAATGGGTGAGGTTCTGAAAAGTATGTAATATTCAAGATTCTGAAGAGGAATAACGGCCTGACCTGGGAAGATAAAACAGAAATCCAGGAGAAACCTAAAAATAGATGTGGTGTACAATAGTTATTAAGAGTGTAATGATAAAAATGATAAAAACAAAGGTGGAGCTGTTTGACTATAATAATAATAATGATGATGATAATAATAATATTAATGATAATCAGGTGGAGTTAATAATAATAATAATAATAATAATAATAATAATAATAATGATAATCAGGTGGAGTTGTTTGACAACAACAAAATAATTTGATTTAAAGCAAATACGTTTAAACCCTTAAAACAACATGATAAAAATTGAAGTTTTCACTTAAAAAAAAGCATTATCAAAATTGGGACACCAGAAAAAGTCACCGTTGCAGTCCTTAAAATCGGGCAGTTAGTAATGGGACCGAAAGGCGCAAATGAGATGGCAAACACTGTAGACCCTGATCAGACTGCTTGAAGTTAACTAAGTTGGGTCTGCCTTGGTTTCTGTCCCAGTATATAGAATTTTTACGGTAAAGCATTTTTTATTTTACACGTTTTCGGGGCTCCTGTGTTAGGGTCTGCACTCATTAAGAAATGCAAATTTAAGATTTTTCAAAAGGAACTATTATTTGGTTAAATAACTTATTTCTCACCAACATGACCAAGCACAAAAAATGATAATAATAAGATAAAAATAATAATAATTAAAAGGGCATATCAACATCGATGCATTATTAAGACGTTGCAGCGATACTGAAATGACGTTATTTCAACGCTAGTTATTCACTGGACAATTGCTGATTATATTAAAACAATAATGCTGAGGTTTCGGCAGCAGCAGCAGCAGCAACTTTGCTACAACACATGCACAAGTTGTAAAAACTGTTTATATAAATATTGTAAGTATTGAGGCGGATAGGGCTGGGCATGCACTGCAGACACAGATCCGGCCGCTCCTCTGATCGGGGTCTTCACTGTTTGCCATTCTGTCTGCATCTTTAGGATGCATTACTGATTTGCAAAACTAATCTGTTCCATTTTACGACGATTACAGTAATTATTAAAGGTGTCCAAATTATTTTGAATGTATACGGTAACAAGTGTTCCACAGCCTCCATGTACCTGCTTCAGCAATATTCCTTTGCTGTTTTATGTTTATTATACCCCCAATCAGGATTTAGTCCAACCCTCAAACATATTCATTAACTAAGTAATTTTCATAGTATTACTTCGCTGTAGATCATAAATCATAAAAGACCTACGTCGAAGAAAAAATGAATGAAAAAAATTAATACCGTATTCTGCACCGTGGGCCGCTGCGAGATAAAATTGACAATCGTTTTCGGTATCTTCGTACCGTATTTATTGTAAAAATTCAGACACCCCGCCCATTTCTATAATGAACCTGGGCGCCTTCTTATTTGGACAAGTTCATTTGTCTAGGACGTAGATTTTCTTAAACTGGTGAGAAACAATTTAGACCCTGATCAGACTGCTCCTAAGGAGCAGTCTGATCTGAGTCTAAACTGTTTGCTTAAACTTTTTTTTAACTTATTAGGGGAATTACGGTAAAATATTCAGATAATAAAGATGAAGGGTTGTGTTGCTTTTCTCTACTTTAACCCGTAATGAAGTTTGATGGACAGCAATTTTGATTGAGATCCGATAAACTGCTGCTTCAATGAATTTATGAACCTACAAAATTATGATGTTATTTTAATGCGATTTATACCTAGTCTTGATTCTTGTGTCCGTCTAAGATTATGATTTAGTAGTTTACGGTGTATCAGTAATAATTTAGTCATTTTGAGTCTGTACCGCTATAAAGCCCGGAAGGCTACATTTTTTGGAGGTGAAATCAGCTGCGAGACAGTGTCGAAACTAGCTTCGATTGAATTTAAAAAAAAAAAAAAAAAAAGTCGTATCAAAGCATATCGATTATAAGAAACCAAAAAGAAAATGGAGAAAAGGGAATATATTAAAGAAGGAATCAGGGAAAACAGAACCTTGAAGAAAGTCTCCCCTAGCAAATTAACAAAACATGCCTTACTGCTATATCTGTTATATCATTAAAAAACTCCCTTATATGTAAATTAACCATTGCACAGTTATCTGCTCTTGTCATGGCGTAATGTAATTAGCTAGTATTTGCAAGTTTAATATGCATTCTATTTGCATAAATAACTCATTTGCATATCAGTCTTTGCAAATTGATTTAATAACCAACGATGTTATTGGTTAATTTCTCCTGCTGACAGCTAACGGCATGTACCAGTGCTCGGTGGCACCAGTAGATTTTTTCTGTTTTTTCTTTTTCACAGAAGAAAACGATTAAATGAAAGAATGGGTGAAAAATAGAAGTTATTAATGCAAATAAACATATAATATTTCCTGGCGCTATCAAGTTTATACTTATTATTATTTACTCAAAATCACTGGTTCTTACCGAATAGAGGAGGCGTAAATCAAATGAGAGCGCGTGCGCGAAAAAAAGAACGAAAAAAGTTCACAGTTTGACGATTCTTGCCACACATTAAGAACATGTGTGTGGGAAACGTGGTGTATATTTCGATAAATGTTTTTAGATGTTAATTTCTGTCAGTCATACCAAGCAAAAAATATTTTGATTGGAAAACCATGGCAGAATAAGAAATAACGATACTTGTCTATGAGAAATTTGGGCTGATCGCGTAATGACGGGACGTGCAACGGGTACAAAAACCTGGAAAAATAGATAAACTACGCTTGGTAATCAAATCTACGCCGTGTCTCGAGAAAAGACGTTTCATCGCACGTGCGAAAAGCGCAGACTCGGATCAGCTTTATGCTTCTGTGCAGTCCGATCACAGTCCTCTTTTTCACTTTATAGACGTCTTAGGATCTATACATTGTTCATGCGAACAGGTAAGACTCTGATCAGCCTGTGCGGAGGTGCAAGCTGATGTGAGTATTACATTTTCACATGTGCTGAAATTCACGTTTTCTGGTGTCCTGGCTGAAATATACAAGCTAAACTATGATTGGCAGTTTAAGAGAAAATGACATTGCAGATAATGAGCTTCTGATTCGATTTTTTTATCATTGTGAAAATACACTTAAACATGTGTTTTCGCGCCTACAAAAGACAGGAAGCATACATTTTCAAAGGCTTGAAATGTACATTGCCATGCCATGGATGTCCGAGTCATGGAAGTCAAAACATAGCATTGGAAGGAATCCCTTTCAACGCCTCTTTAAACATGAAGTTGAAAGAATATATTTTTAATGCAAAATCAAGGTGTTTTATATATACGTATCACCGAGATGCTTGCAGTTGAACAAATTTCCATCTCTTTTTTTTTCTCTAAATGTTATCAATTCTCCTTGATAAGATTATTATTATTATTATTATTATTTCTTCTTTTTTATTAATGTATAATGTATGTTTTCATGGCCATGTATGAAATTATCAATATTGAATATTCGATATTATTCGAGAATGCGTTAGTACTTATTTTCATGAAGTGCCACCAAAGTAACTCAAATGTGCTTTCTATCCAATTTGAAACTCCTCTTTAATTGTATGTTTCAATAATTAATCAGCCTGTGCATGCGTGCATTTTGTCAGTCGTTTACTGCTCGCGAGGTCATGAAAAGCCATAGACTGATGTGTCGGCAGTGTAGACTGATCACACCGTTGTGTTCGTCCGCATGTACGGAGAGATAATCCACGAGCGAGAGGATTATCGACCATACGGGTGGACGTACCTGCTATATCTCTCTTTTAACACAATACCCAGTGTAGACCTTGTGTACAGTACAAGGTACATGTATTTCATGCTTAAATGTTTTTGGTGTTTTGAGATTGTGGCTAAAGGACAGTTTTTATGGGTCTACACTGCCACATGCTGTCTCACAGGCGCGTAAATATGGTAAATAAATTCTAACAAATGTGCGAAACCCGACACCCGTACACGACCACCGGTTGAGACTTAGTTTCTGCGAAGCTGTCGAATCTAATCAAGCGCCCAGCTGATCTCGATCCATATCTTTAGGATCAAAAAGAGGCCTATCATTTTAAAACGAAAATACATCTTTTAACATGCTTTAATGCGTCAGAAATGCGATAGAAACCAAACGCTGGTGAAACACATGTGGAGGATGTTTTTTTCGTAATTTATTTCTTATAATTCATTTCTTATGTAATTAAATATAAATCATAATTCGTTTCTTGAGAGAAAAGTTGGAATTAGAGCGGATATTTCCAGATGCGTATGCAACAGCTAGAATACGGAGAGATGATATTTGCTCAGGAAAAACAAGCATTTTATCAAGGTACATTTAGAAATTACCCTTTTTAATTATGCCAAGATATATCCCATTTAAATTTAGTTTTGAACATTAATTTTCGTTGTTTATTATATCTTTTAACCTTTAATAGAATTCTCCCTATATTGCTTGGAAGGCTGAAAAAGCCAGTTAAATATTGCTGTATTATTATTAGTAGCAGTAGTATTGAATTTTTCTTACTATTGTTGCTGATTTTGCTTTCTACGTATTTATTACGAATGGAATTTATGCCCAGTATCCATTTTGTTGATCGTTTTTATTTGTAGTGCTGTCATTTTTAAAAACCGTGGTTCTCAGTTATATTATAAATATAATAATAAATAAAATTCCAAATAAATACGCATTTTTTTTTTAATTTGGGTGCGAATAACTTGCTCGCATTCAGGCTCTTTTTTACCACATTTTTAATATAGAGGATCTTACATGAGTGCTCATGTATTATTGAATTTATTAAACGAGTTGGGGAAAAAGATAAGATGCGAGGCTCTGCCGAGCATCTTATCGTTTTCGCCAATGAGTTTACTAAATTCAGTAATACAGGAGCACGAATTCAAGATTCTATTTATCATACGACACTAAAATCGCATTTTATCAGCAAATTTTGCACTAAAACGTCACGATTTCGTCATTAGAAAACGTGACGTTTTATGGACGCCAACGCCTAACGTTACGACGTAATTTGCATATTTTATCCACTAGTGGATTATCGTTTTTAATGCATGGCGGTATTACACTCTCAGATGCGACGTCATATGATAAAGTACATATCTTTAGTTAAGGTTTCCTTTTTACAGATGTTTCAAGACTTTTATTAACAAAGAAAGTGTTCTGTAAAAGAAATATGTAATAATCTTAATTATTATATTCACGTATGTCTTTTGATTTTGCTACTAACAGGGCATCACAGGCTACCCCTCTCCACCTCCCGCTACATGTCCTTATATATTTTACTGTTTTTCTATAACTCATTACGAGCCACCTCATCTGTTTGCAGATTCAAATATTTCATTTTTTGGCGCTTAAAACATTAACAATTTGTGGCGGAGCTAGAGCCCCAAAGCCCTCCCCTGGATCCGGGGCTGTTCATTGTGCGATTCAAACCAGTCCGGTTGTTTTCGATTTACCGTTTCAAACCATACCAGCCATGCTTGGCATGGATCTTATACACCCTATATCCAGTATCAGGCCTTGGCAACGAAATTTTTCTCTGTTCTCTGGCCCTTAACCCCACCTCCTACTCCTATGCCCACTAAGCTACGGAAACCTTTAACTTTACCTTTTTTTATGGGTACTCCTCGGCATGGCTTTCACAATTTTTACGTAGGGAAGCAAGTCTGGCATCTCTTGACGTCGAAGCCCTTACAAAATAGGAGACAACCATTGAAGGAAGGAATTTGCTCCCTTAAGAGCAATTGATCTCTTCAATAGATTACTGCCCTTGAGAAGGGGCCAAAATGATAATGGCAGGGGCAAAAATGAAAATGACAGAGTTCCTTCCTTTGTATGAGTAACCGTTCGTCTTAATCGGAAGTAATCAGAGCAACCTTGACTGATTTTGTTTATATTATAGGCATATACAGAAATTTATAAAACGATGGTTTTTTAAAAAAAGAAATAAAAAGAAGAAGAACTGACATGAATCATATTATCACTGGTAAGGATCGGACCTGTTCAGTTCAAATACATAGATTCCCAGCAGGCACACAACGTTGAATCAACAGTGAAACAACGTTGATTCAAAAACAAGAAATCTACGTTGATTCAACGTCATGACGTTGAATCAACGTTGATTCAGTGTTGATTCAATGTTGAATGTCCCTTTTCATCTGATGCGACCTAAACCTTTTAAACACGGGAAATCGTAGTTCTGTCATTGATTTTCAGCGTACCATAGCGCCACTGTGGGTATCCGTTTTCAACCTTCAAGGGTATAGCCTTTCAAAATGAACTGCAATTTTCTAATAGAATGTACAAAAATAATATGATGAATTTGCTGTGACGTTTATAACAACTAAAAAGAATGGGGCTTTGCGGTACCATTATGCGCTTATATCTGTTATATTGATAAATGAATTTATAAAAATACGTTTGTTGAAATAACATCAAGATACAGGGCAAAATAATAACTTTGAGTCATATTTTACAAACCCACATTTCATTAATATATCATACAATATTCATAAAACTCCGGAGAGAGTTAAAACATCGAACAATACTAGGAAAAAAAGACAGGACAAAAGAAGGAAAAGAAAAAATAGTCAGTGCCAGAAAAGCAACTTTAACCTTTAAGCGCCAAAAAACAGACGACAAAATTTACCTCTGCAAAAAAATCAAAAATGTTTGGTCCAAGAGGTATCATATTGAGAATTCAAAGACTAGAGAGCAAACAGTGTAGATCTAGATGAAGCGGCACAGGATCTACGCTGTTTGCAAATACTGCTATTTTCGTCACCGGCGCTTTAAGGTATACTCGGCTCTACACCCCCTCCCCACCACCACCACATCATCCTTCCAAAACTGTATTTTCACTATTCATGCTACTTAGCTTTTTTTTGCGTCGCAGAAGCAACGACAAAATTGTAAAACAATAAAAAATATTCAGTAAAAGAAAAAAATAATGTAGAAGATAAATGTTTAGAGAATGAAGAAAAGAATACAAAATGATTTAATGAATTCGATTTTCAGTGCTCTTCAATTCTGGCATCATTTTTCCATTGAATGTCTTGTTAACCATTATTTACCAGAGCAGCCATATATTTATTGATAAGATAGTTTTTATTATGGGATTAATTCCAAGATAAGGGCTATTTCCTCCGTTTGCTAGTAAATTTTACTTTTAATCTAGGGGCGAAAACCTGAGAAATTATGTGAACTAGAGTACTGTAGTGTAAACATGGAGGGATTACTAGAATTTCATTTTAAGAAAGATATGCCCGGATGTTGACTTTTTGAGAAATAAATGAAAAGCGAGAATCTCATATTGTTTTTATTATGTATTTGATTACAGATTTGCAGGTAGCAAATGGACAGCTCATTAGCTACCTGACTGATATTCGATATTCAAAATTTTTGCTGATGACTGCTCACAAATTATATTGAAAGTGTTCTGTACAAATTGCAGTTTGACTTGAAACTGCACTACCTATATCATCCAACCTACATGTATATATGAGCCGCGACACGACAAAACCAACAATGTGGTTGTGCGCACAAGGCAGACTCAGATCAGCCTGGTCATCCGCCAAGTTTGATCAGACTCTTCGTTCAATGCTCAAAGGGTAGCTAAGGGTCTAAACTACCTCCATGCGGACAGCGAAGACTCTGATCAGACTGGGCGGATGCCCAGGCTGATCTGAGTCTGCGCTGGGCGCACAACCACATTGATGGTTTTGTCGTGTCACGGCTCATATGAAAACAACATCACAATCTCAGGCTGGTGTCACTTTCTTACCTTGGGCATGTTGATTTTATAATAACGATATTTGCACATCATTAAAGGAAGATACGTATTGTATCTGACATACCCTGTATTGTCATAAAATTAATATAAACAATACACGGCGGAGGAATACCGCAGTGCCACTAAATATTGGGACGGAGCTATCTGCGCAAACAGTGTAGAGCCTAATCAGACTGCTCCTTTAAGTCTGATTAAGGTCGTCACTGTTTTCCATTCTGCAAGACCTTTTGTTATTTTGCCAGAGAATACTGAAAATTTTGATATAATTACAGAAAAATATTATATAGTGCCAAAATTTACGGTAATTCGGTAATATAAGCAATACACTATGGTGGAATAATATGGGTATGACACTGAAGATTAATATATGCATAATAGAAAGATAATGGAAATATAATGAGTTATTTCTCCAGCACTCGCTCAATCCATCATTCCTGACGCAAGATAAACAACATTAGAGCTGAGAAACGACGTGTGTGTTTGATTGTGTCAAAGATTTACTCGCAGAAAACTGAAGAAAGTAGTTCCAATGTTTTCCAGAAATACAGCTGTCCAACCTTGCTCGCATGCTGGAGTAATCATATTTTCATTTTTGGTTACCGAAATTTGAACAATGGAGGTTTTGAAAAGAAGTGTGTCTCACTCAAATCAAAATTTATATACAGTTCCGATGGCTCACGATCCAAAGACTTTGGTGGAAATTGGGCTAAAGAATATGGTCCCTAGCCTTTGAATTAATACCCACTCATCTGCCAAATAGTAAAGGACGTATCAATGTAATATTTGCTCAACAAGAAAAGATATGACAGCAAGTGTCATATCCAAGGCATTGTGGAGTCTGTAGAAGACCGAGTACATTAAAGTGCGCTCATGTTTAAATCTACAGTATGCTGTTTAGTTGGCAAAGATGGTTTTCAGTTAATACATTGAGGCTTAGTTTTCTGATGGTCTGTTTTGTTTCTTGAGAGTGGCCAAACTGAAATTCGGTTTGGCAACTTCAGGCATTTGTGAGAACTACCTAGTACACCAGATTTCCACTAATAACTCTAACTACATATGAGTCGAAGAGCATTATTGTATTTTGGCTGTTCACCTTTTTTTCTTTCTTTTAATTTCCAAGTAGGAACGGAATTGTGCAGGCGTAATATTTGGTTTAAACAGTTTTTATTTGTATAATAATTATATACATGACAACAAACACAAGTACTACAAATACAATGAATATGCAAAAGGGATTCAGAAGAAAGTCGAATGACTTACTTGAATCTGTATCCCATAATTGTAATATATATATTTGGAATAATTCATTTAATATAAATATGTCGTTAGATTATAACAGTAAGTCTAATATTTATGATAGAGGACTCAGTCCTGGTATGAACAGAACCGTTTTTTTTTTCTATATATAAGTGTATATATATATATATATATATATATATATATATATATATATATATATATATATATATATATATATATATATATATATATATATATATATATATATATATTCTATAAAACTGTTGTATGAAAAGAACTTGATTCGGCTGATCTTTATTATCAGTTTACCCATTGGGCACACAAGGCTGAATCAACATTGATTCAACTTCGAATCAACGTCACGATATTGAATGAGGGTTGATTCAAGATTGATTCAACCTTGTGTGCCTGAATCAACCTGGATTAATCTCTGATTCAACGCCATGACGTTGAATCAAGATTGATTCAAGATTGATTCAACCTTGTGTGCTTGCTGGGTTAATTTGTGCCTACACTGGCTGCTTGCTAGCTCTAGTAGTTTTGTCCAAACTTTCACAATGCTTTGGTATTCCGCAAAGAGAATTACAGCTGAAAGCTATCATTTTCATTTTATCCCATACTGGATGGGAGGTATAATAAAATGAAACAAGAGCTATAACCAGGCATTAATCTTCAGCAGCACCTGCAATTTAAAGAGTTCTTCAAAAATATTATACTTTCTTATCTAGCAGATGTGTAGCCGATATATGAAAATATGTTACACCCGTTTAGTTTTATTACATTGTATAATCAGGCTTGGCGAATTTAAGGTGCAAACAATTGCTTTGAAGATGTGTGTTAATCAGAACCAAAGAACTTTCATCCTGTAATAATTTATTGCCTGTTTTGTCTGTTTCTTTGGAATTTTGAAGTGGCTACTGAAATACATATAGTTCATCAAATAACCCAGAACCAGTCATCTTGCACCAGTCCTTTACAGGCACTAAAATGGCTGCCACAAAATTGTTCTGTTCTGTTCTGTTCTCAAATTTTTTGAGCACTCCCCACAGCTGATAGCTGAAAACTTAACAAGGCAAACCTAAAAGCCCGATCTCTTCGTTATACAATAATAACAAATTAATTTCAAATTTATAACTCGAATTTATTTTGATTTTTTCTTATGTGTCCCTGTAATTAACATTATCACCAATATAATGTAAAGTGAAAACAATACACAGATTAAAAAAAAAAAAAAAAAAAGATACAGCACTGCTACGAACTTGTCCAGGTGAATCCCTCATTCCGAGTTTAAGATCTCCGTTCACTCCGTATATAGAAGCGGGCATGCAAGCACTTAAAGGGCGGCGTGACTGAATATTTTAAGAATCACGGTATTTCAATTTCAATTTTGAAGATAGTAAAACGGAACAGAATCTTGTTAGTTCCCTGTGCTCTAAGATCCCACCCTGATTGCCCCATGATTTATTTCTCTCGTCTCTTTCCTGCGAGAAATAACGAGATGCGGTGATTAATTCTCTTCTGTGTCATCAACGGAAATTTGAACAAATGAACCGCAACTTGAGAAACTGGACCTAAAGCACGTGCAAAGAGCCAAGACTCAGACAAGACTGATCAGGGTCTTTGCCAGTGGCCCAGATAAGAAAGGGTAACAGCGATAATTATGGGATAATTTTCTATATGTTTTAATAAAACATGTTGTGATCCCTCATTAGAACCGTCTCATCGAGACGGTTCTAATGGGGGATCATAACATATGTTTTATTGAGAAATAAGAGAAAAAGAAATATAAAAATATCCTATCTTGGAGCTCTGCTTTGCTCCTCGACCTATAGCTTCCACATGGTCCACAGATTGTGGCTGCGAACAGTGGAGCCACTGAAGAGTCTTGTCTTATTATTGAATTCGCCCTTGTCTTGAGGTACCTTTTCAACCTAGACGCGACTCGAAATGCATTTATCAGTTCTGCATGCACTCGAATGGAAATCTGAATATGTAGACTTTGAACATGACAAGAAATAAGGAATAATTTTAAGATGGCGATCAAAATGTGTCGTGTTGAAGTCAATGTTGCATGTTTTGAGCCTCACAGACGGTCTCTGATTATAGGTTAATTTTAACAAAACAGGAAAAACGCATTTTGTAGATATAATCTAATTAATGTGAAGCGGTAATGAGACGAGTTCCAACATCGTTGGTGTTCTCTAACGCTTTTTTTCTCTCTTTTACTGAATTTGCTATGACGTAAGTACATGTATATGCATCGATTCTTATTAGCCTGATTACTATAACTATCTTAAATTGTGGGACACCTTCCAGCAGACACACGACATCGTACTGAAATCGATGCCACGTCATGACGTCGCATCGACGTCGTTTCTTCGTTGTACGCTCGCTGGGCTTACTCTCTGAAATTAAACTAAAAATCGAAGATCATTTACCTCCGAAATTATTTTGACCAACATTGCAGGCGGATCTGTTTTGGCGTAAATTATTCTTGTCCCAATGAATAGTAAAGAAAATCTCCATTTATATTCTTTTTAGAATTACAGCATTTTTTCTGTTAACCTATCATGAGTATATTACTAAATTGAAAAAAAAAAATGAATATAACATTCCAATTCCATAAACGCATTGTTTCTGCGCAATACCGTTGATCTTTAAATTGTGATAAAACAAAAGGTAAAATTAACTGTTTTGTTCCTCAAGTTTAGCAATATGCATATTTATTTGTAAGCTTACCACCTCACAGGTAATATTTAGCATTATCAATATTTTGCATATTGTAAGATTTCCGAACCATGAATTTATTCAGTTAGTCAGTTTTGTATTTTTGCACTCAGGTAAATATTTGTCCAAATTTGACAAACTAGCGAATGAAATAGACGTATGACATGTCTGTCTGTATCAATTAACAGTTAAAATCAATTTTATTTACCTAACCTAATAAACAAACAACTTCTGGCATCGAACTGCTACCGTAGGTGACATTCTTGTTGCAAATTGCGTTATCCGGATGACCAGAAGTGTCAAAATAAATATCCTCTTGATACAGAAGACACTGTATATTAGCCTTTGGCACACGCCAAGGGAGGAGTCAAGGCGAAGGGATTACACCTTATTCATTTATTTGTTTATATTCACCACGGGTACATTCATTTATATATAAAAGATGCTCCGCTTGTTCAATCATTATAAATGAACTTGGTCAAATACAGGTTAATGAAGTCAGATAAAATTCAGATCACGTATCGTTGCAATTTGATAGCGTTAAAATGGTCTTTAATTTAGATTATTCGGATATAGAAGAATTCGAAATGGGCACACTAGGTAAGATTTGCCACATATGCATTTTGTATACCTTATTTATTTAATCATTTTATAATTACAAAATATATTCTTGTTCTAATTTTATTTATATATTACTTTTTATAATGTTTTACAAGGCAAATTTCCAAGATAGATAGACAGATTTAATGACGTAAACTAATAATTTCTGGTCAGTTCCAAATAGCTTAATAGTATGATACCCTGAAGATAACCTGAAGCACAATGGATTTTTATTTCAAACTGTACTAATTTACTAAATTGAAGCAAATCTGATTTTTGTTTCCAAACTGTATAAAAAAAACCTGCTATACTAATTAATACGTGGTCATATGTTTTTCGGTTACAATTTTAAGTTTGATAATCAAATGCTAAGAAATAACAAAATGCACTTAATTGATGCTGAGCTGATATTGAAAATTGTAACCGAAAAACATACGACCACGTATTAAACTAGCAAAGAATTTCATATAAAAATATGGAGAACCAGTCTGAATCCATCTTGTGTTTTAATCATGTTAATCAAATGTAAATACTCTTTTCTATACAAAACAAACAAGGTTGCTTCAGTATCCAGCATGGCACCATCGACTGACAGGTGTCATTACGCCTATCATTCGGACATGATCGATCTCCGTATGCGGTCCTTATTTCGGCCACTTGATCACTTAGCAGTCCCGTAGTACCGTTCATCATCACCCACAGGAACTAGAAACAAAAGTTTTGACTAGTCAGCAAACATGTTTGTAAACTGGTATAGAAAAATGTAAATACATGGATAAATGAATAAAAATTGAAATTAGAATATTTTGAAATAACAAATAAGTAAAAATGTGGAATTAAACTATTTTTAAAATAAAAGTTAATATAGCTAATGATAAATGGAATTAAACTATTTTGAAAATTAGATTTTAATTTTATTTATTCAAAATATTTTAATTTCGAAGAAACATTGTGGTTTTAAAAAACGATACTTTTATATTATTAAATTATTAGCTTTGTGCATATATTTATTAAGAAAAAAAACTACATACTATTTCATATCAAAGCAAAACTGATACTTTCTTTTCTACTCGATCGTTTTATTCATTTTTATGAAAGTAAAATCATAAACCAACCAACATGATGCGACCTATCTCCCCTATCCCCATCTTTGTTTATTTAGTCCTTAAAGCGCCCACAACAAAGCAGACGACAAGTTAACGTCTGCAAAATTTCTGCAAAAAACAACAACAAATGTTTCACAGACAAGAGTGCAAACAGTGTAAATCCAGATGAGGTGGCTCTTAATGAGCCATCTCACCTGGATCTACGCCGTTCGCAAATTTTTAGTGTACTGGTGGCCATGTATCAGATCATAATCCGACAGTGACTGACTGACAAATGTTGTCTCTGTAAACATGTCATTCCGACGGTTCTTGTTTACTTCCGGTCTCGATCACATGGCCGTCACGTGGTATGAGTCGGGGGAATTAACTGTAAAATATCGAACAAATAATAATAATAATAATAATAAAAGAAGTAAATAATGATAAATATAAGTATTATAACTATCATTATTATTCAGAAATATTAATTCCTCAGACACTTGTTACAATATTCTTAACTTAAAAATGTTGGCTCACTAATTTATATTTTCTTCGGACGAATATCTGGATTTTGACTAAAACAAAAGGGAGGTGAAGATGAAAGGTATACAGGTGTATAGCTTTTGGCAGGAGCAAAACAATTTTTGGACACCTGTAGAATAGATTTACGGTGTTACAGCTAAGCAAACCCTGAAACATGTTGGATTGCGTCACCAGGGTTTCATAAACCCACTTAATGCGTTAAAAACATGTGGGCACCGATCTGACCCGAGTCTTATCAGTTCCACATAATTGTTGCATTCGATCATGATTGTTATCAATTTAGCGCTGAAAATGTGGCGGGTTAGAATTGGAATTTTATGTTTGCTTTGAAGCTGGAAAACTCATAATTGACTACATTTATCGAAAACTATTTTTTATATATGCCATATCGAGATTAAAACATACTGATGGACAAATCGTTATTAAAAAGGAAAGCATTATACTATTTAAACTTTTTAATTTGTGTTGCTAAAAGTAGATAAATTATCAAGTTACCTGTTGGCGCGCGAAGGCCGATTTTTATTTTTTCTTAAAATATTTGTACAGATTCTTTAAAGCTTGTTTGATTTTTCCTAATTTCTTCCGTATTAAGAACTTGAGCAAATAGTTCTGTTGACTCTACAATTTCCCATCCTGTAAGTAAAATTCGCTTTATACAATGCCCTGTTTACTCTAACAGTAGTTATTGAACTCTGTAAGGACAGGCAAATATTAGCCTCCAGTTAGAAGGATGCATTGATACCTGATCGTGCTTATGCATAAACTCGGAAGTCCAGCGTTTATTACTAGTCCTAAAATTGTCACCCCGAAATTTCTAAACGCGGCGGCAAATAATTATTTCGCAGCGTCGCTGTTCGAACGATTAAAAGCTCATTTAAAATGTAAACAAAGCTTGTTTTATATGTCCAACCACTTGAAATAGGAGTTTCGAACTCTATTCAGACTTAATAAAGGATAACTAGCAGTGTGGCTGTCCTTTTGTGATCCTGGATTGAAAACTAATCGTTCAAGTACGTATTCAACTGAGACTGTGTTTTGTAATTAGATCTGCGCGAACTTTACCAGTCGCTGAAGCTTCGCTCCGCCTTCCCCTAGATCATATTACTTTGATTGGCAGAGTTGCTATAGCGACTAATTTCTTTGGCACCGAATGAATAGCAAAATGCGTATGGGGTCGACTTAGCTAACCAATGAATGAAGCGTAGTAGATCATTAATACTGACAATGAGTTAGTTGTATAGTTAGAAACAGGATCGGCTTATAGTATTTCATTCCAACTAACGGATAGAATTTCTTTATTTACAGTGCATCTCCGGCAAAACGGTCCGGCCTTCGGTCCTTTTGGAGACGTTTCTATGCTACACGAACAACAGCCGCCGACGACCGTCGGCTCCCCGAACCCGGCGATGCTGCCGTCGTTTGGATTTACCCAGGAACAAGTGGCTTGTGTTTGTGAAGTTCTTCAACAAGGTGGAAATATAGATCGCCTGGCTCGGTTCTTGTGGTCACTTCCTGCTTGTGAGCATCTACATAAGAATGAAAGTGTTTTAAAAGCGAAAGCCGTTGTGGCGTTTCACAGAGGAAACTTTAAAGAACTTTACAAAATATTGGAATCTAACACATTTTCTGTGCATAATCATCCGAAATTGCAAGCTCTTTGGTTAAAAGCGCATTACATTGAAGCAGAGAAACTGAGGGGCAGGCCGTTAGGGGCTGTTGGAAAGTACCGTGTTAGAAGGAAGTTTCCTCTTCCCAGAACTATCTGGGACGGGGAGGAGACGAGTTACTGTTTCAAGGAGAAATCCCGAACAGTTTTGAGGGAATGGTATCAACATAATCCATATCCATCCCCTCGTGAGAAAAGGGAATTGTCTGAAGGTACTGGATTAACAACCACTCAAGTTAGTAATTGGTTCAAGAATAGAAGGCAAAGGGACAGAGCTGCGGAACAAAAAGATAGGTGAGAAAATGCTCCAAAAACTTCTAACCCACTTTAGGCCGCCATGTTTTCTGTGTGTGTACATTTCGGAAGGTCAGTCGCTATCCCGCCGCTTTCTGAGATTTCTGCGAATTTGCGAATTAAAGCTAAGCTTTAGATCTAATTATGTAAATATACAGCTCCTTGCTACATGTTTTATTAATAAATACAACCATCTGTTTCGATTTATCCGTGTTAAAAACTAAACACGTTTGGTAATTAGATCTGTTTCGGTGCAGTACAGGTCAGGTATTTTTGGCACCACGAGGAGTCATGATTCAAGATGGCGGATAGCACTAAACTTCGGAAAAGTAACGAAACTTTAATATTTAGTCACTAGATTGCATTTTCTAGGCCAATAAAATTTCCAAAAACATAGGCTGGTCTGTAGAGTTGTAAAATTCACACTACTTTGCTGGAAATAATAAGGAAAATGTGCAGTGAACATAATCATGGCTAAGTACCAGAAGCGTTTGTTTACATTTCGCAGATAAGAAGATAAACATGTTTTGTTGAGTCATGAATATTGGCACTAACAAAAAGCTTGAAACGTCAGGAAGGAACAACCTAGCATTCAAATATAATGAAAAGACGCGTGCGTTTTCGAACCGTTTTGACACATTTGTTGTTATAACCTTCTGTAGCAGGCTTGGGAAAGTTTGCGAAATACATTACCCCTAGAGTATCGAATTACAAAATGGTGGTTCTTCACGCCGGTTTGCTCATGGCGCTGGGATAGAGTTACATCACAAACACATGACCATCATAAAACCGTATCGTCTAAGCATGCCTGCTAGCCAACAGTATAAAAAGATTACCAGAATCAATATTTTGGACGGGACCGAAATTTGCACCATTATGATACCATGTTTGGTGTCTATTATACCACATTGATCCTAATTATTCGGACAGAGGTGTCCGAAGAAACAGTGAACAGAAAGTCTGCTCCTGCAGGGCCTGCATTTTATTTGTATGACGTCTGAAATCAAAACAATTCTGACAAAATTTAGAACAACTAAAATTTAACTGGTAAAGTGTCCTAATATTCTAGAGAGTTACATTAGTTGTGTTTTTTTCCCTCTCGCAAATTCTCTCATATTTCAGCTCCATATTCTAAGTTTCCCGCGTTCATCTGTAGAATGTCTGCAATAATGAATTGATTTATGGCTTTCCTTTTCGCTATAATTAAGTGCAAAGACAATGTATTAAGCTGTAAAAGATAATTATTTAAAAAGGATAATTATCAGCAGGGTTTGAGCACCTAATGACCGGCTTCAGTATCCCTCGTCATTCGGCACACCTCTGATTTCTGCCCATTATTATTATTCTCACAATACTGTCAATCTTTCTTCGCGGAGAAAGCAACGTGAAATTCAGCATTTGGGTTCAAATAAAATTTTCACCTTCAATTTTGTCAATTCTACTTCAAGTGATGATCGTCCTCAATACAGCATTGAATTTCAAGTCAATATCAGATAACGAGCTGGGCTCAATTTAAATTTACATAGAAAAGTAAATATTCAAGTAATTCATGTTTTAATGGAGATTAAATAAAAGTCGTGATAATGCTTGCATTTATATACCACACGCAAATTTAATTTTAATGAAACGCGTTTTAATTTAGGTTCAGCAGAATTTATTTTTGTTACCGTTTTCCTACCTTTTTACCCACTGTATACTGTTTTGTTCCGAAAATGTTGAATATTTGCACATTTGCTTTAGCAGTTTTTATCTATAATTGTATTCTTTCAGAGTCACGGTTCGGAAAAAAAAAAAAAAAAAAAAAAAAAAAAACGATTATGACAAAAGAAAAAAAGAACTGGTGTACCACAATTTCACATATAAATCAAGCCGATTTTATTTCGAGGAGGGGGTGGGAAGCGGGACTTTAGATCCGTTTAAACAGTGGCTGTGGTATAACTGTGTCAGGGTCTACACTGCATGGCAAAAGCTTATAAAAATCGTTTAAACAGAACAAAATGACTGTTCGAATTTGAAGGAGGAATTTGTCTGACATATGTTATTACAATCTGGGGTATCATGACTATTTTTATTTTAATATGTTGGCACACGAGTCTAAATTTGACTTAATTAAACAAAAAAGTTTAGGATGTTTGCCAATTTATACCCCATAAATGTGTAAATTTCTGATATATATCTGGCAATGACATTCACCGCAGAGAAAAATGTAGTATGTGATCCTTTTTGGCTGTACATGACTGTCCACTTTGTAGCATTAAAAAAGTTGAGAAAATTTGTATGGCCAGTTAGTTGTATTTTCTGCAAGTCTGTCGCAAAGGAAATGTCTGTATTTTAAATTTGATTGAAAGCTATCGAAAAAAAATGCACAGAAATTGTGTGGCTTTTTTTTTCAATGGTTTTCAATAAATTTTCAATGTAGGTCACATATAATCATTTTTTTTTCTGCGGCACCAAAGCTAGATTCTTGACAAAATCGGCTGTTTTTCTGAGAGTAAAGCTATAATAATAATAATAATAATAATAATGTAAAGCGAGAATTCCAATTTTAAGCTGAGTATATGTTTACCGTTCTTGCATCTCTAGTGGAGATGCCAATTTCTATTCCAGGGACACGGGTGTCGGGATGCCGGGTCAGGCGCGCCATGACGCTAGCTCACCAATGTCTAGTGATAAGGACGAGAGCGAGGATGGACTAAATGGACAAATCAAAATGGAGCCTGATGCTCACGTGACTGCCACTCAAAATTCAGTGTTTGCCGATCTTCACAAAACCATGCCGGCGGACAATATCATGCACGGGCTGGCAATGCAAAATAACGGTACCCATGGACACAGTCCAGTGGTTTCTCTAAATAATGGAACTGCACCCGACATGGGTCATATGCTTTCAGAGTACCAGACATTATGATATAGAAATTATTTCGAAGTTCCTATTTTCAAATGAGAATTATAATATACCAAAGATTATTATGGGGTAGAAATGAAATCTGTACGAAGTACGAGTGCCATAGGTTACATATTCAGGACCCAGTCTTTAAAAATAAGGATGACGTATGATGACGTCACATTCTGGCGAATGATTCCGGAGAAGCTGAAGGATACATCATGACAAGGACGCCAACGGTTCGCCCAGGGACCATATTTATAAAACGACTTAAGTGGTTGCTATGTTGTTGCTAAGGCATAGTTTCTATGAAGGAGATTCCCTACAACTATGAAATTTGCTCTGGAGGAACAGTCTTTTTCAGACTGTTCCTCCAGAGCAAATTTCATAGTTGTAGGAAATCTCCTTCATAGAAATTCGTCTTTAGCAACAGCATAGCAACCACTTAAGTCGTTTTATAAATACGGTCCCAGGTTCCAAACCCGGCAATGAAACTGTCTTTATATCTTCACCGACACACACTTCAGTTCAAAGATATTTTCCATATAAATCATAAATAAGTTTGTTTGTGCCATAGAGTTGAAAATGGAATAAATATGATCGTAGCTACTGTGAAAGTTTGTGATTCACTTCATGTTTCAAATTAGGTTTGTGAGTATTTTAGATGTTTGAAACCAAATTGTGTTTACAGCAACTCCTGTTTTCGACGACTGACGAAATCATGCCTAGTAATCTCTTAATCTACTCTGCATATTCTATTATTCTAGCTAAGCTTCCACGGAATGGAAGTTACCATGTGTATTTGAATTTTATAAGATTTAACACCTGTTTGCTGTGGAAAGTGAACAACATGTACTGACTTCCAATTTTGTAAAAATTTTGCATACTTGTACTCATATCTCAGTTTATTGAATGTGTACACAATCATATTTTCCCGTCCATTTCTGCAAAGGGAAACAACTTTTGTGACTTCCTGTTTGCTTCCCTGGAAAACAAAGCCCTTCCAAATGGGGACTACTCTTAAAGGACAGAATTTGCTCCATGGGAGCAAATTTTGTCCCAGCCCCGGATCCAGGGGGTGGGCTTAGGGCTTCAGCCCCGCCATCTGGGCCCTTTGTGTCATATATAATATGTAGGCCCCAAGATAATTATGAGTATCAGATGGCAGTTTGAGATAATTTATCCATGTGGTTAGATTAAACTATATGTTGTGACATCTCATTAGAATTTCCTCAGTGAGGCGATTCTAATGAGACGTCACAACATATATTTCAAGGCAAAGGAACATTATCAAAGATTCTCATCAAATTGATCCCTCATTATGTCGAATTTTCAAGCTCCACCCCCCAACACACACACATAAACACAAATCTCGGCACCTCCCAGCCCCACCACTTCCAGAGCCTCACCAGTGCGTGGTGGTCTGGATCCGGGCCTGTGTCCTTTAGAAGATGACCCTTTTGACAAGAGAGGCAAAAAAAGAGAAAAATAGTAGGGTTGCTTCCCCTAAAAGTGTACCCATTCACCTTAATCAAAATTAGACTGCTTATAAAGAGCAGTTCGATCAGAATTTGTTTTGGTTGCTGACCAGTCTGTAAAAATAATCTCAGTTCAGATACATGGAATCGTCAAGATTTCAGGTAAAATGGTATGTATTTAGGAAATTGTCATACTAAAAAAGGTTTGAGATGATCAGGAAAATATTATATAGCATGCCAGGTTTGTAAATTGATAAATTTATCAATTCAACAAATTAGATTGTTAGTTTTTCAGAAATTCTGGTCAATAATTAAATTCTCAATTCTCCTATGATTTAAGAGGTTACCAGGTGTGGAAAGGTTCATGTCAGAATGTTTATCAGTCATTGTAGAATAATTAGAATCCATTGTCAGAACATTTCCATTAATTGTGTAGAGCACAAACGTTTTTCATTTATGGCATAGTTTGAAACATGGTATGGACAGGTACAGTCTTCTACATTCCACTATGACGGAGCAAATTTTTTCCTGGAAGAACCATCCCAGGCATTGGGAGAAAATTGTTGTTGTCGTTTCCATTCTCATAAATATTGTTCTGTAGAAATCCATAGTTGCACCTCCTGGCACCAAATTGTAGCCAGTGGAATGTCCATTCTATTCCACTCCAGGTTTTAAACTATGCCTTCATTTACACCGTAAACATTTGAATTAAACAGATCCTTCGTACAATACCAGTCGTGATATGATCAATACAAGTCCATTTTAAGAACAGAAAAAAAAAATACACTACTCAAAATATTTAAAGGAGCATGTTCGAGCATCCAATATTATTTCCATAGACGACAGTGCAACGCATCCTCACTTTGAGTGTCATTTACTTTTGATTGACAAAAACCTGGAATTTCTAATTATTTTGCAAATATTTTCAAGAGGGTCGAGGTTTTTGACTGCACCAGTTTTGATCCAGTATTTATCCTGCCCAGCTCCAAGGACCGATTTTTGTAAAAATGGAATTTTGGTAAAAAAAAAAAAAAAAAATACAATTTTCCACAACTGGTGAAAAGCATAAAATTTCAACCAAAACCATTTTGTCTATGACACTAAACGTCTTACAATTTAACTCGTTTGGAATGATCACTTTGAACTCAAGTTTATGGAATTTTATAGACTTCCCGAAAAATGCCTTGATTTCAGAAAGTTCAAAATTTGCAAAATTTTTGTTCCATGGAAATGAGCAGGGCATCAGTTGTATTGCAATGTTTGTTATGTTAAACTTCGGTCCTTCTTGAAAATGCTGCAAAAGAATTGGAAATTCTTGTCAACAGGCGGTCGAATTATGGACCGTAAAACTAGGTATATATTGCACATAGTAATGGGTATGGGAAATATCAGCTGCTCCTTTAACATTTTGAGTAGTGTATTATGCAGGTCGGACTGGCATAGGCTATTTAAAAGATTCCTAAAGGCCCCATTGCTCTTCAAGTCGTATAAATTCATGAACTTTTATCTTCAGATAGCGTTTGCAAGCTTTTACTACAGTTTACTCATTGTAAATGACCGTGATTGGCAAGCTTTAAGCCTCGTTTACACGATATGTTTTTGCACATGTGGCAAATAGAATTTATGGAAAATAGCACATATGGTTTTGTGTTTATACCATACGCAGAGAGCACATATGTTCTCAGGCTTTCCCGCCATTACCTGGAAATGTCTGCATAATTTTGTCATCTTTTATGTTACAAAAATGTAGACTGAGGACATGCTGATGATTCAAATTTGTGTGTGATTAATTACTTATGCTTATCAGCAAAATCAACATATAAGAGTACAGACCCTAAAATGGAAGGACTTCAACGTTTAGGGAAGCAGACAGGAAGTCATAAAAGTTGTTCCCCTTTGTAAAATACATGTAATATTCAAAACATTTACATTCTGATATCCCTGATATCAATATTTTGGTATTTTAAATACCTACTGAGGTCGCAAACGCAATTAACCACAGTGCAAAAGCAATTAACCTCAGTGAACTCTCTTCTGATTGGTCAAAAGCTTATGGAAAAAAGCATAAGGATAGAACATGTTCTATTCCTTGTGCTTTCCACATGTGGGAAGAATAAGCAGTGCATAACTGTTTAGACGGTATGTTTTCCATATGTGCACAGAAAACTTATGTGGAAAACATATCGTGTAAACGAGGCTTTAAACAGTTTCGAGTTCGAATTTTTCATAACTTGAAAAGAGTTGAAAAATGATTTGGGCCATTTTAGTTGGCAACTGAAGTATACTCCTCGCCAAAAGTTTAGCATATTCTTGCTCTTTGGTACATTTGTTACAAATTCTGCAGAGAGTTAGCAAACTATAAAACAACGATATAATCTATGGATTTGGAAAGGTAGAATACTGAAGCATAAGCCTCATGACATTTTTGTCCAAAATTATCAGGTAAAAGAATTTTGGCGGGTTGACATTTTTGTGTAAAATAATAATTTTTTATCTTTTATTTTCTGCATATAAAATGTCGTACCAGGAAAAAAATGTCGCACGTCCGACAGGAGACCACGGAACAAGTAAGTTACACATAAAATTTGAAGTGCCAGTATCAAAGACCGACAGTTTTCAGTTAGACAAAAATGATAAGAATTCATAGGAAAAATGCATTGTTAATGATTAAGACTACAAGTATTGACAAGAGTTTCTTTTATGTCTGATTTAGAAATGACTGAGACACAATCAATGTAGCAAGTTACGATTTAACCTGTCGTTTACAGACTATGGTAATTTGGTGTGTGAAAAAATAAAACTGATGATGTTTTGGACACACTTTAAAAAAGTGACAAAAATTGTACTTTAATTACGGTGGCCATAACTTTTGTCGTTGTGTATCCAAACAGCGGCAGATTTTCAAAAATCAAGTATGTTGTTGTTTTCATTGTACATTACTGCTTCGGATAGGATCCATAACGACACATATTTTACTTATAAGAAGTCGCCTTTATCAGTTATTTCTGCTGCTAACTTCACAAATAATTATGCTAAACTTTTGGCGAGGAGTATATTATAACCTTTTTTCAATATCATAAACTTAAGTATATGCTGAAAATACCAGGGGCCGTATTCATAAAGCCACTTAAGTCGTTGCTATGCGGTTGCTAAGGCTAAATATCTATCAAGGAGATTCCCTACAACTATGAAATTTGGTCTGGAGGAACAGTCTTTGTAAGACTGTTCCTCCAGAGCAAATTTCATAGTTGTAGGGAATCTCTTTGTAAGACTGTTCCTCCAGAGCAAATTTCATAGTTGTAGGGAATCTCCTTCAAAGAAATTTAGCCTTAGCAACAGCATAGCAACCACTTAAGTCGTTTTATGAATACGGCCCCCGATCCGGCACTCATTCTCGCGCTTCTGTTTTTATATTCTGTTGCTTAATAGAGAAGCAGAAAAAAATAGGTTTTTGTCTTTTTACAAAAAAAAAAGTTTCCTACTTGCTGCCAGTTATATGACACGATGTATGCATATTGACTGACATTTTGTCATCAAAGAAGAAACGCTTTTGATAATAATTTGTGTTTAGGCGTGTTCACCAATGAGAGAGCAATGAGGCCTTTAAAATGACTGGTATTTATACAATCATAACACATTGGTATTGATGGAATCTGGTCGGAGGATGATTCCATTATAATGTTGACTGAATGTTTGTATGAGAGTTCCAGGAAATCCAAAATTTTGGGAGTAAAATTTTGATATTTTTCTAAGAAAAATATGTAAATTTTACCCCCAAAAGTTCTTATTTGTTTTAGGACCTCAAATTTGTTGGTTTATTTGGATCTCTGTGATGTGTGTGGGACCACTCTAGTTAAGAATGACTATAGTTAGTAAGCCAGCAGTCAACCCCAAAGTTAATAACCCACCCCGAAAGTTAACAGTTCGTCAACAGATTACATGCAGTCTGCTGTAAAATAAGTATTCTGCCACTAAATAGCTATTCATGTTAGGGATAGCTTGTAAGTTAAAACTTTAGGGCCAACAGTATTTAAAGGCAGGTTGATTTTGTTTCAGAGCTAATAATAACTGTTAACTGTAGGGTTAACGATTTACCCTAAAGTCAACCTCCCCTGCAGTTTTAAATCCAGAGCCTTAGATAAGAGGGAGTATTTGGTGATAATAAGGGATAATTTTTGTTAATTCTGGATAAAAACATATGTTGTGACCACTCATCTGAACCGTCTCGATGAGACGGTTCAGATGAAGGGTCACAACATATGGTTTCAATTTGAAATAAAGAAAATTATATCTCAATTATCATCAAATACCCCTCTTATCTAGAGCTCTGTAAATCTTTCCTAAAGTTAACAACCTGCCCAGAAAATAACAATTTCAAGAATGAGCTGTTAATTTTGGAGCTAATGGATCGCTCTATCTCAATTTCAAAGCTAACAAGTTGCCCATAAAGTTATCAAATTTAGGGGCAGGTTGTTAACTCTGGGATAACTGGTTAATTTTTTGGTCATTGTTAACTTTAGATTCCCACAGTGTGCTAGCTGTGTACATGTGCGTTGGTTGTGTGTAGAACAGTGAGACAGTATTAATTTTATAATTTCCTTGTTATTGTGATTATGAATTGTATTATAAGCCATTCACAAAAACAGAAAACACTAACAAAAATAAATTATTCTTTATTTTCATTTCTGTCAAAACCAGTATACACCCTACATCCCGATATCACTGTCGAGCTAAAAGGAATATGAAAGGACGAAGTACTGGGTTTAATGACCATTTAGAGTTGTGGAGAACGGTCGTAATTTATTTTCCAAGAGAACAAATACCTCACTGGTTTTCTCTTAACAATGGAAGCGGTGGTTCCCTAAGCGGGCTCTAACATAAAGTAACATTTTAAAAAATTTAACTGCTAAATACAAAAAATCCTGTGTTTCTAATTTTTTTTTCGCATTTTTATTCCCCCAAAGTTGCGCTTTTGTCTCTGCAGTTGTTGAATGAAGCAGATTTTGACTGGATATGTAGACGAAAATACCTAAGAATATTTTGTCCAGATTGTAACTTTAATAATGGCAAATAAGACTTCCTTTTTCATTATTATTATCACTTCCGGTCTTGAAAAATTTGTTATCTATTGTCAATCTCGGTCTTGGAAAATTCGCCAGTCGATTTTCGGGTTCCTGTCTGTAACATTCTAACATTGTTAAGGGAAAACCAGTACAGCACTGTTTATTTGAGAAAGAGACAATAAGACAAAAAAAAAAAAAAAAAAAAAAAACACACACACACACACACACGCAAAAAACAAGGGCAAACATTTTCAACCTTTCTATACGCACACTCTAAATGGCTATGAAGCCACTAAAGTCTGCAGATGTAAAACGTGTATTTACGAAAATTGGTACATGTACACACTGAAATCTGTTCAGACGATGGGCAAAGAACCAGAACTGTAGCACCATTTATCTTTCTAATTTCCAAAAAAGGTTTTAGGCCTGTTCTTTCTTTACTGTTAGGAATAATTTAGTGAAATTTCAAACAAATGATGCAATGACCGAAAGTTATATACCCTTCAGACAGTTTCCCCTTGGGGCTACCTGCCCCTGCCCCTGCCTCAAGGCTATCTGTACGCATAGAATTGTGAAAAACATCTTGATAAAATCAGGGGTGAGAGAGATTTATCTGAATCTTGTTATAAATGATCGACTTGACAAACAGTCCCTTATTATCACACTGGATATGCGTTTTTGGAGACAGGCGTGGGGATGGGGGTTTGAGAACATCAAACAAATTACTGGTTATATGGGCAAGCACAAGCCAAGGGATTGGTTTGATTTAAACAGTATTTTATTCAAGGTATTATGAACATTACACATATATAAATACATTGATACAATATAGGATCAGAAAACAAGCATAGCGCTTAAAGATATGTTATATCCTTTATCCTTGAGAGATTGTGCAAGTGTCAGATCAACCTCGTTTACCAATGACGTAAAACGGTTTGTACACATGTCGCTTTTTAAATGCCTTAAACTTGACAAGAGTGATATCCCATTTCAGTCCTAGCCCATTTCAGACATTTTGTCATTTCGTATCCCTTTAGTCAACGCAGTCTAACATATTTAAAGGTCCTCGGCGTGGAGGTAACCATGTGTGTTTGATACCAGTATTTATCAGATTGACCAGCTGTATTCTGGGGAAAGTGGATTACTGAATAAGCTTATGGTCAGTGAATCTCCAGATAACAAAACTGTGGGTGAAAACAGAAAATATTTTCTTGCTTTTCCGTTGGAACTTGTTTTGGAATCCATAAGAATCGACAGGCCAAGGCGACCAACACAATGACTGATCTATGTCACAAATATGTGCTTAAAATTGCGAAAAGCGAAAATTCAAACCACTTGTGAGTCCGCAGTCTAGCTGGGGCTTTCTCTTTGTGTCTGACTATTCCTTAGGGTCCATATACAGTGTGTGCGAACAAAAAAGGCCATGAACAGACTGCGCGGATGCGCTGGCTGTCCTGAACCTTGGCTGTTCGCATATGATTGGTGTGTATGACGTCATCTATTACGTAGTGGAAAATTGATCTCTTGATCACAGTGGCGTTCTGTATGCTGTGCCTTTCTTGCGAAATGGATGCAGGGTGTGATTTTTTTAAAAGCGACTAACCAGCATAAATTGAGCATTTGGGTCACGAGGACAGTGATAATGGTAATTACATGGTAAAGGCTGATTTATTACCCAGAAAGTTTACTTGATCATGGCGAGGCCATCTTTGCATGCAAATAGACAAGGACTCAGTGTTGGAATGTATTAACTCTTTAAGCCCCAGTGACGCAACTAACAAAATTTGCAAACAGCGTAGATCCTGATGAGGTGGCTCATAATGAGCCGCCTCATCTAGATCTACACTGTTTGCCCTCTAGTTTTTGAATTCTCAATATAAAAAGTCTTGGACAAGGCATTTTTTTAATTTTTGCAGACGTAAATTTTGTCGTCTGCTTTTTGGTACTGAAAGAGTTAAGTACATGCTATAGGCCAGGCAGTTTACAAAACAAGGAAACAGAAAAAACTAAGATTTTTCGCAAATATATTTTGTAGGATCCCCTTTGAATCGCCTCAGAATTTCGAATTACAATATTCTTGCACTGCTGATTATAATGGGCTTTTGTTAGATTGTACTCAAAAAAGAACAAGAGAAGATTATATTTAAAATGGTGTTAACCAGTAAAAAGTAACTCTCAATGAATAGAGTCGGGAAGGGCTAGTTCACTAATGTCGTTTTTATCTTAGTTCCTTGGTAATCTTTTGGAACAATTATAAAACTTACACTTAAAGGTAGGTCCCTGGCCTAGCGATAACAATTATGTTCACAAAATAATTTTGTCTTTTTCTGGGTAGTATTGAATTCTCTTATTTTTCTGAAACTGTTGCAACTGAGAAAATCGTCAGGTGTTGTAGAAAATAGTCGTTTTCCCTTTGGTTTATTTTCTTTTGTTGGAATTCCAGTTCTAAAAATAACTATGTATATATGTCTACAAGTCCGCAGGTTTCTGATGTCATTTGCCAACGGTTAATTTTCTCTTGCCGTGAGCTCTTCCAGAGGTCCTGGCATGGCGGATGGGTTAAAACTTTCCCGAAATGCAATGCAGCATGACGTCAGCTATGTTATCTATTTTTGGCGCAAACTAAAAATAGCGCTAACTGGTGTGCGAAGCAGAGTTAGGAAATCCCTTGCAAAACAACTTTTCTACGATTTTTTGATTTACAATTTTTAGTGAAACTTATTCATTTCCTCTTTATAATTGTTTTCCAACAACTTGGATAAAAAATCATCAAAATTATGATGCATTCCAAAGTACAGGAACCTACCTTTAAAGTTCTACAGTATAATATCAAATCTAAATTCTAATGCTCTTACGAATGTATCGCGACGTCTGATTGGATAACGTAAAAATTGCGACAGTATAGCATATATCCTGCGAAATACTGTCGAAAGCCCGCCGTAATTATGAAACGTCGCTTCTCAGTGCTGACGATTGGTTTTACGTTGCTGAAAGCGCTTGCTTGGGATGGAAATTAGTACACTTTAAAAGGTGAAAATATGTAAAAGTGCATTACAATGGGGATAAATCTATTAAAAATGTTACTTGGGGTGGTAAATCGTAGGTCTATGGTCGCAAATTTCGTTTTACGGCTCCGCTGACGCGTCGCCGTAAAACGAAATTTGTGACCGTAAACCGACGATTTACCTCCCCAGATGACAATTTTGAGTACAGCTATCCCCTAATTTGTTCTACATTATTTGACCTACCTGCTGATTGGAGTTGTTTCTCACTCTTCTTCGTATTTGCTGCCGTCCTTTGAATCAACTAACAACGGACCAAACTGGGACTCTGTGGTGCACTTCCCCGAACAAAGCAGAACCAAACTCTATTCATGTATGTATAGATAAAACTTGTCACACCGGTCACACCCACTTTCCCCAACTCAGCCCCATATGATAACGTGATGACTGTTTGATCGTTCAGTTTTGCCTTCCAATATAAATGCTTATATGAGGAAAATAGAAGAAAATTGCAACCAGCCTCGAAGTCGATGACGAAAGCCTATCAAAACAGCTTTCATTTTCACAAAAAAGTTGGGATTCGACATGTCCAATTCGGACAACTTTATTATAAAACTTTAAGCGAACATTTGACTTGTAAAATTAATGATTCTAATGTGCACTTTATACATTATGTGGACAATGTGGCAATTTTATCATCCTAATTTGACAGGACAAGGTAATCAGAGAGCTCACTGTTGGCTCTGTTGCCTGGGTCCCTTCCATAAACGGGAGATGGGACAAACGAAGGCTCTGGTTACACTGCACTTATGTGCAGTCCGATCAGAGCCTTTGCTTGTCACCAATGCCACATTGTTGGATTTGGTTGGTTGGTTGTTTTGTTTGGGTTTTAAAGGGTGAGACAGTATTTCAGTCTATATCGAGCCGACTCCCCTCAAGAGAGGGGGAGAAAGAAAAGAGGTGATAGGCGAGAGAAACAATATGCAAACAACCCCCACCCACGGCTACTGTGAACTAGGTCCTTGTCCTAATATCTAAATTAGTAGGACGCCCCGCCACTCAAAGTTAGCCAGCACGATCGTCCGACCACAACGACAGTCGCCATCGTCCGACAGTTACCACGGCCCATGCAGACTCCCGTGGACGGCGGAGGCTATGGTTTTTTTCATCTATCATCACAGGGTATAATTGATTCCGCCAATTTCGCTTCCTGCAGAGACTGTCCGTCATATTTGGCTTCCGCCGAGACTGTCCGCGAACTCTTGCTTCCTGCCGAGACTACTGTCCTCGAAAAATGGCTTCCTGCCGAGACTGTCCGCGTGACTCTGCTTCCTGCCGAGAGCCTCGGCAGGAAGCAGAATCACGCGGACAGTCTCTGCAGGAAGTCATTTATCATGTACATGAGTCTCGGCAGGAAGCAAGAGTTCGCGGACAGTCTCGGCGGAAGCCAAATATGATGTACAGTCTCTGCAGGAAGCGAAAATTAGCGGAATCGATTACACCCTGTGATCATAGCCTAGCTAAATACCCAAGCTGAAACCTTGTCCTCGGTCCAATTGCAATCATCCCGTTCTTGAAGAAAATAATAGCCACCGCCTCATCAGAGTAGACCATGTACACTACGAGATATCTTCTCCAGAACCAAAGGCTCATTGACGTTGTGGCTTGGTAAGTAGCATTGGGGACTTCCATCATAATTGGTTCAAATCATGACCGTGCGTTGACGTTGACCTAATTTGCAAGGTCAACTTTGGTATGTCATGCTGGCTTTTATATGGGAAAATGCTTAAACAGAGGATTTCACGAAACTTTTATTAAGTCTAGATATAATTATTTGGAAAATATGGTTAACTAAATGAATACATGTACATGAAGACATAAGGTCACCAAAGGTCAAGATCAGTTTTTGAACGTTGCTCAAGGTCACTGAGATTTTAAAATTAAAATATGCACTCCTCTAAAGCCACTGGTTAAAATTTGTAACAAATGGGCGAAATGACAAATCTTGTCTGTTGACAGTAAGATCTCAGATGAGCTACAGGACCATTGGACCTCTGTTTTTCTCCTTTTTTTTTCAACGACCGCTGTTCGAGGGAGATACGGGAGTTTTGCCAGGATTATCCGCCTGTATGGTCAATATTCGGCTCTCGAAGAATGTATACAAGTCGCGTATTGAACAAAAACTTAATTCACATAAAATTGACTTAATTATAGGGTTTGTGTGTACACGGAACAAAATTACTGCACATGTAATGAATTTAATCATCCTTAAACTAGCCTTGTCGTATAAATAGATCCCATTCTTGGACAACAGCCCACAAAAGTATACGGTGTTTTAACAATGAATCCACAGTATTTACATTTATGGTAATGAAAATATACCAGTGTCTGTATTGAGAAAACTATAATTTCTATTCAATATTTCAGCAGGCAGATAGATATCTCTACATCCCCTCCCCCCTCGAATGGGATAAACAAATGGCAGTCTGCAAATGCAGGTAAAAAATAAGATTCTACCGTCGAACATGGGAACAAAACGTTTTTGAGAATTTTACACATTTTGCGTTTTATATTATTTGTAGTCATTTGTAACCTTTCATGAACAGATGAACAGAATTTAAGTAAATTTGCAGGTCTGAAGAATCAGGATAGTAATTGACGAGTTGAGCTCTCTTATAAATTCTTTCGACCCTGCGCATAATAAGGTTATAATGGCTGACATCAAGCATCTTTACAAGATATGGTTTGACAAACGTCATGGCAGCATACGCCTTTGTATCTACAGAGTCTCATGATCTCTGTATATACAAGAGCTGTTACCAAATGAAAAAGAGTCCTAGTTCCCAAACGACCTGGTCATCGTGGCTAAACAAATTTGTTTAGTCACGATGACCAGATAGTGTTGGAGCTATGACTCTTTGATCAGAGTTATCCTATTTCGCTTTAAAAAAGAATATATCGAATACAAATGTATGTGCACTGACCAGTCTGCAAAAACAAATCATGCAGCTGGGACATATAAAAGCAAAGCCATTCAAATCAATGTAAATTGATGGATTTGGTGTCACTCATACCAATAAAAAAGTTGATTATTTTCTGTCTGACTATACGTTATTCCATTAGTATACTTAAAAACAGAGACGTTAAACACACGTTTTGTATAATTGCTTCTTTCGTAACATTTATAGCAATTGCATAGGGCATAAAAGTTAATTGTTGCAAAAATATAAAGATTTAATATTTCACCCAGGGTGGTACGGCCATAAAACATTCGTGCCATAAAGTATGAACGCATAAAAATTAAGATGTTCCGATTTTATCGCAATTTGCAGGTTTGATGTTGAGGTTTTTCAATTGTCATAATTTGCCTGCTGTTTGATCGAAAGTTGACTCTCACTGATATAAGCAGAAGAAAGCGATTCCTTTGCTACATTCTCATAGTTTTTCTAGAACGAGCGCCTGGGATAATCGTTTTCAATTCAGTTGTGACCAGGTGGTCGTGGTTCAGACAGCCAAAGCCGGGGCTAGGTTTACGCTTAAAATCTAGTTTTTTACTAGTTTCTTCTTAGACTAAAGATGTTTTCTGAACTTGGTTTCGCTTATACTCTAGAAGGCTGAACTTGGTTTCGCTGAGACTCTAGAGGCAGAACTAGATTCCGTTTAGACTCTATAGACAGAACTAGGTTCCGTTAAGACTCTAGAGGTCTGAACTACGTTTCGCTTATACTCTAGAGACAGAACTAGGTTCCGCTTAGACTCTAGTGTTGTCTGAGCTAAGTTCCGCTTATGCACTATCAGACCGTACACTACAGACTTATGGACCTTTCAAACTTTGTCAGTGTATGTATGCACCAAACAGGCCCCGAGGTTATAAAACTTGAGTACATTCTCAAACTCAAAATAAAGCACACTGATTGGCTGCTTCCGAGCACATGCTCGGAAGCAGCCAATCAGTGTGCTTTATTTTGAGTTTGATGTCATACTCAAGTTTTATAACCTCGGACCCTGCTCTAGGTCATCTCTCTCAACAGTAGACCACAGTAACGTATTTTTGTGGAAGTCGACTCGACACTTTGCCAAATTTTCGAGGTCGGCCCTGTATATCCACTTATATAAACTCGTGTTTTTTAAAGTTCGTCAGGGTTAACAGCATAACCCCTCAAGGGCCCCAACTAGAAGTACTAAAACATAGTTTCCTGCATCCATGAAAATGGCCACCATATCAAGTTTCGAAGTCGGCCAAGTATTCCAGCCTGAGGCCTTAAAAAGTCATTAGTGTAGGCACCAAACCGCGCCAGGTCATCTCCCGAAACACTTGCCTCTTTTTCTAAAATGGAAGGCTTGTGAATTAGCTCTAAAAACCCTTGAAGTTAACATGCCGTTTGGGATGCATTAATTGGAGAATAAACATAATGAATTCTAAGAATCGCATCACCTAAATGGGAAAGACAAGATCTTACTGTCACAAGTGTTTCTTTCTTAAATGACAAATATTGTTTTATCATTGTTTTGACGACGGAAAATATTAAAAGTCATTTGCTTTTGTTCTCAGATGATTTTTCCCCGTTGAAATATATATTTTTATTAAAATACTTGCTGCACATGAAAGCGTATATAACCTTATTTTCAGGCCATAAACTAAAGAAAATCGCTTCAAGCTATATGGAGAAATAGCATTTTATTGATTGCTGGGTAAAACTTGATACGCAAAATTAATAATATATTGTAGGATGATACAGTCAAATCAGGTAGTGCATAAGGACATAGGCACCTGACGGAAGGATTTTCAGTCTGTGCCCGTCTATTTGTTTATTTATTTATTTTTATTTGAATTAAAAAAATCTTGTAGGTCTACAGCCGTTTCCTAATGGTATTGCACACAATATTGTGTACAATACCATTAGGAAACGGCTGTAGATCTACAAGATTTTTTTCTGTTTTAATTCTGACTGAAAAGAAAAGACGAGCAAAGGCTACAAAAAAAAACTTCGTCAGGTGCCTGTACATAAGGAAGCATCCGAATGGCAAGGAACAGATACTTTGATACATTTTAAGCTACATTTACCATTTACTATAATACCGGTTATTTTGACCGACAAGAACATGATAAGTGACTGTGGTGAAACGTCTCATGCTAGCAAACCTTGTTGAAATACCTTTGAAAGTCGCTGATATGAATAATGATGGAAAACTGTTTCGGAGTATACAGCTCGTTTTGAAACATTCGCTGCAATCGTTTTTTTCTTCTCTTTTTCTTGTATATGAAATTAGGTGTGTGCGTTATGAAATCTTTTGCACTGAATAAAAACAGCTGCATCTTTCGTTACATCCTGTGCAGTTTTCGAAAAATCTGGTGCATCTTTCTAAAGAGTCGGGTAAATCTTTAATGAAGACCTGATTTCTCTTCCGTAAGGTCCTATGCACCTGTCAGTTTGCTATAGAATCCGTCAGCTGCACCATTTATTAAAATCTGTTGTATCTTTTGACAGAATTTGGTGCATCTTTCATAGAATATGGAATATTTTTTACAGAATCTGTTGCAGTTTTTACATAATCTTTTGCATCCTTTACAGAATCTCGCGCATCTTATACAGAATCAGCAGCATAGTTTGCAGGATCTGGTGCATCTTTTACATAATCGAGAGCAACTTTTACAGAATCTGGTGCATCTTACAGAATCTGGTGCATCTTTTAAAAAATCTGATACATCTTTTACAGAATCTGGTGCATCTTTCACAGAATTTGGTGCCTCTTTTACAGAATCTGGTGCATTTTACACAGAAGCTTGATCATCTTTTCCAGCTACTTGAACATCTTTTACATGATTTAGGACATCATTTATAGCAAATTAAGCGTCATTTACAGACTCTGGAGCATTTTAACAGAATCTAGAGCATTTATTGCAGAATTTGTAGGATCTTGTACAGAATCTGTTGCATCCTATATAGAATCTGTGGCTGGATCTGTTACACAATTTGTCGCATCTTTTACCGAACCTGTTGCATAGAATCTTTTGCATTTTTACAGAATCGGTCGAATCCTACAGAGAATCTGTTGCATCTTATACAAAATCTGAAGCATCTTTTATTCAGTCTTGAATATCTTTCAAATAATCCGGTTCATCCTTTTTACAGTCTGATAATCGGATGCATGTTTTACAGAATCTATTATGTCTCTTGCAGAATCTGTAGCAGCTTTTTCAGTATCTGAGGCATCTATTATTGAATCTCTTGCAAGTTTTACAGAATCTGTTGCAGCTTTACAGAACCTGTTATATTTTTACAGAAACTGTCACATCTTTTACAGAATCTGTCGCAACTTTGAAAGAATTTGTTGAATCTAAACTAGAATCTGGAGCAACTTTCATAGAATCTAGAGTATCTTTTATAGAATCTGGAATTTAGAGTATATTTCATAAGATTTATTGCATCTTTTACAGAATCTGGTGTACCTTTTATAGAATTAACAGCATCTTTTACAGAATCTGTAGCATCTCTTACAGAGGCTACTATAATTTTACAGAATCTGCTGCATCCGTTACGAAATCTGTTGCATCTTTAACAGACTCTGGTACATCTTTAATGAAAGGACCTGGTATGATAAGGGCCATTTTTGGCCCCCATTCAAATTCTCTTAAAATTGCATTCTCTTGCTTTTACTTATCATTTGTGTGTATAGGAACAAACAGAAATAATATGTTTAAACTTTGTTTGTTCTCAGAATCACATGATTCCTGACAATAATACGAAGGAAAATTACAAGAAAATTTGAGGTAAATACATTTTCCTTTAAAGAAATAAGTCATTTACAATAGCTTTTGAAAGCTCTTGATAATAAGCTTTTGATGAAATGCTTATATGTTACAGAGCACTGCTAATTACATCTTGTACCTGTGAACTGCACAAGACCTCTTCAGGTACCCCACCCACTCAAGTTTGCAAGTCCAGAGACGCTTAACAAAACATTCAATCAGATTAAAATGAAATATGTACCAAATTATTCCTTGTGATCTAACTAAGAAAATGAATACACACAACATATGTTTATTTTGTCTATGAGCGGAGATATGGGCTTTTATATTGAGAAAACCGGGAAAATGTTCCAGACGCTGCCAGTTTGGTAACAAAAAGTTAAAAATAAACATAGAGCCCAATCTCCAGCACATTTAATATTTTCATGGCATGTAAATATATTAAAATTTTGTATGTGTATAAAATGTGCTGGAGGCTAGGGTCATATGTTTTGAAAGCTGCAAAGGCTACCAAATTCGTCATTTTCGTCAGAATCCACTTGGGGTTATGGGTATGTTCAAGGAAAAAAAAAACACAAATAGTTTATGCAGGAACTGGTAAATTTTGTGTTTGTTGTTCAAGGTTTGAACCTTCCTATGAACACATATTTATTATCGAAATAGGACTTCTGAAATATGAGTTTTCTGGAGGCCAAATATGGGCCTTATCATACAAGGTCCTTTGCTCATCTTTTACCGAATCTGCAGCATCTTTTATAGACTCTAGATCATCTTTTTGCCAAATTTCTGTTTCATCTTTTAAAGAACCTGTTGCATCTTTTACAGCATATGTCGCACCTTTTACAGACTCTTTTGCATCGTTTACAGGATCTGGTGCATCTTTCACAGAATCTGTTACATCCTATACAAAACTGCTATATCTTTAACAGAATCTGGTGCAATGTTTAGTGAATCTTGTCCGTCTTATCACAAGTCGTGTGCAGCTTTTACAAAATCTGTTGCATCTATAAAAGAATCTGGATAACATATCTAACACTCTGTTGCACCTTTTATAATCCGAATCTGGTGCCCCTCTTACAAATTCTGCTGCATCTTTTACAGAATCTGCAGCATCCTTTACACCATCTGGAGCATCTATTACAGAACTTGCTACATCGTTTACTGAATCTGTTGCATCTTTTACAGACATTGTTGCATCTTTTACAGACTAGAGCATTTTTACAGAACCCGTTGCATCTTTTACAGAACTAGAGCATTTCATTCTTTTAAGAACTTGGAGCATCTTTTATAGAACCGGGATCATCTTTTACATAATTTGTTTAATCTTTTACAGAAACTATAGCATTTTTTTAGAATCTGAAACATCTTTTGCAAAATCTGGAGTACCGGTTTCAGAATCTGGTGCGTCTTTTACAGAATAGTTGTTTTTAACAGAATCGGGTGCATCTTTTAAAGAATCCGAAGCATCCTCTACAGAATCTAGAGCATCTTTTACAGAATATTTTGCATCGTTGGCATCGGAATTACTGTTTGCAGAAACCGTCCCATCTTTTACAGGATTGTTGCACCGTTTACGAATCGGGTGCATCTTTTAAAGCATCCGAAGCATCTTCTACAGAATCTAGAGCATCTTTTACACAATATGTTGCATCGTTGGCATCGGAAATACTGTTTGCAGAAACCGTCCCATCTTTTACAGGATTGTTGCACCTTTTACAGAATCTGAAGCATCTTTTATAAAATATGCTGCATATTTTACAGAATCTGAAGCATCTTTACATAATCCGAATCACCTTTTTCACATTGCATTTATACAGAATCTGGAGCATTTTTAAAAGAATCTGTTGCATCTTTGAAATAATCCGTAGCATCTTTACAGAATCTCTTGCATCTTTTGCAGACTCAGTCGCATCTTTCACAGAATCTAGAGTTTCTTTCATATAATCTAGAACACCTTTCGTAGAATCTGGAGTGTCTTTTACATAATCTGTTGCATCTTTTACAGAATCTGGAGCATTTTCATAGAATCTGGAGTATCTTTTACCAAATCTGTTGCATCTTTTAAATATAGAATCTGGAGCATCTGCAACAAAACCTGTTGCATCTTTACAGAATCTGGAGCAGCCTTTACTGAATCAGGAACATCCTTTACAGGATGTGTTGCATCTTTTCCAGAATATGTTGCATCTTTTCCAGGATCTGTCGCTTCTTTTGCAGAATCTAGAATATCTTTTAAGGAATCTCAAGTATTTTACAGAATCTGGAGCATTGTAACAGAATCTACAGCATCATTTGAAAATTTCTTTTATCTTTACAGAATCTGTAGTTACTTTTACAGAATCTAGGGAATATTTTACTTGTGCATCTTTTACAGAACCCGTTGCCGGTTTTTTTTTTTTTTTGTTAAATGTTTGACCTCTTTAATAAAACCCGCTGGACTTTTAACATTTGGTGTACCTTTGCAAAAGCTAGTGCATCTTTCTTTAAAATCTGGCGCCTGTTAATTAAATCCGGAGCCTCCTTCATTTACATCTGGTGCATCTTTTCCTGATCTGACGTTTGAAACAATATGGTGTATCTACCAGAACATGGTCGAAAAATTGGTAATCTTAATGTTTTCCTTTCGTTCTTTATTTTTCGTATTTTAAAACTTATATGATACTCACTACCATACAAATATGAATACCCTCTCCAGACTTATTTCTCACTTCATATTTCATATTTCCTTCATGTCGCTTCACACTTCACAGCTCCTACTTTTGAATTCTCGCTTTTGGCTTTGCCTTCTTCTTCTGGCACACTTCCTTCTTACACTTTATGATGAAGGGCCTGACTTGTCTTTAGAAGTTACTTAAATGTGGAATGACCTGTCTTTAGCAGTCACCTTTTTGGGGACCCTTCAACCTAAGTACTGTGCAAATGAACTTGTTAATGGATCACCTTGTCAAGCAGCCAATAGGTTTGTGTCCCCCTTGGTGACCCATTAATATTAGCATATTGTTTGATCAAAATCAGTGTTCTGTTAGAAGTCAGACTTCAAAACTGAGGACAGAAATGAAAAGTAAGTCACCAATATCTAAATATAAAGGGATACTTTAGGTAAGCCAAAAAGTGGAACCACAATTTCAAGGTTTAATGACCCTATTATGTTACTACCTATGTGAGATGGGATATTTCCTTTGAGGAAATAGCAGAGTTACTGGACTGTTGCATAGAATATTTATGACAGCCAAAAAACAAGAATATATTTTTTTAAGAAAAAAATCGTGTGCCAAGAACATCAAAAGCGAAGAACATAAAAAAATTTAGTTTGAAATATATGCACCTACAAAAATGTAAACAACTGCAAAACTGAATCTTAACTCATTAAAGCAACCACTCCTGCATACAGTGCAGACCCAGACACGGCTTGGTTGTCAATGTCAGCCTAACATTATAAACGAACCTTCTCATTACAGAAATCTGGTAATGAAAGGAGAACAATGCTTGTTCTAACTCCGAAGAACACAGCTGATGAAAAACAAAGGTATACCAAAACATCTCTCTATGCTCGGACACCTTACCAATTACCTACTAGTAAATAAGTGAACTGTCCGTCTTTGACTTTCGACAATTTTACCCGCTCTATCAAGGAATTTTATAAAGCCTGATAAACATTGCAGACTCAGATCAGACTGCTGCTAAATTGGGCAATACTGTTTGCACAGACGGCTGTCCAAACGTTTCAACGGAAAATACGGCATTTAGCAATCAGTAAATATGATTTAGATTGGCCATTATCAAAGCATTAGGAGAGATAGAGTTTGTGTGAACTCTGGTTTACCGTGTTCTGTATGCTACTGAGGAAACCTGATACCCTAACAGCTGTGAGCAGGTTATACAGCGTATCATACTTACTCTAGGCCTCCGCAGATTTTCTACAGGATCTCCGGTCAGAAGTACCTGCAGTGTGTGAAAACGTAGCTCCGTACCTCATAGTCTGATTCCTTCCCTTGGACACTCTTCGCCGCTCTAGCGGCGAAAAGTGTCCCAGGGAAGGAACTAGTCCCCGTTCCTCAGTGTGTCTGCAAAGTGTCTGCCTTGTAATCATAAAATCCTCATCGCTGAGTATTGCAGTGTCGCAAACAATCGGCGCTGCCGCATTTTTCGTGGGTAAAGCTGGGAAATATCATTCGGGTAAGTTCGACAACTTTTTCCGCTATCTTTATCCAAATCTGGATAATAAATATTCATAAGTCCATGCGCCAACTACGAGATGTCATAAAGAGTTCTCGTTTGCCTCTCGCGAGAATGCTGGGTAGTAAGTCTTAGAAAAAAACTGAAGCAGCTGACAGACAAGATCCGTATCTCCAACACTAGCAAACCACAGATAATTCTTCTTTTGCCATCCGGACACTATTCTGCCCGGGTTGCCACCCGTACACTATTCTGTACGGGTGTCGTCAGGGTGTCACCCGACTGGAACAAAAGCTTATGAACTAGACTGTCCGCTCATCGGCTTATCATCTGTATTTCTGACTTACTTGATGTCGCCGAGAAATTCTTTAGATTTGTTTCAGCTGGCAAACAGCGCAGACTCAGATCATACTGCTGCTGATCTGGATAGAAGACAACGAGTCGGAAATTTGTAATTGTTAATAGGTTGGTACCTTTCGATGCAAGTATTTTCTTTTTGTCACAATACACTCACCCGTTCACCTTCAGCGTTCATCGGGACTCGGTCTGTTCTGTCAACATTTGCAGACGACACACCAACGCCAGCCATGTTGTTTTAACCAGACGACATGTTAATGTCCACCACTGTAATTTTAGTTCAGAACAGCAATAAAATGTAACCGGATACTCTGTGTTTTCTTTAAATTAATGGCACAGGGCCGGGTATTTCTCTGTGTAATTTCCCTAAAATCGGTAACTACCATATTTCCCCATATTTTGACTAAAAATCTGAATCAACAATTAGACCCAGATCAGACTGCTCCATTTATGGTCTACACTATTTCCGTTTAGGGTCCACACTGTCAACAGTATTATAAAACATCATCTTATGGTGGTCCAACTAGCAGAAGAATGGCGCCATTGTATATTAAATGGTTCACGTTCAATCGGAACACCGCTCGGCCAATTCCATGAATCACGGAATTGGCCGAGCGTGCTCCGATTGGGTTCACGTTATCTGAAAATTAGGTTCATTACGGTATATATGCAGTTTCTCTCGAAACAAAAAAAATCGTCTGCTATACAGTCTGTCAGCTGGATAAGGTTTGTAACGACTGAGAAATTGACAAAAATAATTATCGCGTGTTTCAAAATAATAAGACAATGCGAAACCTGACACGCATTACCATGGTAATGTGATGAAATAAGACAAAATTATTGATGACAACGTAAAAGAGAAACAGTCGCAGCTGAAGATATATGAACAGGAAAACCGTACCATCAGATAATGAAATGGAATAAAGTACATGTATAAAGACGCTGTCCTGCTTCTTCTGTTTACTGCATTTCCAGGGTCGCTATTTTGCGGGCCTGCGGGCTGCGGGCTGCGGGTCATTGTTGATGTTACATGAACCAACTGTTTGATAGTTAATCAGAATATGACCTACACGAGTTTGGGACCCGATGACTCAGGAAGAAAAAATCAGGGGGAAGGGGGTGTTATATACATTCATTTTGTAAATTTAAATATTTTTCTAATCGCCATAGTTTAAAACCTGGAATGGAAGGCAATGGACAGGGTAATCTACATTCCATTGGCTACAGTATGGTCTTAGAATCTGGGATGGTATTCTTACAAGAAAGATTTGCTCTCTCAGAGGGAGATAATGCTTTCCTGTAAGAGTGCCTTCCCTTTTCAGTGGAATGAAGAAGACTTCCCTGTCAGTCCATCCCAGTTCACTTCATTCCATTCCATGTTTTAAAAGAAGAGTACAAGTGTTTCAAGTCATTCCTCACTCCCTAATAATTTCTGATATACATCTCATTAGGGCTGACACATGTACATTGTATCAGTGATTTGAGTGTAAAGGCAGAATAAAAGATTTCTTCAGATTAGGACTGAGAATTTTTATTATTACCATTTTCACACGAGAAAATATATTAAGCCTATGAACTGATAATTTCAAGTAATAAAAATAATGAAAATAATATTAAAAAAAAAGAAGAAACTAGAGGAAGGTATTCGAGAGAATACAGATATCTTCCCTTACTCGTTTGAATAATAATTGTATATTTTCTCTTAACCCACACTTTTCGTATCAGATGGTTGAGCAGTCAAAATATTTTAAGTTCGTTGTGCAAGATGTTTGCAGTAGTCATGGTTATCTGAGCTTGTAACTTTATAGCACAATATCACTTTGTATACATACGGTTCTGTTCTGTTTCACTTCTCGGTACGACGTTCCCCAAGTGGCTCAGCGTTATGTGACCATAATATATGTCTACATGCGTTTAGGACGAGAGTACCTGCTGTGACATAACATGATTCCCGGCGTTGTTAAAATTTTAGGCTGTGTGTTTAGAACTAAGTTTCCGCCTCCTAGCGCTGTACTCATATCAGCCTGCTCTTTCGCACAGGCAGTCTTTGCACGAGGAGCCTTGTACCATGCCCAAAGGGACATAGTTTTAGAGCAAATAGTAACCTGCTATGCAAAAGCGCTACGGTCCCTCTTGTACGCTACTTTGTATGCAGCTACAATTACACTCGGCAGCAACGGTCACTTGTAAAAGGTTTCTTCGCTTTGTGCGAACATGACAGACTAAAACCAGTCTGTGCATCCTCGCAGCCTATTTCCACAGAGTGATTCCGTACAGAATTAGGTTTGATCGGTGTGATCAAAATCGCAGGCTAATTGTTATCATTTATTCACATACATTATAACATATGGTCAATTTTCGCTTTACACTGAGCCGTCTATTTATAGGCGTTTGCAATACGAGTAACCGATTTACTGGCTCCAGGTTCAAGCGTTTAATGCGGCGCCGTATCACATAATTATAAGCTCTGTGTTTATTGACGGAAAAATAAATCGCTAATTATTCAATTATAATTTGATTAATCAATTTTTAGGCTCAAACATTCCCTTGTCCAGGCCAAGACGAACCCGTTGCCTTGCACATTTTGTGGCTAGCTAGAGCAACTCTTCTGATCAAGCTCCTCCGGCTCTGTGTTAATCAAACGGAACAATTAATCGTTAATTACTCATTTATTATTCAATTAATCAAAAATCGCCTCGTACATTCGCTAGTCCATGCGAAGACGGACAAGTTGATATGCACATTGTATGGGTAGGTATAGACGTTATTCAGATTTTTGTGGATAAAAAAGCGTCTTATGACAGATTTTGCAAAAGTGAACACAATATATCTTCCCATGCCATAGGCAAGGGAAGATATAAAAACATAGACTGCATGGCGAGATAAGGGAACCTTCTGATATGTGCAGCCAGAGAAGACTCAGTCTGATCAGACAGTCTTCCCTGTTTGCGTAAATGGGCTATCTACACAACGTTTATCATAGGGATCATTTACGTAGAGTTTTAAGAAATCTAAAGGTATTTTTTCTTGTGAAACAGCCCATTTACGGTTCAGTCAAATTATATATTGGCCATGTCACAAAAAATCCTTATGCCATTTCTGAGAAGCCTGGTCAGAGGTTTTGCCTTCTTGTACATGCCCATATGTATTGTACTTTGACAAAACTTCACAAAAACTGCAAAATATCTATCCATCCCCATCAAGTGGCTACATGTGTGATTTAGTATCACCAGTCAAAGACCAGCTAAGGGCTATTTTTGCATGGAGCCAACATGGAGTGTCTTAAAAGAGAAAATCATCATTAATATAAGCGATTTAGAGTAGAGAAGTGATTAAATAATAACATACAATACATGATATATATAAATGCAGCTTTTCATTCAATAATATGAAACAAGCAGCCTGCAACACGCGGCCCGCAGCCCGCGGCCCGCATAATAGTCACTTTCCATCTAATCGTGGTCTAATCTGACCCATTATGAGCAGGAAAACATTTCTCGGCTTACTTTTGTCTCTTACATTGCACCGCTGATCCGTTAGAAACCTGAGCGTTCCATCCCTTCAGAATTAGAATCAGAATTATGTCCAAAGACAATCATTCACCAGGACCTGTGATCAGGGAAACTAGTCCCAAGCCCTTACTAAAGAAGTAAACTTAATAACTGAAAACATCTGCACACTCATCAGCAGAAATAAGGGAATCTGCCAGGGAGTTCCAGTCTCTAATAGTCTGGGATGAGAAACTACACTCGTAAATGTCAGTCCAAGGCAATGCGGGTTGAAATGGCGGGCAATAGTGCTTCCTGGTACTCCTGCTTGGAGAATCAAGGTTATTTGTGGCTTACTGGTTACATCCTTCAGACCTTTATAATAAAGCAGTTGTCTGCTGTCTTTCCTCCTTTTTTCAGATTCCCACATGAGTGTCTCCAGGCCCAGAGTTTATAAAACTTGAGTACATTCTCAAACTCAAAATAAAGCACACTGATTGGCTGCTTCCGAGCACATGCTCGGAAGCAGCCAATCAGTATGCTTTATTTTGAGTTTGAGATTTTTCTCAAGTTTTATGACCTCGAACCCAGAATGCCAGTCATACTCCCAGTTTCATAGGTGCAATGCCTGTACAAATCTTGTCGACCTTTTCTGCGCCTTCTCTCGTTCATTTTGAAGACGTATATTTTGGCGGTCCCAAACTGATCTACCATACTCCAGGACTGGACGCACTAGTTTCTTGTATGTTGACTATAACGTCCTGTGGACATGCCACCAAGTTACGTCTAAGGAAGCCAAGGGTCCTTTAGCCTATGTGCAAACATGGCTGACATGTGTGTTCCATTTCAAATCGTTGGTAATGGTTATGCCAATATACTTGATTTTCCGTACGTTATCGAGGCCCGTTCCCTCTAAGAGATAGGAAGCATTGATCATCTTCATCCGTTGTCTTGTCTACATTATATTGTATTTGCTTGGTTGAAATCTCATGTCATAATTCCTTGCTCAACAGCCTAAACAATCTATATCCTCCTGAAGTTTCATCGTGTCTTCACTACCTCTGATTTAACGATAACAAACACAGTTGTCAGCGAAAAGTCTTCATTCTGAGTCAATATCTTCCGTGATGTCGTTAATATACAATGAGACAACAATGGTCCAAGAACGGTGCTCTCAGAGACACCTGCCAAAACGGAGACCCACTCTGTTTAACACCATTTACTACTACACGCTGCTGCCTGTCATAGAGAGAGCAGTGTCCCCCCACCAATACAAAAGCCGTACAGCTAACATTTTAGTAATTCATGAGGGGTCGTGTCGAAAGCTTTCTCAATGTCCAAGATAACCTGTCCGCCTTTATCCAAGATTTTAGCCCACTCGTTTATAACCGTGATCAACTGAGTTTAACAACTATGTCTCTTCCGGAATGCACGCTGCCTGTCTGAAAAAAGTTTATGTTGTTCATCCAAATGTCCAATAATATCAGAGCAAACAATATGTACAAGTGACTTGCATGGTACAAGGTTAGAGAAACCGGTCGGTAATTGCAAGCCAAATGCATATTTCTTTGTTTTGAAGAGCGGTCATACATTTGCAAGAGACCATCCCTTGGGATTTCAACCGTGTCAATAGATTGTTGGAAGAGGTGAGCAAACATTGGGCCTAACTCGCATGAGAGTTCTTTCAAGACTTTAGCGTGCAGTTCATCAGGTCCTAAAGTTTTTGAGAGTTCAAGCCTTTAAGAAGATTTTGCAATCCTTCAGCCGAAACAAACATGTCCTTCATGAAAGGAGCCGAACGATTAAGGAAGGAGACTTAGGTGTGTTCACTTTTGTTAAAGACATCCGTAAAAAGACCATTAAATTCATTTGCCTTTTCCAACTCCAACTCTGCCACACCGTTACCATTTCTACTCTTTAGAGGTGGTATACTTAGAGTGTCTTTCTTTTGACTATTAATATACCGATAAAAGTCTCTGGGAGCTGCACCAATTCTTCTAAACTATGGTCGTTCATGACATCAATCAATGTTTGTCCCTCTAACTGACTTAACACTGATCCTGACATATTAAATCGGTTTGCCAAGCAATAACTTTGAAGTTGAAATCTCCTAGCACATGACTGAGGGGAGCTTATTGCCCTTATGCTTTGTCCTGATATGATTTTACTGAACATGAAATAGTTGAGTTTCTTCATTTGAGCCACCAAGATAGCGATGCCAACCTACTAAATAATGAGAAATTTTTGTTTACAAATATTTAGCCAAAACCGATTCCAAGTTGTTTTCTAGTTCTGACAAAGGCATGTGCAGAATGCCCTTATTGATGAAAGCCACCACTCCGCCACCATCAAGGTTTCTATCCCTATCCTTCCTGAATCCATTGTATATATATGCTTCAGGGAACAATTCTGGACTTGCAACTGGACTGTCATTTTTGTTTCCTGAATAGCCACAACATGAGGTTGGTGGACATCAAGGAAAGTCAATAAATCAATTTCGTACCTCTGATACTGTTTATATTTTATAAGCTATTGAGTTTCTATCCACCAAGAGTCTCATTGCTTAAGTTTGTCTTAACCGTTTGATGAAAGCTTAACATTGTTTTCATTTGACGGGGGGGGGGGGGGGGGGGACATTGTTTTCATTTGACGGGGGGGGGGGGAGGTCGGATCTATTCTCATTCACTAGATTCAACTGATCATCAATGAAAGAGTCCGAACAGCTGAAAAATTCACATTTTGGAATTTTGGACAGATCCATGTACACCTAGTTGTCGGTACATAACCAGCCTCTTATATGAATGAGCATTCGTTGTGAAGCCACAGTTCGCAACTATTGCACTGAACTGCCTTATGACCATTGAGAACGGCACGACTGCACAGGCCGCAATCAGCCTTGCAGTTTGTGCAATACCAATCACTACTGCCAGTTTCAATTGTTAATAGCTCGCCACTACCCAGTTTTGAACATTTTGCGCGAAAACGTTTGTTGAAATCAACGCATTCAATCACTTTGTCGGATACCTTGCATAACAAAACATCAAAACCAGTGCCCAAGACAAGATTGAGTGCCAGGAAAACTTTGATTTTGACGTAAATTAAGTTGCTAGGTATGAGGCACTGATAAGAATTCTAGTGATTTCATATATTTTCAGGTCAAAGTCACCGGAAAGGTCATGCATCATACAACTTTATATGATTTTTGAGCATCAATATCTAACATAAAAATCTAGTTTGTGCGTGAAAACCATGAATTTTGGCATAAATTTTATATCTGAAAAGGTGGAATTATAATTCCCGATAGGACCAGAGATACGCCATGTATCATATATGATACATGACCGACTTTGGCTTTAAGGTCGAGAATGGCAATATTTCGTGTCTTAGTACGGAATGTCAGGCTTGCTACATGATTGCAAACAGTTTAAAATGTCATAAATGTAGTACATGTATTTGAACAGTTTTAGACTCATAGAAATTTATATAAACAGATTATCCTGGTCATCGGTACCATTTTGTTCAATGTATCATATTATATGATACGCTTGCCACTAGAGGGTTAATTGATCGACAGATGAATTCACCCCAGGTAAAACGATTCTAAATGTGTGCGCAAGACGTTGCTAGGCCGCCATAACCCATAAGCCCCGTTGCGTAGGAAAGGGCGTAACACCTCAGCAATGTAGTAAAAAAGCATGAAGGATGTTTTTTTTTTTTTTTTTGGCCGTAATTTGCCGATAGGCAGCTCACCTAGCCTGTTGGACTGACTGGATGCTGCAAAGTACCTTCCATATCAGACAACATCTAGCTTGGAGGTAACTATGCCTGTTATTACACACAAATAGCCTGTTTGATCACCGTGATTGCATAACCCGCAGGTTTGCACTATAATCACTGTGTGAGTCCGTCCGTCCGTCCGTTATCAGTTAGCGAAAACGCTTATAACTCTTGAACCGCATTCTATATTTTGATAAAATTTTGCATACTTATACATGTCAACATTATCTAACGACTCGCATGCATAACCGTCTTTTTTTGATGGACGAGGCGTTGCTGAGTACAAGTTGAAAATTTACGGTCAGGTAGTGAAAATGCTCAAAACTCTTGAACCCCGTGGTATATATGGTTCAAATTTTATATACTTATGTATTTTAACATTGTCCAGCCACCGGCATGCAAAACGGTGACGAGGCTTCACCGAGCATCATTTTGGCCGGTTGAGCTATTTTGGCCGTCCGACCGTTATCAGTTAGCGAAAACGCTTATAACTCTTGAACCGCATGGGATATTTTGACAAAAGTTTGCATACTTATACATGTCAACATTGTCTAACGCCTCGCATGCATAACAATCTTATTTGATGGACGAGGCTTTGCTGAGCACAAGTTGAAAAGCCACCGGCCAACAACTGAAAATGCTCAAAACTCTTGAACACCGTGGTAAATATGGTTCAAATTTTGTATGCTTATGTATTTTAACATAGTCCAGCCACCGGCATGCAAAACAGTGACGAGGGTTTCATCAAGCATCAATTTGGCCGGTCGAGCTCTTTTATTGAAAATGCTCATAACTCTTGGACTGCTTGGTATGTTTGCTTCAAATTTTGTATACTTGTGTAATTTAACATTGCCCAGCCACTGGTATGCAAACTTCTTACTGCACAACCCGCAGGTTTGCACTTTAATCACTGTGTGAGTCCGTCCGTCTGTCCGTCCGTTATCAGTAAAGCGAAAACGCTTATAACTCTTGAACCGCATGGGATATTTGACAAAAATTTGCATACTTATACATGTCAACATTATCTAACGACTTGCATGCATAACCGTCTTTTCTGATGGACGAGGCTTTGCTGAGCACAAGTTGAAAATTTACGATCAAGTAGTGAAAATGCTCATAACTCTTGAACCCCGTTGTATATATGGTTCAAATTTTGTATACTTATGTATTTTAACATTGTCCAGCCACAGGCGTGCAAAACGGTGACGAAAGTCTAAACAGTATTGCACGACCCACAGGTGTGCACTTTAATCGCTGTGCAAGTCCATTAGTCTGTTTGTCCTTCCGCTGTAGTCAGTGAGTGAAATTGCTTATAACTCTTAACCACATGGTGTAGTTTGATAAAAATATGCATCATTCTACAAGAAATTACCAATTTCATTTCCATACATTCCTTCTGACACCAGAAACTGATTATTCTACATTCACCACGGTTTGTGCACATTACCATCAGTTGATTAAGATGAATTGTCGGAATGTTTTACTATTCTTCAAATTAATATTAATTGTAATTTTTGGTGAAGTTTGTGTGTGTGTGTGTGTGTGTGTGTGTGTGTGTGTGTGTGTGTGAGAGAGAGAGAGAGAGAGAGAGAGAGAGAGAGAGAAATCAAATTGCATTCAAGGTAAGGTGAACATAATGATCTGATGGAAATACGACGTGATCTTGACTGAGGCACGAAAATATGTCGAAATCTGCAAATGACACTGGCTTTCAGTCAAGCAGATCATGGTGATTCACATTGATCTAGTTTTATGGCATGTAATATTTAGTAGTCAGATATATGTACTGATGAAATACTCATAGAAGCCAAAATACTTTGAGATCGGCAAATTGCATTGAATTTCAGAAAAGTATGTCATCTTGACCAAAGATTACTTAGTTTCATGGCATATATACTTCTGAGTAATCATATGCATGCATTGATCAAATCTAGTGATTATAGGACGCATGCAAGTCAATCTATAGCCAAGCCCTTTAAAACTTTATTTTATTAGTGTAAACATCAATACATTTACACTTCTGAGCATACTATTTTATACAAATCGGCTTTAGAAGAAAGTCAACCAACATTTATTAGATCTGTATTTCAATACTGCCATCAAAGTAATACTTATATCATACTTATATAGCAAGTGATTTGAAGTTACAATATACAAAGTTAATACAAACAAGAAGAATATTATGCAAAATGTATTTCGAGAGAAAACATTTTATTTTTCACACTTTTTTCGGCTCCACGGATATAGGAGAATATATTACAAGAATTTTAATGAGTGAACTCGGGTTAAACTTCCCACCACCAACGAGGTCATATGGAGACAGGACCTCGGTTTAAAGTCTCATCCGAAAGACCGGAGAAGCGAGAGATCAATCTTGCGACCCCTGGATTGGTTTTCCGGAGTTAAAACATTTGAGTTTAAAAGGTAAGACAAATAAAAAAGAAAAAAAACATGCTAGAATAAGATTGAATCAATCAAGTTTAAGCAAATGAATTCTGCTCTAAAAAGGAAACCTGTCTTAAACAAACACCCTAGGGAAAGGACAAAACTGATTGCTTAAGGCAGGTGCTTAATACAGTCGATTTATACTGAAAATGCTACTTTGGGATATGAGATTTTACGCTTTTAAGACAGGGTTTTGCTTAATAGAGTGGTCTTTAAGAAACATAGAGTGTGCCCATACACCTTAAGCTGTTAGAACTGTTAGGTTTGACGAGCGACACCGAAGAACACGTCTTGGTAAGGCCGACCTATACATACCCTGATTGCACTTGGGGCACGGATATTAGGAATTTGCCTTTGCCATGAGAAACATTTTTTCGTAATATCCCAAGGTACTCATACTCAAAAACACTAACATGTTAGTGTTTTTGCGTTTGAGTACTATGGGATATCGTTTCACAGAAATAATTTTCTTAAGTGCTAAAAATTACAATAATTACTTTAGGATAGGTATCCAAATTGCTTGTGTATTTAATACATAAAATAATCGTTAAGGCGAAGTTTTGCAAATTAATATCATCAAAAACAAATTTACCACATTTCTGAAAGCTACTTTGGAAGTACGGAGGCTGGCTTGAAATAAAAAGGTTCGTTCAAGTTTCACAGATCTGGCTCGAACCCGACATAAACAAAACTCAGTCAAGATACTGGTGCAACTAAAGAGTGGACAGTTTTACGTAAATCCTGCTTCAGGTGATTTTTTGCCTCTCTTCTCATCAGGGATCAACTCTTAAATGGAAGAATTTGTTCCTATAGGAGCAAACTCTTTCCTTTAGGAGTAGACCCCATTTTAGAAGGGCTACGTTGTTTAGGGAAGCAAACAGAAAACACAAAAAGTGTTATTTGTAAAACTGGCGATAAAAAACATTGAAATTTACCCTTTCATCTTAAAGGTCTAAGTTGGTGATCGGTCAAGGCTATTGTTGCAATAAATAGGGTCGAATCTGTAGCATAGCAGTTAGCATGGATACGTAGAGTAGGTTCATAAAGATGCAGAAGAACTGTTGGCATTAATCCGGGCCCAGTCGAGATATCCGGAGTTAACATAAATCCTGTCGAAATACGTGACTCCAGGGTTAACAAGATTCTGATCGAATGAAAGACAAGAAAATTCAGCTCAGATAAAGATAAGCTTTTATTTGACTAATAAACCAGTCATTTGTAACCACGGCCCACTCATCCCCGGGGCAGCGTTTGGGGATAGCAGTGGAAATGAACCGTGCTTTCACATTTGCATCGTTCCCGCAGTTCCGGGCAAATGCTTCGTCTTTTAGACAAAAATAGCAGTGGAAGAAAATCATAAAAGACTGCGGGGTCAAACACAGCGGTTTTACAAACTGTCCCCGCAGTGCAGGGCTTATAGCACGGATTTGCTGAATGAAAAGTCAAAATCCCTGCTATTCTCCCCGGTGGTGGTGGTTGGCCGGGTTGGGGGGGGGGGGGGGGGGGGGGGGGGGGGGGGGGGGGCGTGATTATTAATGACTAGTGCATAGCACGTAATTAGAATTCTGGACATACGCTTTTTGCACGGATTTTAGGAACGTAAGGCCTTGAAGACCATACGATGATAAAAAGCACAAGGCAAAACTTGGATAATTTCCACAATGTCTCTTTATCATGAGAGAAAACGAGCTGCGAATGAACTGACAAGTCTGTGCATATGCGCGAGCTAACCTGGGCATGTTCTTTTCAAATACACCCAAAAGGCTTCTCATGACACGGCTTTCCGAAAATTTTGCCAAAAGTCCAGCTATGGCGAGTATTTGAAGATAATTCTAAGATAATAGGTGAGTATTTGAAGATAATTCTTACATAGGTTAGTATTTGAAGATAATTCTAACATAATAGGTGAGTATGAAGATAATTCTAAGATTATTTCTATTCTTTCTCCGAAAATCCTATGCCGTAATCCCTCATTAGAACTATCTAGCCGAGACGGTTCTAATGAGGGACCACAACATAGGTTTTTTATGGAGAAATAAGAAAAATCTATCCAAGAATAATCATCAAATGCTCAACTTATCTTGGGCCTCTGACTCAGCCAGCTTTTTGTCTTGAGGATTCCAAGACCCCCTGCTTTGATCAGCTAAACATCATTGCACTGACTGACGGTTCCTACAAGCCTTTGTAGATGAAAGTTTCTAAGCTGATAGGCCTCATAATCATGAACCAGCTGTTTCCTCACTTCTAACTTCTCAAATGTTTATAAACACTCAAAGCTGTGTTAATGCATGACACTTTATGAACTTGTAAATTGATTTATTTGACCAGCGTGTCAGGTTTGAAATAACAGCAGCATTTTCATGATTTTTCACGTTCTGCGGTTCCATGCATTTGAAGCTAACGCAAACCGTATGGAAGAGACCAAAAGTGATGGTATCCATATGATAACGGAGAGATGTTTTATTTTTGTTCATTCCAACGGACACACAGCGTTGATAAATCCCGACGTTCAACGTTGTTTCAACTTTGTGAGCCCGCTGGGATAACTACTTTGTATTTGTCCATAGCACTGGCACCTGAGTTTGAAATATCTGCATAATGTCCAGTTCAACATATGAATGAGTTTTGAAAAGTTAGATCCTTTGGAAGCAATGAACACTCAAAAGAAATGAAAATAGCAGACTGTTTGATTTGGTCTGCTCATGACCAGTATTGAAATGTGCAATACCGGCCACGCCCTCAAGCACCGAAAAGCAAAATGACTGATTTCGGTGACCTCCAATGAACCAGAAATTAATCTGCACTATGACATGACTATGACATGATTATGGGATGTCGTTCGTTGCAGCTGATCTCTTTACTGAATCTGAACAGAAAAAGAAAATAGAAACCGTGTGTAAATAAGTTTTAAGTTATGTTGTACAAATATAACACACACACACACACACGAATATTAGAATATTGTTATTATGTCATGGCTCGAAATTTTTTTATTACATGTTCGAAATATTGAAGAAAACAAAATTGCGTGACAAACAATCATAATTCATTATAATAATATTTCCAAATTGAAATTTGTGTGACTTGAAAGCAAATTTGAAACTTGATATAGCTATTAACTATTAGTTATTACATTTGGCCGTGAGGTTTAATACATGCATATTCATAAATTGCTTTTCTTGTTGTCAAGAACAGTAGCAGAAACACACAATCTCAAAAATACATAAATGAGCCGCGACACGAGTAAACCAACAAAGTGGTTGTGCGCCCAGCGCAGACTCAGAAGAGCCTGAGCATCCGCCTAGTCCGCACAGACTTTTCGCTTAGCACTTAAAGGGCAGGTAAGGGTCTCATCTACCTCCATGCGGACAGCGAAGACTCTGATCAGACTGGGCGGATGCCCAGGCTGATCTTAGTCTGCGCTCTGTGCACAACCACTTTGTTGGTTTTCTTATGTCGGGGTTCAAATGTTCTTTTCCAGTATCTGCAACCGATTGTTTATGCTTTAACGATGCACATTATCTGATCTTTTGATGAAATGCTGTTGGCTGATCCTTTATTGTATACTCCCAGACAAAATTTGAGCTGCAGCACGAGAAAATCAACAAACTGGTTTGTGCGCCCAGCGCAGACTCCGATCAGCCTAGGCATCTGTCTAGTCTGATCGTACTCTTCACTAAGCGCTTCTTAAAGGGTAGCTAAGGGACTAGGCTACCCATTGCGGACAGCGAAGACTCTGATTAGACTGGGCGGATGCCCAGGCTGATCTGAGTTTGCGCTGGGCGCACAACCACTTTGTAGGGTTTTTCGTGTCGTGGCTCATTTAATCATCTTAATACATTTGATGTATAGCAAGACGTAAACAATTATAAGACGAGTGAATGCATTTTCACAATAATGCATGGCAAACACTAAAGAAGCAAAAATGAAAACAGCTGAATCTGCAATCAGCGTAGATCAAGATGAGGCAGCTCATCCTGAGCCGCATAATCTGTATCTACACTGCTTGCACTCTTGTCTTTGAGTTCTCAATATGGTATACCGGTAGCTCAAACAAAACATATAAACATTTTTGATTTTTTGTAGACGTAAATTTTGTCTTCGTTTTATGGCGCTTTAATAAACTTCTGTTCTGTTCTGTTCTATTCTGTTTAAGGGCTAAGTAAGCCCCGACCATATCATGGAACTTATCATAGATGATGAGCCCGACTATATCATGGAAAATATCATAGATGGTGAGCCCGACTATAACATGGAACTTATCATAGATGGTGAGCCCGACTATATCATGGAACTTATCATAGATGATGAGCCCGACTATATCATGGAACATATAGATGGTGAGCCCGACTATATCATGGAACTTATCATAGATGGTGAGCCCGACTATATCATGGAAAATATCATAGATGATGAGCCCGACTTTAACATGGAACTGATCATAGATGGTGAGCCCGACTATATCATGGAACCTATCATAGATGGTGAGCCCGACTATATCATGGAACTTATCATAGATGGTGAGCCCGACTATATCATGGAACTTATCATAGATGGTGAGCCCGACTATAACATGGAACTGATCATAGATGGTGAGCCCGACTATAACATGGAACTTATCATAGATGGTGAGCCCGACTATATCATGGAACTTATCATAGATGGTGAGCCCGACTATATCATGGAACTTATCATAGATGGTGAGCCTGACTATATCATGGAACTTATCATAGATTGTGAGCCCGACTATATCATGGAACTTATCATAGATGGTGAGCCCGACTATATCATGGAAAATATCATAGATGGTGAGCCTGACTATATCATGGAACTTATCATAGATGGTGAGCCCGACTATATCATGGAACTGATCATAGATGGTGAGCCCGACTATATCATGGAACATATCATAGCTGGTGAGCCCGACTATATCATGGAACTTATCATAGATGATGAGCCCGACTATATCATGGAACTAATCATGGATGGTGAGCCCGACTAAATCATGGTACTTATCATAGATGGTGAGCCCGACTATGTCATGGAACTTATCATAGATGATGAGCCCGACTATATCATGGAACTTATCATAGATGGTGAGCCCGACTATATCATGGAAAATATCATAGATGATGAGCCCGACTATATCATGGAAATTATCATAGATGGTGAGCCCGACTATAACATGGAACATATCATAGATGATGAGCCCGACTATATCATGGAACTTATCATAGATGATGAGCCCGACTATAACATGGAACATATCATAGATGATGAGCCCGACTATATCATGGGAAATATCATAGATGATGAGCCCGACTATTACATGGAACTTATCACAGATGGTGAGCCCGACTATATCATGGAAAATATCATAGATGATGAGCCCGACTATATCATGGAACATATCATAGATGGTGAGCCCGACTATAACATGGAACATATAGATGGTGAGCGCGACTATATCATGGAACATATAGATGATGAGCCCGACTATATCATGGAACATATAGATGGTGAGCCCGACTATATCATGGAACATATCATAGATGGTGAGCCCGACTATATCATGGAACATATAGATGATGAGCCCGACTATATCATGGAACTTATCATAGATGGTGAGCCCGACTATAACATGGAACTAATCATAGATGGTGAGCCTGAATATATCATGGAACTTATCATAGATGATGAGCCCGACTATATCATGGAACACATAGAAGGTGAGCGCGACTATATCATGGAACATATAGATGGTGAGCTGGAAAATATCATAGATGGTGAGCCCGACTATATCATGGAAAATATCATAGATGGTGAGCCCGACTATATCATGGAACTTATCATAGATGGTGAGCCCGACTATATCATGGAACTTATCATAGATGGTGAGCCCGACTATATCATGGAAAATATCATAGATGGTGAGCCCGACTATATCATGGAACATATAGATGGTGAGCGCGACTATATCATGGAACATATAGAAGGTGAGCGCGACTATATCATGGACATATAGATGGTGAGCCCAACTATATCATGGAAAATATCATAGCTGGTGAGCCCGACTATATCATGGAACATATAGATGGTGAGCCCGACTATATCATGGAACTTATCATAGATGATGAGCCCGACTATATCATGGAAAACATCATAGATGATGAGCCCGACTATAACATGGAACTTATCATAGATGGTGAGCCCGACTATATCATGGAACTTATCATAGATGATGAGCCCGACTATATCATGGAACATATAGATGATGAGCCCGACTATATCATGGAAAATATCATAGATGTTGAACCTGACTATATCATGGAACATATCATAGCTGGTAAGCCCGACTGTATCATGGAAAATATCATAAATGATGAGCCCGACTATATCATGGAACATATAGATGGTGAGCCCGACTATATCATGGAACATATAGATGGTGAGCCCGACTATATCATGGAAAATATCAAAGATGGTGAGCCCGACTATATCATGGAACATATAGATGGTGAGCCCGACTATATCATGGAACTTATCATAGATGGTGAGCCCGACTACATCATGGAAAATATCATAGATGATGAGCCCGACTATATCATGGAACTGATCATAGATGGTGAGCCCGACTATATCATGGAACATATCATAGATGGTGAGCCCGACTATATCATGGAACATATAGATGGTGAGCGCGACTATATCATGGAACATATAGATGGTGAGCCCGACTATATCATGGAAAATATCATAGATGGTGAGCCCGACTATATCATGGAACATATTATAGATGGTGAGCCCGACTATATCATGGAACATATAGATGGTGAGCGCGACTATATCATGGAACATATAGAAGGTGAGCGCGACTATATCATGGAACATATAGATGGCGAGCCCGACTATATCATGGAAAATATCATAGATGGTGAGCCCGACTATATCATGGAACATATAGATGGTGAGCCGGACTATATCATGGAACTTATCATAGATGATGAGCCCGACTATATCATGGAACATATAGATGGTGAGCCCGACTATATCATGGAAAATATCATAGATGTTGAGCCTGACTATATCATGGAACATATCATAGCTGGTAAGCCCGACTATATCATGGAAAATATCATAAATGATGAGCCCGACTATATCATGGAACATATAGATGGTGAGCCCGACTATATCATGGAACATATAGATGGTGAGCCCGACTATATCATGGAAAATATCAAAGATGGTGAGCCTGACTATATCATGGAACATATAGATGGTGAGCCCGACTATATCATAGAACATATCATAGATGGTGAGCGCAACTATATCAGGGAACATATCATAGATGGTGAGCGCAACTATATCAGGGAACATATCATAGATGGTGAGCCCGACTCTATCATGGAACATATAGATGGTGAGCCCGACTATATCATGGAAAATATAATAGATGGTGAGCGCAACTATATCAGGGAACATATCATAGATGGTGAGCGCGACTATATCAGGGAACATATCACAGATGGTGAGCACGACTATATCATGGAACATATCATAGATGGTGAGCACGACTATATCATGGAACATATCATAGATGCTGACTGATTTCGGGAGTGGCCTGGAACAGGTATGAATCTGACCATAAAAGATATGAAATCGCCTTTTACGATGAAATGTACTGAAAATCTAAGACTACTGTTCTACCTTATAAATCTGAAGTTATGTCAGAGATGCGCCGTGGTCCAGTGATTAGAGGTATTCGGCTATGGTGCAGAAGATAGCGGGTTCATAATCCCAATGGGTCAGCCAGCGACTGATAAACTCTGTCAACCCGGCAGTAAAATGGATACCTTTCTGTCGAACCAGGGAAGGTTGAAGGCATTGGAAGCAGAGGGATGGGCTCCATCTTTCATATGCTGTGCCCTAAATTCGGGGCGGGGGTCTCTAACTCACTGCCCCTACTGCACACAAGTCAACAGGAAACCTTTACCCTTTTTATGCCCCTTTCCCATTTTGACAGGAACAACCTTGTGAACAAAATATTTGAAGAACCATTTTAGCTAATATCTTTATACATGCATTTCGCTTACAGATATGGATCGAGCAGTAGATGACCTAATTAACTTTTCGTAAATAACTGGTTGAGTTATGCTCCTTTTCTGACTTGTGCATTTTGAGATGAAACTTCTGAGAGACAAGAAAATGGTTGGGGACATAATGTTTGACAAACACATATTCTAGTTGTTAAATTTTTATTTTAATTTAAAAGCAAACAGAAACAATAACACAGATGAACCTTAGCGGAAGTGCTGCCGGAGGTCGGTCAGTAATAAACCACAAAGTGTGTGTCGGTTTTAGGCGCGCGAACAGCCGCCCTATGTTCCCCGATGGTGCATCGTATAATACGCTGATGATCTTCACGGAGGCTGTATAGCTGTTCATTGATTCATCACGGAAAACATATAAATCAAAACTAAACATTGTGAGGACTCAACAGAAATACGGACACCCACACTCGAACTCCGAAGGAAACTACTCGTAAATCCCGAAGCAAAACTCAGTCCGACTGGAAAAGATCTGAATAAGTAAATGCACATGGGCTCATAGAGTACATACCACCTACACTGAGTCGGAGAACCAGAGTGTCGCGTTTTGCTGCAAAATTGACTTTTTTTCGCTGTCGTTCTTTTAATGTTTTTTATGTTTCTGCGGGAATGTTGCACTCATTGTATGCATATGGTCATTGATTTTACACTCTCTGAAACATTTAATTTGGAGCAAATTATGTAAACCTGAAATTCGATTCTAATCTAGTTAATACCTAGTACATCGATTCACTAGTTAGCTTTGTTGGCTTTGAAATCTGAGACTCCTAAGAGACAGTATATTTGCTTAATTTTTATGACTTCCGGATAAGTCTGAAGGCTGAAATGCCATCGAGAGAGTACTTGAAATTGGTTTCAGAATTGGTAAGGAACATATCTGTTGTTTGTTACTGTTCGTCAGAATGTACTTGTACATTTTCCAGTTTGAATTCTTTCATTGCTGGTAATACACAAATGGGGCCAGAAAATACAAAAATAACCTTACAGTACAAATAACTTGTATTTAACATAAAGTAGTAAATGCTTGGCAGCTCAAGAAAACAAGTATTTATCACAATTCAAACAGTTCGTGTACATATGAATAAGATTTGAGAAATGGTACAAAAAGATGCAGGAACTAAAAACAGCGAAATCCTAAAGAGAAAGTAAACAAAACAAACGACAGCAACAACAACCAATAATAATAAAAATAGATGTGTATGTTCATACTCATTGATATTATTAGCAACAATTTTAAATGGATGAATGAATAAAGCGGAGATGATGGTTTTTATCCATTTGTCGGTCGAAACTTTCGAAAAGCATTTTCACTTTTGATTCTTTTACAAATGCTTGAATTTTTAAGCAAACAGAGGATACCCTGATCAGACGCCGCTTATGATCTGGGTCTGCACTGTTTGCTGTGTCACATTTATGGGACGTTATGCATGAATAGGTTAAGCCTCATATTAAAAGCAGCACCCAGATTGATATTTTGAAACCCACCCTTATTTTTCGCACATTCCTATTTATCATCATATGGGAAGTTACACCCGCCCCTTCGCTCCTACCCCCATCCACGGGTACTTTTGAATACTTTCGCACCTGGTTATTCAAAGTTTCATCTCGGGTCGATGACACAAGTCTTTGGACACCTTTTCACTGAAGGGCTGTCGAATTAGGAAGACAATTTAAGTTCGTCTTTAACTTTTAGAAGAATTCCAGATTCTGATTCTAGATAATGAGAAAACATGCCTTTCATTATTTGTGAAAAGCGAACAGACTTAGTGTATTTAAAACGTGGTCTATCCGGTGGACATAACAGAACGGCTCTGATCTTCTGTTCTCAAATCCACAAATACTAAATGTATACTATATACTATTACGGTTCTAACGAGATGTCACAACAGATGAAAGTATCTTCGCAGGTCACTAAATGACTTCTTTATATGGAGCTCTGCGCCCTCCTCCTCTTGCAGCCACCTATATCAACCGAATGCCAGTAATGGTACCAGTCTTTGGAATGTAAAGGTCCAAACCGTATGGCATTTCATCTTTAGATTTATGATAGGCAATTCAGCATTATATGCTGTTTGCAATTCAAATTGAAACTATTACAATATGGGAAAAGATATTTTGACCACGTGTAACTCTTTTTGTACAATGGCCAGTTACTAGGGTCATATTATTTTTTTATGTTTGTTATGACCATTTTGCACTGTGTGGCAGTACCAGTGTAATTTAGTAATGTAATGTTCTACTAAAATTTGCTTTGATACTATACTCAAAGTTTGCTAAGCACCAAATATTTTACATAGCATTGTAAAGTTTGCATGAGATATATTTGTATATCTAAAAACCATACAAAACACAGTAAAACGTGAACACTATTGTCTACAACAATTAAGAAATCACTAATTGAAATGAGAATATTGCAACTACAACATAAACTATGTACTTTAATATTCTTGGTGCTTAGCAAACTTTGACTAGTACATTTTATCAAGGAATCAAATTTCTTGGAGAGTTTTTTTTTTTCTCTTTAAGTTCGAAACTTACTTTTTTCGGTGATCTGTTCACTTTCGTTAAGTTTAATATCAATGTATTTTTCATAGTTGAGATTCAGATTTTTTTTATTTTATTGTTTTCATCGTTGTGGCTTTTCTACATGAACATGTTCAGTGTGGCTAATAAAATAGATCCAGCTCCATCGATTATCCAACTGTAGCTTGACCAAACAGATTGTCTTTCCCACTGTTGACAATTAATACGGACACTATTTGCTCTGATCATTTGATAACATCGAATTTTCCTTTCATCAAGGCTAGTTTTCTTTTCATTGAGGCTATATTTGTCTCAATAACGAGGGTTAATCAGACGCTTGCAGATGTTAATTAATTACCTTGATGGACATTACTGTGTCCAGCTGTCCCACCGGGATTGTTTTACAAAATCATGACATAGACTGCTTTGAGACTGTTTTTCTTGAAAGCTAATGTATTGATATCACTTATTTAAATCTTCTATTTAACAGATTTTGAATTCCTGGAAATTTGTAGCGTGTTATCGGGTCTAACTTTAATCATGCTTTGTATGATCAAAAATTTCAAAAGACAATATCGGCCGTCTTTCAGTGTAATATTCAACTGCATAAATGGGCAAAAAGAAATAAAGAAATATCTGTAACACTGGAACATGCAAAAATACAAGTTATAATGTCAGCCGAACTTACTATGAAGCAAAATAATCTAGGAGTTCAGGGGCGTAGCTAGGAGCAATTTCTTGATACGCAAAATCATATTTTATACTCTACTTCTTGAAGGGAAAGGCAGTATTTCAGCCTCTTTGCCAGTTGGAACTGAAATTTTGTCTGATTTATAAAATTACAGCATGCAAATATGCTGATGCGTATTGAAATTTTGTCAGTTTGACAAAATTTCAATACGCACCTGCGTATTTGCGTATAGGTAGCTACGCCCTTGGAGTTGATCTAGCTCGAAATAAAGAATGATGTGTGGAAAATAAGCTATTTACACAATTGATGTCATATGTTTTATGAAGATGATTGTACTGGGGTAAAGCGTTTCTCCTTCTTGTTGGGTCGTTCAATATGACAGTGGCCTTTTCTGGGTATCTCCATTTATATCTTTAAATATTTCAACTTGGAAAAACGCGTCCTTGGTTTTATCATAGACATGAATACATCTTGAGTAATGTCCTAGACGTTTATTAAGATGCTGTGTCTAGACAATGTCTCAGTTATTCAGTTGACTTTTTTGACTGCATAAGAAGCAGGCCCGGATCCAGCCCATCACGTACTGGTGGGGCTCTGGATAACTGGTGGGGCTGGGAGGTGCCGAAATGTAGTTGTGTGGGGGAGAGGGCTTGAAAATATGACATATTAATGGTTCAATTTCAAGAGAATTTTTCTATATATTTTACCTGGAAATATACGTTGTGATATCTCTTTAGAATCGCCTCCCCGAGGCGATTCTAATGAGATTTCACAACATATATTTTGTATATTTTGATCTAACCACATTGGATATTTTTTCTCAAACTGTCATCAGATGTTTCTTATTATCTGGAGGACTACATATTATACATAACACAGAGGCCAACTGGCGGGGCTGCAGCCCCAAAGCCCACCCCCTGGATCCGGGGATGAGAAGAATAAATTTGCTGTATTGAAGAGTAACCATTTCTCGATTATTTCTATTTCCTTCATCAAAGAGATAGTTGTCACTAATCGCAGATGCATTTTTGACTGGCTTTTCGAACTTTCGAGACAGCATACTATTTTGTCTATACATCTACTCAGCCTTTCAGTATACGTCTCTGCAACTGCACTTTGAATCTGCAACTGCACTTTGAATCAGCAACTGCACTTTGAAGTGATTGTCACTTTGATTGTATTCTTGTAGTTGCTACGATATTTTGTTCTCACAGCCTCTGCTTATAGAAGAGAACATTTCATATTCTAGCCTAAATAAGTCACCCAGGTGCGAATTTACAATTTTAGTACCTACATGAAACCTGCCACAGATTTAGTTATACGATAGGCAATAAAAGCGGTATAAAATATGCTGAAAATGTATTTCATGGAGACCGAATTCAATAAATCAACCACTGACACAGTGATGTATATTTTTTCAACGCCATGAAACTAAAGGCGTAACTAAACACCGAATCAATACACGCTGCTAGCGCAGCTTGAAATTCATGTTTTGTTTATATTTCGTTTCTCGTTACTTCCTGTACATCGTTTAAAGTTTTATTTCATGCCTGTCAACCACTTAGAAGGTAATACATATATCATATTGAAGGTAAATGGTGACTTTGACCGGAGATATTATAGATGTGACTCAAAATTCGGAAATTAAATTCATTTGTAGGGCGAATTTCCCATGGCATATGCCTATGACAACACGTCTAATAACATGAACGTCATTGACAATGGCTGTGTCAACAATGCGTTATTTTTATTAAAATAATGTTCATTTTGAAGGCGATAAAATCCCATTTTAAAGGGCAATATGATAAACAGAATCTTACACTCGCGGTCATTTCATATGAAATATACGAAACTCGCCTAAGGCTCGTTTCATAAATTTCATATAAAACACCACTCGTTAACAATCCTCTTTACACGCCCGGTAGTTAACGGCTCCAAAACGTGTCTTCTGTTGCTGTTCTCTTTGTTAGACTGACTGTGTCTTCCCGTTTTGTCGTTTGTGTCTCTAACTCATTTTTCAGTGTCTTGGATAAGTTTATTCGTAATCGTGTTTTTTCTGGGTATCTTCATTTGTATTTCTATATTCCTTCAGTTTCTTGCTATATATTTGGAAAGACGTATCTATCACTTTGGTCACAAGCTTTCCTACTGATCAGTATTTTTCTTCCCACTTCTTACTTATCAGTGAAATATCTGACGGATGTTGATAACCACTAAGCAGCGAGAAAATTTTAAATTCAATATTTTTGCCTATTTCTGCTAACTCACAAACCCCATGGAATCCCTTCTAAATGATACCTGCAACCGACTTCGTTATACAATAGCATTGGCAATAAAACAGAACAAATGTACCAAATTCTATAACTCATATAATCTAACAGTGATTTATAATATGTTGTCGCTGTTATTCAGTGGATAACGTTGTGTCATAAAAATCGCATGACCACACGTTTAATAACATTTCGGCGCGTACATGTAACGTCATTGACGACGACCGTTCAACAATGCGTTTCCTTATTGAAATAATGGTCATTTTGAAGGCGATAAAATTCCGTTTTAAAGGGTCATATGATAAACAGAATCTCATACTCGTGGTCATTTCATGTGAAATTTATGAAACGCGCCGAAGGCTCGTTTCATAAAGTTCATATGAAATGACCACTCGTGTAAGATCCTCTATACTCTCTATATATTTTTTCAACGCCACGAAACTAAGATTCTAGCACAGCTTGATATTCATCTTTTGTTTATACCTTTTTTTTCTTATTACTTCCTGCCAAACAATACATTGTTTTAGATCAGTTTCCCGCTGGTGTCCTTATGTTAAAAGTCCATCGAACTATGGTGACTGGAAACCAACTGGAAACACTTTCAGGAGAAACAGGTACATTTGAGCCTCGACACGAGAAAACCAACAAAATAGGCGGCCAGTGAAGACTCAGATCAGCCTAGGCTGATCAGAGTCTTAGCTGTGCTCTTAAAAGGTAGCTAAGGGTCTAAGCTTGTTCCATACGGACAGGAAAGGCTCTGATCAGACTGGGCGGATGCCCAGGCTGATCTGAGTCTTCGCTGAGCGCACATGCCACTTTGCTGGTTTTGTTGTGTCGCAGCTTATGTTCAGTTTTGCCTTCCTACTCAAAGAGGGTTGACTTTTAGTAGCGAATTCTTTCCATAAAGAGTAGATTCCATTTTCAAAGGGCTTCTTTACCCATGGAAGTAAAGAGGAAGTCACAAATTATGTTCCCCTTTGTAATATGGCACATAGGTGTACCCATGTACCTAAAATACACTAGACATGTCAGGAGATAATGTAGCTCAAGCAACAACAAACACTACTCTGATTAGTCTGCGCATGATTTCGGTGAAGTCAGGCTATGGGAATGTTTCACACTCCCTGTATCAAACAGTTCCAGGTGAGAGGAATATTAGATGATAATTTCTGAATAATGTCTGTTCAATTTTGATTAAAGCGATCATATTCAAACTTTATATGAAATAATTTTTGTAAAAGAAATGACAGAACCTTGTACGCATATCCAACAACACCTAGAAATGTTCTATATCAATACCGACCATATAAACTGATACAAGGAGGCCAACTCGTGCATGTTTTGAGCGCTATCAGAACTTTCTTCTATTGCAGTATTATCGAAATGCGAGCATCCGCTTTGTTGTATTTCACAATTTTTCACTCGGTGGTTTGGGTGCGTTCTGCCTTGTGATTATAGGTTTTCTTCAGTACCCTCATTGATAAATTTGATCATTTGCCATTGCAGCTGAATGAATAATAAGTAATTATTACTTCTAGTAATAACACGGTGGATGATCACGTTGTTTTCACGTCACAGGAATGACTGGGAATTCCAGTACACCGACGGTTTCGTGGTTAGTTTTTCTTAAAATGACTTCTTCGTTGCCGAATCAGTCTTATAGAATATAGCGCAGTGAATGCATGCTCGTAAGTACTTTAAACTGGTATTTTTTTACTGAGAGTTTACTCTTTTCACGTTTTTTTTTTTTCTGGAGCTACAACATCATTCACGTGCCACAGCCTTCTTTCGGTTTCGGATGTTGTTGGGAACGAATTAATTAAAAAAACTATGAAACCCCTGATAAAATCGCGAATATCGTCTGAAAGTTCTCATGAATACACATTCACTGCACCGCATTTTGAAAGAATGCATACAAAAACAAAACAATTATAAACTAAAACGTGAAGAATTCCCGGGATATCCTCGTTCAGAATTAAGTAAGAAAATGACGCAAGAAAACACGTCATCATCTACCATAATTCCTACGCATTATAGTTGACCTTATTAAGCATGTAACTGAACCCACTTCGGTATTGAAGGGCTTTCTTAAAATTTAAAATTTTATATTATAAAGGAGACGTGTTTTTTTGTTTTTTTGTTTTTTTTTGCTTTGTGATTGTAGTGTCGCAGTGAAGAAAATTAACCACGCTGTACGCGTACTTAACACAATATATTTTCTTTCTGATTTTATACGAAAAGAGACCGACCAATCTCCTGCATTTACTAAATTAGATACACAGCATTACTCGGACAGTTTCCCATATTTTATAAGGACTGAATGATATTGCTTCATATATAAGGTTACATATCGGTTCAAGTATCGTTCGAACATTTCTCGTCTAGTGAAGCAAGGCAAACCGTGAGAAAAAGTACGAGAAAAGATTCAACATCCTTTTAACAATGCATGATCAGTCAATATCCTGGGTAGACAACCGGGGTATTGACACAGAAATTGTGGAGGTAGATAGAATTGGTATCAAATTCACGGGATCAAAGGTCGTATTACTAGTTATTACAATATTGTCGGATTTCGTGAATGGCTTTATGCGATCAACCAGGGCTAAAGATTTAGCAAAGTCAAAAGATGGGAAAAAAATAAATATAAACACGGTTATTCGTGGCTGAAATGTATGCATTGTTTATGTGTATCAAGGATTTTAAAAAATCGAACACCTATTTGAAGAAATTTTGGCTTATTTAAAGGGATGGCTGTTAATGCCTTCAAAGATTAAAAAAAATATTAGTTTAAACCAATTAAAAATAGTTAACTATTGTGTCTTATTCTTCATGTCTAGTGAACTAGACAAAAAGTAACTTCCGAAAGGGAATTCAAACGCGTTCCTTCTTAATTGCAGGATTTAGAAGTTCTGAAACAATGAGTCTTATTGTATATTTATTAACATACGTCATATGTTCCTTAAATCATTTATATTGAAGGCACATCTAAAAAAAGATCATATTCTTGTAAAACACCGAGGCGCCAAAGCCATTCCAAAAGGGATGCAATATAGCAAATGAGCATTGTTAAAAAATCTCCATTGAACTGCCCATTAGCCTCTTGCGAACACCACATTTTAAATTTTGCTCTAATAGAACCGTAAATGTCTCATCTTTTAATTTTAACATGTCCATGATGCATAGAATATTTCAATTGACCTTGACCCATAATTACAGGTCTTTTGTTGTCATTTAGTTGAGATATAATGAAAATATGATATATTGGTAATTGATAATTTTACTTTTGTTTTCAAATTATTCAACTTACTTCTTACTTACAATACATTTTTGTTTGAAATTAATCTTTCTTTACATTGATCTGGAATACCACCAGCTGCTATACAATATCCGGAAACTGTCTTTGAGAAAATCTGGATCATTGATATACTTCTTTTACATAATATGTTGACGACATAATAACTGCTTTGTTGGTTTAGTTTGGATCAGCACACGCCACTATTGCATACTTTGTCTGCATCATATCCCTAGCAGAGTCATGCATTCATGACGTACCTTCATGTTGTAGCCAGATACATGTTGTTGCTGGTTATTGTTTCAATAAACGTAGTTACCATCACGATAAAAACCATTTGATCAAAACGGGAAGCACTTTGAAAACAAGTCAATGCTTCATTAAAGCTTCATTCATAAAATTAAAATCTTAAAGAGTTACTTCAAGAGCAGAGAATATACTCAGAAGGAGAAACATGGGCCAGACTACGTAGTTTCGGCTAATAAAGCTTCATCAGTGACCCTGACAAAATCTGGAAACGAAACCAGAGAAAAGCATACTGTTATTTCTTAATTTCAATTGGGCAGTCAATTCAAAGACTGATTAGAATCAAAAAGGGTCCAAATAATATTAAAGATGATCTTGAATTAAAGTCTAAACCAACCTAAAATTTCAGATTTCTCGGAATACTTCCTCCAATCTCAAAGGACGAAAATAAAATACAATCTGCACAATGGATGATGTACGGGGAGACGTTTTAATGCCGCCACACGACACAACACCAGCTGCAGCGAAGTAAAATTAAAATCTTAAAGAGTTCCTTCAAGAGCAGAGAATACACTCAGAAGAAGAAACATGGGCCAGACTATGTAGTTTTGGCTAATAAAGCCTCATTAGTGACCCTGATAATATCTGGAAACGAAACCAGAGAAAAGCAGACTGTAATTTCTTAAGTTCATTTGGGCAGTCAATTCAAAAGCCTGAATCAGTATCTATATTAAGCCGCGCAAACGTATACTCGGGGACTTTAAAACACCTCAAGAGAAAGAAATTGAAATGCTGAATTAGAATAAAACTAATTGTAATCTGAATTGCAGACTTAGGAATTATCAATACAATCCTGGAATTACAAATGTTTAAAACCGCGTAGAAAGATGAAGGGGATGCTTTAAAAACGTGGGATTTTCATCAAAACGGTTACACTGTACTTCCCAAATGGTTACTGAAGTATAACGTGGTTCCCATCTTCTGCGAAATTTCAATATTTTCTGTATTGGACCAAGGTAAAAAAAATGCTCGTGGAATGCAATTTAATGGCATTTTAAAAACGGCATCAAACTTCTAAACAGTCACGAATTAATTCATTCAAACAGTATTTTCCAGGTTAAAGTTTCAACTCTCGAACCGCGTGTTATTAAAACTGTGAATTTTGCAATCGGTAAAGATAGGAATTTATGACGTCCTAAATGTCATTTACTACACTGATTAACAGACTTGATGCTGGTATCGAAGTATCCTTGGATGTCAATGGATGCTTATGAAATTTGTCATTACGTCCTTCCTTTGGAATGCGATTCAAATGATGTGTTGAACCTCAAATGACGTCGTTTTCCAAAGAAACGCTTTTTTTGAGATCCCAATTTGTATGTTCCTGATTATAATTTAACCTGTCTTACAGTATGTAAAGTCATTTCGGGGCTTAAATACTGTATTAAACTATAGAAATAGAGGATCTTACACGAGTGGTCATTTCATATGAAATTTATGAAAGGAGCCTTCGGCCAGTTTCATAAATTTCATATCAAATGACCACGAGTGTAAGATTCTTTTAATGGAAATGTATCGCTTTCAAAATGAACATTATTTCATGAAGAAATAGAGGATATTTGACATTTTCAGTGTAAGATCGATTTTTCTTTTATACTTTTCAATGAATTATAGAGATTTCTCGGTGAAATCAAAACTGGTAATCTCACTGTTTCAAACAGTGAAATTATCACTTTCGATTTCACTGTTTCAGAAATAGGGTTTTTGTGAAATAGCCTCAAGTTTTTTGTTAATTAATTGGCTAAATCTTATCTGGCTTGACAAAAATTACGTCACGCATGTTTGCACATCATTACAACGTTAATGACGTCACTTAAAGCGCCAACGTGACATTGTTACTGCACGCGACGTCAGGCCGCCTATGTCTCCTATAGACATTCTTTGTTGGCAATTTTTTTTAGATCTGGTTATCAAAATGATATTAGAAGCTATTTTTCAGTTGCAAACTCAGTTTACAACCAATACCATACCCAATAAACACGCTGGAAGCATCAAAGGACCTGGTATGATAAGGGCTGTTTTGGCCCCTGTTCAAATTCCCTTAAAATTGCAAGGTTTCCATTGCTTATCATTTGTGCGTATGGGAACAAGCTGAAATAATATGTTTCGTGTTTCTTAATTTTCAGAATAACATGAATTCTGACATGCATATGTTGTTTCAATAAAATGAAGGAAAATTGCGAGAAAATGTGAGTATAATACATTTTTCTTTAAAGAAATAAGTCATTTACAATAACTTTTGAAAGCTCTTAACAATAGGCTTTTGATGAAATGCTTATATGTAAGATTGCACTGCTAATTACCCGTGCACTGCACAAGGCCTCTCCATGTGCCCCACCCACTCAAGTTTGCAAGTCCAGAGACGCTAATCAAAAAATTCCGACATATCAAAATGAAATGTATACCAAATTATTCCTTGTGTTCTAACTAAGAAAATGAATACCCACAACATATGTTTATTTTGTCTATGAGCGGAGATATGGGCGTTTTTATGTTGAGAACGCTGGGAAAATGTTCCAAACGCTGCCTGTTTTGTAACAAAAAGTTAAAAATACACATTGAGCCCGGTCTCCAGCACATTTAATATTTTCATGGCATGTATATATATTAGAATTTTATCTGTATACAAAATATAAAATGTGCTGGAAGCTGGGCTCATATATTTTGAAAGCCACAAAGGCCACCAAATTCGTCATTTTCGTCAGAATCTGCTGGGGGTATGGGTATGTTCAGCACAAATATCACAAATATTTTGTGCAAGAAATGGTTAATTTTGTGTTTACTGTTACATTTAAGGTTTGAACTTTCCTATGAATACATTTATATTATCAAAACAGGACTTTTGAAAAATGAGTTTTCTGGGGGCCAAATATGGGCCTTATCATACCAGGTCCTTTGACGCAAAACGGCTAGAAAAAAAAGTTGTGTTTCTGTCGTGATGGCTGACGCTCTTGAATAAACAGAATTATTGCGATTTTCAAGCATAAAAGAAATAGAAAATTTGACTTTTTCAGTGTAAGATGAATTTTTATTTCACTCATGAACACCAAAAGTGGTATTTTCACTCGTGGCTTCGCCACTCGTGAAAATACTGCTTTTGGTGTTCATTCGGTGAAATAAAAATCGATCTTACACTGAAAAAGTCAAATATCCTCTATTTATTTCACCGAATGAACACCAAAAGCAGTATTTTCACGAGTGGCGAAGCCACGAGTGAAAATACCACTTTTGGTGTTCATGAGTGAAATAAAAATTCATCTTACACTGAAAAAAGTCAAATTTTCTATTTCTTTTATGCTTGAAAATCGCAATACTTCTGTTTATTCAAGAGCGTCAGCCATCACGACAGAAACACAACTTTTGTCCTAGCCGTTTTGCGTCAAATTTGATGCTTCCAGCGTGTTTATTGGGTATGATATTGGTTGTAAACAAAGTTTGCAACTAAAAAATAGCTTCAAATACCATTTTGATAAACGAATCTCAAAAAATTTTGACGTCGAATGCAGTAACAATGTTACGTTGGCGCTTTAAGTGACGTCATTAACGTCGTGATGTCGCGCAAACGTGCGTGACGTAATTTTTGTCAGGCCAGATAAGATACAGCCAATCAATTAACAAATAACTTGAGGCTATTTCACAAATATCCAATTTCTGAAACAGTGAAATCGAAAGTGATAATTTCACTGTTTGAAACAGTGAGATTATCAGTTTCGATTTCACCGAGAAATCTCTATAATTCATTGAAAAGTATAAAAGAAAACGCATAAATGACACAGTGTCGTCAGCGACGTTACATGTATGTGCCAAAGTGTTATTACACGTGTGGTCATACGAGTTTTATGACACGACGTTATCCACTGAATAACAGTGACGTCATATGATAATATTTACACTTGCCACTGACTTCCCATAGATAAACCGTATAGAGCAACTGGCTTCATACACCGATGGACGACAGTAGATCATGTGACGTTGTCGTCAAGCGACGTCTAAGGTAACTTGAACAAACGTCTTGACTGGTCCACGTAACGTTCGATTGATGCCACGTTATGGCGACGGCTGTTTAACCAAATGGCCGAATACGTCGTTTCTGTCTTTTCTTCGACGCATATTTTGCATATTATACATCAAATGACCACGAAAGCAGCTCAGGAAGGGTCTAAGAATAAAGTGTAAATATAAGAATAAAAATTTGATTTTTCAGCGTTCATCGTGTGAAGAAGCCAGTGGTCGTCGCTAAAATTCTACAAGAAGCGCTTCGCGCTTCATGGAATTTTAGCTCCGCCTACTGGCTTCATCACACAATGAACGCTGAAAATCAAATTTCAATTCTTAAATATCGTTTACGGTAAAGCTGGAATAAACTTTAAAGGCTCAAAAATTAAGAATCATTAAAGATAAGACTAGAGACAAATATTCTTGTTTATTGGGTGTCATAATCCTACTATGCAACTGTTCAGTAAAATTGATATTTCATGAAAGGAAATACCCCGTCTCACATAGGTAATGATATAACAGGGACATAAAACAGGGGAACAAAGGTTGTGACGTTGATCGGTTAAATGCAAAGTTCATCATGTATGACATGTTTTCCTGCTATTTCCTGAATTTGATTCTTTTTACGATTTCTAATAACTTGAATGTGGAATTACCAAAATATATCAAATTTTGGGTGAATCGTTTTTAAACTCCTCGAGTATATTTCATGTCTTTTGCTACTGTGCCACAAAATAATGTGAGTGTTATCGTCGCCGTTACATATGAAATTATTGAGATAGCAATGATTATTATACTGAACTTGACACATAAGGAAGCGCGAAAAGAAGTTGGTCTTTGACTGGCAAATATTTGAGTTTTGATATATTTGGTTTGGGAAATATTTTATTAACAATCGCGAGTATAATGTACATTGTAAAGTATCGGGATCTGACAGAAACCTGGTAACTATTTCTGTTGTCGCCAGAAAAGTATCCCTTTATAGAACAAGTTAAGTTCGTAAAACATGACTAACTTTTTAGGAAGATGGATTGTCGCAGTATTCTGGTATATCACATTTCTCAACAACGGAATCAGCCATAAACTGTGAAGTATAACCTGTGCTGATGACTCTTCTTTGGTATTAACAGCTCTTAGATTGTTCAGAAGAGGTTGATATTCATTTATTTCATTAATATTAAAGGTAGGTTCCTGTACTTTGGAATGCATCATAAATTTGATGATCTTTTATCCAAGTTGTTGGAAAGCACTTGTAATAGGGAATGAATAAGTTTCACTAAAAAGTGTAAATCAAAAAAATATTAGAAAAGTTGTTTTGCAAGGGATTTCCTAACTCTGCTTCGCACACCAGTTAGTGCTATTTTTAGTTCGCGCCAAAATAGATAACGCAGCTGAGGTCATGCTGCATTGCATTTTGGGATAGTTTTAACCCATCCACCATGCCAGGACCTCTAGGAGAGCTCACGACAAGGGAAAATTGACCTTTGGAGAATGGCATCAGAAATCGCGCACTTAAAGACATAATAAACATAGTTATTTTTAGAACTGGAATTCCAACGAAAGAAAATAAACCAAAAGGGAAAACGACTATTTTCTTCAACATCTGACGAGTTTCTCAGTAGCAACAAATTCAGAAAAATAAGAGAATTCAATACTGCTCAGAAAAAGACGAAATTATTTTGTGGACATAATTGTTATCGCTAGTACAGGAACCTACCTTTAAACATTGTAGCACAGTGATGGATCGAATGATGCATCGTTCTACCTTATCTACTGTTTGTTTCCTTCAGAATAATATGGATAATGTGGCACGAAATTCAACATAGTCCCTAAGAACAATTTAATTTTTAATAATTTCATTTTGTGTCTAAGACTGCTCAGAGCAAAGCCGTTGTAAATTAAACATGTCTCGTCTATACCCATGCTTGCTGTGTTCAGCGCCACGGTCCTATTGTCAGAACCATGGACAGGAGTGACGTCCCTCAGCTTTATGCTCTTACCGATTTTGATCTGAAGTGACAAAGAGCACAACACCTGCGCAGAAGAAAAAAAACTGTGAACACCGCTATCAAAAATTTTATTTCTGCAAAGCCATCTAAAGGTACAGAGTTAATTATGGGTATTTTATCCAAAAGTGCTTCCAGAATGCATTTAATTACGATATAACACATTGACGGTAATAAGAAATAATAAAAGGAATATTGATAGTTTCTCGACCTGGGTGGTCGTTTGGTTATCGCGACCTTAATGAATGGGTGAAAAGTAGATACATTCTAAATCACGCAAGCAATTAAAAATTAGCGTTGAATGTCAGTTCCGTAATTTATACACGTTTAGGTTACCATAAAACAGAATAATTTTCAAAGAAACTTCTTCATAATCAGTGATGCATATGTTGATAGCATTCATTTCTATAATATAAGATTGCTATCGCTATAAAACAACCCGGATTCAATACCTCGTCACGCTTTAAACACAGTAATATTAGCATATTTTGTAACGAATACTACAGAATACAGGAATTTTCCTCTTGTAGCTCATTTCCCTCGTGCTTAGATCAAGTAAAATAAATTGTTTCAGAGATAACCTCTCAAACTTAATGATTTCTGATAATTAAGACACTAATAATAAACGTAATAGTTGAGAACTCATCAATTTGCTCAATTTTCTCAGCGGCGAAGCTTCCTCAATTTGAACGCAGCAAGTACCGAATAGTACCAATACTAGTACTACATATAAAATGAATGAAAGAAATAAGCCGCATGTCAATGATACTCTGAATGCATTTACATAATTCACTTCAAGGGGTACATTTTGCTACCGCCAGCAGCTCTGAAATTGCTGCTGTTTCATGAGAACATTCCATCCTCAGGTCTACACGATACTTTTGACGGTTCTTATTTTCTCGTCTACATGGTAGAAAGCTTTCAAAGACTTTAAACACTACAATTCATTCAATGAAAGCTTAATAAGAAATTGTTCGAATGGCGGCATAGACTGTCTGTTCGGACATTAATTTTCAAAAGCAAATGAGCATAACGTTGCAATCTCAAAAGCATAATTGCACCTGAAAATAATAATAATAATAAAAATAATACATTGGGAGATCTTTAGCAAAACTAGCCACATCTGCAAGAACTCTCTATTTTCTGTGTGTTTCAAACTTGTAATAACAACTTCCAACTGTTCCTTTAGTTTCAATGCATCATGATTCAAGGTTGAAGATGCAGTACTACAACTGCTGTACTGATATAAATTAGAATCAATGCAGCATGATGCGTGATAATGAGAACGAATCCAGTGATAGAAAGATACCGAACAAGACACTGTTACCGCAGTGTAATAGAAAGGTAATGGCAATGAAGTAAAGTAAAGCCACATTGGCCATTTATCCACAACATGTGGCATGACATTTCTTCACATACAGTTGTCACAAATACTATATGAAAAGGCGCACTGTTATTGTTATGCAAGCACTTCAGTCAAGCATGTGGTCGCAACAATTTAAATGTAAATATTTCTGCAAACATGTGGAGTAAAAGGATAGGCAATGATCATGAATTAATACAACCAAATTCCATATCCCGACCTCAAAACCAAAAGGGAAATAAGCACACTTACAAACTGACAAAAGTTCATGCTAACCCAATAACAGCTCTTCCCCAAACAGGTGGTTATTCAGCTACCCTAACTCAAAACAGCAGCAACATCTATTTTTGCCTATTTTCTATTTCAAGTTACAGAACAAAACAAAAGGCAGAAAGGGCAGCTATTCAGCTGACCATACTGCTAAAGACCCTAGACAAGCAGACATAACAACAGGTAACACTGAGGAACCACAAGAGAAGAGCCGCCTTGGAACGGCCAGCATTATTACTGTGGGGAGGTGGGGCTTAAACTAATGTTAATGGACCCAAACCCTTGCCCTCTGCTTCGGCAGTGGTGCAATGGCCGTTAACTACAGACTTCTCTTCCGCAATATCTCTCTGTAGGTCCTAGTACACAGAATTTCGGAAATAAGTAAGTATGGATGAAGTGACAGTTCTATCCTGAACAATAAGGTTTTTTTTGTATACACGCATTTGTTTTTTGCACGAAATTTGATATATTGTCGGATATACTCAGCAAACATAGAAACTTGACGGTTGATGGGTTGTCATTGTTTTTCGAACTCCAACATCTTTGGAAATATTAGTCTCATACCAATATTTTGTGATGTGAAACTGAACAAATATTCTTTCCTTTCAATTCTGGTAAAGAATAAGGGCACTTGAATGATTGAAAACGCTGTAACTTGTTCTAGACGTGGAAACAAACATGCATTTCAACAGTCAGCTCGGTTTACTGGTCATACCACTGTTCACGTTGCTGCTTATGCTGATGGAAAAGTCATCCCTCCTTTTATAATATTTGAAGAAAAGTCTTCCTAGAAATATAGAGGATATACCTGCGTCATGGAGCTTTTCTGCTATTTAGAATGGATATTTTACTACGGATTTATTTCATGCATGGTTCAGAGACGTTTTTCTTGCAGAGTGTTGAGCAGAAAGGTCTCTTTTACTGATAGTGGATATCCATATAACCCATCTAAGTCCAGATATTATTAGTCTGGCCCAGGCAAATAATGTTGAATTATTGTGTTTTCCCCCTCATAGTATGCATCTTCGTCAACCTTTGAACATATGGTATTTCAATTTATTAAAACCTCAGATGGCAGAGACTTCCGTTACTTTGGATTATGCAGGTGCACGTTTGGTTCACAGAGAAAAAATCCTAAAATACTGCAGTTCGCCATGTCTAAAAAGTGTCAGCTTCTTATCAAGGAACTGGCATTTATCCGTACAATCCTAAAGCTGTTAACAATTCTATTCAATCACAACCTGTTCAGTCTACTAGTTCAGAAAAAAACTATTGAAGTCAACTTGTGCAGCCACTGTGGTGCGGACAAGGAAAATGAACTGGTAAAATTACGATTAATTCCTGCCTCACTACAGGACATACTCGTTGATCCTCCAAAACCAAAAGAAAATTCCAGAAAAAGAAAGAAAATTGGGGGCGCCAGAGTTATAACTAATACTAAAATCATTTTTGAGGGTAGCTCATTCCAAAGAAGAAAGTTATGAAAGACGGTTCAGAGAAATCAGAGAAAACTGAAAATATCTTTAGAAAGGGCAAGAAAATGTTGGGGTGGAAGAAACAGGAAAAAGAGGGGCCAGAAGAAGAGTGACTTCACTACTTTACTATAATTGTAGATTCAGATGAAGAGGCATGTTATACTGGTTCTCTATATGAAGTATGTATGCTTGGTTATATGAAAGGCTATACCTGGACAGGTTAGGATTATTGTAACCGTTGGTTTCATTATCAGTGCCGCCCAAGTGATCAGCAAACTCTTGTGGACTTTGTGAGTCTAGTGTTTCAAGAAAACTGGGCAAGTTACCAGTGTAGTTTGGTGGAAAAATAGACTTAACATGATAACTACTCAGCCGGCAAATAACATTGAAACAGCGTCGATTCAACGTTGATTAACGTTGGTTCGGCGTCGTTTCAATGTTGTATACCTACAGGGTAACATCAGTCAAATTAGTATTCACAGTGTTCTTTTCTTCAACATTTTTTAGAGAATTAATTTGAATGTGAAATATGACACTAGTGTTTGTATTGTGTTATTTCCATTAGGTATACCTTGCATAAATATAGGCATATTTCATAGTGTTTGTGCCTTCTAAATTGGTTTTGCAACAAATAGATGTCTTTACATTGTTACATTAAATTTAATTAGGCATAGTTAGTCTACATGTGTAGAAAATAAAGGTGTCCGATGGGGGTACCCCTTACAAAGATTTTACGCCGGCTGCCTGCGAGATAATGAATCCTCCCCGATTCCTCCGTATGACGTCATACAACAGCTGATGTTTGCCGAATCCATACATGAGGTACGTATTTTGCGAGTCACATTAAGTCGATAGATTTTTTATGTTACAACTTGAAAATCTATTTGAAAAACAATCGCAATGATGGTGGTGTCCTTACGCTACAGAATAATTTGTTTTTGCGCATGACCAAAATGTCGTTGGTTGGGCCCATCATGTTCAAGCTCATTTACTCGACGAATTTGGCGCAAAACATTTACAAGACTATTTTTGTAAGCTATTAACATGGTCACATGGGTACAGAATATCAAAGCAGTTACTCAATAGACTACTTAGCTGAAATATTAACATGAAAGGAGTTTATTCCAGTGCTACAACGTAATGTCAGGTAGCGATTGGTAAACAAGTTACGGCCCGAAATGCGAATAAACAAGTCTAAATGATGTTGAAACAGCACAAGAATTCCATGATCATGGCATTAAACAGCAATGCGCATAGGTATTTATGCAATAATAATAATAAAACTTAAAAATATATAGAATAACATATACATGTAATACAGTATCTTGATGGTGGTCTCTCATAAATCATCGCCATCTAGAAGATATGAAACTAGTTTCTTCTCTCCTCAACCATGAAAGCGATCGCATGATTTTATTTCGATTTTAGATTCACTGCTATAAACTAACATTACCATGTAAACGGGCTAAACCTGAATTTATTGTAGTAACTGTCAATCTAGACTCCATCAACACACGCTGATAAATCAGACCACACGCATAAATTAAACTCTTCTTTTTTAACTGACGGCGGTTTTGTGTATCAGATATGAGCCAGATCTTGATAAAAGATGGCTGATTTCTTGTGCGAACCGAGCCTGCGCCCATGTGCTGTCTGAATGCACATGTGTTATCTACCTAAAATCATTTTCAGTAATAGAGTCGCCTATGCCTGCAAGACCGGGCATGTGCAAGCCGGCCAGGCATGCGTGGTTTGCATATGCCTGTAGACCCTTTTTGACAAGACTTGGCTAATATGATACCGAGGCGCTGAAAACATTTGAGCCGCGACATGAGAAAAACAACAAAGTGGTTGTGCGCCCAGCGCAGACTCAGATCAACCTGGGCAGCCACCCATTCAAATCAGACTCATCGCTTAGCATTTAAAGGGTAGCTAATTGTCTAAGCTACCGCCATGCGGACAGCGAAGACTCTGGTCAGACTGGGTGGATGCCCAGGCTGATCTGAGCCTGCGCTGTGCGCACAACCACATTGTTGGTTTTCTCGTGTCGCGGCTCAATTATGATACAGAGGCGCTGAAAACATTTTCATTTTCTTTCTTTTTTCATTATCTGGATTTTTATAAAGTGTATCACTGGAATGAAAAGAACCACAGCACAGCTGATGACAACCTTTCATATCCTGAAGCATTTTACAGCTGATAATTAATCGTGATAAAAAGCACGGTAAAATGCGATAAAAGGCTTTCCTTGCAACTGCTGAATTTATTCCAAACATTGGTTGTCTTTATTCTCTTTTTTTCCATTTATTTATCATCGTTACTATAAACTTTCTTTCATTTGTATAAAATCCACAAAGATCAACTGGAAATAAAGTGCAAAAATAAGTCACAAGAATCATTGTTACCATTGGTGTCACTTTGTACATGTGCGTTTCAAAGTCAAAATGCCATGTTTTCCTCTTTTATCATTGTAATTTTTGAAGTTTTATACTCTTCAGTAACTGCAATCGTTAAACAGCTAGAAAGAGACATGAGTCACAAAATATACACAGGCTGCGGACTTGGAAGAGAAAATATTCGGAGACAAATGAAGACAAGCAGCAACTGATAAAGAAAATAACGAACGAAGCAAAGCAAAAGTGCACACAGCGGGATCACTTCCAGTCAGACAAGGAATAACAGCAAAACGCCTAATCGAGTAGTGAAAGACCTTACCTCAGGATAGAAAGAAAAATTCACCAATGTTTTGACAGGTCAGATAATTGTCTCACGGATGAGCACGCGAGCAATTCTTATAAGTAAGATGTTTTTCTGGCATCTCAATGCCTTTGGTGTAGGACATTCTCCACAGATGGATGAACCTTGTTCATAGTGTTAGACCCGGCAGTTTTTACCTGTCCTCATCCATCAACAGAGGGTTATTATCCGATTCCTTGAAGAGAAAAATTATGCCTACTCCAAGAAGTCCTTTGCCTCAACATGCTGAGGCAAAAGACTTCTATGAATGAGGCATAAAGTTTATTGTTCTATGTTTTAAACGGAAACAAAACATGCATGTCTGAAATCTTATTCTGAGGATTCACGAAAAAGAAACATAATATTTCTGTTTGAATCTGTTTACTTAGAAGATGAGAACAGAAACCACGTAATTTCAAGTAAATTTAAATGGGGGCCAAAAAACGGCCTAAATCACCGGGTCCTTTATATACAAATTTAAAGAGTAACTACACTTCAGGAACTGACTGAATCAGATCCCAAACCCTATCCCCAACATCAAAGGGAAAGATTGACAAAGACATCCCAACAAACAATAAATTACAAGTGATAAGCTGAGTCAGCAGCTCTTTCCCAAATAGGTGGCAACTCAGCTATCTTTATTGAACTAAATAATTTAGACCAACAGAAGGGTTACAACAGACTAAGCAAATTATACGAAAAACATTTAACAACTCTTTTTACCTATTTTCAATTTGTATTATAGAAGGGTTAAAATGAAAACACAATAAATTAAACAGCATCGAACATAAAACAAATGCAACCGCAACGAAAGTACCGCCTTGGGACGGTCAGTAATAACTACTGGGGGGTTTAAATCGGTTTTACTGGGCCCAAACCTTCACCCTCACCCTCCGCCGCGGTGCACACAATTAGTTGGTAGTTCGGTTCGTATGGAGGTCCCCTAACTCATCAGAGAGTCGTCACGGTCAACAATGAAAATCAAGAGAAGACCGTGATGAAGCAAGGATGAGGATTCGACAGCCAAAACGTGTTGAGACACCTGGAGATCCCTGGGGCGTCAGCAACACCACTGGAACACTGGAGCAAAAGAAGACCACCAGTTGAACCCCGGTGGGCCAAGAAACAGACAAACATCCGGCCCCAACCTACTAATATATAGCTTTATGTAGGGACTATCATAGAGTCTGAACCCCGACCCACCGGTGTGCAATTAAAGAGGACAGCAAAGTTGTCAACCGTGATTGGGTTAACCACTAAGCATGCAGACTGCTGCATTACAATAAAATTCAAGTTCCGACAGCTCTTGTTTAAGAAGAGGATTCAGTCTTGTATTAAATTTAGATACCAGGTCATCGTGGCGACGATATTGTTTTGGGAAAAGCCTTACTGAGTTTCAGTCACCGATTGCCTTGTTTTAGACTCTTCGCTGTTTAGTTTTTATTTATGAGTGTTAAAGTCAGCAACATGACTAGAAACTCTTGCAAAATGAATGAGCGAGATGATGTAGTACTAGGAATATCTCCAAAAAAGTGGAAAATTCAAAATACTAAAACCATCAGGTTTATCATATTGTTTACAAGAAACAAAACCATCTAACATAGTGAAATGTAAATCAAGAAATGGGGTCTCGGTATCACAAAGAAATGCCCTAATATAGTACATTTGACTGACCATACCGTCAAAGAAGGAATTATTTAAGAATTGAAATCGTATGATGAACCCAGTGGGCGGAGCTAAAACTGCATGAAGCGCGAAGCGCTTCTTGTAGAATTTAAGCGACGACCACTGGCTTCTAAACACGATGAACGCTGAAAAATCAAATTTTTATTCTTATATTTACACCTTATTTTTAGACATTTCCTGTGCTGTTTTCGTGGTATTTTAATGTAGAATATGCAAAATATGCATCGAAGAAAAGATAGCAACGACGTGTTCGGCCATCACATTAAACAGCTGTCGCCATGGCGTCAATCGAACGTTACGTGGACCAATCAAGACGTTTTGTACCTCAAACGTCGCTTGACGAAAACGTCACATGATCAATTGGCGTTCATCGGTGTACGAAGCCAGTTGTTCTAAAAGGTTTACCTATGGGAAGTCAGTGGCAAGTGTAAATATTAACTTTTAAAAGATCATCTTAATATCTAGACGTGAATGAAAGCTTCAATGATTTCAGCTTCTTTATCCCCAGAAATAGACATCAAACAATCTGCTTTAAGGGGATTACATTTTGTGCCTGTCGGAATAACTACCATTTGTCAGTCGCTAATCTAATGTAAATATTGTCCAGCAGAAACAGAGCCTCCCAGCCCTTTTGGCATGGCCATTACGTATACCTTTTATCTTCTTCAGATGTTCTTTTGAAGAAAGCATTTCTATCATTAAATGCAAAGTAAAGAGATCCTTCTCTTTGAAATATTCTTTCTGTTAAATATGTAAATCAATGATAAGTTTTTCCTTGGTTAAATCATGAGGCAATGTAGTGTAAAGTGTGGAAAATTTGAAAGTTGGCAGACAAGTCGCATGAAAATCTCTTGACTTTAATTAATCTTATACCTCGTCGGAGTTTTGTACTGATTAAGAAAAAAAAAAAAAAAAAAAAAAAAAACGCTTTCCATATATTTTTGTCCAGTTTTCTTCTCTTGATTTGGATCACTTCAAAAATGGTTAGTTGATGAAATCCTAACGTCAAAAGTTGCGTTACACTTGCAAACACGATATCCTTTATTTCCCTAGATTAAGTCCGACAAAATAAAGATACATGGGTAATCATGTGTATTTTCAGCTGTTTATGTATTAGATTTTAAGAGCTGTTTGCTGGGGAAGGTGAAGTACTGGGGCGGTATTTATAAAATGACTTAAGTGGTTGCTATGCTGTTGCTAAGGCTTAATTTCTTAGAAGGAGATTCCCTACAACAATGAAATTTGCTCTGGAGGAACAGTCTGAAAAAGACTGTTCCTCCAGAGCAAATTTCAGAGTTGTAGGGAATCTCCTTCATAGAGATTTAGCCTTAGCAACAGCATAGCAACGACTTATACGGTCCCTGTATAAAAAGCATTGACTTAGTTTGCAAAATGTCTCTGCTTACACGCACGCTTACAAAACTGAAATAATCTTAGAAAATTGCGCCTGATATGATACAAAGGTGTTTAGAAAATAATGGTGCCTGCTCTATAGTGGATTAACTAGGTTTCTGACAGACTACCCGTTTAAACACCCAACGTATCATTGAGCTCAAAAACTAATCTTGTCTTATATTTCACATTTTCCTTTGCTAATGCTGTTTGGGTTTCTATACGTTTTATTTCTGTCTTCATTGCAGTTTTATTTCTTGGCATATATAAGATTTATGACATCAGTTTTTTACGGTTAGCTTATTATATGGCAATAAAAGGTAATCTGTTCTTTCTCATATTCATACATGTATATGTTGTTAAAAGGCATTTTCTTAGCAAGCCCCACCCTTTGAAATATATATGAAGTTATCCAGAACCCAGGAAAGGACACAGTCACAAAGTATAACCCACCAAGTATAAAAGGGATCCGAGTGTCGTCCTAGCTTTCTATGGACGGACACTTTGCGCAAGGTGTGTGCGACTATGGTTACGTACAGCTGAGCCACTGGGGGAACGTCGTTACGAGAATTGAAACAGAACAGAAACCTAGCTTTCTGTGTTTATAGTCGTTCAGCGCCCTGGGAGGTAACCACAGATGGTCCCGACTGGTCATACAGTTTTTAACAATAATTATGAGAGGAAGAAAAATAATAATAATATTATTATAATTAATCATAATAGTAATAATGAATAATAATTTTAAAACAATTTTTTCCTTTTGCCTTTTTTGAAGTCATTGAATAGAAATCTAATCTAAGATAGGTGTTAACAAAGTTAGGCCGAATTAAGCATGTTGCCCTATCGCACTATTGCTGCGCTTAGTAAAGGAACAGTATAAGATTTATTATTATTATTATTATTATTATTATTATTATTATTATTATTATATGAATAATAATAATAATTTATAATAATTATCATTAATATTACTATTATCAAAGGAACTGCAAAGACCATGAGTATTTGCTACTCGCACATGTCGGCTTATATTTATCCTGTATAAAAGCTGAACTACTACAAACTGCTTCTGGTAATTTTTTGCTTTCATCGTGTCTTGTTTTTATATAATTTACCATCGTATTGCAGCAAACATGACTAAGACAATTGCAAGAAAGAGAGCTCTTGAAATGTTAAACAATTTGGGATTTTTCTTTTCTTTCTTATTCTTATTATTTAAAAATACAGTATAAGAACCAAAGATACTGTAAAAAGTGTCAGGTGAAGAATATGGTTAGGTTAAGCAAACGGGAAGAGAGATTTGATTATCAGCTGTACGCAAATGCCTTAAGATCACTTTTTACGCAATGGCATTCAATCATATCACAAAAGTTCACCATTTTTTTACCCAAACTTTGCCTTTCTGGAGCTCTGAGGAACTCTATTTCTGATACTTAATTGTATTACTTGTGTGTCAAGAAAATCCACGTATTTCATTTGTATAATTAAAGTTTGAAACAAGATCCGTATTAATATTGATCGCAGAAAACTGCTGTATAATTTCCAGATACAAAAGAATTAGAGGCTCAAAGGTCTGATTGTCATAAAAGCCTAGAAAACTGGTGCAGCTTTACAAAGCAGCTACATAGGGGAAGCAATTTGAGCAGTATATAGGTACTTACCGAACGAGAACACGGCCAAAATAATCGTTTCTGTATTTCGGTGGCTTTTATGACAAATTGACATTGTATTTCATCATATCTATAGTCTTTAAAGCTCCGTGTATGCTCTCAATGCTCCGAGTATTTCAAATTATTTTTTGAATTGTTGGAAAACGCAAATCAGTGTTTCTTTGATCCATTCCTTCCTCCCAGAAGACCTTCCTTTAGAACTTAGCTTATATGTACGTTCTTCAGAATTTGTTAAACAAATTTAAAGAGTAACTACACTCCAGGAACTGACTGAATCAGATCCCAAACCCTATCCCCAAGATCAAAGGGAAAGATTGACAAAGACATCCCAACAAACAATAAATTACAAGTGATAAGCCGAGTCAGCAGCTCTTTTCCCAAATAGGTGGAAGCATTTTCGATCGACTTTTTTTCAACTCTTCATTTTTCAGTAACAATTGCTCCGGCTCCTGCATAGCAGTTGATGCTCTCAATTTTTCCTTTATGCTAGAGCCGGTTTCAAATATCAAATAGAGAAGCTGCTCACCAGTAAATTTGTTCCACAAGATTATCGAAAATTCTCCGGGAGACACCATGATCTTGTTGATTTCTACAGAATGTTGCCTCTCCGAAGTATGGCCCTTGTTCTTCCTTTAAATGTGTTCTCTGCTCTTGAACGAACTATTTTAGATTTTAATTTGACTTCACTGCAGCTGGTGTTGTGCCGTAAGGCGGCCGTAAAACGTCTTCCCGTACATCATTCACAGTGCAGAGTTAATCTTATTTTGTCCTTTGGGATCAGAGGATATATTCTGAGAAAACAGCAATGTTTGATTGGTTTAGACTCTTATGCTAGATGATCGCTTTTTAATCGTTTAAGTTTCGTTCACACGGGCAAAGTTTCTGTGACAAAGTAGGTTTGGCATAGAAAAATTTGCGCGTGTGAATGGAAACATATGCCACTTTTTCAATGCCAAATGTATATGATAAAGTTTCTGTGACAAACAAAATTTGTCCGTGTGAACAGAAAATTTGCCATAGAACATGTAACAAAGAAACCAGATATGGAGATGAACACAGAAAACTTTGCTCATAATCAAATCAGTTTGATTGTGAACAAAGTATATTTAACAAAGAAAATGTGGCACAGTTGGCTCTTTACACGAGCAAAGTTTGTCCAGGTAACTTTGACGAGAATTCTTTGTTCGTGTTAACACGACAGCAAACATTTCATTGCCAAAGTTTATTTGACAAAGATTCTTCTATGCCACATTTTTCTTTAACAAATAATTTGCTCCGTGTAAACGCAAACATGTTTGGCAAACTTTCTTTGTTACTGTTTCTGTGACAAAGAAACATTGGTCGTGTGAACGAGGCTTTAGACCCTTTTCGATACTAATCAGTCTTTGAATCGACTGCCTTGTTAAAATTAAGAAATTACTTTGCTCTGACTTTCGTCACCAGTTATTTTCAGGGTCACTGATGAGGCTTGAGTAGCCAAAACTTCGAAGTATGGCCCATGTTCTGTCTTTGAATGTGTCTCTGCTCTTATGTATACAGGAACTCTTTTAGAGTTTAATTTGATGGTTATGAGGGTCGGGCTCTCAGTTACTTATACTAGTCCCTAAGATAATAAACATGGCGGGTGTATTTTTATAGCTACTCGCGGGCATCTTGAAAAAACAGATTCACATCTTGTAATAATAGATTCGGAACTTGTTGTAACAGAATGGTAGCTTGAAATAACAGATTCACAACTTGTTATTACAGATTCATATGTTGTTATAACAGATTCAAGTCTTGAAATAACAGATTCATAACTATAACAGATTCATAACTTGTTATAACAGATTCCAAACTTGCAATAACAGATTAACAACCTGTTATTACAGAATCATAATTTGAAATAACAGATTGTCACCTTTAAATATCGTTTCAAAACTTGAACTGGGGAAAGTGAGCAGGTACTCACGTATACCCCGACCAGTGCCACCACCTAATGAAACCAAAATTAACACTTAGCATCAGCTTAAAAGAAAACCTTTTCATATATCAGAAGGCTCCATAAAAGGATTTCAAACACATCAGCAAATAATGAAAAGATAACACAGAACATAAAGCAATATGCATGATCAAATTGAACCATTCCATTTATCATTTAAAATGACTGTTTACTTTATTTCAGTCTTTTAGAAAGCTTTAACACTTTTACGCAGAAGCAGACCTGCCCATTCAGTGTGTAAACCGATTTTATTGAATTTTTTCGGGTCACTAAAAATAAAACAGGCTAACACTAAAGCCAAAAGTATCATTCCTGCTTGTAAAATGAGTCCTGAAGTGAATGGAAATCCGAGTTATAACGACTTTACTTGCTACAAAATGGCTCTAAACAAAGATTTTGACAATATGAAATTTTGGGCAGGATTACTGCTTTAAATGCATTTGTGTAAGTCTGTGACCATGGCCTTGGTCAGCAGCAACATAGAAGTAAACCTTGACAAACATCAAAAGATTCCATCAAAGGATATTGGAAATATAACTTAAACGCAAACGTTAACACAAAGGTACAAGTCTGTGGCATTGACTTTCGATCAGCAGCAGCATCCATGATATCAATTACTCTGTATGGAACACAGAAGTAATTTCTTTCACATATCAATAGTTCACATTAGAGTATCGGAAACATAAGCAAAGAATATAAACAACGTAAAACTTTAAAACAAATGTGTAAGTCTGTGACATTGACCTTACATCAGCAGCTGCTTCCAGATATGTATGAACCTAGAAGTAAAACTAGTCAGATATTTAAAGGTTCCATCAAAAGATATTGTAAATGTAAGCAAAGAAAATCAGCTTAACACAAGAAACAAGTATGTTAACGGACGAACGAATGGACATTCTAACGAATGTATAACTATGTGGCTTACATGCATAGTTTGGTATGTGTGTGAAGTTTCGCCATGATTTTTAAATAGTAAAGCAATAATAGACTGAAAACCACCTTAAGGAAAGGTGCATAATTTAAATAACAAAAATGTGTTATTGTTTCTTGTCCCATGCCCATCGTCTAATAATGTTTTTATTTTCACCGAGTTTCGTGAAAAATCTCTAACGTCTGTACAGTCATACAGCTTACACAAGTTTAACATAAAAATTATAAAAGGTGTTATTGACTAAAATCAAGAGCAAGTGCGCAGGGGCTCATGTATACCCCCGACCAGCGCCACCGCCTCATGCAACCCCACCTAATGGAATTAACCTCAATACTTGGTAGCAATCTAGAAGTTAGCCTATAGTCGAAGTTCATAAGGTTCCATCAAAGCATATTACAAATATCAGAAAGAATACAACCTTAACGCGAAACTCTAATGCTTATGCATAACTCTGTGGCCTTGACATTGATCATCAGCAGTATCCAGCAGATGTCAATCTGCATAAACATAGAAGTAAACCAAATCACATAAAAAAGGACGATTCGAAGAATATTGGAGATGTAGGGCAAGAATAAACAAAAGGCAAAACTTTTATGAGAATGTTTAAGTCTGTAACCTTGACACTAGGTCAGCATGCAGCATCCAGCAGCATCCAGATGATGTCCACTTATCTGCTACACCTAGAATTAAAGCTAGTCACATATCAACAAGTTCCATCAAAGGATAGTGGAAATATAAGCAAAGAATATCAACTTAACGCAAAAATTTAACGCAGATGTATAAGTTATGGATGCTTCTGCTGATCTAAAGACAATGCCACAGCTTTGTACCTTTGTGTTAACGTTTGCGCTAAGTTTACACTCTCAATATCCTTTGAAGGAATCTTTTGATGTGTGACTAGGTTTACTTCTATGTTCATACAGATTAGTTGCTTCCGAACAAAGGTCAAGGTCACAGGCTTACAAATATGCACTTAAGTTTTGTGTTGTATTTGCATTATTTCTAACATGCTTCATATTCTTTTATAGAGCCTTTCGATGTATGAGGAGGTTTCCTTTTAAGTTGATACTATGTATTCAGTTTGGTTTCATCAGGCGGTGGCACTTGTCGGTGTATACCTGAGCCCCTGCTCACTTTCTCTAGTTCAAGTTTTGAACCTGATATTGCAAGATGAGAATCTGTTATTTCCGATTTTGATTCTGTTATAACAGGTTGTGAATGTGTTATTTCAAGTTTGGAATCTGTTATAGCATGTTATAACAAGACATGAATCTGTAATAACAAGTTGTGAGTCCACTATTTCAAGTTATGATTTTTTTCCAGTTACCAATCCGTTATTACAAGTTACGAATCTGTTTTAATGATTTGAATCTGTTTTGCTAGATTTGATTCTGTTATTTCAAGTTATGAATCTGTTATAAACTGATTTAAATCTGTTGTTTAAAGATTTATATCTGTTACCACGAGATATGAATCTGTTACCACGAGATATGAATCTGTTACAACAAATTGTGAATCTGTTATTTCGCGTCATGAATCTGTAATAACAAGTTATGTTTTTGTTATTTTAATAGCGAATCTGTAATTTCAAGATGGAAATCTTTTTTTTTTTTTTTTCAAATTTTGACTGTGTTATTTCAAATTGTGTATCCATATAACAAGATATGCATTTTCTATAACAAGTAATAATCTGTTATTTCATGTTAAGAACCTGGTTGTTTTGAAGTTAACAATCTATATTAACAAGTTACGAATCTTTTTTTTTTTCAAGATATGAATCTCTTATTTCAAGACGTGAATCTGTTGTTTCAAGATGTGAATTTGTTATTACAAGATACATTTCTGCTGTTTCTGGTTGTGAATCTGTTATTTCAAGATATGAATCTGTAATTACATGTTACGGATCTGTTCTTTCAAGATGTGAATCTTTTATAACAAAATATGGATTTGTAAGTATAAGTTGTGAATCTGTTATTTCAAGTTATTAACTTGTTATTTTAAGTTGATAAACTAAAAAAATGAAATTAAATCTGTTTGGCCTTATTGCTCTTCCATAATGTGTGTGTGTGTGTGTGTGTGTGTGTGTGTGTGTGTGTGTGTGTGTGTGTTTAAAACAACAAAAATCAAAAGCTATACAAAAACATAAAACATATAATGCATCATTCTTTTCATGTTTTCTCAGTTAAACCACAGAACAAAACAGAAAGCAAAGTGGGCAAATAACATTTTACTACAATCATAGAAATGCAACAAACGGGATCCACTCTTTTGAATAGCCAGTATCTTAAGCTACTGGGGGCTTAAACTAGTTTTATGCGCGCAGCCTTGCACTCCTATCTGCAAAAAAGTTCGGTTAGCCAAGAGGATTTCTAACTAATCAGTGAGACATTACTGTCTCATACACACATAAAATCAGAAAACCATAATGAAGCAAATTTTAGAACTTTATGCAATCCAAAGCCATGACAAAGGAAACAAGGAAACCACATAATTGGACAAAGATTGTCCTGACTCAAGACATCGGTGGTCAGCGCCAATCTTCCGTAACGGATACCAGGAAGATGCCTCATCATCATGCAACTGGTTATGGAAGCAACGCTGACAACAGTAATTCGGTTATCCACCATTCATGTAGTTTGTCGCATAACATCAATATAGAATCCTTTATTTTTGTATCGAATTATAATCTTTCTGAATGGTTCCGAAATGTCAGGTTTCCAACCACACCAGTAATTTGTCTGAACTTGTTTACTCATGATTGGGGATCCCGTGGTTTTTGTTTTCATACGCTGCACGAATAATGTACCTGAATCTTCCTTTATGTCAAGGTAAAAGTAAGGAGAACAATTCTCAGGAACTGACACAATTCAATTCCAGATCCAACCCAAGACACCATGTGGGAAAGAGACAACATAAAAGTAGGCATCACCGAAGACAACGCCAGCGGCAGCCATGTGAACAGCCATTTCCCATGTAGGTGGTCAATGGGCTTGCATACATTAAACAACTGAGAAGAACCAAAGCAGAACTGCCGCCTTGGGACGGCCAGTAATGAAACTACTTAGTGGCTTAACCGGTTTGTGGTCGACCAACCCTCGCCCTTTGTTCTGCCTTGGTTCATCAGATACTCAGTTGTTCAACCCAACCAAAACATCAACTGCCCACACAACAGTCTTGCAAAAAGAACCAACTCTGACAATAAGAACAAATAATACGTAAAACATTAAACATCTATTTTTATCTATTTTCAATTTTATAATGTCAGAGATAGCATTAACAAACCATATATCAAAACAGTCAAAGCGACAAACAACACATGAGACAACTAACAAGAATCTAAACAGAAGTGCCGCCTTAGGACGGCCAGCAATGAAATTACCGGGGGCTTAATCGGTTTGCGGTCGAGCCCTTGGTCCTGCTTAGGTTCATCAGTCACTAGTTGTTCGGTTTGCGTGGCAGATTCCCAACTCATAAGTCTAATATCTCAGGAACATAGAAATCAAAATTAAAACTACAAAAATTGAAAAAAGTAAAACAAACATGAGGCCTCACATAAATAGCAAATCTGAAATTCTGGAGCAAAAGAAACCTACCAGTTAAACCACAGCTTACTATATTTCTCTTTTAACATTTTGCATGCTCACTTTCCACATCTTCCCGATTCAACGCAACGGCACTATGATGAAACCTCAAAGATTAACACTTTGAGCAAGGACTCTGTTACAAAATTTCAATCGGGAATAATCGAAACTATACCGTATGCTGGCTGTGTAATCTGCACGGGAAACAGTTTAAATTATGTGACAGAGTCCTTGTCCAAAATACAATTGTGTCTCAAAGTGTTGTTAGAATCGGAAAAATGTGGACAGAAAGAGGTAATTTTAATTCAAACTACCATTTGAAAGCTGTTTTTGATAGTTCAATGTATAATACGTGTAGACAAATGCAAACATGTGCCTTAAACTGAAACACAACGTGACAATCCTAGTTCGTTAGATCAGTATCAAAACCACCTTTCTCCATCGACAAACTTGGAATTTGATGTCAAATGTGTTTCCTTGTTTCTTCTTCAATAGAAGGAAGAACATTTAAAATCAGCTTGAAATGTTAAATGCATATCAAAAACAAGATAATTGTCTCCAGTATGTTCACCCTTTTCTAAGCATTTCTATGACGTAGTTGGAGAAGAATGAAGCTTAAAAAGTGATGAAGACCTTAGGCCCCTGATGACTTTAAGGCCACGAAAGTTACATAGTTCAACGAGTGTAAAACACTGAAAAGAGAAATACCTCACCCTGATACATGTACTTAGTCTTCATAAATTCAGCTTGAAGAAGTGTCTTCTAGCTAATATCATATCTGAATATCGGCGATGAAACTTAGAAAATGCTTTGCATATTTTGTGATATCTATAGTCTTATTTATGAATTTATCTGTTAAAAGTTTATTCCGATTATGAAAGACAACAATGGGACTCGAACCTGTAGCAAACCGTGTAAGTTGGCAAATATATATGTAGAGTACGATTGAACTAGTACAGGCTCAGCGACGATTTATACAGTTTTCCTCCCTTCTCGAGCGGCAAACAATACGCATTTCGTGCCATGCATGTCATTCTCAGAAATCGTGCAATAAAGGAGATGTAAGATGTAAGTTTTGCTGTGCAAATACACCAGTTATGAAGGTACTCATGAAAAGCAGGAGCTGATCGTTTCCAAAATACATTTAAATGTTTTTCCGCAATTTTTACAAAAGAAACTAACATTTTGATGTGTTCTGTTTAAGAGATGCCCTCATAAGGAAGTGAGGCAAAAATGAATATGCTAAGTTGCTTCACCACAAAGTGTGTCAATTTCCTTTATTTACACTTTCCCGGAGGCTATAAATCTTAAGTACATTCTCAAACTCAAAATAAAGCACATTAATTGGCTGCTTCCGAGCATGTAAGCACAATGATTAGCTGCTTCCGAGGAAGCAGCTAATCAATGTGCTTTATTTTGAGTTTGAGATTATACTAAAGTTTTATAACCTCGGACCCAGGTTGCCAAATTTGCAGAACACATACCTTCCCTTTGCCTCCCGATGTTAATAGAGGTAATCAATAAATGACAATCATTTGTACTGAATACTTGCAACGCACATTCATGTATTCATGACCGTTTCATTCATTTATTCATGACCCCTATATAATGACCCCTGTTTGTTCAAACTGGCTTTCAATTTTGAGCCTCGTGACTTTATTTATTTCTCATTTTATTCATCATTTGTCACATTATAGTCGCTTTATTTTTCTTTCCCCGTGTCACTTGGAGGGCTTTTATTAACTGTTGTGTCAAACTTTATTATAAAGCTTGAACAAAACGTCATCTTAAAGAGCTTTTACCACGATGGCTAAAAACGGATGATAGAAATAGTACAATTTGACGCAGAAAACTGTTGAAAGTGCCATTGAAGGAAGCGCATGCTTGTATGATATATTTTCCGATGGTAACTGCACTTAAAAAGTTTTCCCGTTTGTTTTTTTCAATAAACACCAAAAACGACCGTCGACGAAAAAATAAATGCTTTCATTCGGGTCGTAATACTGAAAACATTGTTTCGTAATGAAATGAATCCTTGCGAAATGCTGTCATTATTGCCTTGTGTTTTTGGAATTACTGTGAAAAACGTGAAGTGTGAATAATATGTAAGCTGCCTCCAATTTTGACAACGAACCAGTCCTATAGCTTCTCCTAAATACGTCGACTTATCATTAGAGAAAATGAGGTCCAAAAGAATAGTACTAGATAGATGAGAGCGATGAATAAACTTTAACATTTTATTTCGATAAGTCCAATTCGATATTTATTGTTCTCTGAACTGCAGCACTACAACATAGAGTAACTCTTGCTTTTAGACACCTTGTGCGGCCTGAAACTTTTCACTTAAGCTCCATAAGACGAATTCTCTCAGTATACTTGCATCACTGCATCAAAAATAAGTCCCGAATGTTTTATTTTTTTTTAAGTCCCGAATTTTCTTTTCTTATTTTTTTCCTTTCCGGAGGGACAGTTTCAAATGATTGTGATGGATGCTTTGACTAAACGAAATACATGTCTTACTACATACAGATGCACTTTGTATCGAAAAACATAGAGAACAGGAAGAAAAAAGTGGCATTCACACTATATAATAACGACAAGTAATAACATATTGCATATATTACAGTGTATATAGAAATTTGACGAACACACTATTGTCGATGGAAAGATATGTGGAGCTACATCTCTCTTATTGAAAGTTGTAAAATATATAAATGAGCCGCGACGTGACAAAACCAACAATGTGGTCGTGCGTCCAGCGCAGACTCAGATCAGCCTGGGCATCCGCCCAGTCTGATCAGAGTCTTCGCTTTCCGCATGAAGGTAGCTTAGTCCCTCAGCTACCCTTTAAGCGCTTAGCAAAGAGTCTGATCAGACTGGGTGAATGCCCAGGCTGATCTGAGTCTGCGCTGGGCGGACGACCACATTGTTGGTTTTCTCGTGTCGCGGCTCAAATACGGGTTTGCTTGATACTAGTACTGCTGCTTATCTACCTTAAACGTAAAGTACATATAGCATTATCTTACAAAAGAGTCGATATTTGATGGGAAAATGCATTGTCATTAGTATGCATTGCAGCATACGCAGAAGAAAAATATGCGTACGTACGACTAAACTTGTAACCATACGGGTAGGCACTATCCTGCCATGGTCCCAATGTTTTCGTGCACAATTTGAAATGCGTTTTTTTTTTTTTTCTTTGTTTTTTTTTTTCAGTTTATGTACAAGATGCTTTAAATTCATTTTTAACACGCTTGATTGCAGTAAGTTGTATGAACGGTATAAAAAGGTGTTTATGTTCTAAAGATTTACAATTGAACAGGATTCAGCCGTTGTAAAAGCGGCCATCACCAAACAGTTCTTCGAATCTCTTTCCTGCTAGAGTGTCGCAAATATTAACAGAGCCAACCTGTTTAAGAAAATTTTGTTTTACTATAATCGGCCATCGGCGACTCAGGGTTTTAATGACAAGTGTTATTGTTATTCCGGGTATCATGTTTCTCTTCTATTGTGTATGAAATTGTGTCCTAGGGTGATGTGGACATAAAATCTCCAGTCTTACGACTTGTCTGTGCTTCAGTGGCTTTATGCTTTGAGGTCACGAATATCTGAATCGCTGAATAGTGCAATGATGACATTTTGGGGCATATGAGCCGCGACACGAGAAAACCAACAATGTGGTTGTGCGCCCAGCGCAGACTCAGATCAGCCTAGGCTTCCGCCCAGTCCGATCAGACTTTTCGCTACGCGCTTAAAGGGTAGCTAAGGGTCAAAGCTACCTACATGCGGACAGGGAAGACTCTAATCAGACTGGGCGGATGCCCAGGCTGATCTGAGTCTGCGCTGGCGGCACAACCACATTGTTGGTTTTGTCGTGTCGCGGCTCATATGGTAATGGCGTTAACACGTAGAATGGGTATCAAGCTTTGATGGGCTTTTAATGTGCCATAGAATTATAAAAAAAATAACTTATATCCTTCTCTTTTGCGGAAAGCGTTGGTCTCTCGAATGCCTTCCAAGGGCAACAGTCAAATCAAAAATCTAAAATAGTTCCTTCAAGAGCAGAGAATACATTCGAAAGAAGGGACATGGGCCATACGTCAAAGTTTCGGCCACTCAAGCCTCATCAGTGACCCTGACATAATCTGATGACGAAAGCCAGAGAAAGCATGTTGTAATTTCTTAAATTCTTTTAGCAGTCGATTTAACTAAAGACTAATTAGTATCAAAAAGGGAACCAAAGGTCCTCGATGCTGTGGACATTCCGATGCACTATCACACGAGGCCGCCAGGTCTCGTGTGATAGTGCATCGGAATGTCCACAGCATCTTGGGATGATAGATTTGACTACTGCCCATTTGACTATTGCCCACAAAGGCATGAAAGAGTTGTACGTATAATGTCGTTTGCGTTGCTCTCTTCGTACTTTTTCGTTGTCTTGGGTATCTATTTAGATTAAATGAAACCTGAAAAACGCATTTGTTTAATGTTTTTTTTGTTATTTCAAATGTGTCCATTTATGGTCCATGTCGGGTGGAATAAAAAAAAGAAAAGCTGATTTAAACTGGTGCTTCGTATTAGTTTTCGAAATGCCAAAAAAAAAAATCCATTCCGCAATATGCCATATCTTATGCTATGTGGACCCAAAAATGGACCCAATACATAGCTCTTATTAACTATTTCGATTCTTACACTCAAAAACGCGAAAAAACTATTCCTTTCATTCAAACTCTCCCAACCTTCCTGCCAACGCGTTCATGCTCCCGCCAATATTCTTAACTGTATCTAAGACAAATATACTTTTTATGGCGATTTTAGAAAGAAAAAGAGACGTTACACCGTCTAACGTCTCAAAACGTCACAAAATTACGTCAGCAATTGCAGTGACGTCAGCAATTAGACTCACGCGCTCCCAAACAGTGAATTGTTGCAGAATAAAACACGGTAACTTTCCATTGCTTCTATAGGCGCACTGTGTTAGAATAGAAGATTAAACATTTTTGTCCGTATGTGCAGTCGATAATCTACTCGTTAAGGCTCAGGCAAGCCATGCCCTTTCTTGTACTTACTATATGACTGTCTACTTACTATATTACTTTCTTCTATATTATTATTTTTATTTGCAGACAATTACAAAAGTCCTACTGCCATATATAAACGAAAATATTTTTATTCCAAACAGTTTGTAAGTGAAACTACTTCGTGTAATTGGTTTCTTTAAAGCAGAGACAGGCTAGATGATACGGATCCTTTCGGACAACCTAAACCATACTCAGTGTAACTTGAAGGAGATCATATGCTGTTGAAAAGATACGGAGTCTGAAAAGGGGTAAATAGATATTGGGTTTATTCTTATTTTGTTATAATGATAAATAAAACGAAATGTACTTGTTTATATTTTCTTTAAAAACAGGATTAATAATACTGTCTTGGTTGTGCGTACGTCTGTCCTTACGTCTTTATATCAAATTACTTGCAGGCGTGTCTTCTTTATCACTCAATGGATCACAATATTGAACTTGGTACCGTGCTAGGCAATGTAAATATAGACTACTTTCAAATTTCGGTTTGACGTCAGGGGCCTGGGAGCAGGGTCAAAAAAGTAATATTACAAAACTGTCATCACTCTAGTCTTCTTTAAGTGCCATGCTTACAATCTGGTATGTTCATAAATGGAATACAGACGAATGGCATTTTATACGAGTTTTTCAGTACTAGCTAAAGGGGCTGCAGTGGCCCAAGAACATTAACTTACAAGGGCAAAAAAACTCTCTATGTTCCCTGTATCAATTCTCGTAACGATGTTCCCTAGGTGGCAGGGCAAAAACATCATCTGGCTGAAATATTAACACTTGCTTATTCATTCATCGTGACCCCGGGGATGTTTTGCACGGTCAAACAATAGGGCGTCATCTGATAAGTTGCTATACCATTGCACACAATATTGTATGAGACAGGATCTGATAGAAAGCTGAAGCTTTCTATCAATCCTGTACCATATAATATTATGTAAAATTGTATATTTGATATTGATATTTTATTCTTTGGTATTCGTAAGGAAGTTTGCCTTGACATTAGGCATCATCAACCCTGACATAGTATACATGTTCAGGCTGGTTTAATCCCAACGTACAAATATGCATATTAAAAACAAACTGAAAATGGTTTTACATATTTCAAACATTTATGAAAGGTGAACAATGCCGATTTTAAGGTGGTGATAATCACTGATTTGGGACAAAGACAAAAATCTGCATAAAATACTCAAAATAACACTGATCTTTCCAAAACTTAGCAGATGCCTTCTTTATGTTGTTTCTCATAATTTAGATACCCAAAATGCAGCATTTGTTAATGTTGAAAAGTGTTTTTATAAGGAAAGATCAAAGGGTAATTCTATGTGAATAAATCTGAAAAAAAAAAAAAACATATCGTTATTGAAAATATACTTAGTGCTTAGAGTACCTTGTTGCATAATGGAGAGCCTCCTAGCAATTATTTTTTCAAACCCTTTCACACATTATCAGGCTGAGCGGATGAAAAAAGATGCAGTCTGTGTCCAATTTTTTTTTCAAAACACACAGGTGAGACAGGTGAGACTATATTAAAAAGGTTGATTGTTGTTGATTTGATGATTAACGTCCACGGTAAACAACTAAGGTCATGTCGGGACGGTCAGTTAACCTAACCACACTATTCCTGGGCAGGCTTAGACCTCCTAAGCGGTTAACCAGTACTAAGTGCACATACTTTCGCCAGTAACTGACAACTGCCCTTCTTGAATCAGCGGAAGGAGAAACGAAAGTATGTGGCCAGACCGGGATTCGAACCCAGGACCTCTGACTTACGAGTCAGGTGCCCTACCGATTGCGCTACCCGGCCCGGCTATTAAAAAGGTTGAACAATTTCATCTACACACCACTGATCATGTCAGTAATGTATTATTTATATTGTAGGTGTTAACATAGGTATGCTTGCCTACCCTATATTTAATAAATGCGTCCAGTGTACATTTACTTTGTACATGGTTGAATATTTGAGAAAAAGCTACAGTTTTCATCTGGTCTACATTACAATTTGAGAAAGAGTTGGAATAAATAATTGCTAGGACGCTCTTCATTATGCAATAACGTACCTTCAGCACTATGTAAATTTTCAATAACGATATTATTTTTTCAGATTTATTCGCAGAAAATTACCTTTTGATCTTTCCTTATAAAAACACTTTTTAAGCAGCATGTACGTCTATTTTGTATTCTAAACTGTAAAGAACAACAAAAATAAGAAGTCTGCTAACTTTCAGGGAGATACATTACTTTTTTATGGTTTTATACAGATTTTCACATTTACCATAAATCACCACCTTAAAGGGTTCGTATTAGATCCCATTATAAAACTATTTGTCTGCAGAAAATGCCATCGTTACAGGGAAATTCGTTCAGTTACCAGTGACTATAACTGTTTCTAATATACTTGTGTCTGACTAACTGACTCTAATATAGTGTTGACTTTTGCTGCAGACAAAACACATTACTCCTGGTCCCGAGGTTATAAAAAGAAATTCATGCTCTACTCAGCTGAGCATGAAATTTTCTTTGCTGATAAATATGAAAATGCCAACTAATATTGGCACTTTCATATTCATAAGCAGAGAAAATGTCATACTCAGCTAAACTGAGCAAGAAAACAACTGTACTTATCAGGGATTTGCTGTTTATTAGCAGGTAAAATTTCATGCTCAGCTGAGTTGAGCATGAAAAATGTTTTATAACCTCGGGGCCTGGGTATACAGCTGTTTATGCACTTAACGAAAGTATATCGGTCTTGTGAGACCCGATGTATAACTATATTTTTTCGCTATCGAGATTATTATTGTTATTACCATTATATTTTTCTGAATTCGAATTATTTAGCGTATAAATCACGGGATCTTGACGTAGATTGTCCATCTTGGCATAAAACAGAGTGGAGGTTCATTCATTTTGGTTCTTTGACCTGGAAACCTCATGGAGATCATCGTTACAAGAAAACGTACATAGGCCGCGCAACCCGTCCGTAGATATCAGACAAACAGGACTTATCAAAGGGTCATACTAAACACTGTAGAGAATGGAACACCCGAACGTTTACAGGGTGACAACGTACTAAAATGATACTCTCTTCTTTGAATTGAGGAGGACCGTGATAGATAGGCTCGGTGCCAGGAGATACGAGTTATGGTTTCTTTCACTCCTGGAGATCATAGTTATGAAAATGGGACAGAAAAAGTACCAAAATCATACATCCGAACTCATAAATCATAGAAATATTGAAAAATCCGAAATATTTAGTTACACATTTATGAGTCCCTATTTAGCGGGCCTCAGTGGAGCGCTGACTCCTAAACACTCGGTCTCTCACTGCTTTGGGTTCGAGCCTCGCTTGGTGCACAAGTGAGAAAGCCGCGTTCCGCTTGCGGAAGGTTAGGTGGATATGGGCCCCATACACAGAGGTGTGATCAGGTGCTCGCAAGTAGTGAGTATCACCTGCCTATTATTATACATCCCAATGTCTATCTATATGAGGGACTAGTCAATGACAAGGGCGTAGCTACGTATACGCAAATACGCAGGTGCGTATTGAAATTTTGTCATATTGACAAAATTTCAACACACACCTGCGTATTTTCATGCTGAAATGTTGTTAATTGGGCATAATTTTAATGCTAACTGCCAACAGACAGAAAATTTGAAATATATTAGCGGCTTAACTCCCTATCATTGCCCTCAGTGAGTATAAAGCATAATTGTGCGTACAGTGTAATTGCCCCTAGCTACGCCCCTGAATGACATTGAAAATGCAGAAACTGAAAACCAAAGGTTGTTTTATCAAATCGAACGGCCACATTGTAGAGCTCAATGATTATCCATAGAACTTTTGGAGTGGTGACGAAGTCAAGGCTCTGCGATAATCCCGTGACCCTCGGTCAACAAAGTCTTGAAATTTGAAACAGGATCTAGCACTGCGACATTCACTCCGTATTCAGGAGCCGTTGGTATATTGCTGCTAAAAATAGACAGGTAACCATGGGAAAATTGAAGGCGAACTTCTTGCCATAAAGCCTAGTAAACAATAAGTTTCTTAGCACTGTCCTCATGGGTTACAGGTGCCCAAAGCATTGATTTTCCAGTGAGTGAACTCGGGTTTAACGTCCCATCAACAACGAGGTAATATGGAGACGGGACCTTGGTTTAAAGTCTCATCCGAAAAGCCGGAGAAGCGGGGATCGAGCTTGCGAACCCTGGATCGGTAGTCCGGAGTGTCACCCACTACGCTACAGCTGCTCCTCGCAAGGGTTGAAGGCCCAGGTCATTAGTGAATTAGGGTATATGGCAGCGCGCCATCGACTAAGCGTGCTATTCTTTGCAATTAGCTATAGTTGGATTCAGAGAATGCAGAACAAGTCTTGAGCACTCTCAATTAAGAATTGAAATTTGATTTTTCAGCGTTCATCGTGTGATGAAGCCAGTGGGCGGAGCTAAAATTCTATAGCGCTTCATAGAATTTTAGCTCCACCCACTGGCTTCATCACACGATGAACGCTGAAAAATCAAATTTTTATTCTTCTATTTACACTTTATTTGTGAACCCCTCTGTGCCGTTTTCGTGGTAATTTAGTGTAGAATAGGCAAAATATGGGACGAAGAAAAGTTAGTAACGACGTGTTCGGCCATAACGTTAAACAGCCGTCGTCAATCGAACGTTACAAGAACCAGTCAAGACGTTTGTTTACATAAGACGTCGCTTGAGGACAACGTCACATGATCAATTGTCCTTCATCGGTGTATGAAGCTAGTTGCTCTAAAAGGTTCACCTATGGGAAGTCAGTGGCAAGTGTAAATATTATGATGTTGTTGGTATTTCAATTCTCGTAAGGACGTTTCCCCCGCACCTCAGCAGATAATAATGATATATTAGTATGTCAATACTTAGCAAAATGACTATTTGGCGCTGAGGAATTGGGGAAATGTATTCTATTCGGCAATATATGTGTTATTAATGATAATTATCAAAATATTTTGTAAAAATATCATATAGACAACACAAATCTTAATCATGCTAAGAGATTTGGCTATTTATCACATGTTGAACCCAAGTTGATTATAATCAAATACCTCATCCTAAATGCATGCTTTTGCACAGGCAATTAAGCAGTCTAGTAAATGAACATTAGGGCATATCTTGATGATCGTTAGATGCACTTATGTAATTGGAGAATCCATTAGCATTAAAAACTAACTTTGATGTTCCAGTTTACAGAATTTTGAAATTTAAGATTTAAATGATCTTCTTATTTTTGCCTTGAGTATGCAATAATGATTCTTTAATGATGTTGCTTGGATTCCAAGAAAGATGATACCGGTATCAATGGCATTTTTGCCCATTGCCATTTAAATTTTAAAATAAAAACTAAAGAAAAAGACTTAACATGCTTTTGTGTCGTAATAAAGCCCGCTCGAGTTACATATTTAATCTTAATATTCTTAATCGGTTATCTGGTTCTGATTTTATAGACGACATGAGCTGTGTCATATTTATTTATTTATTTAAGTCATAAGGAAACCTGTTAAAAGACAAACATTCTTGTTTATTGGGTGCATAAATCCTATTATGCAACAGTGCAGTGAAATTGATGCTTCATCAAAGGATATACCCTGCCTCACATAGGTAATGACATACATGGAGAAAACGGTGTATATTCTGTATAGTAGATAAAGCAAATGCCAAATGAGCATGTGTAGCTAGCCTGCGCATTTAGGTAGCCTACTCATTATGATGAATAAACTTTCACTTTCAGTGGAAGCAACTCCACCTTTTTCTTGCTTGCCCTTTCTCAGTGGGAGGCTTGAAAGCTTCCGCTTTAGGCAGCGGAGGTGTGCTTTCTGTGTATATATTTTCGTTTTCTTTGTTCGTCTGAAATCTTTTTTCATTTCAACTTCTTTGTTTTAGTGACTGTGTAACTTAACCATATTTGTTCTATAGCCTCCCGTTTGTATTTATGAAAATCACCTTGTAGACTACAAATAACACGGGCAACCGACTTGATGGCTACTCTCACCTTCTAATCCCAATGTCTCTCTCTCTCTCTCTCTCTCTCTCTCTCTCTCTCTCTCTCTCTCTCTTTGAATTTCAGAAACAGTTGAGCTGAATATTATTAATACTACAGTCTCTTACTTCTTATCTTAACGTGCCATTATTCTCGAACCGGTTGCTACATTTCTTTACATCTGCCAGTAATGTTGTTATACATCAAAATGGGTCCAATACTGCGTTTTATTTCTTCAGAAGCTAATCTACTTTACAAGTAACTTCCTTTCTGAAAATGATGTTTCCTGTGTAGTCTCGCAAAATTCAATTCAATTCTTTATTACACTTAGTTTGCATAAAAATGCAACAACATAAGGCTCAAACATATTCTATGCAATTCAAAACAACTCTATGGCGCACACTTGCTCACACAAAAATTCATACTCACATACTTGAGGGCAACATCGTAAATTTAACATGAGCAATTGGTTAAAGGAGCTGAGAGTAAGACTCGATTATTGAGAGAGAGAGAGAGAGAGAGAGAGAGAGAGAGAGAGAGAGAGGAAGGGATTTTGAATTATTCGTCATATGAAATCAGAGACTTTTTGGTTTCCTTCATCACAGTCTTTTCTTGATTTTAATTGTTGCCCGTGATGACTCTCTGATGAGTTAGGGGACCTCCATACGAACCGAACTAACAACTTATTGTGTGCACCGCGGCGGAGGGTGAGGGTGAAGGTTTGGGTCCAGTAAAACCGGTTTAAACCCCCCAGTAGTTATTACTGACCGTCCCAAGGCGTCGCTTTCGTTGCGGTTGCATTTGTTTTATGTTCGGTGCTGTTTAAATTATTGTGTTTTCATTTTAACCCTTCCGTTGGTCTAAATTATTTAGTTCAGTAAAGATAGCTGAGTTGCTACCTATTTGGCAAAGAGCTGCTGACTCGGCTTATCACTTGTAATTTATTGTTTGTTGGAATGTCTTTGTCAATCTTTCCCTATGATGTTGGGGATAGGATTCAGTCAGTTCCTGAAGTGTATTTACTCTTTAAATTCTTTCTCTTGTCCACCCAAACACTGCAATTTCTTGAATTTGGTTGTACTTGAATGCTTGCAGATATATTGGAAACTTGAGTGTTGCGTTTAGTGTGGAAGTAAACGGAATAGTAATGACTGTTTCCATAGCTAATATGTCAGCTTATTCATTTCTCCCTATTGCTTTAAGGCTAGGAATATAGTTCCTAGTTACTGATAGATTACTCTTCTGAAACTGTTGTGCGAGTTGTAACAAGTCTTTTTGCTATTATTATTTCTTTTTCTCATATAGGGATTTTCCACCTCTCTATTATGAATGTCTTCTGATTATTTTGAGCATTGACCTACCCATTGTTTTATTCCTGAGACAACATACTATAGTCAGCTTCTTAATCTGATTGTCATGTGCTTTTTCCAAAGCTTTGATAGCTACTGTCAAACCGCCTTATAATTTATGAGAACTTCGTTTAGTGATACTGTGAACTCTCGATATCTCGAAGTGGAGCTTCAGTCCAAACTACTGATATCTCAAAGTAAATTTTCTGGTACCAGAAAATTTACTTTGAGATATCAGTAGTTTGAGATTACAGGAGTTGAAATGTAAATAAAAATATGAGATATATTCTTTGATATAAGAAAATACTTTGAGATATCAGTGTTCGAGATATCGGGAGTTGACTGTATTGTGTATGAAATGAATGATTGTCTCCCCAAACTAATACAATCTTCACCTTTGCGAAATCTATACCATTACCTTTACAGCTCTATCAAGAAACCCCCCTTATGAGTAATAGGGACTTTTCCGTTACTACCGTACTTTGTGTTGTGATACTCACTTCACAATGAAACAAAATGGACCATCTTTCTCGGATTCTTCTAGAGCTAGGGCATCATCAGTTTTTGCAGGTAAATCTGTATAGATTTTTCAAAATCTGACCCTCGTCTGTACTTGTGAATTTTCTTGATCTAGTTACAAAAATGTACTACATACTCAGCTGTATTGCAGGCCTAATCCTTTTTATCATGCATTTGCTGCAAAACTCACCTGATAACAGGGGTATGATAAAATGATGTGATATCATGTCACTTTAGAACTGCGCTTTCTCCAATGTTATCAGGCGATGCCTTCAGAAGCGATCTCAGAAGACGATTGGCTACATACTGACGTTGGTCGGGATAAAAACGGTCGATAGAATGAATGACGTCACCCACTTACGTCATAACGCATTCGCGACGTCAGCAAGTTTGAACAAAACTGCGTTTGCTTTTCATTTGTTCGAGTCTCTTTAAACCTTAAAACCTTCTAATGGTGCATGATAAATAGAAAACCATGTAAGTGTCTTCTGATACCAAGTTTATCAGGCTCGACCAGAGAAACACGTCGGACTGGCTCGGCAAGCCTCGCCATTCCTACGCTGTTTCTGGTCTCGCCTGATAAACTTGATATCAAAAGACATTAACATGGTATTCTCTATTAAACGACAAAAAAAATAGATAAAAACAGTGAAACCAGCACTCTCCATTGCTGCTTCCGCATAACAATAAGTTGTGAAGCATCTATGTACTTGGAGTTCACAAAACCGATTTACGTGTTTGCGTCAGCTAGTAAGATACTTTTTCCCAACCATATGCAGCTGCATAAAATTACTCTTATGATGACCTCAGTGCATTTAAAAGAACACCTCATACATATGGTGACATCTATTTATAGTTGCGTTATGGTACCGCCAAGACAAGCCATTCAGAAGGGACGTTCAATAAAGAAACTGGTCAATTTAATGCAGAAAACATCGAAAAACAGACTGTTTACAGAGGAAGGGTCGGCCTGACGACCTTAAGACCTATAGGACCTTGAGTCGTCATCAGTGCGGCCCTAGTGTCGTCATGGGGTCGTATTGTCGTTTTTTACGTTTTTAAAGAAAAAGTTCGTGTCAAGAAACAAATTAACAAATATTTATTAATTTTGCCGTTAAATGATCATCAAACAGAAAGAATCTTATAATAATGTTACTTTAAAAATTACATTGACCTATGCAAACACAGAGTCTGGTCCGGGTTCTGGTCAGATTGTTTTCCATTAGCAATGGTGGTAAATAGGTATATGTTTTAAGATGTCAAAAATATGATCATTGATAAGACTGCACACCCGATAAGACTGCACACGTTTTCAACTGTTTTTGGGATACCTTCTTGTCAAAAGTTTTTAATTTTTTGACAGATAACATTGTTGTCTGCGGAAATGGAATATGATATTATTGGGATGTGGCTGGCCAATTGAATTATTTGAGGTCTCATGGCATCGAAGATTCTTTTATTTTATATTACTTTTCTATTTTCATTAACAAAATATTTGAGATGCACAAAGAGAAAATGTGTTTTCGTATTTCTATATGTGGTTAAAAAGTGACAGTAAACGGGTAATTGCTGTTTTTCTGGAACATTTACTAATGGGTAATTTCCTTTTTCACACCAAATCCAGCACAACTGAAACTGTACCTGTTTTTATAGACAACTTTGCTATCATTCTCTGCCTTGAAATTTAAATCATTTTTGTTTCATTTGCTTATATGAAGACAAACCAACATAAAATTGTTAATTTATATGGAAATAATCACAATATATGCTTGTCAAACTGGAGTGAAAGAAGAACATATAAGAAGTGGAGAAATGAATTTTTTGTTGTCTAGTAGTATGTGCCCTAGAGTCGTCAGGTATGACCTAAACTCGTCATCACTGTTCTTTGATATCTGTTTCGTTTAATTTCCTCTCTGACCGCCAAAAGTAAGAAAATCTTGATGGTTTAATGTATAACGTGTTTGGGTGAATGCAAACATACATCTGAAACTTGAATCTAGCGTGACAATCTTGGTTCGCCAGACCGATATCAAAACCAGCCTGCTCCGTCGACAGACTTGGAATTTTAAGTAAAAGTGGGTTACATTGTTTTCTCTTCGTTAGTTGGAAAAACGTTTAAAATCAGCTTTAAATGTAAATTGCTTAACAAAATTAAGATATTTATCTTCTGAATTTCGCCCGATTCTGGACATTTCTGTGACACAAGGGGAAAAGAATGAAGCTAAAAGAATGACGACGACCTTAGGACCCTGACGACTTTAGGGCCACGTACGTTAGTACTAAAGTTTAAACAGAAGTTATGTACGAATGAGAAATACAAGTGACTGTTCACATGCATTTTGTTTCAGACAGTTTCAAGGCCGGGAATTACGTAAACTGCAGATTAAACGTTAACAGGAGACATAAGATAAAAAGTTTACTTGTTTGATATAGATTGCCGGGTGCGCAGCCCAATTTGTCATTAGATATTGGTGCCCGTGATTACCGGAACCAAGCATTTTGTCATGCACTGCAACAACATGTATGATGCATGTATGGGCATCGTTGTGAGCCACCTCATCTGTATCTACACTGTTTGCCCTCTAGTGTTCATATTCTCAATATGATATCGCTTGGACGAAACATTTTTTTTTTTTTTAAATTCTGCAGACGTAAATTTTGTCGTCTGCTTTTTGGCGCATTAAGGGTTAAGTCAGACAAAATGACATGACGGCTGAACTAGGCTGGCCTTTTCCACTGTCTAATATGAAGTCCTGGGCCCAGGTTCACAATTATTCCTTAATTTAAGATAAACCTTAACTATTTAAGGTCCAAGTCACACCTTTACTAAGGAGTGTCTTTAAAAGTGCGTTTGTTCAACACCTTAAACATCACCTTAACTAAGGTGGCGTCTTCGGAAAATTATACGGAGTCATACGGAAAATCTGACGGAAATGAGCGAGAGATTATGTATTTTGTGCTTGATGTAAGCGGCAATTTATGTTCCCGCGGACTGTCAAACCTAATTTTGAATATTCGGTATTGAAACGCTGAAACATGAATTCTCACTTTAAGACTGGCATAATCGCAAGTAAAGATCAACAGATCAATGATAGCTCGCATTGCTTGAACATTATTCATTATTCTATCTCTCACTTTTCCCATTTTTACTTCTTCTTGTCTTTCTCTCTTCATTCTTTCTCTTTGTTGATATCTAGGAGCGGCTGTAGTGTAGTGAATAACACTCCGGACTACCAATCCAGGGGTCGCAAGATCGATCCCCCGCTTCTCCGGTCTTTCGGATCATCGGATGAGACTTTAAACCGAGGCCCCCTCTCCATATGACCTCGTTGTTGGTGGGACTTAAACCCGAGTTCGCTCGTTCGCTTGTTGATATCTTCTTGGCATATACATTTTTGGTGCATGCATAACGAGCGGCATCGTCGTCTCAGTGCCGGTGCCTTAAACAGTTCCATCGGTATTGGGACGACAATGTTCTTGCCGATGTGTTGATACAAGTTTATTTATACTTTTGATAATTCCATTATTCCACTTTCAGAAATTGTATAATAAAAAAAAAATTATGTTTGTTTCATGCCATGTCTTGCTCTGTTTGATATTGTAGGGAGAGAGTTGTAACTAATGTAACTATTGTTGTGAGAACTTGTAGCCCAACCCCATTGTATACTCTCTCTCTCTCTCTCTTTCCTGTCTGTCTGTCTTCCTCTCTTTCTATTCTCTCTCTCTCTCTCTCTCATTGTGGGACGTTACTGAAAACTTTCAACGTTGTATTCCCGCTAGACAGACGAAGAAAATAATAATAGTAATGAAAAAAAAAAAAACACGAATACCAGACTCATTTGGATGTATTTTGTACTGGAGCTGGAGAATATTTTTTTATCTTTTCTATTATATTTTATTTTTTTATCTGTTTTATTTATTTTTTTTTTTCATTTGTGTGGGGTGGGGGGAGGCGTGTGTGTGTTGGGCGGGGGGGGGGGTAGTTTCGTGATGCAGACAAAACAACATTTAGAACTGGGACCGTGGTTTCATAATTGTATGATTTTCTATTGAGGAGGCTCTATCTTTTAACACTAAAATTTTTTCATGTGCATAAATAAAAGACTCAGAGAGAGAGAGAGAGAGAGCGACAGAGAGACAGACAGAGAAAAATGTGTTTTGGTTTACTTCTTGGTTGGAACAGATTTCAGCATCTGGATGCTGCTGGCATACACGTATAAGGTCAATTTTACATACTTAAACATTTTCATGAAAAGTCTGCTATAAGTGTTTCATGTTTCTTATATCTCCAATATCCTTCAGATATTAACACTTGCCACTGCCTTCCCTTAGATACACCTTTAACAGCAACTAGCTTCATACACCGATGAACGACAATTGATCGTGTGACGTTGTCGTCAAGCGACGTCAAAGTCAAACGAACGTCTTAATTGGTCTACGTAACGTTCGACTGACGCCACGTCATGGCGACGGCTGTTTAACGTAATGGCCGAGCACGTCATTACTAATTTTTCCATATTTGGCATATTCTACACTTAATTATCACGAAAACGGCACAGAAAGAGTCTAAAGATAAAATGTAAATATAAAAAAATCAGCGTTCATCGTGTGAAGAAGCCAGTGATTGTCGCTAAAATCTACAAGAAGAGCTTCGCCCTTCATGAAATTTTAGCTCCGCCCATTGTCTTCGTCACACGATGAACGCTGACAAACCAAGCGTTATTTCTTAATTCAAGTGTTAAATATAAGCTGGATGCTGGTACACATAATTTAAACTTTCTATCATATCTGTGCCAAAGATGCGTGTTTAAAGCTTCGTGCCATTAGGCGATGGCCATAGCCAGGGGTATACGTAAATATCTGCTTATTTATTCTAGTTCATAATAAAATATAGGCCTACGCTAAATAAATCATGCAGTGGTCGCTTTTAAAGATATTTTCTAGACTATAAAGGGCTTTAATGTATTAATATTTCATTTATTTTTTTACAGCTAAAAGGGTCAACCGCCATTGTTTACATATATAAAGAGTTAAGGAGTTCTTTAAAAAGTTAAAGTTGATACGGACCAACCTTAAAAAATTTAAGATTTTTCCTTAAGTTAAGGAATACCTTAGCGCTAATGTGTTATCAAGATTCACTATAAAGCACTTTAAGGTAAAATCTTACTTTAAGGTATTCCTTATCTCTTAAGGTGTGATTGTGAACCTGGGCCCTAAGGTATTCCTTATCTCTTAAGGTGTGATTGTGAACCTGGGCCCTGGTGTATTGCAAAACAACTCACTAAAAGCTATTATATGACCAGCCGATATGATATAGTATGTTTGTGGCATAAAAAGAACCTAATTTCTTATACATTACGAACGTCTTAAACTATTATATAGAGTTACTTCTTTTTGCAATTGTGTCTTCGAAACTAGTGTCATCAGAAGAACCTGTATTGCCGCGTAAAATATCCGTTCGAGGTCAGTGTGTTCTATCAAAGGTTGAATAAGTCATTCTAAAGTTGAAGAGGGCAATTATAAAGGTGTTTATGCTGATCAAATCATCAAAGGTTTTTTCATATTTTAATGGGAAATCTTCTGTTTCTACTTGTTCATTTGCAACTGGTAATGTTTCTAATTAAAACATTTGATGGTGCGTAAATTGTAATAAGTACATATAATAGTATTTGGTCTTTAGATACCACTTCAAAGCAAATTAGGAATAGTCATATTACTGTTTTGAAGTATGATAGCTTTAATGTCGACTCTGTTATGATTTTTGATACCATGTGCACAAGGTTATGAGCATACTTATTAACCCAACTACAAGCAAACACCAGAGCCAAGTTGTGAGAAAATCTTCTAAGAGCATATAAACATAGCAGAAAACAAACTCAGCCTGCGCGCTGGCGCAGTCTTGTCAAAGAATGCGCAACTCGTCTAAACATTGAATCTGACAAAGTAAATTTAAAAAAAATCAAAATGCACATGACCTTACCCGTCTGCAGATATACGCAAGCCGGTCTTAGCATGCCAAATTCGCGTATGCCCTAAGAAAGTTTTTTCTTCACATTTTCAGTCATATCTAACATATCGGTATCGTACAAAAATTCTTTGTATGTTGGACATTATCGTGACTTTAAACTTGTGGCACCGGCTGATTAGATGGGTGAAGCCCCGTAATGGGCAATCAAATATACCATAAAACAAAGGATACACAATTTGACGCAAGGAGCTGTCACAAGCCTACTGATTTTCTATACCTGAAATGATCGAAGTTCTAACTGATCGGTTATAGATTATCTGATAAACTGTGGCGCGAATCAGCAGGGCTTAACTTTGATTTGATTGACACAAATGATAATTGACTCAATTTAAGAACAAACAAAAAATGAAAAAATAAAAATTTGTCATTTTCCTTGACTTTTCCACCTTATTTTTACGTCATTTAAAATGTAAAATATTTCTTTGGTACGTAAAAGTGTCAAAAGTGCCATATAGTTCAAGTGATAACGTTCAGATCAAACCAGCAAAGTAACGCCTGGTAAACGTGGAAGTCCTTTCTCAGTTGAAAGTGAAAGATTCCAAAATCTGCTAAAGCATTTTGCGCACATTTTTTTTTTCTTTTTGCTTTGAAAAAAAACAAAAAATTTCTGAGAGTGGCCATATCAAAATTTTAGTTTGGTCACTCTCTCAAGTCTTCTGTATGGTTCTATAAAGCTTAAATTTTGTACCAACTAGAAAAGAGCCCGCGCAAGCGCGGAAATATTTCATGATGGTCAAGTTTATATATATAAAAAAAAGCGAGTTTTAATTTTTCAATGCAAATGGCCTTAGGCCCAGGTAAAAATATGACCTTTACCATGAATACTCACTAAAGCTTCATTTGCCTAATTAGTTGTCTGCATCTACAAACTTTCAGGTAGCAGACTGCATTGTTTCTAAAAAAATATCAACTTTTTTCACTTTTTCCTATAAAAAACCTAAGTGACTCAAAAGTTGACCTTGCCGTAAAACAGACCAAGGTCATCCCAGGGTCATCATTTATATAAATTTTGTTGAGCTTTTGAGTCCTTGATGCGACATGCTAAGTTTCAAGATCATAGGATTTGTGGTTCTGGGGGAGAATTGGTTGATTTGATGCTTAACGTCCACGGTAAACAGCTAAGGTCATGTCGGGACGGTCAGTTAACCTAACCACACTATTCCTGGGCAGGCTTAGACCTCCTAAGCGGTTAACCAGTACTAAGTGCACATACTTTCGCCAGTAACTGACAACTGCCCTTCTTGAATCAGCGGAAGGAGAAACGAAAGTATGTGGCCAGACCGGGTTTCGAACCCAGGACCTCTGACTTATGAGTCAGGTGCCCTACCGATTGCGCTACGCGGCCCGGCGTGGTTCTGGGGGAGAAGATTTTTGAAATTTTTTACCATAATAAATGTTTGCCATCTTGGTTATGTGACCTGTCCTGGGTTTTTTTTTTCTGGAAAATTTGGGTCCTGGAACGTTTTGGGGGAAAATATTCAAGCCCTCTGAAGACTAAAGGCTTATTTAGCTTCGTTGAATCATTGAAATTGATTTGTCTGCTTCGCTGGAAAAATGCCCTTTCTTACCTGGCGCATGTGTGTTAACCTTAGACATTTTTAATTTTTGTCTTTTCGAAAGTTCAGTTCAGTTTGAATTCTCCTAACGACGTTCCCCAAGTGGCTCAGCGGTACGTAAGTGGTTAACCAGTACTAAGTGCACATACTTTCGCCAGTAACTGACAACTGCCCTTCTTGAATCAGCGGAAGGAGAAACGAAAGTATGTGGCCAGACCGGGTTTCGAACCCAGGACCTCTGACTTATGAGTCAGGTGCCCTACCGATTGCGCTACGCGGCCCGGCGTGGTTCTGGGGGAGAAGATTTTTGAAATTTTTTACCATAATAAATGTTTGCCATCTTGGTTATGTGACCTGTCCTGGGTTTTTTTTCTGGAAAATTTGGGTCCTGGAACGTTTTGGGGGAAAATATTCAAGCCCTCTGAAGACTAAAGGCTTATTTAGCTTCGTTGAATCATTGAAATTGATTTGTCTGCTTCGCTGGAAAAATGCCCTTTCTTACCTGGCGCATGTGTGTTAACCTTAGACATTTTTAATTTTTGTCTTTTCGAAAGTTCAGTTCAGTTTGAATTCTCCTAACGACGTTCCCCAAGTGGCTCAGCGGTACGTAACCATAGCCGCACACACTTGGCGCCGTGTGTCCGTCCACTTTTCGAAAGACCATGTGCGTTGAGCTTTATTTTTCAATGGGCGAGTTCGATTGGCTACTCGTATTGACTATCGTTCTGGAAGAAAATGGGTCGTTTCGAGCCAGGCCCGTCGGGACTATGACCATTTAGTTCTTCATCCGTTTAGACATATGGGCAAAAATACAAAAATAAATCGTTATTTACGGGGAATGAAGTACGTTCATGGGTCGGATTTTTGCATTAGAACCTGCTAAATTTGGACTTGCTAAGCAGCGTGCCGATATAACGCCGCAGAACCGAAACGACCGGATTAATTTAAAACGTGTATTCGAGTACACAATAATTTCACTCGAACGCACCCATTGTTGACCAATAGTCGAAGTTTCTAGAAAAATACTTGGGAGAATTTAAAATGAAAGACGAATTTAATTCCCAAGTTCTTTAAATCTACGTGAAACTAAAACACACGCTAACCGAAATTATCAATGATAGCAATATGCGAAAGAACCAGTATAGAAATTACGCTTGAAAATGACACCAATTTTGCAGTTTATGCGTTACTTCGTTTATTTAGTATTATAGATGTATTTTACAAGAGCGCGAATATTATTGTTTTTTTGGCTGTTCATTAGTAGAAGCTTGAATTTTCAATTTCCAAGTGGGAGCATTTATCAGGAGTGAAAGTGGAGTCGGTCCCGCCTCCGCTGATTTTTGCGCTGTTGGGACGTCCAGCCCAAGCCATGTTGGGGTGGGGACGGTGGGGGATAAGCTCGTATATTTAAAGTGCTAAAACGGATATCACCTTTGATATCACTAAACAAGTGTGTTTTTGTGATATTGCAGGGTAAATTTTAGTTTCCTACATACAATACAAATATGACTAATAGTCGATTTTGAAAATTATTGATACCACAAATTCAAATACAAGATATCCCAAAACAGATTTTATGATTTTATGATACCACAAAATAAATTTAACTACCGACCGACCCAAACACCCAGATACCCATGCTAAAACGGACATCACTATGGATATCACTAAACCGACCGACCCAAACACCCAGCCACCCATTCACTCATCAGCCACCCATCCAGCCAGTCACTCAACGTTTACTTTACTAAATGTACTCGAAATGATTTTAACCTTATTCATTTTAAAGTTAAAATACTTCGTGAGCATTTGAAGATCGTCTCATTTCATTAATTTTAGAGTACGATAGTTTTACACATGTGACAAGATCCCCCGACTGAAATCAAGTTTCATCAAAAGCTGTCTGAGTGGTTCACAATAAAACCAACAGTATCATCGTAACAATTTTATTAACATTTTAGAGGGCCACCCAACGACAGATCATAGATATCCATGCTACCTTTTATAAATTCTGATCAGAGAGATATAAAGTATATATTGAGCGTGATATGTTTAAAAAGCTAACATAGTCCATGAGCGAGCAGGGAAGAACTCAGATCAGGCTGCGCATGTGCGCAGGCTGACTGGAGTATTCACTGCTCGTTGAAACAACTTCTGGAACACACTGGACAAAAACTGAAGACTTGTTCGTTTGCGCAAATCTGCGGGCTGACTCACGGTATTTAATATACGCACATGTTTTTTGAGGCCCCATTTCACGCGACGACTTCATATATAGGATATATCCGAGGTTAGCAGGTTTATATGACTAATAGTGTCAAACTATGATTTATGGTGGATATGTTACAGCATTTCATACCCACAACAATTTGTTCTTTATATGACTGATTTTATCAAGTGGTATTATTATTCATATCAATTCAAATTATTGTTAAAATATGTATGAAATTGCACATATACTGATCAAAATCTAAGAAGATACACAATTTTTGTTATTTTCAATTTATTTATAAATTTTCAATAATTTTGTGGCTTCTTTTGACTTGGGAGTCTAGACGTCATGTCATCGTGAAGCTGTGGACAATTTATTCAAAAAGTCACACTCAACGTACTTGGACGCCACTTATCTGTCGTTATAAACGGTGCTTTCGCAGTTTCTACCAGCATTTGTGAAAACGCAACACGCTAATCAGAACGAATCGTTACACGCGGAAACTTTTGTAAATATTCTAGGAGCCAGTGCAGACAGCATTGGTAGATATTTGCACCATGCGACACATAGTCTTTAAGGGAGAGGTATAATTTCTTGATAGCGCCTAAAACAACTGAACGTAATACATCACGACGTTTTCGAGAACAGTCTCTAAACATCAATCAACGGTCCCAGCGGCGGAAATGTGCCTATGCAACAGCGTCAGAGATCAAGTATTAACTCTGGTGGAGGGACATACCAAAATGGTAGGGTCTTTTATGGCAAAAAGAAGGTACAGCAGACACGTACAGTGGATAGTCCAAAAAGTGTAAACTTTTCTGTACCACTTTCTAATAAGTTTGGCCTATTAGCCCAAATAGTGGTGTGGTTCATTTATTTTTGACGTAATGTTGATTACTTGACTTATTTTAGTATCGCTGAGCGATCTCTTTCATACCAAAGTAAAGTCTATTTAGAAATGTTCTTTCCCCATAATAGGTTCCAACTTGCTCCAAAATGACTTCCCTGTCATAAATATCCTACATATCGGGATACCTTTAGTTTAAAGGGTACACCTCTGTGTTTTTTCCGCTAATGTTTACATAGGAAAACAACCCCTTATTTGTTTTAGTGGAAAACGCAGCCCTCCCAAAACGGGTCTGCTCTTAAAGGAAAGTGATTGTTATTTCTTTCCTTTACGTGTTGACCACAATGAGAAAAAGGGTCAATATGAAAATGGCAGAGTAACTTCGCCTGAGAATGTACCCATTCACTTAAACAAGTTTCGAAGATTGGCCGATGCGTCCTAAATAATTAGAAACTGCTGCAAATGCAGACCCTGTAGAAACAGACTGTATTTGTGTCTCTAGCTGTCTGATTTGGGTCTATTATGTTTACTCAGTCACTTATGTCCCAATATTAACTTCATTACGACACTTCTATCGCGTTTGCAGTGCCATTTTCTCCACTGTTATCAAATTGGAACTAATTGTGTGAACAAAGCTAATTAACACTCAAGAAGTTTGACACTTGAAAGAAAAAAAAGTTAAATCTGATGGTATCACTTGTCAACGGTCTTGTCGAAGTCAGGGCCACCAATGTCGTTGTTTTTAAGATTTAGATAGATGGGTAGCACTGATATACATACTAACTAAAGACTTAAAAACGTCAGAAGTTGTGACTGATTAAAATTCTTTCTTTTCCAAACATTGGACATAATGAACTTTAGAAAAATTAAAGCTTTTAAAGTAAGTCATTGCGTATGAGAGTTAAAAGTCATAGCATTAGTCAGCTACTCTGTTGCCATAACGTGTGCTTGAAATCCATCAGTACAACACACCATAATCTCAGTAGTTTTTGTCATAAATGAAAGAAAGCAGTCTGCTCACCTGCCTCGCAGTTTTGCTAGTTTGTTAGTCACAGCGTCATCTTTAATTCTCTACACCCTGTTCTCTTCTGCCTCGTATGATAAAGCATAATTCATGCCTTGCAATTTTTTGACAGTGTCCTTCTATCTATTCTTCTGATAATGATCATCATGTCATAAGACCATCAGGCTGTTCAGCTCTGGATACTATCAGTTTTGGAAGGTTCTCTGTTTAAAGATCTGGAAACATACTTAACATCATTTTCGACAGTGTCTCTTTTAAGGTATGCATCCAAGGTCCACACCCTACAAGCACACTGTAAATGGAAATGGCATGGGAGTGTATCAATTCCAACTTTGCCGAGTGCAACGTTCCTGCTCTTTTATACTGTTTTGTAGTCTTTCAAGACAGTTTGTCGTCTTTTGCGACACTGGAGAGGACACCTGGCCTGGAAATTTCGTCCGATAGAATGAACAAAGGTACTCCTTACCTTTGTCAACGCCTCACATGAGCTTGGAATCAAGAAAGTCGAAATCTGAGATTTTGTAGATGTTTGGTCAAGGCATTGAGCAAGACTACTCAAGATGTACAGATATACCTCCATGATTTTCTCTACCAATTTTACAGACGGGGACAACCTTTGTGACTTCCTGTTTAACTGAACGGCGTAGCTCTCCCCCCCCCCCCCCCCCCCCCACCTTACCGCCACCCCTCCTCCTCCCAAAAACGTAGCCATTGAAAAGGTAGGCAAAAACGAAAATGGAAAACTTGCTTAATCGTTGACCTTAAACAGTTCTTGCATACCTCTTGCCCACACCAATCTCATCTTCAAAACTCTCTACCTGGAACACTGACATTTATTTTATTGTTTCAAGAGTTTCGGGCACGATTGTTTCCATGAGTATATTGAAGAAAAAATGTGAAAGAAGGCATCCTTGTCTCACTGCCAGTGGTGGTTCTGAACAAGTCACCTTTATCTTTCACAGTGAGACCTGCAATGTTTACATCTTTATAATATTTTCGGTCGGGCTGAGAGGCATGGATATAAATCAAGGTAAATCCTTATAGTTGCGAGGATATTGGTACATTGTAATTGCACAAGCTAACGAACGCTTAGTAGAACGTTTTATAATTGAGCCGTGACACGTAAAAAAAACAAAAACAAATTGGCATGTGCGCCCAGCGAAGACTCAGACCAGCCTGGGCATCCGCCAAGTCTCATCAGACTCTTCGTGTAATTAAGTGTCTAAGCTACCTCCATGCGGACAGCGAAGACCCTGATCAGACTTGTCGGATACCCAGGCTGATTTGAGTCTTTGCTTGGCGCACATGCCACTTTGTTGGTTTTGCCATGTCGCAGCTCAATTTTTTACGATATTGCACCGACCCACCCTTAACGTGCTGCTAAGCAGAATATGACAATTTTCATATCTATATCTTGCTTTTGTTAATACAACAAAAGGGTAAACGTCTTTCGTCAACTTAAGACACTCTAGTTATTATGTCTTAATAAAGACCACATTCTGCCCGTCGTTCATCATGTCACGAAAATACTATAAAGGGAAATATATCTGACCAGATAATATCATATATGATTCATAGTTGCATATTTAAGTTGGAATTTATCCTGTTACGGGTAGTACCTTTAGATAAAGGGCAATTTTATACTGCTAATCGGTAACATTTTATAGGCTTATTCTTGTTCAAATCGTAATTCCTACATAATCACCACGTTTTACGTTTGTTAAGACGTATATTGTTTCGAGTCATCCTGCCCTCTAACTGTTTCCAAAATGAGAGAGAATTCATTTTTATGAAAAGAGGTAGATCTTTTCAGCTTCTTTTGTTTATAAGTGACCGAGCTCTCAATATTCAGTCCGTAACTGTCTCCAAAATGAGAAGAAATTCATTTTCATGAAAAGAGCTAGATCTTTTTTAATTTTCTTCTTTTGTTTATAAGTGACCGAGCTCCCAATATTTAGTCCCTAACTGTCTCCAAAACGAGAGAGAATTCATTTTCATGAAAAAAGGTGGGTCTTTAATTTGCGTTTGTTTATAATTGACCGAGCTCTCAATATTCAAAATTATAGAGAATTCATTTTTCATGAAAAGCGGTAGATCTTTTCAATTTTCTTCTTTTGTTTTTTAAGTGACCGAGCTCTCAATATTCAGTCCATAACTGTCTTCTAAATGTGAAGGGTTCATTTTCATGAAAAGAGGTGGATCTTTTCAGTTTTCTTTTGTTTATAAGTGACCGACCTCTCCATGTTCAGTCCCTAACTGTTTCCAAATGAGAAAGAATTCACTTTCATGGAAAGAGGTGTATCTTTTCAATTTTATTTTGTTTATAAGCGACTGAACTCTGAATATTCAGTCCCTAACTGTTTCCAAAATGAGAAAGATTTTTTTTCATCAAAAGAGATGGGCCTTTTAAATTTTCTTCTTTTGTTTATAAGTTAACTCTCACTTTTCGGTCATCACTTTTCTATCCACTCCAACAGTCATGTTTGTCACGTCCGTCGGATAAATTAACTTATGGAATGGCCGGTACTAATTTTGCTTACAAAATGATTTGAGAAAAATATTGTATGATTGTCAGAACCACCTTAAAGAGAATCAACGAAAAATAATTGTCAACTAGAGCATGTGAGCAGGGGCTCACGTATACCCCCGGCCAGCGCCACCGCCAAACAAAAACACATTTAATACAAGCAAATGTTACCTAACAGACAGACAGATGGACAATTTATTACAAATCCAGTGAAAGGCCTATAGACAAATACCAAAAAGTTCCATTAAAATAAATGCAAATTATTTTATCCAAAAAATATCCAAATTTAACACAAAATTTCAATGTAAGTTTACATAAACTTCTATGTTTGCGACCTTGACCTAAAGTCAGCAGCAGCATCCAAATGATGTCAACTACTCAGTTTAAACCTAGATGTAAACCTAATAACATAGCAATCTGAGAAATTTTTTACATAAATTTTCCCATTTGTTACATTGGAGTGAGAGATGGGAAAAAGAAAAAGAAGGCCAAAAGAAATCTAAGCATCTTGATTTTCTTTCCACCAATATATTTGGCCATTCTCAAGATGTATACAAAATTTGAAGACTGTGCTGTGGATCTCATGAGAACAGAGAAATCTGTGACAAAAAATTAGAGAGAAAGAAAAAAGGACAAAGAAAATGAAAAGCAGGAGGAGGCTGATTCTCTCTTACACAGTACAACTTGTCATACACAATGTTTGAACCAAATTTCAAAATCCTAGCTAAAGTGGTTCCTTAGAAATCTTTGACAGAAATTTTAATGGAGAGAAAGAAAAAAATGGACAAACAAAGAGAATGATAAGAGGAAGAGGCTGATTTTCTCTTACATGATACAACTAGTTATACCTAATGTTTGTACAAAATATCAAAATCCTAGCTGAAGCAGTTCCCGAGAAGTCTGTGACAAGAATTTACTTGGAGTGAAAGAAAAAAAAGAACAAAGGAAATGATAAGCAGGAGAAGGCTGATTCTTTCTTACACAGTACAACTAGTCATACCCAACATTTGTACCAAATTTCGAAGCTCTAGCTATAGTAGTTCCTGAGAAATCTGTGACAAAAATTTAATTGGAGAGAAAGGAAAAATAGACAAACAAAGGGAATGATATGCAAGAGAAGGCTGATTCTCTCCTACACGGTACAACTAGTCATGCCCAACGCTTGTACCAAATTTCAACGTCCTAGCTATAGTGGTTCCTGAGAAGTCAGTGACAAAAATTTAATTGGAGAGAAAGAAAAAATGGACAAACAGATGGACTGATAAGAGGAAAAGGTTGATTCTCTCTTACACCGTATAACTAGTCATACCCAACGTTTGTACCAAATTTCAAAGTTCTGGCTGTAGTGGTTCCTAAGAAATCTGTAACAAAAATTTTATTGGAGAGAAAGAAAAAAAATGGACAAACAAAGGGACTGATAAGCAGGAGAAGGCTGATTTTCTCTTACACGGTACAACTAGTCATACCCAACGTTTGTACCAAATTTCAAAGTCCTAGCTACAGGGGTTCCTGAGAAATCTGTGACAAAAATTTAATTGGAGAGAAAGAAAAAATGGACAAACAAAGGGACTGATAAGAGGAGAAGGCTGATTCTCTCTTACAAGGTACAACTAGTCATACCCAACGCTTGTACCAAATTTCAAAGTCCTAGCTATAGCGGTTCCTGAGAAATCTGTGACAAAAATTTAATTGGAGAGAAAGAAAAAAATGGACAAACAAAGGGACTGATAAGAAGGAGAAGGCTGATTTTCTCTTACACGGTACAACTAGTCTTACCCAACGTTTGTACCGAATTTCAAAGTCCTAGCTATAGTGGTTCCTGAGAAATCTGTGACAGAAAAATGTTAACACACACACACACACACACACACACACACACACACACAAACATATTAACGGAAAGACCAAAAACTATATACCCCCTATATACTTCGTATACCGGGGGTATAATGAAAGCGTCTCGATGCTCATTATTAAGTTTATGCCATATGCTTAAACAGGAAGCACTGAAGAGAATGAAATACTATATCAGTATTCAAATCATATGTCCATTTAAACTGCTTCTCTTACACATATAGTCATATAATCATACACCAAAGGGACGCTAGTGTTCTTACGTAGAACACATCGGCTCATCTCAGTACCTTAAATGTGCATGTCGTCTTTGTACCACTGATGAGTTTGCAGCAATTTTCAGCACTTTCCCCTGTTGATTGTTTACCCTATTGGGAGCCTGCAAACTCTACTCTCCAGAGCTGTTCATTCCGTGATTTTGTCGTCGGCTTGCCCTTTCTTCTTCGATTCTTTTTCCATTTGGTGTGGCGGGTGAGATGTGGAATTTGAGTCTGTCAGATCTGGATCATTTAATATTCACTTCGTACTCCTCCTTTGAGATTTAAGGGCAACAGGAAACCGTAGAAACACGATCTGTCTCGAATCAGTAAAAATATGAGCAATTTATTGTCTGTCCCTGCGTTGACCCTTTTCCGCTTTTTTCGATCAGCAGTTCCCTGTTTTGTCTTTCCAATGCGGTTCTTCTGTTATTGTTCCTCTTTGTTAGACTGAGCTTGTCTGCTACTGAAACAGTGCTGCTCTGTTAAATAGAGGATCTTACGCGAGAGGTCATTTTTTATGAAATTTATGAAACAAGCCTTCAGAATCAGAATCAGAATCAGAATCAGAATTGTCTGGTGATACGTCCAAAGACGATCATTCACCCGGACCTGTGAATCAGGGAAGCTAGTCCCTAGCCCTTATAAGAGAAGTAAACTTAGTAACTGAATCCTCTGCACACTCAGCAGCAGAAATAAGTGAATCTTCCAGGGAATTCCAATCTCTAATACACTGAACAAAATTTCTAATTGGTCACTTTTTGCCATAGAATTAAGCCTTAAGCAGATTTAGATTAGCCTGGCTACCAACTAGGACGAACGAATGTACAGATATTCTTGTATTTTACAAGCAGCACAAGCGCTTATGGATTTGCAAAATGATTTACACCAATTCGAGGTGTCTATTAGGATTTACACAAACATTGAAAGGGAGATAATTTGAAAACGTCAATATTAAAAATAATACAGGTGAAAAATGCATGAAGACAAAAAACATACCCTATGTTTTTATGATGAAAAACTTTATTTACTTCTAAAATATCATGCTTTTGTGGAAGTTTGATGCAGACTGTATGTGTTTTCAATGCATTCTATGGTTTACATAGAAGGGGTCATAACTCTAATACTACAATAAAGTTTTGATTACAACATTAACTTCCAATAAGTAGATAACAGCCCAAAATTTTGATTATAATCATATTCAAAAATACAATTTAAAAATCATATTTCTGCATATTAGAAAACTGACCAATTAGAAATTTTGCTGAGTGTATAGTCTGGGGGAAGAAACTGGACTTGTAAATGTCAGTCCCAGCCAATGGGGTTTGAAATGTCAGGGAATGATGATTCCTGGTACGCCTATTTGGGGGAACAAGGTCATTTATAGGTATACTGGCTGCACCCCTCAGACCTTTGTAAAGCATTATAAGTCTACTATCTTTCCTTCTCTTTTTTAGGGATTCCCACTAAAGTTTCTCCAGAATGCCAGTCATACTCCCAGTTTCATATGTGTAATTTCCCGTTACAAATCTAGCTGCCCTTTTCTGCACCTCCTCAAGTGTATCTTGAAGAAGTATACTTTGAGGGTCCCAAACTGAACTGCCATACTCCAGGACTGGACGCACCAGTCCCTTGTATGCTGACTCCTTAACATCTTGTGGACATGCTGCCAAGTTACGTCTGAGGAAGCCGAGGGTCCTATTAGCCTTTGTGCAAATATTACTGACATGTGTGTTCCATTTCAAATCATTGGCAATGGTTATGCCGAGATACTTGATAGTTTCTACATTACTGAGGACCGTTCCCTCTAAGGTATAGGAAGCATTGATCTTTTTGGTCCGTTTCCTTGTAATTAGCATTATATTGCATTTAACAGGTTGAAATCTCATGCCCCAACTCCTTGCCCAACAACCTAAATGATCTATATCCTCCTGAAGTTTCACAGTGTCTTCAATATCTCTGATTTCACGATAGCAAACACAGTCGTCAGCAAAAAGTCTTAATTCCGAGTCAATATTTTCTGTTATATCGTTAATGTATAACGAGAACAACAATGGTCCAAGCACAGTGCCCTGGGGGACACCTGACAAAACCGGGGCCCAATCCGACTTAACTCCATTTACCACCACACGCTGCTGCCTGTAACAGAGAAAAGAATCTATCCATTTCAGAGTCTTCCCACCAATACCATAGCCGTATAGCTTACATTTAAGTAATTCATGAGGGGGAGTGTCAAAAGCTTTCTCGAAGTCCAAGATAAAAGTGTCAACCTGACCGCCCTTATCCAAGATTTTAGCCCAGTCATTTATAACCGTGATCAATTGAGTTTCACAGCTATGTTTCTTACGGAAAGCATGTTGTCTGTCTGACAAAAGTTTATGTTCATCCAAATGTGCCATAATATTAGAGCAGACAATGTGTTCGAGTAACTTGCATGGTACACAAGTTAGAGAAACCGGTCGGTAATTGCAAGCCAAAGACCCATCTCCTTTTTTGAAGAGTGGGCAAGAGACCATTCCTTGGGGATTTCACCCGAGTCAATAGATTGCTGGAAGAGATGAGCGAACATTGGGCCTAATTCAGATGCTAGTTCTTTTAAGACTCTGGGATGCAATTCATCAGGTCCTAAAGCTTTCGATGGGTTCAAGCCCTTAAGAAGTTTCGTTACACCTTCTGCCGAAACATGAATGTCCTCCATGAAAGGAGCCGAGCGATTAGGAAGGGGGACTTGGGTGTGCTCACTTTTGTTAAAAACATCCGAAAACTGACCGTTAAATTCATCAGCCTGTTCCAACTCTGACTCGGCAACACCACCACCATTTCTCTTCTTTAGGGGTGGGATACCTTGAGTATCTTTCTTTTGACTATTAATGTACCTGTAGAAGTCTCTGGGATTAGCCTTTATGTCACCAACCAAGTTATTGACATACAAATCATGTTGCTCTTTCACATCAGCTTTAATTTCCCTTCTCAAAGATTCAGATTTTGACCTAATTTTGTTACTGCCAGTCTTTTTGGCCTTCGCATGTGTCTTGTTTCTTCTACGAATCTTCCTTCTTATCTCAGGGGTTATCCAAGGAACAGAAGAGGTTGACCTACTGGTTTTTGAGGGGATATGCTTTTCAGCAGACTCCTGAATAAAGGAGGTTATCAAGTCAAAGTTTTCCTGAACTGAGCGATTGTCCGAGTAACCATTGAAGTACCTATGTTTTGCGAAGTCTGACGCTTCTTTCCTCATTGATTCAAAATCTCCCTTTTGGTACAAAAACACTTTCCTCCGAGGTTTCTTTTTTGGGGGGAACATAAATTTTCAATGTTCCTGATATCACATCATGATCACTAAGTTTGTCCGGGGAATGTAGTTCTTGAAACTGACCAGGAAGCGAAGTGAGAATTAAATCCAATGTGTTTTTCTCCCGAGTCGGGAAATTCACCAGTTGTTCTAAACCATGGTCATTCATGACATCAATCAACATTTGTCCCTCTGACTGATTAACACTGATCCTGACTTATCAAGTCGGTCTGGCTAAGCAATATCTCGGTGAGTTTCATAGATTTCATATGAAATGACTACAAGTGTAAGATTCTGTGTATCATATGACCTTTTAAAATGTTCATCGCCCTCTAAATTAACATTTTTAAAGCTTTGTTGACATGAACGTTGTCAATGACGTTACAGGACATACACCCGCGAAAGTGTCATTACACGTGTGGACATACGAACTTTATGACGACATAGCCACTGAAAAAAACAGCGACGTCATATGACAATTCTCGCTTCTTAATCTTTCGGTGTTTTGATAGGTAGTGATTTGTGAACGTGGCTATTCCTGTGCATCTGCATTTATTGTTTTGAATGGTGGTGATTTTTTCTGCTTCCGCTACTTTTAGCGGCAGGTCTTTCACCGTTGTTATGGTCTTTTGCTTTGTTTATATGTGAGGTATGCTATAAATCACCTTGCACCAACCTACGCAGTTCTACTTTGCTTGATTAACCTCCTGGTTCCTTCAGTTTACTCTTTTTTTTTCTCATCCAGTCCTACCTCTGCTTTAGGTCTCTCTTCTTGGTGTGCAGATCACTCGGACTTCTGGTGTCCGCTAGGGACGGTTTGTCGATAAGTTCACGTGTAGTGTCTGCCTATGCACTGTTAGATGTAGTGATCAATATAGTGTAAATCTTCAACTTAGGAAGTACTCATCAGTGCATGATTCTTCAGATTCCCATGGCCAATCCAGGGTCCTATCTGGATTAAAATCCTTAGACGTGTTTGGAAGATATTCATCCCAAATGTCTGCCCCAGAGAAAGTTTTGGCAATATTAACCCATTTATGCCTTGCTGACTCATCTATTAGTATGACTGGCATTAGCAGCGTTACAAATTAGATATATTTTACTGCTCACGTTCAGGCTGTAAAACGGAGACTGCTCTTTTGGTGTTTCTTGCTTCCAAAGGATCCATCTCTTTATAATATATTTACGGTCATTGGATACTCTTTCAGGGGAAGCAACTATACTATTTTCACTTTGTCTCCCTTCTCAGTGAAGGTCAACTCTCAGAGAAAAGAATTTGCATATGTGAAAATGGAAAAGTGAGGTGTAATCTTACATTCATGATTAACTGGTCCTCCTTGCACCTGGCTTCAGCTTTTCTTCATCTCGACTTGCGAGTTTGGATGATTCTAGTACCCTTTTCTGACACGGACCATCTTAATCGATAAAAGACAAGAACTTTCCCAGCAGCCACACAACTTTAAATCAACATTGAAGGTGGCACTACACTAAAAAAATCCCATAGCTCACAGTGCAAAAAGGGTCAAAGTCAATGCACTGCCAATTTTCTCCTGGTCTAAACTTCCAAATTGAGGCATGGAATTGAATAGACAACACCTTTTTCTAAATAGTAAATAAGCTCCATTTTTTATAATAATAAATAAGCATAACATTCAGAAAAATATTCAACTTTCCTAATAAAACCAATCAGGGGCCGGCAAATATTCATTATACTCCTGAAAGCTCTCCCCCAAAAAGGCGGGGCTTGCATAATGAGCATTTTTTTTACTGTAGTGCAACCTATAGGTGGCACTACACTAAAAAAAATCCCATAGCTCACAGTGCAAAATGGGTCAAAGTCAGTGCACTCCCAATTTTCTCCTGGTCTAAACTTTCCAAATTGAGGCATGGAATTGAATAGACAACGCCTTTACCTACCAGTAATAGCTAAAAAAGTTGGGGGTTGTGCGGCATATTTTTGACATATTCTATTTTTAGTGCTGACAGGGTGTATTTCGCAGTGAATAAATCTCGAAACTTTCACTGGCACCCCCTGTGTATTTTTCAACCCCAACAAAAATGTAGCAAACCAGCTTTGTAATTAAGCTCCATTTTTTATAATAATAAATAAGCATAACATTCAGAAAAATATTCATTATACTCCTGAAAGCTCTCCCCCAAAGAGGCGGGGCTTGCATAATGAGCATTTTTTTACTCTAGTGCAACCTTTATGAATCAACCTTGATTCAACGTCATGACGTTGAATCAAAATTGATTCCATGTAGATTACATATTGTGTGCCCATGGGTTCATAAATAATTACATGCTGCCATGTTTTTCGCTCTTAACTAACACAGAAGACACCAAGAAAAACAGATGAAAGATAAATCGTCAAAGTCTGTAACAGATTCCGCGTGGGTGAACATAAACAACTTCCATTTGCCTAATCTGAAAAGAGAAACAAAAACCAGATTAACGCATTAGATCCTTTCAGACTAGCAGATTAACTTGATTGTCGAGAAAGAGATAGGCAATACGCATTAAAACAAGACATTTGATGTAATCATCTTAACGGGGGAAATTTCTCATTAAGCTTGTAAATTACTCAATTAGCATGAGGAGGCGTCAAATTTCTCAGCGTCTCTCAGAAACATCACTGGAATATGAGCCGTGACGTGACAAAACCAACAATGTGGTTGTGCGCCCAGTGAAGACTCAAATCAGCCTGGGCAGCCGTCCAGTTTGATCAAACTCTTCGTTACGTGCTCAGAGGGTAGCTTAGGGTCAGAGCTACCTTCATGCGGACAGCGAAGACTCTGATCAGACTGGGCGGATGCCCAGGCTGATCTGAGTCTGCGCTGGGCGCACAACCACATTGTTGGTTTTGTCGTGTCGTGGCTCATATATTGGCGCTTTAGTATAGTTTCTATGTTGTCTATGGCTTATGCAAATATGCCGTATCATGAGGAAAGGAGCCTTAATAAAGGAGGTATGGATATTCAAACTAGCTTGGGCACCCATCTTCTCCTTTCGCCAAAAAAAAGTAAAAAATAAAAACGCAGTTCAGTGTGCAATGCTTGTCTATTCATGTGCGGCTATTTCAGGAACCATAAATTGCTTGCTAGGAAAGGTGGTTCCTCTCCTGGAGTCCTGGTTGCCTCCAATGTGAGTAACTGGTCCTATTCGTATGTCGGTGAATTAATCTGAAGGACCTTAAAATCACAAACGAAACAACTTTAAAAGATTTAAACAGTTGCTTTGCTGACATGCTCAAATTGTGCGACCTGAAATATCAGTTGATCGAACGCAGTCATCCTTTGTGTGGAAAGGGTGGATGGACGGGGAAAGGGACGGAGTAAAAAAATTGGTTCCACATTCTGGCAAATGTCATCCTAAGTTTCTCCAAGTCCATTTGAAACCTTTTTTTTCTAGCAGTTGGTAGTAATGACCAGAGCTGTACAGTTTGTTCGGATTGTGTGCTTGACTTCCATGAATGCTTTAACCGTTAAAGTGCCCAAAAAGAGGACGAAAAAAATTACGTCGGCAAAAATTTAAATAAAAATGTTTCGTCCAAGCTATATCAAATTGAGAATTCATATACTAGAGGGCAAACAGTTTAGATCCAGATGAGGCGGCTCATTATGAGCCGCATCATCTACACTTTTTGCAAATTCAACTACATGTATTTTCATTTTTTTGGCGCTTAACGTGTTAATATAAAGGTACCTTTACCAAATTATTCTATAGATCAGTTTTTGTTCCGTGTGATGACTGACCGCGTTGTTCAATGCAGTCTCAGGGCTGCATAATAAAGCATAAACTTCTTCGTGCCAACAAGAAAACCGTGCTTCTGGCGCCATTCTCAACATGTTGATTTCCCTGGGGAATTCCAAAAGTCTTAAACTGTAAGATGGCCTTGGGCTAGCATCTGAAATGAAGAAAATACATAATCTGGTAGGAAATTGCAGTTGATGTTGCAACAAGATAAAAATCACGATGAGAACAGTCGAAATTGTTTTATTACCTCTTACTATTTGTACGCTGTGACATCCATAAATGGAATTATGGATATCCATAATTCGACTTATAGGTTCATTAATCAAAGTATGGATAAAAATTAAATCGAAGAATAACGAAGAATCTATAGTTATGTAAAAAAAAGAATCGGAAGCCACAGTAAACATAGCCAAATTTAGATTCTAAGTTTAATGAAAATATTGGATTCCATTTATTTAGGAAAGGCACTCATACACAAACGCTGTGAGTTATTTTTCTGTACAGGCGGATGAACACACCATCTCTATTTTAAATGCAATACTTCACAGCAGAGGTTCATTAGTATTTTCTGTTTCCAGCTTGTGAAAGTGTGGAGAACTATGGCTATTTATCAGACCAGTATAGACGCAGGCAACGATGTGAAGAAAAATAGAGCGTCATGGGAACCCTTTCATTACATTACGAAGCAGATGAGAAAATTGGAGGGTTACAGGCGACAATTTGTGGTTACAGACGACAAATTGATAGCTCCATTACCAATTGATTCGGTAATTCTGATCTGCTGCTGTTGATTCATAGAAAAACGATACCCACTGCGGCCACCGAGACATCCCCTGTTTACCTTTCACAAGAAAATTTCATTTTATTCAAAAAGAGCGAATAATGAAAGACGCTCTGGATGAGAGAATGGCGTCATGAGACAACCTGTCATGGTGAATGCTGACTGCGCATGCCCGATACAACTTCCGCACATGCGCAGTCTGGTAGGAAAACGGGCAGTTTTTTACTTCTACAAGGTTTAGTTATTGACTTAGTAGTACATGTGATAGTATTACTACCATACCGTAATCTGCCTTCGTCTGGACAAAGGGAGGCTCAGATAGTAATATTACTATCATTATTTACTGGGCTATCTGCGCATGTTCTAACCAGACTGCGCATATGATTAGGCTGGTCTGAGTATGTACATGTCGGATTTGCCTTACAACAAATATTCTCTCAACGAGGCTCATATAGTTGAAGGAGTATAACGACTGCTTTTAGAGATATAGACAACTTTTCTAATATGCCTTATGCGTGGATGCTGAACCTTGGGTAGGTTTGCAAACATCCGGAAACCAAACGCGGATGTCGATGAGCAGAGTACATGTAGCATTTTTCTTTAACTTATTTTGACGATCTTTGCCCTGTAAGAAGCTATACTTAAATTTGATTGCCAATGAACAAAATATTGCAATGTTGTGGGATAAGTTGCAATGATAGCAAGTATAAGAATATTTGGAGCACATATACTTATCAATATTGTCCTCGCTACCATAGGCTTTCAGTCACCGGACTTACAACGGCGCGGATGGACATGTTGGGTACTCGTACGAGTATAAATAGTCAAGTGATGCTTACTTATCGCGATCAACCCATGTCTAGGGGTTCCAAGTCAGTTTATCAAAAGATTTCGGGTTTACTAATGTTTCTACAGTCATATGTGAGTTCGAACTTACGCTTTTGGTACTTCACCACCAGTAGTAAGCAAAATGGACATTGAGGCTGAAAACAATCTACAAAGCAAACAAGCTTACTGTCAGACTTTCAGAAACATATTGATACATTCTGAGCCAATCAGATTTCCATCCTTTTCACCCGCTTAAAGAACCTGTTTCTTTGATTACATTTAATTCTATATAATTCATCGGCTTAACTATTACATGCCAATAATATAGTTCGTAGCGTCCTTTGATGTTTTAATCATATGACATTTTTCCTCCAATCCATTGTCAGAAAACGTATCAGTTTCAACGATTTACTGTCACTTGCTGAATGAAAAAAAAATAAAGCTCTGATAGCAAAATTGCCGAAACTACCCTATGTTTGGCGCACAGTAGTCCTTACCCTGATAATTCCGATAAAAAACTAACCATATTCAAATTTAGTCACCATGTGTTATTACGAACTGAGCTTTAATAACTTTGTCAACCCAGGGCAGTCTATTCTGAATCTTATTGCTCATGTGGTTTTGTCTGCATATTTAGGTAAAATACAGTAGCCTCGAATCCTCACAGTTCTATAAATGTTCCCTTTGATGATACTGGCCATCAAGATATTTTGAAAATTTCCCATCAGTTTATTCAATGGAATCTGATCAGGGCGTCCCAGAATTCAAGATAATAACAGGTGGAAAGACGAAACAAGAAACAATTTCAGAAGAAATGTGCAGCCGGTGTGCAAACAGTTGTCATAATTAGATGAACTGGACTATTATGCAAATAGATTTGTTGGCAAAAATTATGCTTAATCAAAACGTTAATCGAGTATTTACCTAAGAACCAGTCTACTGATGCAGAAAGGTTCAACATAAACTATGCAACAGTTTCTTTTCAAATAACATGGACAGTGCCAGTACCAGTTATTTCTGAGTCCAACCACTCCATGCAGATTTTATCTCTTGATAGATATCTGACGCCGACATGCCAATCAGTTTTCTTGCTACTTAGCCAGACAATAATCCAATATATGTAACATGACCTCATATCTTCAATATTCCTATCATATTTTAAACCAATGCATCATGTTTTTCTGACATTAGATCGAATAAAAGACCAACTCTGGGCCATTAAGTCTAAATTATTCTTTTTCCGGGCGCACTGTTTTCCTACTTAGTGTGCTTTGCCGGAAGTGATCATAACTGACTAGTTGTTGTCTGTAGATAGATTGCAAATTAGGCAAACTATTCTTCAGCATGCGAGCTTTGCCATTTATCTCTATCTATATGTCTACGGTTTCCTCTGTAACAAAATGTATTGTGTTGCTTTCGTATTTCTTATTGATCGAGACATTATAGAACGGGTATCACATATAGTTCCAGACAACTTCCGTTTCAGAATTGTTACTCGCTGAGGTTAATTATGCTTAAAACTTTTTAGCTGAACCATTTTTATAGCTTTCGTTTTCCTTTCTGGCTCGAGTGGTGTAGGCCACTGGGTATAACACATGGGAAGTGCGCGCCGATCAGCCTCTAGAATATGATAACAAAGGGTTAATCCGTCGGCCAACACTACCGAATTCGATGGCATACATTCCAAACTAGGTTATGCTCGTTCTAATTTGTCAACCCACGTTTTGAGACAATACCTCCTGAAATTAAAAGCATGATTCTTGACTCTTCTCTAGCATTTGAACAATTTCATTAATCCTCCTTATCCTCCCACCTTTCTTCTGGTCCAAAATTAATGTATTAAAAATGCTGAAAACCCCCAATTTCTGGCCAGCTTGGAGAGATAAAAAAGATCCATTTCATCTATCCAAGCTAGCCTACAACTGGGCAAAATAAGTCGGAGACTATGATTAAGTGTTTATGATGTCACATCACTTTCACTTTCGGGCCCTTACATAATACGTTTGGTTTTGTATGGCTTTCACGAAAAATGTGAACCGTTTGCATAATATCTCTGTTTTGTAGGTTTTCACAATTCTTTCAATGTATAATTCCGAAAACCTTAAACAAATCATCATTTATCGAGGTCACAATTGAGTCCTTTCTGCAAGAGTTACGTGGAGATACAGTTCGTGAAAACAAATACGATATTTTGTACGACATTTCTTGAACCTATAGACGGATTTTCATGAAACTTTCGAGCTATTAATACGCATTTCTGAGATAGTTCGGAGTTGTGGGGATGAACGATATCTCTTGAACCGCTTGACGGATTTTCATAAAACTTTCACAATCAGAAGTAGATCATGTTTATCGGGGTTATAACCGGACCTTTGATGCCAAAGTCGCAGCTTTTGTATTTACTAGACCTTTTTGTTCCTTCGCTAACTTCTTAAGCATGTTTAGTTTCAACCGATTTTCCAGTGCAAGCCGTATCTATAGCAGATCATAGTATGCGGGGTTTTGATTAGACCCTTTCCTTTGATATGTCCTGCAACAGGCAAGCGTGCCTTTAGCTTTTGGCTGATTCTCATAAAAGTTTCAAGAATTTGTTATGACTCTCTGAAGGTACCTCCCTTAATCTGTCCATGGTGATTCATTTTGTGGTCGCTAAACCTCCAGATAACATGATCTAGTTCCATCAAACTTTTAAGATATTGTTAGCAATATCTGAAGTGGGTTATAATAATTCGGGTTCAGTATTGAGCCCTTTCCGCCAGAGTCAGAGCCCTTGGTCCGTCCACTGAAATAAATCTTTTTGCTGCAGTTGCAATTCTTCCATTAGTTTTCAGCCGATTTACATAAAATCTTTTAGATACTAATATCATCATTGCAGTAACTTATATTTGAGCCGCAACATGATAAAACCAACAGTGCTGCATGTGCGCTTAGCGAAGACTCTGATCAGCCTGGGCATCCGCCCAGTCTGATCAGAATCTTGGCTGTGCGCTTGAAGGGTAGCCAAGGTCTCTAAGCTACGTCCTTGCCGACAGCGTATACTCTGGTCAGACTGGGTGGGGCCCGGGCTGTTCTGAGTCTTCGCTGAGCGCACACGCCACATTGTTGGTTTTGTCGTGTCGCGGCTCATTTATCGAGGTGGCGATCAGGACCTTTCTGCTAGAGTAAAAGCCCTTGATCTGTCCAATGAGATAAACCTTGTGCTGCTTCTTCGGTTTTAATCTTTAACAAAATTAGTAAACCTTCAAAATATTGTTATCACCATCTGATGTCAGTCGTCGCAACACTAAGCCAGGCTTAATGGGTTAGGTTTTAGTGACCTTGCAACATTTAAAACTCCATATGTCCTTACGTCTGCAATGGTTTCTTTCTTGAACCCTTTAGTGCATTTTTGCCAAACTAGCTCGGGTATAATTTTTTAGCTTTGGTGACCTTTACTTTCTGTTTTTTGTTTTTTGTTTGTTTTGTTTTTCAAAATTGCAGCCAGTGCCGAACTCTACTGGCAGGTAAGTGTCTTTTTCATGCTGTCTTTCGGGTTAAATTGTATGTTATCTTAGGTAGCCACAGTCACCATTTGAATTTAGTCACTCAAATTCAAATAAACCAAAATGTTAAAAATGATCTGTGTTTGTTAGTATATCGAAATGAGATGACAGTTTCTGAATTTCTTGTGGGCACGTCGCACCAGTTTCATTGTGGGGGCTGTCGGATTTAACATGTTCTGTGCCAAATGGACCATTTAGTGTGAGTGATTCGGTTCCAAAATTCCGTAAAAATAATTGAAAACATAATGTCTTTTTATAAAATAGTCTGTCGTTTCATAAATATATAAATTGTTGCTTTTATAGATGCTAAAATCGACTTTTGAAGGGTTGTTATTTTTTATTACGTCATGTGAGGAGAGTAAAATGAAACGTTTGGCGCCACTAACGTCACGTAACGTCGCGCCAAACGCGGGGGGATGTTCAAACGTTTACACTGGAACGGTGTAATTGTTTTAATTGCATTGTTTCGCCGTTTCATTTGTTTATCCTTTATGTTGTCTGGTAAAATTTCTAAATTCTTCTAAAACCAAGACAAACTTGTCATAGCGACAAGAATCTTAGCTGAGTTTGGCTTCCATTCTTTTGAACTGTTTTGGCTTTTTGCGGGTTCTTGCTGCATCAAACATCTCTTTCCTGATGCCCTTGTCTGTCGCTTTTCTCGAGACACAGGGGCTGAGTGGCTCGATGGGGGACGCCTGCGCTCGCGAGTTAATACGAGGCGTCTCTTACCTGATGTCTGCAGCTAATGTGTCCCGCGGAATGCGACAATAGGGGGATGCTCGTTGCCTGCCGAGACCTGCCCATCATCTCTTTTCTTTCAAACTGTTGGGGTTTAGCAACACTGGAGAAGTAAAATACAGAAAGCGCGTCTATCGCACTAAAATTGGTTTGGATACGTTTATATTATGAGCATTTTCAGAAGAAAAAAAAAACTGATGAAAATTTTTCAGGACAGACATGGCAAGACCTATCTTGATCTTTTGTTTTTGGATATTCTCCCCAAAACAAAACCAAAAAAGAAATACACATGTAAATACAAATAAAGATTTTTGATGGAAAGAAGGAAGACACATTCTTTTTATGTCGGGCGGTATTTTTTTTTCGTTCAAATATTTTTTTTATTTCCGTTTTAACATCGGACAGCCCTCCTATGACATGCAAGGGAGCAAAGTCTAGACATGTAACCGCCGGGGTAACTCCACTAAAAGGTTAAGACGGCTATGCTAAAATAGGTCTAAGAGATCTTTTCCTGCGGGAATTTCCTATATAGTCCATATTTCTGGGGCAGTCGGGGTATGTGTAAGTGTGTGTGTGTGTGGGGGGGGGGGGGGGGAGGGGGGGCGGTGTCAAGATTGCATTTTATAGTAGTAATATATTTCCGGCAGAAATATTTCCGGAACGGAACAGCAGTGATGGTGGAACTTTATCACGAAAAATGAAAGACAATTACTATAATTATAATGTTCTTGCATTTCCTATACGTTTTGTGTTTTGGAAGACCTGTCAGAGAGTTCAGAAAGTCAGAAAGTAGTCCCTCCCCCCTCACACTCCCCCCCCCCCCCCCCACACACACACCTTGAAATAAATATGGCTATAGGAAGAAAGACAATGTAGTGTATTGTTCGAACCTTTTAGAGCCACTTTTTCCCATAGTCTTCCCACCATGCCCTCACCCCACCAGAAATTGACTGTCAGAAAATTTGGTATAGAGTGGGATTTCAAGTTCTGATCATAGCTGAAAACACACACACACACACACACACACACACACACACACACACACACACACACACATGGAAATATGCATAACTTGAAATTTAATCATTTACGGTGATAAATTACTCGGCATCGGCATCGCTTTACCTGCATACATGTACAGTATGCAATGCAAATTATCACATGTAAACGTATTCTAGCTTACAAGAATACCAACAAACAAGCAGATGAGCGCGTTTTGTTCAGTCCCTGGGTACGAAACCATAAGACACATTACGGTGTCCTAAGGTAGAGTGTCGCCGCTTCCATAAGGCTGACGCCATCGCACTGCTATCGCCAACTACCACCCTGAGCCCATGACACACTGCGCGGATTTCCTTATATAGATTGAAAATAATAATCGGACATGTGTCCCGATGGGAGTTGAGCCCATGACTTCCTGCATGGGGGTGGTAATGGTCGGGCGATGGTTCTGAGTGACTTTCAGTGCCGTGGTGTCCTTCTAATTTGGATAATAGAAGAGCTAGGGCCTATTGTTCTTGCAGAAAGTGCGGGTGGGTGTGGTTTGATCATTTTTTCTCTCCTCTATCATTATCTATTTTCTTCCTGGGAGACGGCTCGAAACAGACTGAAATACTGTGTCAAAGATCCGTTAAGTCCAAAATAACCAACAAAACGCTGCGCGCTGGCATAAATGAACGCTTGCACAAACTTACAAATATAAAAAGGTATATGCATGACCACGTACGCACGCTGACATGGAAAGACAAAGTGTCAAGCTGTTTCTCTCCGACGGACTGATAAGCACATGTACATGTACATGCCTTTCTAGTATGTATTATCCGGCGGTTTTTTGCGGACAGGTACTTGCCCTTCTGTGTCAGATTTGAACCTCACTATTATGAGTGTGGAGGGAGCAAATACAACTACACTGTAGAACAATAATACGTGAATTTTACTGTAGAATACCCGGCAACCAGCTGCCAGTCCATTTCTCGTTATTTTTACGGGCGCCCGTAAACATTGGCGGAATCATCACGCAGAGCAGGGCAGAATAAGACAAGTATTGTTTTGGTCAGATGGCCCTTCAACACTATTTTAAATAAATAATAAAACAAAACAAAAAAATCGTTCGAGTGAAATGAGCAGGGCATCAGTTGTATTGAATCCCTTTTGAAAGTGCTGCAAAAGAACGGGAAGTGTTTGAAAACTGGCGGTCAAATTGATGGAATGTAGGATATAGATAGGGAAGGCCAGGATGCGGTAAGCAATGGCGTAGGAAAAAGCATACACTGTAACAAAAATTCTTTAGAATTTACGGTAGAATACCTGGCAACCAGCTGCCAGTCCATTTCCCGTTAATTTTACTGGCGTCTGCCTGTAAAACAATTTTGCAAACAAACTTATGCTCATATCAAAATATAGCTACAAATATCTAGTGATATGTTACTTGTGTATGAAAATATGTGTATACTTATTCAGCGTATTTTCCCCATAAATGTTACTTACAGACCGACCCTCACAGCTGTGCGCCGTCAGACTGATGTTTCAATGGCGCCATTTTATGATGACGTTACCGCTGAAAACAATAACGTCAAAGAGTGCGGCGCAGGCATAATAACGTCGTGGCACTCAAAGGGTTAAGTCCAGTTCAAATCAGTACAAATTGCCAAAGGAATAATCTTTGAAGACAACGACTAGAGTTTGACTTTTTGCAATCTCTAAAAAGGGCAATCTGTTGTTAGAACTACAGCATCATCAGCTTCATCAGCCATCCCCGCAAAGTCATCCTGAAAGTCATCCTGAATAGGCTTAAACACCAGCGCGGTTCAATCGGGGTTTACACCATTCCCCTTGTTCAGAACGCTGTACACTAGTATGCATTAATAGATCTACACCTACATCTGCTAATTAAGTGCATGCCCAAGATTGGCATAGTCGCTCTGTAAACAAACTTAAAACATTCGTGCTGGGGGGCTCTTATGTACAGTTAAAACCAATTACAAATATGTTGTTCGCAATCACGGTCTGAGAAAACCTGCGCCGACAAGGAGCTTGAAGTTGTCCAAAGTTGGTGCTTATATGACATTGGCAGGCAGACCATTCCAGAGACCCTTAGCCGTTGATGGAAAGAATGATTCCTTGCAGGCGTTGATGGAACAAACTAGTGCCAGGAGTCGTTGATGGTGTCCTCTAATTGCTACTCCTGTGGCTGTCAAGAACTGGATGGAGGGATTTAAAAGAAGTAATTTAAGATCCTGTACATCAATGTGACTTGGCCTCGCCTTGATTGAAGGTCCTCCCAACCAAGTTCTTGCAGCATTAAAATGACACTGCTAGTTCGTGCAGTAGTCACTGCCGCAAAACCTGGCAGCATGCCTCTGTACAGACTCCAATTTGACTATGTTGGGTTTCGTTACAGAGTCCCATACCGCCGAAGCCTACTCAAGTGTGGACGAACTATGGACTTTTAGTCGTGATTTTGCCTAAACACCCTTTGGGCAGCTTATAAGATTTCTGCGAAGGAAAGCTGTAGTGTAGTTCGTCGCTGCATCAATTTGGCTGTTCCAGATTACTGTCTATGGTGGCTCCAAGGTACTTGGGTTTTGAAGATTCTTTCCAAGTCTGTCCATAAATCTTATAGGAAGTCTGTACGGCATTTCGCTTGTTGGTGATCCGGATAGGTTTGCGGCGGCACTTGTTTGGGTTTGAGATCTGCCAATCTCTTTCCCATTCCATTACATGAGTAAGATCTATCTGTAGTGACTCTGGCTCTTTCTGGTGTCGTATAACTCTGTACGGTAGACAATCATCTGCGAAGAGTCGTACTGAAAAGGAAACTCTTGAGGGCAAGTAGTATACCCTGTGGAACTCCCGTTGTGACAGCAGCAGAAGATGTCTTCCCATCAAGGACAACTTGTTGATTCCTGTCTGCGAGGAAACTTTGGATCCAGGATATGTAGGTTCTTTCTTGTCTCTGATGCAGTAGTGGTGGATCTTGACTGCCAGGCGATGATGTAGAACCTTATCGAAAGCCTTGCTGAAGTAAAAAAAAATATTGCATCACTGCGAGGTCATGTTTGGTGGTGGTGAGCTGGATCTCACAGGGTCTCTTCTTCCTGAAGCCGTGCTGGTAATCACTCAGAATCTTGTCACTTTCCAGAAATTTCATGAGATGACTATGGAATATGCCTATATGTTCTATGACTTTGCAACAGCAGGATGTCAGTGAAACTGGCCGACAATCCGACAATTAGCAGCCTTAATTGCTCTCTCCCCCCCCCCCCCCACCCCCTAACCGCCTTCTTGAACATAGGTGTCACAAAAGCTCTTTTCCAGTCATCAGGAATCTGGCCTTGTTCGATGGTGCTGTGTATAACTTCCAGCGCCGGGGAGTCGTCCTACTGATTTGGCACATCGTAGGGCAAGGGCCTACTGTCCTTGCAGTAGGTGCAGTTGGGGTTGTTTGGACATTTTTCTCTCGTGTATCATTTCTCTTCTTTCTCCTGCTCTCTGGGAGACGGCCCGATATAGACTGAAATACTGTCTCAAAGCGCCGATAAACCCAAAATCATCAATCAATCGTGAGAAGTTAGATACATGTACATGAGCGTTGGGTCTGGTGCAATTGAAGAGGCCATCTCCTTCGGCAATCTTTATGAGATCTGATCTGGGCCGCAAGCTTTGTGCGGACTCTTGCCAGCAAGCATTTCCTTCACTCCATTTACCTGAATGTTGATGGGTGGCGCAGTATTAGCTGTGCTTGTTCCCATGGTAGGCACCGAAATGTTGTCTTCTTTGGTGAAGGCATTGACAAATTGCTCATTCAAGATTTCAACCAGGTCTGTAGGTTCTGAATAGTTAATGTCATCTTTCTTCAGTGGATCAATCAAATTGAAAAAGCAACTGACCCCCACCACCTTCCTCAGCCCCACCCTTCATCATCCACAGATCTCTTCCCATGAATTATATTTCCCTCGATGTACGTTGTGTGTGTGTGAGGGGAGGTAAAACTACACAAATTGCCACGACTGTCGAATCAATAGTCTCAACAGTGTCATGTGACCACACTTGTTGACAAAATGGTGGCGGATTGTTTTCCTGCTAATTTTTTTTAGCATTTTTATAGATTTTAAGTAACTCACACAGAAACAGTTCTTTTTTGTATTATCCATATTTAAGCGGTTCACCATGACGTCCGTGAAAGTTGCTGTCCGTGTCAGGCCACTGAATCAAAGGTAAATTCCGTAAAACAAATAATCAATGGCAGTGAAAGTGGGTGGGGTAATATTGCAGCTGTTCCTTGTTATGAAATCACTATAAGTTTTGTGCATCAATCAATTAAGCAATAGATTTCTTGTGAGACTGTAGCAGTAATGAGGCTTTTGGAGGAGATGGCTATTAATGTCCAAGCATGGTAGCTTAGTTAGCAAACTTGCCTTTTGTAGTGAATGGGTATAAATACCTCTACTAGCGCCTTGCTGTAGAAGCATGCTTTTATGGCGACGTGGTTAGAGTGGTGGACTGTTTTTGCTAGTTAAGCAACGTTTGGCTCGGTTAGCGCCTGGATGGATGACCCAGGTGATTTGGGTGGTTCCAGGTGTCCTGCAATGGTGTCAGAAGTGTAGGAACGAGCACACGGAGCGCTACTTCCTGCCGATTGAGATAGCCATCCGGTATTCAAGAAAAAGGAGGGAGTAGTGTAGTGAATGGGCATATATACCTCTACTAGCGCCTTGCTGTTGAAGCATGCTTTTATGGCGACGTGGTTAGAGTGGTGGACTGTTTGTTGCTAGTTAAGCAACGTTTGGCTCGGTTAGTGCCTGGATGGGTGACCCAGGTGATTTGGGTGCTTCTAGGTGTCCTGCAATGGTGTCAGAAGTGTAGGTATGAGCACACGGAGCACTACTTCCTGCCCATTGAGATAGCCATCCGGTATTCAAGAAAAAGGAGGGAGTGGTGTAGTGCATGGGTATAAATACCTCTACTAGCGCCTTGCTGTAGAAGCATGCTTTTATGGCGACGTGGTTAGAGTGGTGGACTGTTGTTGCTAGTTAAGCAACGTTTGGCTCGGTTAGTGCCTGGATGGGTGACCCAGGTGATTTGGGTGGTTCTAGGTGTCCTGCACTTTCATGCAAAATATCCAAAGGTAGATCCCGAGTAGCAGTGTGGTGTCTGAACATGCTTCATCAAAAAGTGTGCTGTCCTTCAGACAGAGACTTTATCTGAAGGCCGTTGTGCACTGGGAAAGACGTCACCTGTGCAGATGTAGATCACCGTAGATTTCTGTAGACATGTAAATTCAGACGTGTCACTTCTGAATGTACATGTCTACAGAAATCTAAATCAAGACAAGTCTAGATTTTACATTTTTGGGGGGAAGCTGTATCCCGCATCTTTTGGATCAGAATATGAATATTTTCAATGCTAGAATGAATTATTTTGGTTGCATCATTGTATTTCCTTTATTGCAAATAAAAATGATGTCACGCTTCAGTTTTTAGCATATCAGTCAAGCTTGATAGAGATTTGGTGTATTGAATAGACACTTACCATGACTCAGCAGTAACCATTCAGTATTTTAGACATTTGAAATGTTGGGAACTACTGACTGCTCCCACTCGCAGCCACCCCTGAAAGTCTGAGTTAAGCCAAGGTGATGAGTATGCTCTTTTGAATCTGTTGGTGTCATAGAGGCTATTTAAGAATCATGCATAAACCTTAATGAAAAGTGAATTCAAGTTTTCAGCAAATTAAAGGTGAGTGCTGAGTAGGTATACACTCAGGAGAAGCAGCTGTGTCTCTATCATTTTTTGTTACATCTCAATAGGGGTCAACTCTTTTTAAAGAAAAATTTGCTCCAGTGTGAGCAAATTCTTTCTTTTAAGAGTAGACTCCATTTCATTTCGAGAAGGCTTGTTCATCCTGAAAACAAAGATGAAGTCACAGAAATTGTTTCCTTGTGTAAAAGTGATGGCAAAACATGAAGATATATCCATTCACCTTAAACGCTACTATAACAAATACATTAATTCCTCCAATTGTTATGGCATCAGAAGTTATTACTAGGGATTGTTGGTCATCATAAGATTAGAAGACATTACTTTTACTATCCAGCAACACATCAGCAACTTTCTACACTGTTACTGCCACCATGTGGTTTTATGATCATCATTCTGTTAGTGCACTAACAATATGTATACCTTTCTCTCATATGCCACCTTTGAGTGGCCTGAGATATTTAAAAGGTAACGGTTTCCCATAGCCTAATAGTCGTAGGGGCAGTGGGCGTTAGAGACCCACTGTATGATCTCTGTATCTTGGGCACAGCTGATGAAAGGCAGAGCCCATCTTACTCCTTTCACTGCCTTATCCTTCCCAGATTCAAAAAAGGTACATTTACTGCTGGGTTGACAGAAGGAGTTTTCCAGTTGTCAGATGGTAATGGTGAGCCGCGAACTCATGACCTTCCGGTGACTTTCTGCACAATAATCGAGCCACTCTAACCACTCAACTACGGTGCCTCTCTGTGAGATATTTATACAAAATAAAATTCTGTTCTGTTCCAGTTAAATTGCAAGCTGTACAAACACAGATCAGACTGCTGAAGCACGTTTTTCCCAGTAGATAGGTTGTAACCATTGTATTTGTTTTCTTTTGTAGGGAACTCAATATGGACAGCAAGTTTATCATTGAAATGCATGGACAGAAAACTACCATAACTAATTTGAAGGTAAAGTGACAGAGTTTAAACATTTACTGCCTTGCCAAATGTCTACAAAGTACATAATATTGCTGAAATAGTATAAAATGGCAACTGTCCATTGACTTTTGATGTATGGTTGCAATATAGTCTATATATACTCAACAGCACAAAAAACGCATAATGACTCTTACTTATTATTTGTTGATACGATACATGTATTTTCTGTACATTTATCAAATAATTTTCAAATTAATTGTTTTCTGCAAATGTTCTGGGAAATCTATACCACCTGTGACATCAGAATAAAATATATTTACTTCAATCTGATGGTGGAGGTCAACAGAAATATTATTTCACGCTTATTTATCTTAGTGTCTGATTTCAGTTAACATCCTCTGACTGAATTGCAACTTCCACCATCATATCTCTCTCATGAGATGGTCTCTATATGCAAAAATTGGCTTAGCGTTATACACAATGCAAAACATTGAGTAGAAAATGCAATTATACGTCGCTGTGCATGACGTGTTAGGCACCTGCAGCTAGTGATTTTTGAATAATATGAGGACTTGACTGATGTCTAATTGCAACAAAAGTAAATACTCTAAAATGATTAATTTTGCTTTATGAAAGTTTTGTTCTTTCTAAAATGACCTTAAATTACTTTGACGTTTAGCCTTATTTTACCATTTCGCACCAATGCTGTCAATGAAACAAAAACCATTTTATATATGTCGTGGATATAAAGTGTCTTTTGGTGAAGAATTTCATCCCTGAGCATGCTGCCTGTGCTACTTGATGTCAACATGAGCCCATGTTAGTTGTATTCGACAAAGCTGAATTTGTACATGAGTTTAATGTATATACGATGGCATTATGTTTTATGTGTAAACGTAACTCTTGAGGGGAACTAACTTAATGCACTAAACTAATCAAATTCAAAATATGCATTTCTTTTGCTGTCGAGTATACATACATGTAAATAAACATATGGCAAACTTGAAAGAATTGCAGACCGCAACCAAACTTGAGCAGACCTACCTGTAATTTAGGAGAGAAGGGTTTGTACAAACAAAGTTATGTCACCAAAACAAGGCCTGAACTAGTTTTAATAAATGAAACTGACATACATTCAAGATTTAAAGCAGTTGCTATATATTTTACGCGTGGAAACTTGTAAAATTTGAGAACTTTCTTAAGTTTCTAATTGCGAAAACTGGGTGCACTTACAAGATATTGTTGCTGGTGGCAAATTACACAGTGCTGTAAAATGCAGTTTACGACCATGAAACCAATAATTTACGTCTCCAAATGACAAATTTCAATATAGTTATCCACAGGTTCACCTTTTTATCTGTGAATCTGTTTTACTTTGCACCCAAACTTCGCACTCTCAGCATTGTAAAACAAGATAACAGCCAATGAGGGGTGTGTGTAGTAATGATATTGGGTGTCTGACAGTGTACATGTATCATAGGTTATACTGTTGCAAAGTCTTGATGTTATTCAATTAGACATCAAGTTATATTCATAAATGCATTCGAAAAACTTCTCATGACATTAAATTCCATTTTCTTCACAGGTTAGTGAGGGTCACAGTGAAGGGGATAGTTTCCGAGAGCAGTTACGAACAAAAGATTTCACATTTGATTTCTCCTTCTGGACAGTGGATAAAGAAGACAAAGAGAAATACCATTGTCAAGAAACAGTAAGTGTAAGACGAGAATTCCTTGGAGCACTGTGCTTCACCTGTCTGGGCATTGTTATACACCTACCTACTTATTCAGTTATAAAACAGAGTTTTCCCTTCCAAAAGAATCCCGAGGATCTAGATCTATGGCAGTGTTACAGAGCTACATTTTTATTCAATTATAGATCGATTTTTATTTCACCGAATGAACACCAAAAGCAGTATTTTCACAAGTGGCGAAGCCACAAGTGAAAATACCACTTTTGGTGTTCATGAGTGAAATAAAAACCAGTCTTACACCGGAATAGTCATTTTTTTGTTTCTTTTATGCTTTAAACTTGCAATAATTCAGTTTATTCCAGTGAGTCAGCCATCACAACAGAGACACCACTTTTTCTAGCCGTTTCACATCAAATTTGATGCTTCCAGAGTGTTTACTCAATACTGGGTATGATATTGGTTGTAAACAAAGTTTGCAACTTGAAAATAGCTTTAAATTTCATTTTGATAATCAGATCTCAAGAATTTTGCTATGAAAGATTGCATGCAGGAGATTTAGGCGGCCCGACGCCGCATGCACTAACAATGTTACTTTGGCACTTTAAGTGACTTCATTAACGTCGTAATGACGTGCAAATTGTGCATGACGTAATATTTGTCAAGCTGGATAAGGTTTAATCAGTTAATCAACAAATAAATGAGACTATCTCACAAAAGTCCTAATTTTGAAACAGTGAAATCTAAAGCGATAATGTCACAAGTGAGATTATCAGTTTAGATTTCACCGAGAAATCTCTGTAATTCATTGAAAAGTATAAAAGAAAAGGTTTTCTTTTCCAAATAAATCCCAAAGATCTAAATCCATCTTGTAAGATGGATCTAGATTTTTGGGATTGTTTTGGAAGTGAAAACCTCATCTTACGGATCTGGATCTGCAGGATTGTATTGGAAGAGAAAACCCCATCTTACAGATCTAGATCTACAGGATTGTTTTGGAAGTGAAAACCCCATCTTACAGATCTAGATCTACAGGATTGTTTTGGAAGAGAAAACCCCATCTTACAGATCTAGATCTACAGGATTGTTTTGGAAGTGAAACCTCATCTTACAGATCTAGATCTACAGGATTGTTTTGGAAGTGAAACCTCATCTTACAGATCTAGATCTACAGGATTGTTTTGGAAGTGAAACCTCATCTTACAGATCTAGATCTACAGGATTGTTTTGGAAGTGAAACCTCATCTTACAGATCTAGATCTACAGGATTGTTTTGGAAGAGAAAACCCCATCTTACAGATCTAGATCTACAGGAATGTTTTGGAAGTGAAACCTCATCTTACAGATCTAGATCTACAGGATTGTTTTGGAAGTGAAACCTCATCTTACAGATCTAGATCTACAGGATTGTTTTGGAAGTGAAACCTCATCTTACAGATCTAGATCTACAGGATTGTTTTGGAAGTGAAACCTCATCTTACAGATCTAGATCTACAGGATTGTTTTGGAAGAGAACGCCCCATCTTCTAAGTTCTAGCTGAATTACACAAGACTTATTTACATATTTAGGGTAATTTTAGAAGGAGAAATCCCTGTCTTATAGCCAAATAAATACAGTCAACTAGAAAAGTTGACTGGTTACTCAGCCAGAAGGAGAAAAGCAGTACCACATCATGCGTTTTGTCTAATATCAAGGGAGACAAAAACTACAGTAATCACCATGACTTTTTGGACACCATATTGGGTGAACAGTATTCAGACATATGCTTGTTCCTGGAACTTCCAGAATTATCTTAAAATTTGTTTTAATTGCATTATGTTGATTTCATTTGTTTTGGTTTTTAAAATGTACACCCAAACCTTTCGTTGGGGATCATACGAGAACAAAAGTGGCTAGTTAAGATGTTTGCTTTTTTTTTAACTCATGAGCTCATCTGCAGTCAATGTCAGTGTAAGGAACCAGGATTAGGGATAGTACAATCTAGGATAGGTGGCCTGTTAAGAAAAAAAGAAAATATCTTTCATCTAAAACCACTTCATCTCAGCAGTTCAGCACCAGGGGCTGGGAGTCTTCACTTGTTGACTAGTCTTAGACAGTAGGCTATTGTATTTGCCCAGCCTACTATATAAGTAGCTAGCCAAATGTGCAACATTACTGAATCATTTCAAGTCTTGAAATTATTTTTAGGTATATAAGGGATTGGGTGTGGATGTTGTTGACTCTGGATATGAGGGCTACAATGCTTGTGTGTTTGCCTATGGACAAACTGGAAGTGGAAAAACCTACACTATGATGGGTCCTCATGTAAGTTCTTTACCAGCTACCTATGCCATTTTTATGCTCCCAGCTTCGGAGAAGTTGAGGGGGCATATTGGTTTGGGCCTGTCCATCCGTCCGTCCGACAGTCCGTCTGTCCATCCATCCGTCTGTCCGTCCGTAACACTTTAGCAGCTGGGAAACGCAAGAACCGCTTATGCTAGGAGCATGAAATTTTATATGTGGCATGAAAAATAAGCGGACACGTATTTTTATTTTTTTCCCCCAGTCACATATTTCCAGAGTTATGCCCGTTTTTTTGACTTAGTCTATGGAACCTTGTGAACAAAATATCTTAAGAACCCCTGATGCTAGGATCGTGTAACTTTGCAGGAAGACATTGCCCAAGGTGTAGATGACCTGATTAACTTTTGAAACAAATTCGTGAATTTTTCACCGAGTTATGCCCCTTTTTCTGCTTAGTGCTTTGTTAGCCTTTGGAACCTTGTGAGCAAAATATCTCAAGAACCTTTGATGCTAAGATCATGATTTTTTGCAGGAAGATATTGCCTAAGATGTAGATGACCTGATTAACTTTTGAAAAAAATTTGTGAATTTTTGACCGAGTTATGCCCCTTTTTCAACTAAGTGCATTGTAAGTCTATGGAACCTTGTGAACAAAATATCTCGAGAACCTTTGGTGCTAGGATCATGATTTTTGCAGGAAGTTATTGCCCAAGGTGTAGACAACCTGATTAACTTTTGAAAAAAAAAAATCATAAATTTTTTACCAAGAAACGCCCCTTTTTCGACTTAGTGCACTGATGCCTATGGTACAAAGGTACCCTTACATATGGTCAAGAATGGTAAGAGGTAGGAACTTGAAACTTCATACACATGATAAGTATCGAAAATTAGCGAATACATATTTTTTCTTTTTTCTGCCAGTCATGTTATTTCCAGAGTTATGCCCCTTTTGAGACTTAGCCTGTGGAACCTTGTGAACAAAATATCTCAAGAGCCCCAGATGCTAGGATCATGGCTTTTTGCAGGATGACATTGCCCAAGGTGTAGATGACCTGATTAACTTTTGAAAAAAAAATAGTGAATATTTGACTCGAGTTAAACCCCTTTTTCAACCTAGTGCGTTGTAAGCCTGTGGAACCTTGTGAACAAAATATCTCGAGAACCCCTGATGCTAGGATCATGATTTTTGCAGGAAGATATAGCCTAACTGATTAACTTTTGAAAAAAAAATCTTAAATTTTTGACTGAGTTAAGCCCCTTTTTCGACTTAATGCATTGAAGCCTATGGTACAAAGGTACAAGTATTATGGGATGAACCTTAAGAGGCAAGCATATGGTTGGGCATAGTGTTTCATAAACACATTTTCTAGTTTTATTTTCAGTGCTTCAGCTAAGAAGGGGTAACAGGGATAATTTAATGATAATTACCCATATTTCTCTGTGAAAAATTTAGGTTGTGACCCCTCATTAGAACTGTCTCAGTGAGACAGTTCTAATGAGGGGACACAACATAGGTTTTCATTGAGAAATATGAAAAATTATCCCAGAATTATCCTCAAAATCCACCCTATCTGGAGATGTGGAACTATGTTTTTTTTCTTTTTGGATGGGTTTGGGGGGATAAGAGGAGCATGGATTAAAGCTACGACTACAAATATAGGTGTCACTACTATACAGATAATAAGTAAGAGTGAATACTAGTAATTGAAGAATGTGTCAAACATCATTTTTTCCAAAGGAAAACAACTTTTATATCTTTCTGTTTGCCTCCTTTTTAGCTCACCTGAGCCAGCGGCTCCGGGTGAGCTTATAGGATGGTAAGGCTCCGGCATCCGTCGTCCGTCTGTTGTCCGTCCATCAACAATTTCAAACGACTTCTTCTCTAAAACCCCTGGGCCAATTGTAACCAAATTTCATGTGTAGCCTCTAGGGGACTTAGGAAAGAAAAGTTGTTCAAACGGTCCTGGTCACATGACCAACATGGCCGCCACGCCCATATATGGTAAAAACCTATAAAAATCTTTTTCAGAGCCAATAGGCCGATGGCCTTGACACTTGGTATGAAGCGTCGGGTGCGCGAGTACTACCAAGATTGTTCAAATTATGACCTTGGGTTGACCTTGACCTTTTTTACAGCAAGGTCAAATTTGCCTTCTGGTGCTTTTATATGGGAAAATGCTAGAACTGAAGATTTTATGGAAACTGTTGAAGATTGATTTTTTCAGTCATCTTAATGAGTACATGAAAATTTATGCGTACAAGAGGTCAAGGTCATTCTTTGACCTTTGACCCTGGTCTCTCATATTGCGACAATTTCACACATCTCCTCAAAGGCCACTGGGCCAATTGTGACCAAATTTCATGTAGAGGCTCTAGGGGGCAAGGGAACAAAAATTTGTTCAAACTGTCCTAGTTAAATGTCCAACATGGCTGCCATGTCCATATATGGTAAAATACTTTAAAAAATCTTCTCCTCCAGAACCAATAAGCCAATGGCCTTGAAACGTGGTATGTAGCATTTGGTACATGAGTATTACCAAGATTGTTCAAATTATGACCTTGGGTTGACCTTGACCTTTATTACGGCAAGGTTAAATTTGCTTTCTGGTGCTCTTATATGGGAAAATGCTAGAACATAAGGTTTTTTGGAAACTGTTGAAGATTTTGACCTGAAAATTGATTTTTACAGTCATCTTAATGAGTACATGCAAATTTATGCGTACAGGGGTCAAGGTCATTCTTTGACCTGTGATCAGGGCTACAGAAATCCCAATTTTTGTCGGTTCTGACCGAATTTGAGTTCGAAAAAACTGATTCAGATGTCATAAGGCACGTTTTTTCGGTGCGAAAAAACACAATTTCCGGATGTATAATGACATAATTACCTGGATTTTAGCCATGTGTCATATTATAAATCCAATGATCACGCACTGCTGTCAAAAGTTATCACAGATAAACAAAGTGTCGATTGTCTTGCCAAGGTGTAGTGTTTCCCCCAGAAATGAAAAAGGGCACGGTAAATTTTCTCAGAAAAGGGCACTTTAGCGCGTGAATTTTCACAAAAAGGGCACGGTATATGCTTTCATTCAAAGACCCCTGTTTTAATGGACATTAGCTTACAGAGATTAATACTGCTAATAAAGCATTAAATCATGTCATTCTTTTCTTATTTATAGCTGCAGTAGCATCTTTATCTTGAAATGCAGTAAACATAATTAAGCAAATAGAGCCTGGATATAACTAAGCAAATAGAGCCTGCATATGATGATAATACATAAAAAATTTGCATCTGCTCTGTATTTTTTTTTGTGTGTGTGTCAAGCTACTATTTTTTTTTTTTTTTTTTTTTTTCTTCTTCTAAATATCAAGAAACATAAATAGCCTAAAACATTTCAATATCCTAATTATTATTACAATTTATATTTTATTACATGTATTTATCATTATTGTCCTTTAATTATCCTTATTTATTTATAATTCTTACTGACCAGGATTATCATTAGGTCTGTATTTGAAAAAAATAATCTGGCACAGAATTGCCTCCCTTGAATTTCTATTCATATCTGTTTCAGTTAGCTCTGTTTATCTTCTTAACTCAAGTGAGGTTTGTTTAAGGGTACTCAGAGATGTTGAATACTATTAGAAATATATATCACTATGTTCAAATTCTATTTTGGACACAAAAATCGGCATATACAAGACAGAAATATCAAACTTGCATAATATGCGTAATTATTTTTACACCATAATTTATCAAACGTCTCGAATGTAATCCATATATAATACGCATATCGGAAGAAAAGCCAAGAAAAGCCTTACGGGGTGAGAAACAAGTGAAGACAATGATCAGCCTGCACATCCAAATACAGTCCATGAATCCAAAGGAATCTAAAAAAAAGACTTCTAGAAAAATATTAAAAAACAAATTAAGTCTTTAAACGTAATGGGCATGTTGATTTGTGTAATTGTGAAACATGGCTATTGGCTCCTTTTCACTCAACAAGCCTCACTTTGATCTATTCTGCCGATCTGTCAGGTATTTTCACGGATCAGTAAGTTTATTAGCGAGTGGGCCATAACAGGATTAATGCCAACAGTTGTGTTTACTTACACTGTCAAAACAATTGAGGCAGTGAACTATGAATACACATGTGTAACTCCTTATTGGCAGGTAAAGTTTAGAGCAAAAAGGGCATGGCGCTGGAAAAAAGGGCATGGCGCTGGGGAAAAGGGGCATGGCACAGCGCCATGCTTAAAGGGGCTAGGGGAAACACTAAGGTGTGACCACTGATTATGTTTTTAGAAATCTTCGATAATTAGCATGTGTCACAGCAGCGAAGGTTTTGCACAACTCGTAATACACTCATACACATGCCGACGCACGGAAAAAGGCTGTGCAACGTTAGGTTACTGTATACTTTCAAAGATAGCATAAGGAAAGAATTTGACTAGCAAAAAAAAAATTTTAAACCTGACGTGATTATGTGCAGGCTTGTCAGGTTTTTTTTAGCCGACGTCATTTTTCACGCAGAAAAATATTTTTTATTCGTCTGAAGGTACCTTTTTTCGAATACAGTAAAATACGTCAATCGTAATACTTCGGCCAATTCAGTATATCGAAGATCGGGGAGGATGTCCAATTGGTACGGCATGTGTATTTTCACTTTCGGTCTGACTGTCTCTGCGCTTTAAAGCGCATTTTTCACAATAAGTAAGAACATGGACTTAATGGCTACTTCAGCGATGATTTCCTTTGTGTCAGGCATGCAGTATATATGTTTTTTCTACCTGGTTATGGCTAAATGAGCGCTACGAACAATGTAAACATGCGGTTTTCATTAGAGGGTGGGGATTCAGGGCCGATGTCGTTAGACTGCTATATCACTTATAACGCAGTTCGATTTTATGTCTCCTGGCACCTGCATTATAACGGCTGTCCAGCGTAGTCATAGTTTTCGTGACTTTTTGGGATTGTGGAATACACGGTGTAGTCATTAGTTTTCGTGTCTATTTTGGATTCGTATGACGTCATCGGCTGTTCGGACTGATTTGGATTTCAAAATTTTTGTAACCCTGCCTGTGATCCTGGTCTCTCTATATTTTGACAATTTCACACATCTCCTCAAAAGCCACTGGGGAAATTGTAAACAACTTTCATGTAGAGGCTCTAGGGGGCAAGGAAATGAAACTTTGTTCAAACGGTCCTAGTCACATGACCAACATGGTTACCATGCCCATATATGGTAAAAACCTTTAAAAATCTTCTTCTCTAGAACCACTAGACCGATGGCCTTGAAACTTGGTATGTAGCATTGGGTACATGAGTATTACCAATAGTGTTCAAAATATGACCTTGGGTTGACCTTGACCTTTTGTATGAAAAGGTCAAATTGCCATCTGGTGCTTATATGTGAAAATGCTAGAACATAAGATTTCTTGGAAACTGTTGAAGATTTTCACCTGAAAATTGGTATATACAGTCATCTTAATGAGTACATGTAAATTTATGCGTACAAGAGGTCAAGGTCATTCTTTGACGATTGATCCTGGTCTCTCATATTTTGACAATTTCACACATTCCTCAAAAGCCACTGGGCCAATTGTAACCAAATTTCATGTAGAGGCTCTAGGGGGCAGGGGAATGAAAATTTGTCCAAACGGTCCTATTCACATCACCAACATGGCTGCCACACCCATATATGATAAAAACCTTTAAAAATCTTCTTCTCCAGAACCAATAGGCCAATGGACTTGAAACTTGGTATGTAGCATCGGGTACGCAAGTACCACCAAGATTGTTCAAATTATGACCTTGGGTTGACCTTTTGTAAGGCAAGGTCAGTTTGCTTTCTGGTGCTTTTTGTATGAGAAATGCTAGAACATTAGTGGTAGGCAATCGGTTTGAAATCACAATCAATCATCGGTTCATAATCGGAAGACTAAACCAACTAGCTATCGATTGTATAATCGGTTTCTCACATTTGTCTATATTATAAAATGTGAACATGTGCATTTAACTAAAATGATTCTGTCAATTGCTGTTTATGTGTAAGTCATGTTTGCTCTATGTACCTGTATCCTTCTTGTACATTATGATAGTATTTCTTTGTAATAAAAGAGCAGAAAATAAAGGAAATTAGAAGAATGATGAGATTACTTTATTATTAAAAAATACCTGACCTGTAGACTGACTTGACTAAATTTAGCCCAATGACTAGTAGTAAGAACTAAAACCATACCTGATAAACAGAAGTGACAAGAAAGAACTTCAAATACACAAACAATTAGTGGTGGGCCGGTGATAGGCTATAGTCGTAAGTCAGTTGGTTTTGCTTACGGATTGCGATAATTGATTGAGAAATACGTCAATCGATTGTAGTCGGTTCGGTTCCGGGACTCGGGGTTTTCACCTTTTCAAGGAGCGCAACTCGCAAAAGAACAATGGCGGACGCCATCGGTTACAGTAGGCAAGAAATCTATCCCTTTTCCGGCAGTAAAACGAGATCAAAAGTGTGGAATAACTATGGTTTCTACAAGAACAAAGGGGGTCTACCGCCCGAGAGAAAATTTGGACATGACACACGCTATTTATGGACTCGTTGAAAATCCAACATAAACAAAGGTACTACGTAGGTTCGGTAGTATCTAATATTCGATATATAGGTAGAACCGTTATTCAACCCAGTATAGAGAACATGTTACTGAATGACGATTTTGTATGACTTGTATGATCATTTTGGCAAAAAAAAAAAAAGTTCTACCTATATATTGAATATTAGATACTACCGAACCTACGTAGTACCTTTGTAATAAGGCTACTCTCTAAGAAAAGAATTTACTTCCCTGGAAGATTCCTAGTCACCTAAACGGTTGCTTATATTTATTTCAGGAAGATCCAGGCTTGATACCAAGAATTTGTCAGGTAAGTTCTCTTCTGTAATATGTCTATAAAGATAGAAACTGTTGGTTGGTATGTTTTGTAATTTGTTAACTCTTGCATGCATGTAGATGTCTCGGTAGAAAACATTTGTGTTTTTAACCTGTGTTGCTATATGTTATGTTGCAAGAAATCCATCTTTAATGGTAACCTTAAACAACCATTTACAATGATCTCATAATAAAGGTTTGTACAAAAGTTTAATCTTTTAGCAGTGCTTTAGATAAGAAGAGGTAACAGGGATAATTTAACAATTTTCCAAATTTCTCAATAAAACATTTTGTGAACCCTCATTAAATCATCTCAATGAGACAGTTCTAATGAGGTGTCACAGCATACATATATGCTGAGAAATGAGAAAAAAATTATCATTAAATTATCCCTGTTACCCTTTCTTACCTGAAGCATTGTTTTAGCCTGGGAATAGCTAGCCTTATTACTTGATTAGAGGCATTCTTAACCAATATGCAGATAGGTAAGGAAAGTAAATATTTTGCTAAGGGAGGCAATTGAATTGCCTCCCTTTACAAAATATTTACTTTCCTATGCATAAAATGGCTTTCCTATATACACAATGTTACTATCCTGACATATTTTGGTTGCCACAGTTCTGTTGATACTTACCTTTACCTCACTGGTTAAGGGGATGTAATCCAGGGATGAGCAAATAATTTTTTTTTTCATCCACTTGTCTGGACAGTGGACAGGTTACATGTACTTATAAAAAAATCCACTTGCCCTGAGCTAATATAGTGCTAACTATTGGGACATTTTCACTTGTCCCACCAGAAATTTGCCCTGGATATGGGACTATCAGATTTGCTCAGCCCTTGGTAACCCATCAGTACCTCACTTTGAGCAAAACTGATGGTATTATGAGATCACAAATATTAATGAAAGTGGTGCGTTCAGAGAGGAGCTTTATCCATAATTATCATAATTATACCATATTATAGTCTCTCCATCTCCCTATCCATTTTATCTGTTCCTTTGTTTGTTCATCCATCTATTAACATTTGCATTATAAAGTTTTGCATTAAGTTTGTATTCTTTTACTTTGTTAGGCAGTGGCAATGGTCAGATGTTTTTGTAAGCATCTGCCCTCTTCCTCTGGTTTCTAAAAGTATACATATTTCGAATGTTGACAAAGCTTTCTGTTACCAGTGCAGAGCTCCAGATAAGACAAGGTTTTAAGGTGATTCCAAGATAATGTTTCTTATTTCTCACTGAAAACATATGTTGGGACCTCTCATTAGAACCGTATCAGCAACACTTTCTAATGAGGGGTCACAACATATGCTTTCATGGAAAAATATTCCAAATTATCCCTTAACTCCCTGTTACCCCTTCTTATCTGGAGTTCTGTCAGTGTGTATGTCATTATTTTCAGGAATTATTCAACAGAATGACAGATGAAAGTACCAGATACAGAACTGAAGTCAGGTAATTAAGAAGCTCCAGATTCGCCATAAGTAAGGGACAAACATGATCCTTTAAACTTGCTGTATAACATTTTAGGAAGAGCTTTTGTCACTCCGGTATGTCCATCAGTGTCAGTATACATTTAAGCCATGACATGAGGAAACCAGCAAAGTGGCATGTACGCCCAGTGAAGTCTCAGATCAGCCTGGGCATCTTCCCAGCTGTCATTCATCCATATGTACCTAATATTAGGTTTCTAGTCAGTTTATAACATTTCGTTTTTGTGGAAAAATAAGAGGAAATACATGTATTACAATATTTTTAATTAAAACTTTCTGGTATATCTTGATGTAAAAGCTTAGAACCTGCTGTGAGTTAGACATGAGGAAAAAGAGTGTGTGTGTATGACTATTTCATTCCAAGATCATCAATAAAATTTGTATCAGAAAAAGTAATTGTTTTGATAATGAGAAATTTACATGTAAATTGGCTATCATAATGATTACAATGTCCACCATATAGAAGAGCTGTTTGTGCTATGTACAGGTATAGTCCTTTCAAAGTCTGAGATTTCTAAGCCTTGCTTATATATTCAATACTGCTAAAGCAGCTAGTGTTCTCAGCTTGTTTGTTTGCCTATTTTAGTTATCTGGAGATATACAATGAAAAAGTGAGAGACCTCCTCAAGAACACCAGTGCAGGGAAAGTGCAGCATACACTCAGGGTCAGGGAACATCCAAAAGAAGGGCCATATGTCCAAGGTAAGTTGTCAACTGAAAAAGAATATGAGCTGGGACACGACGAAACCAACAAAGTGGTTGTGCGCCCAGCGCAGACTCAAATCAGCCTGGGCATCCGTCCAGTCCGATTAGACTCTTTGTTCCGATTAGACTCTTCGTTAAGCACTTAAAATGTAGCTAAGGGTCTAAGCTAAGCTTCCTTCTGAATCCCACTTGTATTATATTGTACTTCCGATTACATTGTATTGGTATGTTCTGTATTTTCATGATATATATACAAAAAATAATGTTTAAGGGTCTAAGCTACCTCCATGTGGACAATGAAGACTCTGATCAGACTGGGTGGATGTATGTATGTAAAATGTATATAAACCAAACAAACAAACATGTTATCTGAAAGAACTAAACTGCTAGTGTTAATTTGATGATTAACTGAGTTTTGCTTTATTGATAATCTATTTTTATGAAAAAGTTCCAGCGACATAAATTCCCCCTGACAGAATTTCTCAAAGTACAGAAGTTCTCAGTATTTATTTTGACTTAAGCTTTTGGGGGCAAGACTGTGTTTCGTGACAGTCTTTAAAATAGGTGCATATGACAACTGCTATTTAAAAAAAAAGAATTGTATTTCAGCAAAGATGGCCCTAACTGCTTTTTGCTAAATAACTTCTATATGTAAGGAAGGGGAGTAACTAGTGTTTGAAATGTTGACACTTTGATACAAAACCAAACAGTTTTATTTTGTAGGCCTGTCCAAGTATATTGTTGGAAGCTATCAAGAAATAGAGGGATTGATGTTGAAGGGAAATGCAGTAAGGTAAGATTGATTGTATTCGTTTGAGCTGCTTCTTATGATCATAGCCTTAGTCTCAGTTATCAGAGCCTGTGTTGTCTGGTTCCAAACAAATATACTTTTACTGTGTAATTATTAAAATATTGCCAGTTGCAAGCTGACAATAGTTAAACTTTAATAACACATTTCAAGTAGAAGGGAGATAAGCCTATTTGACAAAATTAACTCTTTCAGCCCCCTGACGAAATTAGCAAAATTTGCAAACAGCGTAGATCCTGATGAGGTGGCTCATAATGAGCCACCTCATATAGATCTACACTGTTTGCCCTCTAGTCTTTAAATTCTCAAAATGAAATGTCTTGGACAAGTCATTTTTTAATTTTTGCAGACGTAAATTTTGTCGTCTGCTTTTTGGTGCTTAAAGAGGTAAAATAAAAAATGCAATTTAATAGATTATTATGGTTCTGATGAAAAGCAACACTGACACAGATATAAAATCTAAGTTAGTATTGCGTGGCACATTATGTCATGCTGTTATAAATTTCCTTTCTGACTAAAGACTTTACTGCATCTCTACTAGCTGGCAAGTACAATTTTCTAAGCATTCTTTGTTCTCTTACCTGTGAACTTAACTTTTGTTTTCTGCTTTAGCTCAGTAGTGTAGGAGATGTTTTGTGTCCATGCAAGACAAAGCATTACGTGGATTTTTTGTTGTTATTACAAAGTATTTAACTAGACACTGATAAATAATGAACAGCTAGTGAAATATTTGTAAACCCACTTCCTTTCTTTCAGACCATTATATTACTATGCAGATGATTAAATGGATTTCTGCAATTTTCAACTTGCAGTTTTAGAAGTTTTAGAAATCTTGATTTTATGCAACTTGTTAAGCCCATATGCTTTTTTCATTCGTTCTATATAATGCCTTCATTATTTATAAAGCCTGTAAAATCTTTCACATGAAAGAAAGCTATATTTACAGTACCTTCTAGTTCTAGCAAAATGTTATCCCTTAAAGTGCCAAAAATTAAAATTGTTGAATTGGCAAACAGTATAGATCCAGATTAGGCGGCTCATAATGAGCCACCTCATCTGAATCTACACTGTTTGCCCTCTAGTGTTTGAATTCTCAATATGATATCTCTTGGAAGAGACATTTTTTGAAAGTCTGCAGACATAACTTTTGTTGTCTGCTTTTTGGCACATCAAGGGTTGATTATATTTCAGAACAACAGCATCCACAAACATGAATGACACCAGTAGTAGGTCACATGCCATATTTACCATTGTTTTTACTCAGGTATGATTTTGTTTTCTTGTTTCCCATATATAAATATAACAATCTCTTTGTGAGCATTTGTGTGAAAGTTTCATAGAGCTTTTGAACTTTTAACCAGATCAATGTTTGCAATCACTGTAGAACCTGATGAGACTGCTTTGCTGCCATGAATTATTATTTTGCAATCTGTCCTCCAACATCATATGTTAATTAGTGATAATTCACAGATAAAGAAAATTATTTCTTTGACAGCAAGTCATTTTCGTTAAATGGTCTTTTCAGTATAATGTACATAATGCAGTGAAGCTGTAGAAACTAGTCTATTGTTGTCTCACCTGAGACTAGTAAAAGCAAGACATTTCAAGAAGGGGCCAACACTTAAAGAAAAGAATTTGCTCCTGGGGGAGCAAATTCTTTCCTTAAAGAGTTGACCCCATTGGGAGGGAGGCAGAAATGAGAATAGGCAGAGTTGCTTCCCCTGAAAGAGTACCAATTCATCTAAAATCAAAGCCAGGTTGTGTAGTATAGCCAGACCCTTCATTTTTGGCCGGTTTATTTCCTAAGGGAAATGCATTTAGTTTGCAAACAGCAAAAGAATGTGATCAGACTCCCTGGTTGCATAGGCTGGTCTAAGCCTTTTGGGTTGAAAATTGTGCATTTAGCATCACTTTTGCATGTCACATGTCTGAATATTTTCAGGCCACATTAAAAGATGGCATCCCAAGTGAGAAAACAAGCAAGATCCATCTAGTGGACTTAGCTGGAAGGTTAGTAGAGAAGTTTAAATTTTATAATATTGGCAGATGTTCTAAATATAGTATTTTATGCAAAATTATTGCTTCAACTGTTTTTAGCTTGCCTGAACGAAAGTTCAGGAAGAGCTATTGTTGTCACCCTGGCGTTGGCGTCCGCGTCGGTGTCCGGATTGGATGTTTTGGTTAAAGTTTTTTAAAGACCTATATCTCCTTAACCCATGGATGGATTCATTTGATACTTGCACTGTAGTTAGATATTGGTCCAAGGTTTAACAGGGTGCCACCCCCACCCCACTCCATGACCTTGATGTCAAGGTCATGGACTTAGAAAATTGGAAGTGTTTTTGTATTGGATGTTTTGGTTAAAGTTTTATAAAGCCCAATATCTCCTTAACCCATTGATGGATTCCTATGATACTTGCATTGTAGTTAGATATTGGTCCAAAGTTTTCCAAGGTACTACCCCCCCCCCCCCCCCCACCCCCCTCAGTGACCTTGATGTCAAGGTCATGAACTTAGAAAATTTATTGCTGGGATGTTTTGGTTAAAGTTTTTTAAAGACATATATCTCCTAAACCCATAGATGAATTCTTTTTATATTTGCACTGTACCTAGATATTAGTCCAAAGTTTTACAGAGTACTACCCCAACCCCGCTCAGTGACCTTGATGTCAAGGTCAGGGACTTTAGAAATTTGGTCTTTATTAAAGTTTTCTAATTGCATACTGATTCATTATGCTTGGCAGAGATTTAGTTTACACTTGAACTGATGTTAGACAATTTTTTGAGATTTTACAAAACACTATATACTTACCCCACCGGATGAATTTTGTCTTAAAGATTTTGGTTAAAGTTCTATATTTTTATGAAGACATAATTTCACAGTGCCACGATCCTAGCCCCCCCCCCCCCCCCCCCCCCCAACCCCAACCCCAACCCCACCCTCCTACCCCCACCCCTTAGTTCTTTGAGCTCAAGCTCATGGACTTTGAAATTTCATGTGGATTTTTTTATTTCAATTTCATTTTAATCTTATTTCTGAGATAGCTTTTGTTTATTAATGTGTTGTCATTATGGACATGCTTGCCTGGATTTTATGCATAGCCGTCCACACTACAATAGCGACTGTGTGATGGGCAAGCACCTATTCAGGGGAGCTATGCTGTCAGGTGACAGCTCTTGTTATTCCTGTAGCACAGAGTGAATAACTAACAGTTATGAAAATGTTCCAGACACTGTTTAAAATCTTGGTTGTGTAAGCTTTTATCAAGTGTTGAATGTTTTCAAAACCACCAGTTGCTTATTTAGTAAGTAAGTGGAACATAAATTTCTTCATAAGTTTTTTTTTCTGAAGACTCAAACCAGTCTTTGAATCTGTGTAGTGTAGCTAGAGCTTTCATTTGATGCCTGTAGATTCCTAACAGTCCATTTATAGTGTGGGCAAACTGTAAAGAGTCAGAGCAGACTGTGCAGATGCACTGGCTGGTCTGAGCCGTTGCTGTTCACATATGCATTAAGGACCCTTTTCATGTGCTGTGGCTCATACCATATTTCATTATTTGTCAGTGAGAGAGCCACTGCAACAGGAGCCACTGGACAAAGACTTAGAGAAGGAGGGAGTATAAATAAATCTCTGGTATCACTGGGCACTGTTATTAAATTGCTAGGTGAGTGAAATGACACTGTCATAATACGAAAATCTTTTGTGGATCACTTATTGACATTGCTAGAGTTTTTATTTCACACCTGCATCTGGCAGAAGCAAAACATAGGTATTACTTTTTTGGCAGCATCATTGTCAGAAATGTAAACTTCCATTGAATTTTCTGGTTTAGCTCTGTTTTGTGACAGTACGCTGACAGGAGAGACACCGCCTTCCACAGAATTGTTGTTGACCTCAATAAAAATAGGGTACTCTTAAATGGATGTATACATGGTGATTTATATTTGTGATGAATTACAAAAGAGCTTGTTTGAAAATGTAACCTGTTGTGAAACCTGCCACTTTAGCTATTACATATTGAGGTAAAAGTTGCTTTGTGTATTTGAATCTGGCATATAGCCTTTTCCAAAATTTGGCTTCAAGTTTACGAAGGAGGTGATTTAAGCTGCATTCTCTGTTTAAATCAGATAGATAAAATAACTTAAATTTAATACATATACAAGTTTAGGAGGGCTTGAAGCTTCCAGAATTAACTGTTGAAACTTATCTCTACTTCAAAAATATCTGAAATAATATGAGCCGCGACACGAGAAAACCAACAAAGTGGTTGTGCGCCCAGCGGAGACTCAGATCAGACTGGGCGGATGCATCCGCCCAGTCTGATCAGAGTCTTCATTGTCCGCATGGGGGTAGCTTAGACCCTTAGCTACCCTTTAAGCGCTTAGCAAAATGTCTGATCAAATGGGGCGGTTGACCAGGCTGATCTGAGTCTTTGCTGGGTGCACAGCCACATTGTTGGTTTTCTCGAGTCGCGGCTCATATATACATGCACTGAAACTGAAACAATTAGTTCTATGTATTTGTAGCCGAGTTATCTGAGAAGGGAGGTAAGCCAGGAAAGGGCCAGTTTATCCCTTACAGGGACTCAGTCCTCACATGGTTATTGAAAGACAGTTTAGGAGGAAACTCGAGAACTATCATGGTTACAAGTAAGTATACTGCTAGCCTAAGTTCATTATCCAAATGGTCTGAAATTTAATAAGAGTTCAGAGATCAAGATACGGGTGGCTTTTAGGGGTAATTATAAGTTAGTTTCAGTGCATGCCCCATAAATTCATAGATAGAATGTCCTTTTATAAGTCGATTATAATTAGAGGTCCTAACATATGATTATGTTTTTGGTTAGGAATATTTTTTTCCCCAAAAAGGTCCTCAAAACCCCACCATATATTGATCTCTGGGATTGTTGGTCATATCAATATATCAATATCAGGAATGTTAGTAAAGTAAGAGTATTCAGCAAGGAATGTGAGGCAAAAAATTCTAGACATGTGACATTAATATATTTTATTGATGTGTTAAAGAATATATTGTGGGGTTTCATAATAATGATACCACTCTCAAAAAATTATGTTTCTGGTGATCTGATCCAGAAAACAGGATCAAGTGAAATTCTGAATCCATATCAGCAGCCTCTCAAGAGACTAGTTTATGGTGGCGTCATTACATCATGCCATAAAACATGTAATGTTCACCCAACTTTCTCGTACTAAATGTAAAAACATCATGGGGTGAAGCCAAAAATTGATAAATAATTCAGTTTTACCATTTTGTTGGTTTTCTCATGTTGAGGCTCATGTATAGAATCACTTTTGTGAGGGGATACATATTTTGATGAGGCAATACTGAATAGATCTGATAACATATGGTTTAGTGGAGAAACTATTAAAGATTATGTTGTGATATTTTGTGAGGTATCCTAGACTTACCTCATGAAGCCAATCAAATAACATCCACTTCAGGTTTTAGCGCAGAAATAAATAAAAATTGTTTTCCCTATTTTATTGGCTTCTCTGAAGCTCTGCCTACAGTCAGGGAGGCTTGGGCATAACAAGTTATCAGATGTTAAAAGTTTTGACGAACTCTTTATGTTTTGCACTCTTCTTTTGTTGAACTCAGGGCACTTTCAAGAAGTTTTCTTGAGCAAAGTCTTATTTTGGTTAAAGTTTTTAATCATCTTTTTTTTTCAGATTTTTGTTTTCAAAACCTCAGGATTTCAGTTTAAAAATTTAAATACCATAAAAACTATATATTGGGACAGTTAAGTTCTGAGCAAATAGTGCAAACCCAGACCAGACTGCTCCTCAAAAAGGGTTTACACTATTTGCCATCCCATTTGCATTTTTGGGATGCATTACTTGCACTGTAAAACCAAACTGTTCCAATTTTCGGACATTCATGGTAATTATTTTTGGTGTCCCAATATTTAGAATTTTTATGGTAATGTTCTTTTTTCAGCTATCTCCCCAGCTGATGTGAACTATGCTGAGACACTGAGTGCTTTGAGATATGCCAACAGAGCAAAAAATATTATCAACAGACCAACTGTTAATGAAGTGAGTGTTGTACCATATTAACTTTAGATATTCAGACATACATTCTGGAATAGATAGTGTAGACCAGGGCCCAGTAGTTCAAAGAATCAGCAACATAACAAATTTGTTAATCCAGGTTTGTTAAGTCTTTTAGTATGCATAAAATCAAGTGAGCTGATATTTTTAGCTCACCTGAGCCTGCGGCTACGGGGGAGCTTATAGGATGGTAAGGCTCCGTCGTGTATCCGTCAACAATTTCAAACGACTTCTCCTCTGAAACTGCTTGGCCAGTTGTAACCAAATTTCATATGTGGCCTCCAGAGGAAGGGGGGAACGAAAAATTGTTCAAATGGTTCTGGTCACATGACCAACGTGGCTGCCATGCCCACATATGGTATAAACCTTAAGAAATCTTCTTCTCCAGAATCAACAGGCCGATCGCCTCGAAACTTAGTATGTAGCATTGGATATGTGAGTACTACCAAGATTGTTCAAATTATAACCTTGGATTGACCTTGACCTTTTTTACGGTAAGGTCAAATTTGCTTCCTTGTGCTTTTATATTGCAAAATGCTAGAACAAAAGATATCTTGGAAACTGTTGCAAATTTTGGGCTGAAAATTGGTATCTACAGTCATCTTAATGAGTACATGAAGATTTATGAGTACAAAAGGTCAAGGTCATTCTTTGACCTTTGAACCAGAACTCTCATATTTTGACAATTCCAAACAATCTCCACAAAAGCCACTTGGCCAATTGAAACAAATTCATATAGAGCCTCCAGGAGTTGAGGGAATGAAAATTTATTCATAAAGTCCAGGTCACATGACCAACATGGCTGCCATGCCCATATATGGTAAAAACTTTTTAAAAATCTTCTTCTCCAGAACCTATTGACCAGTGGCCTTGAAACTGGGTATGTAGCATTGGGTACTCAAGTACTATCAAGGTTGTTCAAATTATGACCTTGGGTTGACCTTGACCTTTTTTATGGCAAGGTCAAATATGGGAAAATGCTAGAACATAAGATTTCATGGAAAGTTTTGAAGATTAAGGCTTAAAAAAGTGGTATATACAGTCATCTTAATGAGTACATGAAGATTTGTGAGTACAAGAGGTCAAAGTCATTCTTTGACCTTTGACCCAGAACTCTCATATTTTGACAATTTCAAATAATCTCCTCAAAAACCACTGGGCCAATTGTAACCAAATTTCATATATAGCCTGTGGGGGTTGACGGAATGAAATTTTGTTAAAATGGTCCAGGTCACATGACCAACATGGCTGCCATAGTATCATCCCTGTCCGTACGGTCGTAGCGTACGTTTGTACGTACTTAAGTATGTAACACACCTATATAATCATAAAATACAGGTCAAGTTCCATGTTGGGTATAAATCGGTCGATTATTGTGGGAGTTATGGCCCTTTTTCGACTTTATTTTGTATGAAAAAATAGTTTCCATTCATTATCTTTTGAAAGCATTGTTGTATTGAATTCATATTTTATACACAGGTATATAATCATAAAATACAGGTCAAGTTCGATGTTGGGCAAAATCCGTCGATATTTATGGCCCTTTTTCGACTTTATTTTGTATGAAAAAGTGGTTTCCGTTCGATATATTTTGAAAGCATTGGTGTATTGAATTCATATTTTATACACAGGTATATAATCATAAAATACAGGTCAAGTGTGATGTTGGGCAAAACCCATTGATTATTGTGGGAGTTATGGCCCTTTTTGGACTTCATTTTGTATGAAAAACTGGTTTCCATTCATTATCTTTTGAAAGCATTGGTGTATTGAATTCAAATTTTAATACACAGGTATATAATCATAAAATACAGGTCAAGTTCGATGTTTGGTAAAATCCGTCAATTATTGTCGGAGTTATGGCCCTTTATTGACTTCATTTCATATAATAATGGTTTCCCTTTCTTCTCATGATCCAAGAAGCACAATACATCTGCCCAAGGAAAACAATAAAACATGGACCACAGAAGTCTGCCTTTGTGAACCTAGTTATGCTACAAGTGCCAGTACCTTAAACAAGGCGCCATCTTACTTAGGGCTTTAGGTTGGGGCATCTGTGTCCTATGGACACATCTCTAGTTCTTATTATGACCTTTGGTTGACCTTGACCATTTTACGGCAAAGTCAAATGTGGGAGAATGCTAGAACATAAGATTTCATGGAAAGTTATGAATATTTAGGCCTAAAAATTGGTATCTACAGTCATCTTAATAGTAGATGAAGGTTTATGAGTACAAGAGGTCTAGGTCATTCTTTGACCTTTGATTCAGAACTCTCTCATTTTGACAATATCAAACAATCTTCTCAAAAGCCACTGGGCCAACTTTGAAACCAAATTTCAAACAGAGCCTCCAGGGGTTGAGAAAATGAAAATTTGTTCAAACATCCAGATCACATGACCAACATTGCCTCCATGCCCATATATGGTAAAACCTTTAAAAATTTTCTTCTCCAGAACCAGCTGACCGATAGCTTTAGAGTAACTTACCCTCGAGTACTGAGGCTGAATGAACTCAGGTGAGCTACAGGACCAATGGTCCTCTTGTTTGTTGAAAACATGTGAGGAACTTTTAGAACCACCAGACCCTGGTTTGAACATGATCTGCTTGGTTTTAATCCCATTGCACTCAGAATGGCCAAAACTCCATAAACCAAGTTTTGGCCATTTTGAGCACAATACAGTTAAACAGCTCGGTAAAACATATGCTGAGGGCGCAAATTGACCCCTATCACACCTTGAGCTATATTTCGGGTTTACTTAACAAAGAATATTCTCTTTGCTAAATGTCAGTTTTAGTTACAACTTGGGACTTGTCATGATCTTGGCACACACTTGCACCTGGTTAACGGCAACTGGATGCGGTGAACTTTATATGACCATGACATAAATTTCATGGTTCACTGAGCTAAGTTTCTCATTAATGATATAAAAACCTCTGGAAACTCTGAATATTTGCCTCATGCTCTGCAATGAGTGCATTTCACCATGTTAGTTGTTTACACATTTTACTCTTGACAAAGTAACACAAATGTAAGCATCCAAATATGATATCAGTACGGTAATGACCCTAAATATTTGGCCAGACAGTTCTGTGCAAATGTAGACCCAGATCAAACTGCTTCTGAAGGAGCAGTTTGAACAGGGTATACAACGTTTGCCATTCACTAAGCAATATTTGGATGCATTAATGTGTATAAAATCCATTTTCTAAGAATTCTGTCCAACTTTTGGATGACCAAAATTTTAGGGTCATTATGGTAGTAGCATTCTATTTGTTGTCTTCTTTAAAAGCAAGTTCCCATAGGTTGTGCTCCAATGTCCTTTGACAGCTTTCATTTATTAAATGGTTTAATTTCAGGATCCTAATGTTAAGATAATCAGAGAACTAAGGGAAGAAATTGACAGACTAAGAGCAATGATTGGAGGAAATATTGTAAGTAAACACTGTAGCAGACATGCATGTTGTCCAATTGGACTGAACTATTAACTTCCATTATGTCTGATGGGTTGAATCTGGTCAAGAGTTCGTCCAAAGATACTGATTGAGATGGTTACAGCATACCTTCATCCTTAAATCTTAAGTGTAATTTAAAGTTACTATTGGTATTAAACCCAATACAGTTCACCAGAAAAATTCAGGATGAATTTCTGTATAAAAGCATTTGTTTCAGCCTAAATAAAAAGACACACTTACAAATTGTGAAATTGTGAAATTTTTATTAAGATATTAGTTACCGACAATTTATGTTATTCTGTCCATGATAAGTTTTAGTCATTACTGCGCAAATGTTATAAGGCTACTTGAACATGAAAGATACCTCAAATAGTTATTTTGTGAAACATTACCAGACATTTGGTTTGGTTAGATCATCATATTACTAGATAAAGGCTGCTATGTTTAATTTGATACTGTTTATATACAGGTTTCAGGCCTCATGGTATGACATTTCATAAATGAGCTTTTATGTTACACACTGAGCTTTTGCATTTGCCATTGGATAGACTTAAAGCAAACTGTCCTAGTGCATCAGACCATTTCATGTGTCCTGTGAAGTTTGAATTCTTAAGATAAAAGCAGTGTTAGTATACATATTTTTCCATAAAAAGAAACATTAGGGAAAAAGTGGAAGTGTAGCAAGATTTTTTATGCTGTACACCAAGAGAGTCTGCTAAATCTCAATTGATTATTATGCTGAAATATCTCTTTATAGTTTTGCCCAATTAGCTTCTATATTGGACTTTCATCTTGCACTGTTCTATAAAACATTTAGCTAAATGCTAAACAATGCAGACCTGGATTAGATGACTCTTTTAGGAGCAGTCTCATCAAGGTCTACTTTGTTTGCTTGAATGGTTACATACAAGACAGAAGACTGTGTGCGAAAATGTGAAAGACAAAGTGGGTAATGTAGATTTGCTTACCTGTGCTGTCATTGATTAGGTACTGTGCAAAGTGGCTGTTGACTGAGAATTTGGTCATAAGCAATGCCCATAATTAGGGGATAACTGTACTCAAATTTGTCATTTGGAGAGGTAAATCGTCGGCTTTATGGTCGGAAATTTTGTTTTATGGTGATGCATCAGTGGAGCAGTAAAACGCAATTTGAGACCATAAAACCGACAATTTACCTCCAAAAATGGTACAGTTATCCCCATTCTAATGCACTTTATTATATTTTGCCTTTCGACGTCTACTAAGTTACACCCACAGCGAGTGCTTTCAGCAGCGTAAAACCAAAGGTCAGCCAATGAGAAGGGACTTTTTTTAATGACGTTGGGTTTGCGACAGTATATCACAGAATATACTGTCGCAAATTTTTGACGTTATCCAATCAGACGTCACGTTATATTTGTAGGTGCATTAGAATGGTAAATGATACTAATGTTAGTGGCTGTCGACCATGCTGATACTGCTGTTAAATGTCTCGGCAGACAGCAATTATTTTGCATTTAAGGTAACTGGCTGGCATGGTCACCAGCAAAGGTAGGGAAATTATTACCTCCTTAAAGACTCAGGTTAGGCTGTATTGATGTGCAAGCTGCCCTTAGAGTTGTGCTGGTGGCACAGACCAGAAGAATTGGCTCAATTGATCATGCTTCTTCCAGTATATGTTTTTTTATGCTTATTTTTTATGCTTGGAAGTATTTCAAGCAATGCTTCATCACTTTTAAAGCTGACCCATCTGCTTAAAAAAGAAAATAATTTACACACAAAATACCCAAGAAACTATTGATTTGTTTGCAAGTAATGGCAATGCTAACTTTTTTTTCTTTTTTTTTTTAATTTATTGTATTTCTACACATCTCTGCATATAAACATATACGAAAGCATTACAATGACACTTATACATCTACATATACAGACAGTTCTAAATGTCTAATCAGACCTCTGTACAATAATAATGAACTAACTTGTCCTTGTAATATGGATCGAGCTGAACCATAACTTTAATATAAGTTGGGAAATAAGAAACACTCAACCAGTGGAACAGCTGGGTCCAGACTACAAAGGCATGACTTTATTCCAATTGATGGTGCAATATGTACTCCAATTTCACATATTTTTCCATGGAATATATTGACAAAACAGTCTTCCTTATAATTATACAGTGCCCCATACCCAAGAAAGATAAAAAAATGAGCAAAAAGGGTTTTAGATATTAACTTAATTTGGGAAGATCGCATTACTTGAAATATAACTCCATAGCTCTTATGAAGCGGAAGGTAATTTTTTCAGAAAAGGTTATTTAAAATGTTCATATACTTTATGATTTGATTGTATTAACTCCTACCTTCTTAATGTATATACATAGTCCTACACAAGAGCGCCACTAATGTATTTAAATATCGAAACCATTGTCATAAATATTCCCTCTTTTATAGATTCCCAGATGTCGCAATGACGTCGCACTGACATCGATGCGACTTGATGAACTCGTATGGACGTCAGAACGATGTCACCCAGACGTAACGCGCCCAATGGGTTTAACCAGGTTGCAGTTATTCTCTCATGGAACATTTTTATTGAAACATTGTCAAACTGCAGACCCAGATCAGACTAGTCATGCTAGTCTGGATCTACATTATTTGAGGGCCTCCCGAGATCACGAAATAAGAAAAAAAATCATTGGCCAAGATGTCTAAATATGTTCGTTGAAATATTTCTTTTGGCATATCATTGATAAACTAAACCTATTTACTACATTCAAGCTAGTAAATATTTCTCATATACCTACATTAGCGCTACGCATGAACAACTATTATCGAACAATTTAGCCTGTGCATAGAGAAGACATGTATTTATCATGCCATCAGGCAATGCTAACTTGACAATGAACTACTTGTTCATGAGGCAGTATGACAAAAATTGAGCATAATTATGCCAGAGAAATTTGATTAATCTGTTGAGTAAGGCTGTGAATTATATATATCATACAAATGGTGCTCTTACTTATCCAAAACAAATTTCAAAAATTGGTACTAATCAGAAAGAGCAAGTAAAAAAAGGAAAAAGACAGGATGGACTTGTCTTGATGGATGAGAAGTGTCAGTTTAGAATTTGATAAATTGAAGAAATAAGAGTTTATACAAGTGAACATGATAGAAAATCAGTTGACAGGAAATAATCTAGATTTCAAAAAAAGGAAAAACTGCGTACTGAATTGGTATTGTCAACTCTACATATGCTGAACAAAGCTCAACAGTAGGAAGGCAGACTCATCACGTTTGAGTAAAGTATTTTCTAAGTAGCCATCTATGCACAAAATATAATCCCCCCAAAAATGCAGCAAAAGGCAATAAAAGTGGCACCTAATAATGCCATCTGTTGAATAAACCATGCTGATAGCATTAACTTGGTTTCTTGTTTGTAGGACAATATCTCATCACCCAAAGTGAAGGAAAGACTGCATGAGAGTGAGGCTAGGGTAAGTTTGTACATATATTCCTGGGGAAAACAGCCATATAGAATATGGGAGCTTTGAAGACTTAGATCAGAGGCTACGTCCATGCAGACTGATCACATAGTTTTGGCTTTCCTTAGAATCCATATACATTTCAGGCAGAGAGGAAGGACTGTTTTGAGACTGTAAAGTCTGCTCTAAGTCACGCTGTAGCAGGATTGCCACAGTCAGGGAAAAACATCAGGGCCCAGTTGTTCAAAGCATTGTTAGCTTCAATTCGTTAAGTGTTATGCAACTTTATAACAAAATACACTGATATTTTTTGTTGAAAATATGTGAGAAGCAAAAGCTTCTCATATTTTTTCAACAAAAATATTGGCGTATTTGAGATATTTACATTTGAAATTTTAATGCCTCGTTACCTAACCACCTGGTTAGTTTTGAACAACTGGGCCCAGGAAAATAATTTTTTTCCAGGTCAGGGAAGTCAGGGAATTTAATGTTTAGAAGGGGAATTGGGGAAGGACTAGAAAAGTCAGAATATTTGAAAATTAACGACTAAAGTATACTTATTTGGCTCAAGGGGAAAAGATATACTATCTGGAAAAAATTATCTATGCACAGAAATATTTCTCCCTCTTGGGCAGGGCTGCTCTTAAAAGAAAGTTTGTTCCTTAAAGAGTAACCCCAAATTTTCAAATGATGCCTTTAGAAATTTTAAAGCAAAGAGTATTATCAACTTTTTGATGCATAAAGGGGTATGATATTGGAAAAAGTAAGGGAAAATCAGGGATAAGTCAGGGACTTTTAAAGTGGGGGATTAGTGGCAACCCTGTTTATTATACACTCAAATAATATGGCTATGGACCATTATGTTGGGATCTACTATTACACATGGTTGTTAAGAAAAAAGGAAATGATAAGAAACAAGTTGATTATTGTAATTGTAAGTAAATATACTTTTGTAAGCAGATGTTTAACCCTAGTTCCAGTACTATGGCCCTTGGCTATGTTATCAGTGAAATAAAATTTATTATACCCCCCGCAAACTTGTTTGAGGGGTATACTGTTTTCACGTTGTCCTTCCATCCGTCTGTCCATCCATTTGTCCATCCGCAACATTTGCTCCGATTTGTTTCAAATTTTGTCCATAGATGCAGCATGTGAAAAGAGTTGATACATATTTTTCAGTTTTTCCCGGAAGTGTTTTCCTGCTGAGTTATGCCCCTTTATATTTTTTGTAAAAAAAAGTTTGTTATTGCAACTCCTCATAGACTGCTTGACCGATTTTCTTGAAATTAAGTATGTGAACACATATTGGTATGAAGATGTGCATTAAGGTTTCCATTTTGAAATCTGACCCCTATTTCCTGAGTTATGCTCCTTTTTGATATTTTTGGCCCTAATTTTGGGGGTTTTTAGTCGTTTTTGCTTTGATTTTATTCAAATTTGGTTCATAGATGCATCATAGGAAAATAGTTGACACGTATTTTCCAGTTTTTCCCGTAAGTGTTTTCCTGCAGAGTTATGCCCCTTTATATTTTTCGTAAAAATAGTTTGTTATTGCACCTCCTCATAGACCGCTTGACCGATTTTCTTAAAATTAAGTATGTGAACACATATTGGTATGAAGATGTGCATTATGGTGTCCATTTTGAAATCTGACCCCAAGGTCTTGAGTTATGCTCCTTTTTTTATATTTTTGGCCCTAATTTTGGGGGTTTTTAGTCGTTTTTGCTTTGATTTTATTCAAATTTGGTTCATTGATGCATCATAAGAAACTAGTTGACACGTGTTTTCCAGTTTTTCCCCGGAAGTGTTTTCCTGCTGAGTTATGCCCCTTTATATTTTTCGTAAAAAAGTTTGTTATCGCAACTCCTCATAGACCGCTTGGCCGATTTTCTTGAAATTAAGTATGTGAACCCATATTGGTATGAAGATATGCAATAAGGTTTCCATTTTGAAATCTGACCCCCATTTCCTGAGTTATGCCCCTTTTTGATATTTTTGGCCCTAATTTTGGGGGTTTTTAGTCGTTTTTGCTTTGATTTTATTCAAATTTGGTTCATAGATGCATCATAGGAAAATAGTTGACACGTATTTTCCAGTTTTTCCCGTAAGTGTTTTCCTGCAGAGTTATGCCCCTTTATATTTTTCGTAAAAATAGTTTGTTATTGCAACTCCTCATAGACCGCTTGACCGATTTTCTTAAAATTAAGTATGTGAACGCATATTGGTATGAAGATGTGCATTATGGTGTCCATTTTGAAATCTGACCCCAATGTCTTGAGTTATGCCCCTTTTTGATATTTTTGGCCCTAATTTTTGGGGGTTTTAGTGGTTTTTACTTTGATTTTATTCAAATTTGGTTCATTGATGCATCATAAGAAACTAGTTGACACGTGTTTTCCAGTTTTTCTCGGAAGTGTTTTCCTGCTGAGTTATGCCCCTTTATATTTTTCGTAAAAAAAGTTTGGTATCGCAACTCCTCATAGACCGCTTGACCGATTTTCTTGAATTTAAGTATGTGAACACATATTGGTATGAAGATGTGCATTAAGGTTTCCACTTTGAAATCTGACCCCTCTTGCTTGAGTTATGCCCCTTTTTGATTTTTTATCATAATTTTTGGATTTTTTTAGTCATTTTTGCTTTGATTTTTTTCAAATTTGGTTCATAGATGTATCATAAGAAAAAAGTTGTCATGTGGTTTCCATTTGTTCCCGCAAGAGTCATCCTGCTGAGTCATGCCCCTTTATATTTTTCGTAAAAAAAAGTTTTGTTATCCCAACTCCTCCTAGACGGCTTGAACGATTTTCTTGAAATTAAGTATGTGAACACATATTGGTATGAAGATGTGCATTAAGGTTTCCACTTTGAAATTTGACCCCGTCTTTCTTGAGTAACACCCCTCTTTGATATTTTTATTTATTTATTTTTTTGTTTGGGTGGGTAGGGAAGGAATTAGTCATTTTTGCTTTGATTGTATTCAAATTTGGTTCAAAAAAAGTTGACGCGTGTTTTCCATTTTTTCCCAGAAGTGTTTGCCTGCTGAGTTATTCCCCTTTTTAATTTTTGTAATAAAAGTTTGTTATCGCTACTCCTTCTAGACTGCTTGACCGATTTTCTTGATTTTTACTACAGGTTTTTCCAGATTTGCTCTCTGGAGCCAATATTAGATAAAAGTAGACATGTTCAGTTGCCTTGATAGGATTACAGGATGAGCTATATTTGTTTGTAGTTGTCATAACATGTATGCTTTGTATAACTTTGTAAAACTTAGATGATGAAGGTCCATGCTTAATTGTTAAATGCGGGGGGTATTTAGTAAGCCATGCTTACTGCCATCTCTAGTTGAGATCTGTTTATAAAGAAAGCAGAATAGAAAAAAAAACTTATTCATTCAGCGCTCATATACGTTATTCTCTGTATTAAAATATTCACTTTCCAGCCATCTCTTTAAGATGTATAAGTACACCTCCATTTTTTTCACTAGTTTTATAAAGGGAAACTACCGCTTGCTTTCTGGATGACAAAGCCCTTCCAAAATGGGTCTACTGGTATAGGAAATAATGAGCTTATCAGGAGCAAATTCTTTCTAGAAAGTAGGCAATTATGAAAATAGCTGAGTTGTGTACACATTCACCTTAATGTACTCTTCTATATTCAAATTTGCTCGAGTTAACTTTGTTCAGAATTGAATTTCTATGTTCTAGTAGCAAGAGCCTTCTTCATTTTGCTGTTGTTAACAGATTATATTTTTCCCTTGAAATTTCAGATGAAAGTACTGACAGATGAATGGACAGAAAAGTGGAAAGATATTGCTAGTATCCTAAAGGTAGGCTTTATAATTGGCATGCTTTGTCGAAAACACCTAGCATGCATGAATAGACTAAATATTCTTTTCATGGTTTACATTTTCTATTGGCATGTTGATGCATTTGCTATGAAAACATGGATTGACATACCAGCTTTTGTGATAATTCTAACGAGTTACTGGACTTGCTCAGAGCTTCCTATAAAATGATTTGGGTGGCAATAAGCAAATGCAGCAGCTCTAAGCTGCTAATTCAGCAAGCTGAATAGCTGGAAGAGTGTAATTTGACATATACACTTCACCCAGTATCTGTGGAATATTTTGTAAGACTAATAAAACCTCAAAGCAACTATCCTAATTTCCATATTTACATAAAGCAAATGCCTGAATATCCGGAAAGGATAATTTCTAAAAAACATATTTATTTTCACCCATCAGGCAAGACTGTCCCTTTCTAGAGCTGTCTGATATTTTTCTGCCTTGGCCTTTTGTCTCAAGCCTAGGCTCTGAAAACTGTCTCAATTTGTCAATTATTGCTTTAATCAAACAGCCCAAAGATGTTATCATGTTACCCATGCTAATTTCAACTAGTTGTTTTTTAACCTGTCATGTAAACTACATGCAGAATATGCAATTGACAGCCAGTGCTGCTTGAAATGTAGGTTTCTGATTAGCTGCCAGTCATGAAAAATGCGAGCACATAGTGTAATTAATAAGACAGAACTGTTAATAGAAATCAGCTTGAAGTATGTATAGTAATGGCTTAAACAAAAACTTAATAAATCTCATAAGATATTCTGTTGTATTAAATAGTACGATTGAGAATACTAATCAGTGATGGGGTTAAGACTTCATTAAGGAAATTCTAGCCTTGTTTTATAGAATGTATAAGTCTCATGCTTGATAAACCTCATATGAGACTGTATTATCTGAAAACTAGCCTGAGATATTCTTGTGTCACAGTGTCAGCCTCAACCTCATCATAGGTTCTATTATTATCATGTTTATCTCCTCGATTAGGAACAAGATACCCTGGCCCTGAGGAAAGAAGGTTTGGGAGTGGTATTAGACTCTACCCTGCCACATCTCATTGGGATTGATGATGACATACTCAGTACTGGAATAATGCTCTATCATCTCAAGGTAAAATTTGCTATCTATGTTGATTGGGGAATGAGATCAGTAGTAGGTTATCTCCCTTCAGTATTAAAGGTGCAAGAAGTAAATATTTTGCCCAGTGTGAAAATTGCTCCTAATCAAGGTATTTTCTTGACTGTAGGGGTGGTTGTGGTTGGGCGATAGTGCTGGGTAACTTTTAGTGCCGGGGCGTCCTACTTATTTAGACAATAGTAAGGCAAGGGCCTACTGTGCTTGCAGTAGGTGTGGGTGGGGGTTGATTGAACATTTTTTCTCTCTCCTATCATACCTTTTTTCTTTCTCCCTCTCTCTGGGAGATGGCTGGATGGATATAGACTGAATTACTGTCTCAAAGAACTATTGAACACCCCCCCCCCCCCCAAAAAAAAAAAAAAAAAAAAAAAACAACAACAAAAAACAAACATTCTTAACTGTAGTTTACGCTCATTCATGTTTAAAGTTACCTGTTTTGACCCTTCATGCTATACTTTCTGTTTCCTTGATAGTTAGAAAAAGTATTATAAATAACTTGTTTGTGGAATTGGAGATTGGTAAATTAATCAAACTGTTGACTATTACAATATGCATAATTTCTCTTTATTCAGAGAGTTTGCAACTGAATGTGAGGAAATGGGGAAAAGGGTAACAGTGAGGAATTTTTGTCTTTAGTGTTTATATATTCAGTTCTTTGTTTGCAGGAAGGAACAACTAGGATTGGAAGAAGCGATGCTGATCCACCTGTTGATATTGGTAAGTTTTCTCTCTGATTTCTTTTATTGGAGGTTTTATCTTTCATATGTTTTGCTGTTCAATCTAAACACCCTGAAGCTGCCAATTTTGATAAAATTCATAAGTATGGTATAATAGTGAAGCATGATCAGGAAATTCATTAGAGGAATGCCAAGGCAACTTGCTTCTGATCAATTTCAAATATTTTGGGCCTGATTCATTCACTTCTAAGAGAAACAGTGTAAGTTTCCAGTTAATTCAGCCCTTGAATATTGATGAATTTGAGTTCTACAATCTGAATATGTTGAAGTGCTCAAAAATTGCTTACATAAAGTATTATCAGATGATACTAAACCAGACAGCTGGTTACAAAAATAACTGAACAGTAACAGCTCTTGTCCCAGTTACTGAAACGGAAATACTTATAACCGCAGCTGTTGATTGTTTGAAGTAACATACAGAGTCCAAGTATATTACTTTTGTACATGGTTTTTGACATAGCATGGCTTCAAGTTGGGGAAGCACATTGTAGCTTAAAATGTATTGAAACATCAGTATTTTTCATTGTGATTTTTTTGTCTTTGAAAGTTGTGTTAATTGGATGCTCAGAGCTCCAGATAAGAAGGGGTAACAGAGATAATTTAGGGATAATTTTCCTTATTTGTCAATTGAAACATACTTTGTGACCCCTCATTAGAACCGTCTCATTGAGACGGTTCGAATGAGGGGTCACAATGTATGTTTTGGTTGAGAAATAATAAAAATTATCTCTGAATTATTCCTGTTACTCCTTCTTATCTGGAGCTCTGGATGCTTTCATTTTTCAGTTATTGCTGGTCTAGAGGTTGAGATGGACCACTGTACTATAGAGAATACAAGTAATTCTGTGACCTTGACCCCTGTAGGTGAATCTCTATGTTCTGTTAATGGGAGTTTAGTTGAAGAAACCACAAAACTCACTCAGGGTAAGTCACATAATTACTTAAGGAGCAGACTGATGAGATTCTGCAGTGTATGCCATATTTCAGTAATCTTTAACATCCCCACTACCCCCTAGGTGGGAAGTTCAGCTTGTTCAAAGTTAGAATAATGAAAAAAAAACTTAGATAGGCACTCCAGTATTTAGGACAGATATGGTACTAGTGCAGATTTTGAACCATCTAAACTGCATTTTGCTACTACTGATGATGAAGTTTCAAATTCCCATACCACACATTCAAAAATTGTACTATTACTATGAAGATATGCTGTTTCATGACTGTATAATAGTATTTGCCATAGACAAGCTAAAAATATAAACAAAAGTGAGAATAAAAGGACAAATAACATTCTTTAATTAGCTTTCTATTCTTTTAGGAGCTGTGATCTTATTGGGTAGAACCAATATGTTCAGGTTTAACAACCCTGCTGAGGCTGCACAGATGAAGAAAGAACTGAAAAAGGTTAGCGTCATCCTGTATTGTTATGCATTGTAAGAAAAGACGCTTCCATTCTGAACAGACTGGTCTGTTGTTCATCTGTTTATGGTAAACTAAATTCTGGGGTAAAGATTAATGCTCAGACCATTTCATAAAGGTACAGTAGATTCTTTTAATGACAGCAGTTTTCGTTTCAAAAGATTTTTGTGTTAGACTATATATGCTTTTATAAAGAATCCAATTAGAACCCAATGATACTATGGTGCCAGTCAAAGTCACATTATAGATATTTTTCAGCTACACTGAATGTCAATATAAAGGGGGTTCACTGTATCTGAGTTCAAATCAGGCTGACCAGGAATTCAAGGTCAGCTAGGCATGGCTGTTTGGTAGGTTGACTTTCAGGCTCCAGTTGGCTAGGAACTACAGTGTTTCATGGCATTTCATAGTGCTTTGGCTAGAACAGTTCCAGTCATTGGCTCCCGGTAGCTTTCAACACCTTTGGCTATTAATTCTTCTATTTTGTGCCATCTTGAAATACTTTGGCTTAAAGTGAGAGTTCTTATCTCAGTTTTCAACATTTGACCTCTTATGAAAATGTGGGGGTGGTCATAGTCGGGAGATGGTGCTAGGTAACTTTCAGTGCTGGGGTATCATAATAATTTGGATAATACTGGGGCAAGAGTCTACTGTGCTAGCATTAGGTGCAGGTGTGGGTTGTGTGGACATTTTTCCTTCCCCTATCGTATCTCTTTTTTTTCTCTTTCTGGGAGATGGCTCGATATAGACTGAAAGACTGTCTCAAAGATCCATTTACCAGCCAACCAACTTTTGAAAATGCTCCTTTTTAATCATTTTTGACTAAAAGCTACTTAATAAACATTCATCATAACTGACATCACTGATAGATTTGTTATGAGTCTGAGCCCCTGCGACAAAATCTAAATTTTAAGTTAAGTTGTGTGTTTTTCAAATCATAATATACTGTTTGAAAGACGAAGCAATATTGTTGTCTTTTCTTTCATTTCTACAAAGACTTCACACACAATGCAAGGTGCTATCAAAATTTCTAAGTGTTGGGTCAGATAGGTCTGAGCCAACAGAGTAGACCCATATCAGACTGCTCCTGAAAAGGAGCTGTCTGATCAGGGCCTACACTGTATGCCATTCCATCTGCATCTTTTGGACGCATTTATGCATTGTAAAACCACTTTGTTCCATTTTTAAGACAGTTACAGTAATTATTTTAGCCATCCCTATATGGTAAATATTTTTTTTTCAGTCAGGAGTGAATGTGTCCCTATCTAGAACATCCATCCTGAGCCGGTCCATGTCAGATCTATATAAATCCTCAGAAAATCTTTCTGGTGCAGGAGGGTAAGATACCATGAAATTTCTTCTCCTTTTTTAACAATTTTCACTTAACACAAAACTACAAGCTTATTTTGCAGTCTTACCAAAGAACTGATAGTGTTAAAATATCACCCATTAACCAACAAATTGTAGCTATTTGTACTGACTCCTTGGAATATTTAATCAAGTTTTACATTAGCTGAACTTAGCAAATTAATGGCACTCGGACGTCTACTTTTTATATGTGTATTATCCAACAAACTGTAGCCTTCTGTTCGGTGGACTGCTTACATTATAAAAAATATCAGTCATTTTGTTTTTTAATAGGCTGTTATTTATAATTAGGAAAATTGATGGCCCTGACATATATGAGCAGCAACACGATGAAAAACAAACTAAGTGGCATGTGCACCCTGCAAGGACTCAGATCAGCCTGGGCATCTACCCAGTCTGATCAGAGTCTTTGAGGTGCACTGAAAGGGTAACTAAAGGTCTTAGCTACCTCCATGCCAACAGCAAAAACTCTCATCAGACAGGGCAGATGCCCAGGCCGATCTGAGTCTTTGCCAGGTGCTATGTCACTGTGTTGGTTTTGTCATGTCGTGGCTCACATACCCTTTATATACAGATCTTTCAGCTGGGAGATGGATCAGTCACACAGAGAAGAACAAGAGAAAATAGAAGAATTAAAGTAAGTGATTAAGGTACATGTTTTCCTGCCATTTACACTAAGGGAAACAACTTTTGTGACTTCCTATTTTGCTTCCCTGGACAAAATGGATCTACTCTTTAAGGAAAGAATTTGCTCCCCAGGGAGCAAATTCCTACTTTAAGAGTTGATCACCATTAAAAGGAAGGCAAAATAGAAATGCTTCCCCAGAAAATATACCCCTTTACCTGAAGGGGGCTTTATTTTGGAATCCCACCAAAGTGTTAAGTCCTTTTCAATGCTACCAAGCGATCCTCAGATAATTTTTACTTATATCTCCATAAAACTCATTTGGTTGTGCATGCTAGCATGCTAGAAATGCCTGACTTGTATTAACAGGCCTCATACTTTTCAGGCTTCTGCAGGATTTCAGGCTTTCATTTCTTGAATTTTGCTTGATTTCAGGCTTTGATTTTTAAGTTTTCAGTGTTTTTTCTGCTTAAAAAGGGCTATTTTAGGCTGCGAAAGCAGGCATTTCAGGCTAGGAAAAACTTTGTCAGTATGAGGCCTGATTAAAGGAGCCACATGTTTCCATACTGACATGTTGTAACCAAAATATGCAGAGCTGATTCTAGGGGGTATTGTCAGTGTTGCACACTTCATTACTGGCCATGAAGAGACTCAATTCAACCGAGTCTGCTATTTTTCGTTTCTTTGGTGTCTTCCTTGCTGCCAAAGGTTCTAACTTTTCAGCACTTGTGGGTTTCATCTGAATATATTTTGCCAAAATAGATTGATAAATTATGGAAATGTTATGTCTTTATTGTAGTTAAAAGTATTACATGTCATTGCAAAGTAGACCTTGACCTTGACCTTTTAATTCCTCATAATTAATTTGCTTGTGTTACCTAGGCAACAGATCAAGCAGATGGAGGACAGATATCATGAAGCAGAAGAAGAGAGAATTAACCAGCAGGTTGCAGCGGAGATGGAGCTTGAGAAGAAACAAAACAACCTTGACCAGGCATATAAAGATCTTGAGAGAGTGCAGAAAGAAATTGTCAAGGTAGGGTCTACATTTGAGCTGCAACACAAGAAAGCTGACAAAGTGGCATGCGGGCCCAGCACAGACACAGATCATCCTGGGCATCTGCTTAGTCTGATCAGAGTCTTTGCTGTGCACTGAAAGGGTAGCTAAGGGTCTAAGGTAGCTCCATGTGGGCAAGGGAATACTCTGATCAGACTGTGAGTCTTCACTGGGCACACATGCCACTTTGTTGGTTTTGTCGTGCTGCTGCTCATTGATGATCTGTAGTCACAATTTCACAACTGACAAAAGATACTGATCACAGATTATTTTACTAGAGCAGAGGCATGTATTATCGACACCTTAAGCTATAATTTTCATTGTAACAGAAAATCATATAACAATCATAATAAACTGATTTATTCTTATTAGTAAAATGATCTGTCATCAGAATGAGAAAAAACACTTTGGTCTGTATTAACTTTTCATAAGATTTTCATGACTCATATGTCATGTACCGTATGGCACCAGTTATCAATACCCGGAACCAATTATCAACACCCCATTCACCCTGTTTCGAATCAGGGAAGGATAAGGCAGCGAAAGGAGAGAGATGGGCTCCGCCTTTCATCAGCTGTGCCCAAGATACAGTGGGACTCTAACCCCCACTGCCCCTACGGCTATTAGGCTATGGGAAACCTTTACCTTTTTTATTCACCCCTTCATGATAATGATGATAATAATGATTTTGAAAAACAACTTTTCTTCAATTTTTTTTTTATGATTACTTGGTTCAGATAATTTTTGGAAGATTTACATGAAAATTACAACTAACTCAGGTAAGATTCCTTATTTTAACTATCTCGATAGGAAGATGTGTAATTATAAGGAAAAACAAATGTGCAAATTGGGTAAAAATTTTCATTTTTAACCCCAAAATTTTGTAAAATAAAAAATTAAAAAATGTCACCATTTCAAAGCCTAGGAATGTTTTGTTTGCCTTTTAAACATAAATTTTCATCAGATTCAACTAGTTTTCTGAACTGAATTTTACAAACAATGAATTTTAGGGAAATTTAAAATTGGGGTGTTGATAACTACATCCATGCTGAAATTAGGGCAGTAGTTATCGACACCCTGGGGGTAACATGACCACTTATCATTTTGAAGGAATTGGCATAGTCAGCTCCTATCATTTTTTATTGTAATCTACTTTAAGGAATAAAACTGGGTAAAGATGCTTTCTAATGGTCAGAATAACTCTATGTCTGAGTTACCTCCCCTTACAGCTTTGAATAAGAGGCGTAGTTTTTCGTGGTATGTAACGAAAAAGTCAGGTTTTTCTCAAAACACTTAATATATTTGCAATTTTCACATTTATTTCTGAATAAAAATGAAATTGCAATAATGCAACACCCAGTTTGCATGAAAATGCCATTAAATGGACAAGAAACCAATGGGGTGTCGATAATTACTGCCTGTCGATAATACATGCCTCTGCTCTACTTAAATTCATTTATGAAGTTGTAGATATTGATGTTTACTAAGTACCATTTCACCAATGTGCATTCTGTGCTTTGTGCAGCACAAAATATCATGCTTCCATGACATTTTGTCAAAACCTGTTGCATCAGAACAACAATTGTTTGAATATGACATTCTGTTGAATGGATGTTTGGTGAGTAGACTGTCATGTTTAATGTGACAAATTGTTGAAATTCATATTCATCAGATTACATTGAATTTGTGTAAATTTGTAGCGAATAAGCAAATTCACATTTCCACAGCTGAATTTCGAATATCTAACTATAAATTTACCATCTTCCCATCACAACAATATGTGATGTTTATAACTAGTTAAGAGAAGCTGACTGTAAGCAGCGAGCATTGGATGGAAACTCAAAATTTTGTATTTTGCTCAAAATTTTGTGGTTTAAAGCTCTCGACGAAAGATGGAGATCAGTGAAAAAATTAATGAAATATGTTAAACGGTTCTCGAGATATCTAAGCAAATACTGTTGCCATGGCAACCATTTTTAGGCCGGTCAAATTTTATATATTTTCAAGAACTTCAAAGGGGAAATATATCTCTCCTGATGCAAGTATTAAATACTTGACCAGTATGGTGCTCAGGACTAAATGTAATTGTTATTCTCTGCACCTTCAAAGCATCCGCCACTGCACGTTGTTGAAACCATGGCAACTGAAAGTACATTTAGTCGGAGAAAAAATAAAATTTAAGAAAATAACCCTTTTTTAAATCAAGATTATTGAAAATGGCAGCCTGACCTGAATATACCGTTTACATGTCTTCAAACATCAACATAAGTACAGTTCATAACAAAAACAATTAGGTGTAAACTTTCACTAACTAAAGAATAAATGCACGTGCAAATGGCTTCCCTCTTGCAATTCCAATTTTACAGAAAACAACGGTTTTCTAGATTTTTTCTGCCTTAATTACCACTCTGCCGGATTGAATTTGCTACAAAAACAATAATGAGCCTTGTTATATCCCATCTTTGCAAATAACGGTGTAGAAACGTATTTGTAGATGTTGTTTCTATGGTTACAATGTATAAAATGTCCTATATCAGTTCAGAACAATTCTAAAACTATTTAACTGATATACATCTCCTAATTTGCATTAGAATTAATATGGTTTAAAAGTAGTTCAGTACTAGGTTTCTGTATCTTTTATGGTTTTCATTTTTTTCTAATAAACAAATTTAAAGTGCTGCTAAGATACCCCACCCATTAATTTATTATGCATTAGCGATATCACCATTTTGGGAAGAGAAAGAGTGTACAAATGTGAAAAATGTGTGATTTAGTACTAGTTAATATATATAATTTTTTTCTTTAACAGTGAGTTATCGCTGGGCGATACATACTGTTGAAGGGCAAATCGCTAAATATTAATTCTCGACGGCGAAGCCGAAGTGAGTTAAGAAAAACTGGCTGTAAGCATTGAGCATCATTTTGCTCAATTTTTTATGGTTCGAAAAATCACATGCCGAACCAATAATAACATCACAAAATGGGCATAAATATTTATATGGCACCAAAAATTAAAATTCAGGTGGCAGACTGTAAAACGGAGAGGGTTAATGGCATGTTTGTAGTTTCATGGCCCTTTAAACAGTACTTTAGTCATGCGGCAAGGGCATAGATGATTTTGAAAGACTGTGTGCAATGGCACCACGTTTATGAAAAAAGAATTCTGCCTTCAGAAATTGAGATTCGAACAAGGACTGCTAGCTTAGCAGGCCCGCGCTTCACTCGATTAGCTACAGAAAAGTGGATGAAATTAGGGAAGTGGATGGGATGAATAAATCACTCGTGTACACGTATACTTTAGATGGCACCCTATCAGGATCACCTAAATTACAAGACTTTCTTGGCTGCCCCAGGAGCCCTGGTAGCACAGTAGGTTAAGCCCTGGCCTGCTGGTCTAGTAATTCAGGGCTCGAGACACACTGGAGGCGTAAATTTTTCCAGCCGCCAATGGGTCTCCATTGCACAGCCCTTCATAGCCCCGCCACCCCACTTTTTCCTAGAGTCGCCAGTATATGACTGAACTACTGTTAAATGGATGTGAAACAGTAAGTCGCTCATGCATCAGTTCTTGGCTGTTCTATGTAGTATCACGATCATAGGCCACAGAACATTGCTAAAATTTCAGCCTGTCCTCCGGTGAACAGACACCGTACTCGAGTAGGCCTATACCACTTTCTGTCCTGAAAATGCGTCTTTTTGTGTTATACCTACTTCAAGGAAGCAACTTATTCAAGAAAAAGTAGTAAATTTATTAATTTCAACATAAAATAAAGAAAAAGCAAACATATTGCTGCAAATAAAATGTTTTTACTCCGTTCTTCTATTCCGTGATTTCTGCTGACGTTTTGCTCGGGACAACTCTTGTCGTCAAGTATATCTGCAACTGCAGTCTTGGTGAATGGGCCTATTTCATAGATCTAAAAAGGTCATGGTGAGCATTGTTGACAGTTATCTAATTCTTTCAAAGATACTATCATTTATTTTGAAAGATCATGGATACTACCTGTAGTGTTCGCACATTTGTAATCGTAAAGGGAGGTAAGATAATCCCAGATTGACTTAACTCCCTTGCTACAATTTTACAACATAGACACATTTCAAAGATGAATAAAATTTGAAACTTTGCGAGTTTACACCTAATTTTTTGACATTCTTAAACTTCGAACCTTACTCTATCATGTAAATATGGCCTCAGTTTCAAACATCACTGCCATTTTTAGATATCAGGCGAATAAAACCCCTATTTTTCACTCAAAATTGGGTCTATTGTTTCCAGTAACAGCTCTTCCATTGATAGTATGGGACAGAAAACATTAATATCATGTAATCTTATTACACAGCTATGTATTGTCAAAGTACTCAAATAAAAAAGAATAGGATAATATTTGTTGTTCAATTCTTAGCGAGGGAATATTACATTCAGGTCTTAATATTGACATTTTCAAAATGGACTCCTGGCTACCATGGAAACGGCCGAACACTGACCGCTAAAGACTTGTGAAACACAAACAAGCATGGTATATATCAATTTCCCAAAATATGAGCTAAATCCGTAATTTTCGACTTTCCACGTTATTATGGCCTAATGCTTGATGCTTACAGTCAGCCTCTCTTAAAGTGTTGTGGTGCAATATGAGAAATTGCCTGATTTTATTCAGTATGAAAGAAACATTCTTCTGTCATGACAGTCAGGCAATGGTGTCCTCACTCTCTCTCTCTCTCTCTCTCTCTCTGTCTGCCTGTCTCTCTCTCTCTCTCTCTCTTGACCATCAAATCCCTTTGGGCCAGTTGGCTCGAAACTCTGCTGGAAAGCTCTTTTCTGGTGCAAAGGGTAATATACAGTATACAGTAGTATCTTATGGTGAATATGAAAAAACGTATCATAAGTTGTTATTCTGATTCTCAGAACAATGTTCCCAAGGAGGGCTGAAAGGAATGGGTCCATAACTTGCACCCCCTGGCATGGAGTCTGTCCTGTTTATTTTGTGATATTTCCCTTGAATATGAGAATTGTATGACTTGTCGTATGCATAGTACTTAGTACTTAGCACTGAATGAGAATGGGTACATCACTTCCAGGGAAAGCAATTGCCCTTTTGATTTTTGCCACTCTTGCTAATGGTGGTCATCTCTTAAAGGAAAACTATGGGAGCAGATTTTTTTATAACAGACCTTTCTCAAAGGGTTTTGTTCCCATGGAGGCAAACAGGAAGTCACAGTTGTCTCCCTTTGAAAAACTGATGGAAAAACATGGAGGTTAGCCCATTCACCTTACATGCAAACAGAGAAGGGTTAGACTAGCCAGCGCACTGGCACTTGACCAACAGTATCTCTAAGAAAAAATATTTCCTTGCTAGAAAATATAAATAAGTCTTACACTTTTTTTAGCAAGGAAACATTTTTTTCGTAGAAAGGCTGTTAAACATACATACACAGTATTGGTCAAGTGCCAGTGAGCCAGCATTACTCTGTGGTATGGTCAGAAACACACAAAATTTGAGGAATATGAGGAGACTAAAAAGAAGAGGCTCTGAGAAGACTGAACAGATGTGCAAGCTGTTTTAAGCGAATAGATATGCAGTAGAACTTCAATGGCTCGAACCCTGATGGCTCGTTCACCCTGCCTGGCTAGAACACTTTTCTTGGTCCCTAGAGGCCACTTTATTTAGAAACTAACCCTGGATGGCTAGAACTACCCTTGGCTGGAACTAATTTTCATGTTACCAAGCCTGTTTGAGATAATGAAGTTCTACTGTTTTCTGCTTTGAGTCTGTTTTCACACCCCTCACAACCTACGTCATCCACTTGTGGCATATTATTGTACTACACCATTTGCTTGAGTACAGTATTCAGAATCTTACTGTAAACCTTGTACATATTAAAGTCATATCAAATCCACTGGCAGCATCAAGTTCATTTGTAAAAGACCATCCTTATTATATATTTCCGAAATTTCATTTATTTTGCCAACACATGGACCAAGTAATTTTCACCCTATCAATTAAGTATTTGGTCAAAGTATTTGCGGTTTATGCACCATTTCAGAAGGTCATTTTTATGACAAAATATAGTCCTTTTGTCATGCAGTTTTTTTTTTTTTTTAAATTTTTAATGATATTCCAAACAGCTGATTAGGAGCCCCTGTAGCTCAGTAGGTTAAGCGTTGGCCTACTGATCTAGCAGTCCAGGGTTAGAGCCCTGCTGGAGGCTGGAATCTTTTCAAGAATAAACATGGTTTTGTTGCACACAGCCTTTCATTCTCACCCACCCATTGTCCTGTTATGACTGAAATACTGTTAAAAAGAACGTAAATTTGCATCATCCATCCATCCATACATCTAAATGGCTGATTGCCAGAAAAGGTGTGCTTTGATCAATTTGTCCATTTCCACATAAGGTAGATCACATATCAAATGACATAGGTTGTTGCCCTTGTTTATAGAAGTGCTATGTCTCATCTATCATGTGTAAAGGGGGGGGGGGGGGTCTCCATAAGAGCCATTTTCTGGTTACAAATGGATTTTCACCAAAACTCACCAATCTCTACTTGTAAGTTTTGGCTTTCATATACTGAAATACGTATCTCATGGAAAGTGTATTTTGAGTGAAGCGCAGTGTCAAAGTGGGTGGGGTAATTCCACCCCATACCTTACCATGTATCATTTTTTCCAATTAACTCCATAAGTATTAATGGCTGATTTACCATTATGATTTAAAATAGTACAGGCATATAGGCTTATTAATTGGGTTATATAACTAACTACTGTTTGCTTAATCAATACCAATATATGAGCTTATAAGTTGTAGCAGGAATTTTACTTATTTTAGCTTCTCTAACTTTACGAAAAACCACAATTTTTCTTTATTTGTCCAGATATATATAGGAAACTTTGTAATTATATTGACATGATAGTATGCATTGCAGAATTATGAGAAAACTATCCTAGGCATATCAGTACCTGAATTATCTGCCCTTGATTCCAGAAAATATAAGTAATTCAATTTAAAATGAAAGAACGAAATGCCACACTGGTAGGTATATTTTTAATGACTCTTTTGCTCATGTTTCTAACATTATACTGGTTGTTAAGCTCTAAAAATTCCATATAGTGCCCATGATATCACACAAGCACTGTAACTGGACAGCAGAGCTCATCCTGTTATGAGCTTATATATGGTAACAGGAATTTTACTTTATTTTGCTTCTCTAACTTTATGAAAAACCTCAATGTTTCATTATTTGTCCAGATACACAAAGGAAACTTTGTAATTATATTGATATGATAGTGTGCATTACAGAATTATAAGAAAACTATAAGAAAACTATCCTAGGCATATCTAAACATAAATTATATGCCCTTGACTCACGAAATTATAAGTATTTAAATTGAAGATGTAAGACCGAAATTCTACACTGGAAGGTATATTTTTGATGACTCTTTTGCTCAAGTTTCTAATTATATACTGATTGTTTAGCTTTCAATTCCATATGGTGCCCGTGATATTACACAAGAAATGTATCTGAACAGCAGAGCTCGTCCTTGTTTATGCCACTTAATTACATAACATTTAAGATGTTATTTTCCGACCCAAAAGTTGATTTATGGATTTTAGCTACTGATATATCAAATGTTGTAGAATACCTTTGTTTAGAATTTACAAGTCTCACTGAAAACTAACGACAGAGACAGTGTACAAGACCCTCCTGCCCAACACATGCAATATTTTTATATAGCTGACGGTGATCATCCTAATGTTAAACATAAACTGTCTGAGGACACTCCTAAAACTCAGATGGCAAGACAGGATAAGAAAGTCCTGAAGAGAGGCAGGGATGCAAAGCATATATACCCTTTTGAAACTGGCTCAGCTAAGATGGGCTGGCCATGTCACCAGAACAAATGCAGAGATGAAAGACATTCACTGACGCTGTTTGAGATATGTTTACCAAAGAAAATATTCCGAGGAGAACTTTAGTGTGAAAATGTTCATAAAGTTGCCAGAAGAAATGATGCAAGAATATCCTTAAAGAAGAGAATCTGTGAAATTAACCAATCGTAACAAGAGCTTCGCAAGCGGTGAATAATACACCCGTTAAATTTAGAAATGCCAAAGCCAAACAAGGGAGATAATTCGTAAACTAAGTAAACTAGAGCTACCATTCTTGGTCCAAATATAAACCCTTGACAATATACACAACACCATTAAGTTGTTTTAAAACGTTTTGAACGATTAAGGAGTTACAGAATAAACAGGAAGTTTATTCAAGGGCACATAATTTAGGGATTAAGTAAGCCAGAGTTGTGGTTGTTATTCAGGATGCATTGCTTCATTATATACATATTCCTAGAAAGTTTCTATACAATATTTTAAAGGGTTAAGGAGTTTTGGAGGAAATGGGAATAGAGTAAAATACTAATCAAAAGGACGTTACTCCAAAATGAAGTAAGGGGGAGAAATCATTCTTATGTGCTACTCATTGTCTTGTAATAATGCAGACCACTATAAAGTTTCATCAAGATATTTCAAATAGTTACCAAGCTATGGTATGCACAAGGTAAGTATACACAAAAATAGCCTAAAATAATAATCAAAGGGAGGTAACTCTTAAATGAAAGGAGGGACATTTAAATTTCAAAGTAAGGTATTCAATAAAATTTGATATCTCAGTAATTAAAATCAATAAAATCCATAAATCAAACTTTGGGTTGGAAAATATCTTGAATGTAATGGAATTAAGTGGCATGTAGCAGGATGAGCTCTGATGTTCAGTTACAGTTCTTGTGTAATATCATGGGTACCATATGGAATTGAAAGCTCGACAATCAGTATAATATTAGAAACATGAGCAAAAGAGTCATCAGAAATATACCTTCCAGTGTTGAATTTTGATCTTACATTTCAAATTCAATAACTTATATTTTCTTAAATCAAGGGCAGATAATTCAGGTACTGATATGCCTATGATAGTTTTCTCATAATTCTGCAATGTACACTGTCATATCAATATAATTACATAGTTTCCTTTGTGTATCTGGACAAATAAAGAAAAATTATGGTTTTTCGTAAAGTTGGAGAAGCAAAAATAAGTAAAATCCCTGTTACGACTTATAAGCTCATATATTGGTATTGAATAAGCAATCAGTGGTAAGTTATATAACCCAATTAATTAGCATATATGCATGTATTATTTCAAATCTTAATGGTAAATCAGCCACTAATACTTATAGAGATAATTGAAAAAAATGATACATGGTAATGTATGGGGTGGAATTACCCCACCCACTTTGACACTGCGCTTCACTCAAAATACACTTTCGATGAGATCAGTATTTCAGTATATGAAAGCCAACACTTACAAGTAGAGATTGGTGAGTTTTGGAGAAAATCCATTTGTAACCAGAAAATGGCCCTTATGGAGACCCCCCCTTTAAAGTCTCTTTGATTGAAACAATAAAACTTTGTTTATGAAAGCAGTTGCGGGCTTCCTGTATATACAGGCAGGTATGTTGAAAACATTTGCAGTTTGGTTAAGTGTTTAAACCCAGAACTTGCATGCTGACTTCACTGCCCTTTATCTAGAAATAATTCATAAACAGGCTTTGGCAGTCTTCTTTTTAGCTATTACTGATTATAAACATAGCCTGGAAGAGGATGCTTGAATAAAATGGATGCATGTGGTTTCAAACTTAAATTGCCTGTCAGAGTAAATGAGCTGTGACATGACAAACCAACAAAATGGCATGTGCACCCAGGAAAGACTCAGAACAGCCTGGGCATCTGCCCAGTTTGAGCAGTCTTCACTGGGTGCTTAAAGGTTAGCTAAGGGTCTAGGCTACCTCCATGTGGACAGTGAAGACTGTGATCAGACTGGGTGGATGTCAAGGCTGATCTGAATCTTCGCTGGGTGCACATGTCACTTTGTTGGTTTTGTGGTGTTGTGGCTCAAATAAGCTGTGAATTCAGTTCAGTGGTTTCAGTAAAATAAAGCTCTTCACTTAGCGTACACCTAATAAAATAAATGTGAAACTGATCATCCTATCTCTGGAAAGGTGACTGTTGTGATGTTTAATTGAGACTTACAAAAATGACTTATAAACCCAATCATAATCTTTCCTCTGAAACTCTGCAGATAGGCAGCCTATGTGATGCAGTCTCAACTCACTAATATTGTTTTAAGGCTAGAAAATATTTTCCAACCTGTTACTTTGCTGAGTTACGGTATCCACCCTGTTACTTTGCTGAGTTACAGTATCCGCCCTGCTTGAATTCTGTTCTTGTTGCAGTTTTATTTTGGTGGCAGTTTAGCTTACATTTTGTTATTCTTCCCTCATAGGCTCATACTGATGATGTCATGATCAAGCTACCTAAAGTAAGTATACACAATTGAAGCCTCCCTTTATTATATACTTTTCATTAATCTATGCACTTTTTCAAATTACTTTAAATCACTCAATATTCATGAGTGTTATTCTTTTGCTAATTTTAATAACATTTTTGATACATCAGAATTGATAAAAAAACTTGTAGTAAATGAGCCGTAACATGACAAAACCAAGTAAGTGGCATGCACAAAACACAAGACTCAGATCAGTCTGGGCATCCGCCCAGTCTGATCTAGCTAGTCTTTGCTGTGCACTTAAAGGGTAGCTAAGGGACTAAGCCACTTCCATGTCTACAGGGAAGACTCCAGTTGGTCTGGGTGGTTGCTTAGGCTGATCTGAGTATTCACTTGGGGCATATGCCACTTTGTTGGTTTTGTCATGTCATGGCTCAAATATATACTTTCAAGTATATCTAAGATGAAAAAGTTCACTTTCAGGGGAAGTTACTGTGTCAGTTACATTTTTATGTTCATTTTTCAATGGGGGTCAACTCTCAAAACAAAGAACTTACTCCCCTAGGAGCGAGTATTTTCCTTTAAAAGTAACCCCCTTTGGAAGTCTTATTTTGCACAGGGAACCAAACAGGAAATCACAAGGTTGTTTTGCTTTGTAAAAACAATGAAAAAAAGCCTGGATGTGTATGCATACCCCTTAAAAATGTGTAAGCATGTAGACCCATAGAAGACTGCTTCTAACTCTCTCTAGCAAGTATGACATGTTGGTGAATAGTAAAATACACTCTTTTAAATTTTAGGATAATTTCAGTTATTGGGTATCTGTGTCTGTTTTGTTTACTCAGACTTATCTGTCTCAATACTTAGATTTTTTACGATAATGTTAGGGTATATGTAGATGTGTGAACATACATAGATGGTTAGGTATGTGCATACTTGCATACTTACATGTCTGTTTAGACTCAGATCGATTTTTTTGTAACAGGTAAGCTTATCAGACAAGGCATGAGGATGGGGATATTTGTACTGTGGACACATTTCAAGTTTCCATTTATTTTTAGGGTGAAGAAATTGACAAGCTACTGAGAAAGTTAGATGAGAAGGAAAACATGATTATTGAGACAGCACGAGCAACAAGGGATACTCTTACACAGGTAGCTTCTTGCATAAAGCAGTGAATTGAAGAGAAAGTTAAGATATCTAGTTCGTTTAGTGGAACCTCTCTAGATGCTTCTTAATGACAAAATTGAAATTACAAAGAAGCTGAACAATTATCATTACTCCTTCAGGCTTTCAAAGATTATCTGGAGACATGTGTTTTAATGGCGTCAAGCCTCAAAATTGATGAACTTTTCAAGACTTTTATCCTGCTTGTACATGGTTATTGTCAAGAAAAAAAAAGCATTACAACCATTTGTTTCAAATAAACATGAATTGAAGAACATATTAGCAGTACAGTGAGGTATTTTTTCCTTACCACTGAATTATGGCTTATTAACAGATGATGTTGGAGGGCAGGTTGCAAAATATTTATTCAGGACAGCAAAGCAAGAGTTAATGAATAGTAGCATCTGCTTGACAAAACCATGTAGGCAGCATGATGTATCAAATATTTCCTCATGATGCCACTACCTATATGCTCAATGGGGAATGTGTTAATGTCATGTTAGAATCTTAGTTAACATGTTTTTGTTAATTTTAAACTCATTCTTTTTCATAAGAGATTGATATACCTTAATTTTATTGTTAGTAGTACTTTCTCATTTCAGAGTGTAACTATTACAAATTTTATTTCTTCTGTAATAAATAATCAATTCCATATTCAATAATTGAGCCGCGACATGAGATTGTTGTTGTTGTGTTATTGTTTAACGTCTACGGTAAACAACTACGGTCATGTCGGGGAGGTCAGTTAACCTAACCACACTGTTCCTGGGCAGGCTTAGACCTCCTAAGCGGTTAACCAGTACTAAGTGCACTTGCTTTCACCAGTAACTGACAACTGCCCTTCTTGAATCAGCGGAAGGAGAAATGAAAGTAAGTGACCGGACCAGGTATCAAACCCAGTACCTCTGGCTTATAAGTCAGACGCCCTACCAATTGCACCACGGGGCCCGGCGCACACGCGACTTGAGAAAACCAACAAAGTAGTTGTGCAACCAGCACAGACTCATATCAGCCTGGGCATCCACCCAGTCTTATCAGAGTCTTTGCAGTCCACATGGAGTTAGCTAAGATCCTTAACTACCCTTTAAGTGCTTTTCGAAGAGTCTGATCGGACAGGGCTGACGCCCAGGCGGATTTGAGTCTGGGCTGGGCACACAACCACTTTGTTGGTTTTCTGGTGTCGCAGCTCAATTATTATGATTCACCTTCCCGTACTTACATCAATTCGAAAAAGTGAAATAAAAAACCAGCATGAAAAGTAAACATTTTATTATATATCTAACAAAGGAAATGGAGAAATTGAGGCTGGACAATGAAGAGGCAAAGAAATGTACTATGGAGGAGCTGGCTAAGCTTGAAGATGCCATGAAAATGAGAGATAGAGAGATGGAAAAACTGGATGAACAAGTTGAAAATAAGAAGAACACAGGAAGGTCTCAAGATGAAGAGGTAAACCAGGTCTTTTTTTTTAATTGATATTCTCTTAAAAAGTATATAGGGTTGTATCTGTTGTGCTGTTACTTTATCATCAATTTTTTCCTTTGAGAGAAACTCTTTTCATCTTTTTGTCTTCATCATAACCAAGTGACTTTTTCATTTACAGTCAATTCTCGATATCTCGAACATTGATATCTCAAATTTCCCTCTACTAGCAAACACTATAGTTCGGACAATTTCCTATTTTTGATTATTACTTTTCAACTTCTGTTATCTCAAATTGCTGATATCTCAAAGTAGATTTTCTGGGACCAGAAAATTTACTTTGAAATACCAGCAGTTTGGGTTGAACTTGGACTTTGAGATATCAAGAGTTGTATGTATATAAAAAGTGTGAACTTTCATATTTGTTGGCCTTAAGGTAAATAGCTACATTTTTAGGTTGTTCCATTCAGCAATTTTCATCTCTGTCTCCCTTTTAAAGAAGGGTCAACTTTGTAGGAAAAAATTTGGTCCTCTAGGAGCAGATTCTTTCTTGTAAGAGTAGACCCCTTTGTGGATGCCTACGTCATGCAGGGAGGCAAGCAAGAAGTCACAAAACATTTTCTCTGCAAAAATGGTGAAAAAAATAGAAATGTATCCATTTGCCTTAAACAATTGTAAATTGGAAGGGATTACATATTACACATAAGCTGCGATGTGACAAAACCAACAAATTGGCGTGTGCTGCCAGGGCAGACTCAGATCAGCCTGAGCATCTGCCAAGTCTGATCAGAGTCTTTGCTGTCAGCATTGAGCTAGCTTAGAACCTTGGCTACCCTTTAAGCCCACAATGAAGAGTCTGATCTGACTGGGCAAATGCCCAGGCTAATCTGCATGTTAGCTGGGCATGCTTGCCACTTTGTTGGTTTTGTCATGTCATGGCTCAGTCATATATTTTATTTGTAATATATAAAAGTATATAAACTGTCTGTATATTGTCTTTGAAGTAAATTCCAGTCTTGTGTTTTGTCTAAGTGTTTGTCTAAGCTCTTCAGAGGTAGAACTATAGAGCTATAGTTCTTTAGATAGAAGGAGTATATGAGTATGATTCTAGTATTACAATTTCTCTTAATGTTGTAACCCTTTATGTTGCGGCCCTTGTCCCTTGACAAGGTGGTTTCAAATAAAGGCTAAAACTTACGTTTTTGTGGAGAATAAGGGGGCGTAATCTCAGAACCTTTATTAGTTACTCTCCTTATATACCAAGTTATACATGCTATATAATTTTATGTAAAATGACGAGTCTTATTTTTCCTAATTCCAAAAGCTTTTATTTCTAGAACACCCCTCAGAATTGGATGACAGTAAGTGTTTAAATTGGTTAAAGAACAGTTAGGGGTGCTTTTTAATCCCCAGAAATAGGTTCCCATTTGAGAGTCAGGTGGGCAGGGATGCATTTGGGCCTTTTAAAACTGCTTTATAGGCTTAATTGACCCATGTCACCGGGAAAGTTGTCTGACAGCATGTCCAAACAGACTTAAATCAGCTTGTACATCTATTGGACAGATTCTAGTGCTTACTTTTCATTGTATTGATTGATCAGGATCAATTGGTACTTAATAAGAACAAAGAAGATAGTTATACCTTTTGCAGGGTTCTGGGTTCATAGACATAAACTGGGAAAACTATGGTCAGATTTCACAGAAGCTGATATGATGTTTTCTGATTGCACATGCTGTAACAAACCTTTACCTCCCAGCATGGCTTAACCACCATCATTGCTTCAGGAGATGTTTAAAAATTTTATGTGCATGCATAGTTTTTTTTTTTTTTTAATTTTGTTTATTTTATATTGAATGAAATGTCAGTGGTCAAATAGTCCAATTTGCAAGGACTTTTTTCTCTCCCTAACATGCCAACAGCTGTGAGAGCAACTTGAACTCTTGAACTCTTTGAGAAAGAGATTCAGATAAACACAAAATTTTAATAGCTGGAACTCTGAAACATTTATGATCGGTGTATTGGCTGCCTAGGGTATTCTGCATAACTGTTACAGCTTTCTGACTTTTGACCATTGACCATGACAATAGTTGTGTTGATAAAACCTGTCTGAAAGCATGGAAAGTGCAATAAAGACCATTTTTGGCACTGACAACTCCCACATACTGCCTTGTCATGGGCAGTTTACATATGCCTTGAGACAGGTTTTGTCACAATTTGGTTCTACTGTTAACCATATTTTATGTTTTGACAAAGTCTTTTCTTTTACTGATGCTTAAAAGGTTTACTTTTCACAACAGTTTCCTTTTTTTGTCAGGACAAACTTTATTTTACTGCAACTGAAAAGTTTCACAAGCTTAGGTTCTCCTTCATACAAGTTTTGAAAACTACAGGCATGCAGTGCTTAACTTTTACAGTTTTGGTATTCATTTCATCATTTTAGCTGTGAAATCTTTCCCCACAAAACTACCTGATAAAATCTTTGATTTTAACTGATTTGTATAATGTTAGTAAAGCATTATTGAAAAGGTTATATAGAGGATATTTGACTTTTTCAGTGTAAGATCGAATTTTATTTCACCGAATGAACACCAAAAGCAGTATTTTCACCAGTGGCGAAGCCACGAGTGAAAATACCACTTTTGGTGTTCATGAGTGAAATAAAAATTCATCTTACACTGATAAAGTCAAATTTTCTATTTCTTTTATGCTTGAAAATCGCAATAATTCTGTTTATTCAAGAGCGTCAGCCATAACGACAGAAACACAATTTTTTTTCTAGCCGTTCTGCGTCAAATTTGATGCTTCCAGCGTGTTTATTGGGTATGATATTGGTTGTAAACAAAGTTTGCAACTGAAAAATAGCTTCAAATATCATTTCGATAAACGGATCTCAAAAAAAAATGCCAAGAAAGAATGCCTACAGGAGACTTAGGCGGCCTGACGTCGCGTGAAGTAACAATGTTACGTTGGCGCTTTAAGTGACGTCATTAACGTTGTAATGACGTGCAAACATGTGTGACGTAATTTTTGTAAAGCCGGATAAGACTTAGCCAATTAATCAACAAAAAACTTGAGGCTATTTCACAAAAATCCTATTTCTGAAACAGTGAAATGGAAAGTGTTAATTTCACTGTTTGAAACAGTGAAATTATCAGTTTCGATTTCACCGAGAAATCTCTATAATTCATTGAAAAGTATAAAAGAAACCATTATCTTTCATTGAGATGCCAGTAACTATTCAAACCTTGAATACGATATGTTATTGTCATTGTTATATCTTGAATTGCAGTACACAGTTGCTTTATTTTAGCTGTGGATTTAGAGATTGTGAGAGGTCTAATTTTGCTTATCTAACCTTAGATTATTCCTTAGTGGGTAGGAGGATAGTTCTAATCAGCCTTAAAAAATACTGAATTTGAAAGAAAAATCAGAATTTAACCATGCAAAAAATAGCAACCAACAGATTAGTTAGAGACTCTAGACATACCAATCAGGGCCTGGTTGTTCAAAGCATTGTTAGCTTAATTTAGTTGTTAGTCAAGGTTTCATCAAGTCTTCTAGTACATACAGATTCAAGTGTGCAAATATTTTTTGTTGAAAAAATGAGAGGAGTGCAAAAGCTCTTCACATTTTTTTTCAGCAAAAAATGGCAGTGTTGTTGTGTATAATACGTTGGAAATTTTAATGTCTCGTTAACTAATGATGTTTTTAGTTTTTATCAACTGGGCCAAGTTTGACAACATTAACATTAAGGTGATGGCTACATGGTTTGGGTTAATGTCTTTACAAGGGAGACAATTTTAACAAAGTAATATTGCTTCCCTGGTAGTATGTGAATCCCTTTTCTAAAGGGGCTGGTTTATCTTTAACAGTATCATGTGCAATGTCAAGAACATTCTCGAGGTCAAAGCATTTGAAAAGTTCTAGGCTCAGAAATTCAATTGTTATTACAGCCATTTCCCTTGAGCAGAAAACAGCTCATTTCTGTGCAGTTTTATCTATAGGACACACATATCCTCAAAAATTTCTGTCACTTTTTAAAATTTTCTAATCAGAGCTCTATAAATAAGAGGTGTATTTGACAAGAAAAATAATTATACCCCCGACATACGAAGTATGTCGAGGGGTATATAGTTTTCGCCTTTCCGTCCGTTCTTCTGTTTGTCTGTCTGTCCATCCGTTTGCCCGTGTGTGTGTGCGTACGTCTGTCCATTCGTTAACATTTGCGTTAAAGTTTTGCATTAAGTTTTTAATTTTGCTTATGTTTCCACTAACCTTTGATGAAGCCTGTTGGTATGTGCCAAGATTTACTTACAGGTTCAAGCAGAATACTTATCATCATTTGGATGCTGCTGCTGACCTAAGGTCAAGGTCACATACTTAAACATTTGCGTTAAAGTTTTGCGTGAAGTTTATAGTCTTCTTTTATATTTCTTATATCCTTTGATGGAACCTATTGGTATTTGACTAGGATTACTTTTAGGTTCATACAGAGTAGTTTACATCATCAGGGTGCTGCTGCTACCAAAGGTCAAAGTCACAGATTTGTGTATTTGCGTTAAAGTTTTGCGTTAAGTTTATATTCTTTGCTTATTTTTCCAACATCCTTCAATGAAACCTTTTGATATATGACTAGGTTTACTTAAATGTTCATGCAGAATACTTGACATCATTTGGATGCTGCTGCTGACCTATGGTCAAGGTCACAGACTTAAACATATGTGTTTAAGTTTTGTCTTAAGTTTATATTCTTCTTTTGTATGTCCATTATCCTTCGATGGAACCTTTTGATATTTGATTAGGTTTTATAGCTGCTTACCAAAGGTCAAGGTCACAGACTTGTATATTTGCATTTAAGTTTTGTATTAAGTTTATATTCTTTGTTTACATTTCCAACTTCCTTTGATGAAACCTTTATGATATACGACTAAGTTTACGTTGTATGTTCATGCAGATTAGTTGACATCATCTGGATGCTGCTGCTGACCAAGGCCATTGGCACAGACTTATATGTTTACATTAAAGTTTTGTGTTATGTTAGTACTCTTTGCTGATATTTATAATATGCTTTGATGGAACCATTTGATAGGTGACTTTACTTCTAGGTTCAAATCATGTATAAGATCGGTTTCATTAGGCAATAGTTTCATAAGGCGGTGGTTTCATTAGGCAGTGGCGCTGGTTGGGGGTATACGTGAGCCCCTGCTCACTTACTCTAGTTTCTGTATATTCTGCCATAGCAAAGGGATGTGGGTTTTATTGATAAAATTAAATTTAAAATTAAAAAAATTAATTCCAGGAATCTCATCAAATGCTTGCATTACCAAGGGCTCAATTATGTAATCATCAGTGGGTGAACATGTTCCTCAAATGTACCCAAATATCTGCTTAAGTATTTCTTGTCCCTTTAAATGTTGTTCAGAGAGATAGAACACTGAATCAGATGAATTGCAATAGGTTTGAAAGGTTGAGCATGTGCAGTTAATACATACCTCAAGGTATATGGATACACTTTCAGGGGAAACAACTCTGCCTTTTCACTTTGTTTTCTTTCCCATGGGAGTCTCTTAAAGAAAAGAATTTTCCTAGGAGGCCCCATTTTGGAAGGGTAACCCTTCCAAAATGGGGTCTCCTAGGAAAATTCTTTTCTTTAAGAAGGTATATCATCAAACAAAACAAACAGGAAGTCACAAAAGTTGTTTTACTTTGTAAAAAAAAAAAAACTGAAAATTATGAAGGTGTACCTGTTCACCTTAAGAAGGTTTCTTCATGGCAGGTTGCTTCATGATTCAACTCACATTTGTTTACATAGTTCGACACAGTATTTATGTCAACAATACATGGGTCATTTTAGCTTATTGAACGCTTTCACACCTTTTACATTTCTTCCATTATTTTTGACACTTGACACTTGACAAGTTTTTTTGTTTGTTTTTTTTGTTTGCTTTTTATTCATAGACATGACCATATCTCATAGTTCTCTCAGACTGGAATAAGCTCACTGAAATTAGAGAACAACAACTATTAAGTAACTAACATAATTGAGCCATGACATGAGAAAACCAACAAAGTGGTTGTGTGCCCAGAGCAGGCTCAGATCAGCCTGAGCATCTGCTTAGTTCTGATCAGACTCTTTGCTATGCATCTAAAGAGTGGCTAAGGGTCTAAGCTACCTCCATGCGGACAGCAAAGACTCTGATCAGACTGGCCAGATGCCCAGGCTGATTTGAGTCTTCTAAGGGCGCACATGCCACTTTGTTGGTTTTGTCTTGTTGCGGCTCATATAATGGTTTAATTATCCTTTCTGAGTGTTTGTCACATACTGCTTTTCACATGGTGGTGTACAAAGGCAAATCTGAAAGAATCAGTTTTAGGTTTTCTGACAGTGAAAGATTGTCAGATTCAAAAGGTGACTTTGACACTTCCTAGTTCCTAAAGTTCCTAGTTTGTGTTTAGTTATAACTCGTACATGAGCCATGACATGACAAAACCAAGAAAGTGACATGTGCACCCTTAGAAGACTTAGATCAGCCTAGGCACCTGCCCATTCTTATCAGAGTCTTAGCTGTCGGGACCGAGGTAGCTTAGACCCTAAGCTAATCTTTAAGCACACAGCAAAGACTCTGATTAGACTGGGTGGATGCTCAGGCTGATCTGAATCTTCACCGAGTGCACATCCACTTTGATGGTTTTGTCACATGGCGGCTCACATGTAGTTGCTTCTTAAAACAGAATAACAAGGGTGTATATAGATAGAAAATATGTTCCACATAGAAAGTATGTTCCACATTGTTTAGGGCAAACAGGGTACTTGTGATGCACCTACATTTTTTTTAACAATATTTTTAAAAAGAAAAAACACCACATTTTAGTTGATTTGAAATTTATTAAAACATTCTCAGAGAGAGCAGAACATTGAAAAAATTCCATATTCATGCAGTGTACCGTCATGACATTGTACTGACAGCATTGTCTGGCATGTTAATGTTGTTTCAAATGGGATATTCTGAGGCTTTTTGAAAAAAAGAACTGACCAAAATTTCACACTTCTTTTTGACAAGTTTATGTGATGATTCATTTTAGGACCAGAAAGTGATTGATGTTGAACAAGAACAGCTAGAGAAAATGCAGCAAGACTTTGAAATCTTATTTCGCTCCAAACTTGAAGAAAATGAATCTCTAATGATACAGTACGAAGACATTGTGAAGGAAAATACTGAATTAAGATCCAAGTTTGAAGCATCAGAAATAGAAATGAAAGACAGATGGAAACAGATAGTGGATGAAATAGCAGTAGAGAATGCTGAAATTGAGGAAGCTTGGAAAGATTTACTTGATCAAGAAAAGTTGTTCATTGAAGAATTGAATTCTGACAGATTATCATCAGAAGAAAGAGACATTATTGAACACAATAAGGAACAATTGCAAGAAGCAAGAACTCTTCTGAAACTGGAGGAACAAAAAGTAGCATCCAGAGAAAGACATGTTTTAGATGCTATTGAAAAAGAAATGGAAGAATGGGAAAGCCATAAAAGAAAAGAATTGAAAATAATTGAAGAAAAGAAACATGAAATTTCTAAGCGTTGTGAAAGTCCTGATTTAGATACACTAAGTTTAAGAATATCGGAGAAAGAAGCTACAATAGAAGAATTTAAAGCTGATTTACAAAAGCAGGAGGAAGACTAACATGAGTTTGAGAAATTTGTCGAAAAAGAGAAAGTTAGACTAATAGAAGAAAAGGAACAGATTCAGACACAAAAGGACGAAATAAATGATATCCAATGTAAAGATTTTATAAAACTTGAGAAACAAATTATTGAATGGAATGAAAAGTTAAATAGTGGTGATGAAAAGATGACTGAAGAGCTGGCAGAAATTCAGGAAGAAAGAGAAAGGTTAGAAATACCGTTATGACCCTAAATATTTGGACAGACTGGTCTGAGCAAACATTTTAGACCCAGATCAAACTGATCAGGGTCTACAATGTTCGCCATTCACTTAGCATCATTTGGATGCATTAATGTGTGTAGAATCCACTTCATAAGAATTTTGAAATAATAATTGTCTGGCTTTTGGGTGTCCAAAATTTTAGGGTCATTATGGTAATACATATACATGTACTTTTCTTGAATTGTATCCAGAGGTCCTGGTAAGGTTAGGTTTTGAGGATAATTTGGGTTTCTCAACAAAATCATATGTCTTGACCCTTCATTGGAACCATCTGCGTGAGACGGTTCTAATAAGGGGTCACAACATGATTTTATGGAGAAATATGGAAAATTCTCCCCAAATTATCTCTGTTACCCCTACTTATCTGGAGCTCCAGTATCCCGAGGTAATGTAAGAGTTTAGTAGTCTGAGTTAATTTTTATTCATTTGCAATAAACAGTAAGGTGTGGTTCCTCATCTGAGAACCTTGCTGTAGAAAGCTGAGTGACTGGCCAAATCATATGCGTTTATGATGAAAATTTCCCATTATTGTCTTCAAAATCTCACCTTAAGGAGAAAATTCTCACTTTAAAGAGATAGGTGAGCAAAGTCTTTCTGTTTAGTGTTGATACCCATTTAGAAGGAAGGCACGATCAAAAGGGAAATAATTGCTTTCCCTGAAAATCTATCCATGCACCTTCAGCTCTATCAGACTTTTGAAAACAAGTCCCAGAGCCGCTTTTTGGAAAAAATAGGAGTTCCACAGTGTAAATTTAAAAAGTTCCCAGAAAAGCCTAAGTCCTGGGCAAAAATATGGAGTTCATTTGGAATCCCTGAGACCCCTGTCCCAATATTAAACAGTAATTATGATATGCAAATGAGCCACATCACATGACTTCCAGCAATGTGGCAATTGTGCCATGTGATATTCAGATCCCTCTGAATCACTCAGGGTATTTAGAGACCTCACTTTGGCTCTATTGCTTGGATCGCTTCCATAGATGGCTGATGTGACAAGTGAAGGCTCTGATCAGACTGCACTTATGTGCAGTCTGATAGGAGCCTTTGCTTGTCACAATGCCACAATGTTTGAAATCACATGATGTGGCTCAAATATTTGCAGGCTGTTGCTTTTGAAGAAATCGGAACAAAAGTCAGAATCAGAAACAGAAGTAGCTGAAACCCAACTAGACACTATGAAACTGTCTGAAAGTGAAAGACAAAAGTTGGAGAAGAAGAAAAGGGTAAGCTGACGGTTGTATTTCTTTGTCTTTACATAAAATGATTTACAAAAAGAAATGTGGACCCGTAATCACCCTAAAATTTTAGACACCCGGAAGTCGGACACTTCTTTAAAAAAAAGTGGATTTTACACACATTAATGCATCCAAATGATGCTTTATGACTGGTAAACATTGTAGACCCAGATCAAACTGCTTCTTAAGGAGCAGTTTGATCTGGGTCTACAATGTTTGCTCAGACGGTCAGACCTGTCTGTCCAAATATTTAGGGTCATTACGGTACATTAGTTCTGGAGCTCCTTCTTAACCTAGTTGCAAGCATTTCATGATATACATGTACATGAACATGTCCAGTGATTATTGGAATTTTTCAACAACTTTCAAAGCAACTTAATGTTTGTGAAAATCTAGAATAACAACAAGTTGTGGAGATAGTGCTGATGTTTTAGTGTATACCGGTAATTCAGGTTAATTTGAAGAGTAAAATTATGATGCAGTAGCTTCTGCAGAGAGATGAAAAAATAGAAAAATTCATCCCCAGATTCTAGATTTATATGGCAGACATACGCAGTGATGCTTACATAATATTTTATTTACACATTTTTTTGTACAAAATATTCACTGGTATAAGAACAGAGTTAGAATTTGAGACATGCTCTTAAAAATTCAAAGAAGTGTGTTTATCCAAAGCAAGTCTAAAAAGTTAAAAAAAAAAAGAATTCATTTTTAATCACTGTATACATGTATGTTTATCCTTCTAACTTAAACTTTTGTTAGGAGTTAGAAGAACTACAAGCCAGTGTAGATAAGGCAGCTGAAGAGTTAGATGAGAAAGTGAGAAAGTTTGACCAGCAGAGAGACTATGAGTTAGACACAATAGAATTTGAGAAGGACAGCTTACATGAGAGAAAGAGACAAGATAGGTAGATATTTTACTATGTGAACTATTTAGTTTAATTTATAACTGCAAACTGAGAAACATGAATTTGAAATGATTGGCACCATTGCTTAGTTGAGGGTCTTCTTGGTGTGCGGGCAAAAATGTGAGGCAAAAATGGGCATTGAGCTTATTTTCCTGTCCAGACCTTCTTGTTACAATGCTGTGTTGTAAATGAACCCTTATTACATATAGTTGACTGGTGTTGCAGGAAAAAAGACTTTATGACATATACATCCTGCACATCAGCTCAGACTGGTCAGTCTTCACTTTTCCACAGGAATTATAGATTATACATGTGTAAACCGAAGACTGATCAGGCTGTTTGGAAATGCAGGCTGATTTGAGTCTCCTGTTTGCGCATGCTGTAAGATACATTTACATGCAATGTTGAGCCAATATTTTGTTGTAACATCCAGTTTTAGAATTTTATCTCACCAGATATGGAACTTCAGCTTTTAGTGGTCAGATAAATGACAACTGTCACAAAAGACATTTGATTATGCAAGAAGGTCCATAGATTCGGTAGCATAAATTCAGTTACTCCTTACAAGAACTTAAACTGGAATTATTCAGAAGTTTGTATGTTAAAAATTGTATATTTTACCTCTCATGTCAAATATTCCAGAATAAATGCTTTAGTGGATCAAGAAGTGAAGCGAAGGATGTTTGAAGAGAAGGTACAGAGAGAACAAAAGAGAAGACTGGAGAGGGATAGAGAGAAGAAGGAAAGAGAAGAAGAAATAAAGAGATTGAAAGAAGCTCATCACAGGGAAATTAAAAAACTCAAAGCCAGATATGATATGTATGAGAAAACTCAGAGAAGGTAAGTACCTTAATCTACTTAAATATTGGGACACCTAAAACCATTAATTTTCCATTTGGAACAAATGGAAAATTAATGAGTTTACGTGTCTTATTACTTTAGCACTTTAGGGTAAAAAAGAAAAATGGTAATGTGCACTTTTTGTCAAGGCATGTAAAGTTTTGCTTTTTAAGGTGTATATGTACAACTCCATGTTTTTCTGCCATTTTCACAAAGGGAAACAACTTTGGTGACCACCTGTTTGATTCTATTGATGATAAAGCCCTTTTAAAATGGGGTCAGCTCTTTAAGGAAAGAATTTGCTCCTTGATGAGCAAAAACTGAAAATAGCAGAATTGTTTCTCTTTAAAGTGTACCCACTTACCTTGAAATCTACAAAGTTCAGTTATCATTTGGGTAAACAATGCTTCCTCTGAGTAGACTGAATTTGTGTGCAGGCTGATCTGAACATACATAGCTGATTATGGGCATTTAATCACGTAAAAATAACAAAAATTATGGTTAATGAAATTAAATATTCCATGTTTGGCTGGCTCTAGATACAGGATGGAACAGAAAGGCTGTGTCTTGACCACAGGCGCTTGAAGTTCTGTGCTATGAAACATATTTCAATGCCGCTAAACATGTAGGCTATGAGCCATTTTGAAGAAATGGCCAGGTGTGCAAGCTTGTGTTCAACTCCATTACGGTCTCCAATTTCCGGTGTATCAACGTCGCACAGCAACGTCAACAGGTTCTATTACGGGAAAAATGAAGAGATTCTGCGTATAACGATCTTCTTAAATGTACAGCTTCCTACTCTGTCCTATCATCAAACAACAAAATCGCCGATCAGACTGTACCGATGTGCAAGCTAATCTGCATCTTTGTTGTTCGGAAAGTCAGTACATGTAGGCCTCAGTCGACATATGAAAATTTTACGCCAACGTTACTGCGTAGTTTTGACGTTGTTGACACGAACGTCATGACGTCATTTTCATCATGTTTGTTTCAAGTTTTCACTCGTTAGAAACGTTTTGATCTAAATTAGAACAAACCTAATATTGTAAATACATGGAAACGGTGATATACAATGACATTGGTCATATCTAAAAGAGTAATTGAATGATTTCGCTGATGTGTGAATTTCAAAGCGGACAAGCACATGCTCAACTTTGGCGCAGCACAGTAAACAGGAAACTGGACACCATAATGGCGTCAAGATTTTCTAGCAAATTTTGATTTCAGGATTGCAGCACTGCATTAACCATAACTGAACAAATTTATCATGTTTATACGTGTAGATACATTTTGAAACGATGCTTAGAGGTAAGAAGTTTGCTATTGTTGGGGTGTTTCTAACTGGCAGTTTTAGCAGTCAAAAAAAAATGAGGCATTTTTGCTTGCATACCTGGCCATTTCTTAGGAAATGGCCTATAGACTGCATCAAGTGTAAAGGATTTTGAGGGAGGTTTTGAGCATAGAACTTCAAGTGCCTGTGGTCTTGACAAACTCTGACTAGGCCAGTTACTGTTTAGGAATTCTAATATTTGGCCTCATACTTTAGATTTTGACTGCATATTGCTGTAAATTCTAACTAGTAAACTATGTGCAGCTTTAAATGCAAGAGAGTATAATCCAAGGGGCTTTTTTTGTACCGCACCAAGTTTTGTAAATATACACTTACATGTAACAAGAAGTCTGTCGATCAAATATTAAAACTCCTACTGTTCCATTTAACTGTGTATTACATTACATTACATTACAGAAGTGGATCATTTGCTGGGTCACTGATGCCAACTAAATCCAATCCCTATGCTTCAGTAATGGTATGTTGAGTTGGTTCTTTTTTTTTTTGAAAGCATTCAATCTCTATTAGTGGATACATTACTGAAAATTGAAACAAATTTTAAAGACGAAGAATTAAATTTATTTAAAATGGTTGTGCTTAAAAGCCACTATTGGGATGGGAGGCAAAAATGAAAATGGCAGAGTTTCTCTGCTATCTTTGTATATATATGCTTTAAATAGAGAATCTTACACAAGTGGTCATTTATGAAGCCTTTTGGTGAGTTTCATAAATTTCATATGAAATGACCACTCATGTAAAATTTTGTTTATTATATGACCTTTTAAAATGGGGTTTTATCGTCTTCAAAATGAACATTATTTCAATAGGAAAACTCATTGTTGACAGCAATGTTGTCAATAATGTTACGTGTACACACCAAAGTGTTATTACATATGTGGTCATATGATTTTTATGACACAACGTTATCCACTAAATAACAATGATGTCATATGATAAGGGTAATATGCTATGAGGCAATAATAGTAAATAGTGAAGACTCAGGCAGTCTGCATAGCTGGGAGGTCCGGTCTGACTAGCCAGACCTTTTTACTGATTTCCTGGCTTAATTCTGTCATTTGTTATCTTTTCTAGTCAGCTGACTCTGATGGAGATTCACCAAGAAGAAGAAGTGTAAGTATATTCTAATGATAAAGTGGAACCAGCATTAAGTCCTGAATTTCGAATTCCGCTTTCATTGTCTAGCTTCATTACATGATGAAAGTTCAGGAAAAAATCAAATGTTTTACTCTAACTTATATTTACACTAAAATACATGCATTATTTTGAATTTTTAGTGAAGTTAACCAAATAAGTGGCAAAGAAAAGTTCATAATGATGTGTTTCACCATAAACTTAAACAAATATCACCATGACATTAGGTCAGTCAAATGTTGGATAGACCAGTTTTTGTCTCGCCTGCGAAGCAGAGGCGAGACATATGTATTGCTTTTCCGGTGTCGTCGTCGTCGGCGGCGGCGGCGTCGGCGGCGTAAACTTTTGTCGAGTTTTTGCGTTTAGGTCATTTTCTCAGAAACTATAAGGGCTAGAGCCATGAAACTTGGTACATGCATACATCTGGAAGAGTAGATCTCAAAGCCATCATCAATATTGAGTATTGACCTACATTTTACGGTTGACTGACTTCGCAATTTTTTGTCGAGTTTTCGCGTTTAGGTCATTTTCTCAGAAACTATAAGGGCTAGAGCCACTAAACTTGATACATGCATACATCTGGAAGAGTAGATCTCAAAGCCATCATCAATATTGAGTCTTGACCTACATTTTACAGTTGACTGACTTCGCAATTTTTTGTCGAGTTTTCGCGTTTAGGTCATTTTCTCAGAAACTATAAGGGCTAGAGCCATGAAACTTGGTACATGCATACATCTGGAAGAGTAGATCTCGAAGCCATCATTTATATTGAGTCTTGACCTACATTTTACGGTTGACTGACTTCGCAATTTTTTGTCGAGTTTTCGCGTTTAGGTCATTTTCTCAGAAACTATAAGGACTAGAGCCCTGAAACTTGGTACATGCATACATCTGGAAGAGTAGATCTCAAAGCCATCATCAATATTAAGTCTTGATCTACATTTTACGGTTGACTGACTTCGCAATTTTTTGTCAAGTTTTCGCGTTTAGGTCATTTTCTCAGAAACTATAAGGGCTAGATCCATAAAACTTGGTACATGCATACATCTGGAAGAGTAGATCTCGAAGCCATCATTTATATTGAGTCTTGACCTACATTTTACGGTTGACTGACTTCGCAATTTTTTGTCGAGTTTTCGCGTTTAGGTCATTTTCTCAGAAACTATAAGGACTAGAGCCACTAAACTTGGTACATGCATACATCTGGAAGAGTAGATCTCAAAGCCATCATCAATATTGAGTCTTGACCTACATTTTACGGTTGACTGACTTCGCAATTTTTTTTCAAGTTTTCGCGTTTAGGTCATTTTCTCAGAAACTATAAGGGCTAGAGCCATGAAACTTGGTTCATGCGTACATCTGGATGAGTTAATCTCAAAGCCATCATCAATATGGAGTGTTAACTTACATTTTATGGTTGACTGACTTTGCAATTTTTTGTCAAATTTTCGCGTTTAGGTCTGTTTTTCAGAAACAATAAGGGCTAGAGCCATGAAACTTTGGTCATGCATTCATCTGGAAGAGTAGAGCTAAAAGTCATCATCAATATTGAGACTTTACAACATTTTACGGTTGACTGACTTTGCAATTTTTTGACAAGTTTTTGTGTTTAGGTCTGTTTTTCCAGAAACCATAAGGGCTAGAGCCAAGAAACTTGGTTCATGCTTACATCTTTGCTGATTTAGCTCTGTTTTGTGACAAAGCGCGAGCAGGCGAGACACCGCATTCGCAGGCGAGACATATGTATTGCTTTTCCGGTGTCGTCGTCGTCGGCGGCGGCGGCGTCGGCGGCGTAAACTTTTGTCGAGTTTTTGCGTTTAGGTCATTTTCTCAGAAACTATAAGGGCTAGAGCCATGAAACTTGGTACATGCATACATCTGGAAGAGTAGATCTCAAAGCCATCATCAATATTGAGTATTGACCTACATTTGACGGTTGACTGACTTCGCAATTTTTTGTCGAGTTTTCGCGTTTAGGTCATTTTCTCAGAAACTATAAGGGCTAGAGCCACTAAACTTGATACATGCATACATCTGGAAGAGTAGATCTCAAAGCCATCATCAATATTGAGTCTTGACCTACATTTTACGGTTGACTGACTTCGCAATTTTTTGTCGAGTTTTCGCGTTTAGGTCATTTTCTCAGAAACTATAAGGGCTAGAGCCATGAAACTTGGTACATGCATACATCTGGAAGAGTAGATCTCGAAGCCATCATTTATATTGAGTCTTGACCTACATTTTACGGTTGACTGACTTCGCAATTTTTTGTCGAGTTTTCGCGTTTAGGTCATTTTCTCAGAAACTATAAGGACTAGAGCCCTGAAACTTGGTACATGCATACATCTGGAAGAGTAGATCTCAAAGCCATCATCAATATTAAGTCTTGATCTACATTTTACGGTTGACTGACTTCGCAATTTTTTGTCAAGTTTTCGCGTTTAGGTCATTTTCTCAGAAACTATAAGGGCTAGATCCATAAAACTTGGTACATGCATACATCTGGAAGAGTAGATCTCGAAGCCATCATTTATATTGAGTCTTGACCTACATTTTACGGTTGACTGACTTCGCAATTTTTTGTCGAGTTTTCGCGTTTAGGTCATTTTCTCAGAAACTATAAGGACTAGAGCCACTAAACTTGGTACATGCATACATCTGGAAGAGTAGATCTCAAAGCCATCATCAATATTGAGTCTTGACCTACATTTTACGGTTGACTGACTTCGCAATTTTTTTTCAAGTTTTCGCGTTTAGGTCATTTTCTCAGAAACTATAAGGGCTAGAGCCATGAAACTTGGTTCATGCGTACATCTGGATGAGTTAATCTCAAAGCCATCATCAATATGGAGTGTTAACTTACATTTTATGGTTGACTGACTTTGCAATTTTTTGTCAAATTTTCGCGTTTAGGTCTGTTTTTCAGAAACAATAAGGGCTAGAGCCATGAAACTATGGTCATGCATTCATCTGGAAGAGTAGAGCTAAAAGTCATCATCAATATTGAGACTTTACAACATTTTACGGTTGACTGACTTTGCAATTTTTTGACAAGTTTTTGTGTTTAGGTCTGTTTTTCCAGAAACCATAAGGGCTAGAGCCAAGAAACTTGGTTCATGCTTACATCTTTGCTGATTTAGCTCTGTTTTGTGACAAAGCGCGAGCAGGCGAGACACCGCATTCCGCGGAATTCTTGTCTTGCTTATGATATCCCTTATGCATAACATCACACAATTAGTTAGCTATCATTGGTGTATCAATCCAGTTGGTCCAAAAAGGTTCATCTAGGGGAAGGAAGTTGGTAGCAGGTGTAAATATTTTAGCAGTTCAAATTTCAGGAAGTGAGTTGCAGTGATTTTCCTGCACACTCAGAAACAAGCCAGTTTCAGGTCTGCATGAGAAAGATCTCAAGCTAGCATGTGCAAATATTGATAGCATTATAGAATCCATGATGGGATGCAGCTATGACATGGAAATCTCATGCTAGTTTGGGATTATTTAGTATAATGCAAGGTTAGCCATTGTAAACCTGTTGGTCTTCAGCCCTTTGTCACATACAGACTATATTGTTATCAATCTGATGCACACATAGATATTTCCAGACTGATACCTTACTAGCAGTCTTTGTATTCTCACTGTATTTATATTTCCAGACTGGCACCTTTACCAGCAGTATATCAGTGGACCCTCCTCCTTCTGTCATCATCACCATTCCTTCCTACAGACTACAGTGTTATGGCTCAGATGCTCACTATGAATATGAAGTAAAGGTAAGGTTAAAATGAAACTATACTCACTCATTAAGGTGAATGGACAGGCCTTGATGTTTTCCCTATGATGTTTCAAAGGGAGACACCTTATGGGATTGAGTATTTGCTCCATTTCAGAAGAGTTGGATTGAGTATTGGCTTCCATTTAAGAAGAGCTCCAACTAGAATAGGTCTACTCTTAAATAAAGAAGATGCTGCTGTGGGGAGCAAATTCCTTCCTTAAGGAGTTGACCCCCCATTGAGAAGGGAGGCAAAAATGAAAATGCCAGTGTTGCTTGCTCTGAAAGTGTATCCATACACCTAAGAAACAAAAAATCGAAGTCCAGAATAACTTGAATGGTTCAATAAAAATTGAAGAGTTTAAAGTTTGTGTTGTGAATAAGTTTCAGATATAGTATTATAGAGAAGTCAGCTGGTCTCTTTAAAAGAAACCTGGCCCCGAGGTTATAAAACTTTTTTCGTGCTCAACTCAGCTGAGCATGAAATTTTCTCTGCTGATAAATATGAAAATGCCAACTAATGTTGGCATTTTCATATTCATAAGCAGAGAAAATTTCATATTCAGCCAAACTGAGCAAGAAAACAACCGTACTTATCAGTAATTTGCTATTATTAGCAGGTAAAATTTCATGCTCAGCTGAGTTGAGCATGAAAAAAGTGTTATAACCTCGGGCCCTGGGAATAAAATAGATTTATTTTGCAGCCTTTTCTTGTCCTTTGTCTCAAATACAAGAAGTTCTTGTAAATTTGGCACAATTCTGATGTATTAGAATTGACTGTAAAAATAAGTCATTTTTGTCTTGCATTGAGTAGTGGAAAGAGAGACATTGTGTTTCTGATATTGTCATTGCAGCAGCGGCAGTAATGTTTTTTTTTTTTTTTTTTTTTTTTTGTGGGTTTTTCGGTTTAGCTCTGTAAGTAGTACACACACCTCTTTTTGAAAAAAGAGAAGACAGACAAGTCACAGTGTTCCACGAAATCCTTGTCTACAAACCTTATTTCAAGCTTTCACTATAAACTATAAACATAAGTACAAGTTTGACTGAGTTTAAAAAATATTGTCAGAATGAATTGGTTTACATAAAAGTTTCTTTCTATATGTTAGATTGTTATAGGAGAGGATGTATGGTCAATATACAGAAGATACAGCAAGTTCCGAGAATTCCATCAAGATCTCAAGAAAAGAATACCACAAGTAAGCATTGTTTATATATGCCTGCCTTTGTTCATTAGTCTATGCTTTCATGAAAAATCCTGTGGTTAGGCATATGTGAACTAAGCCTTGATAAGACCGAGTTAGTCAGACCAACCTGCACATATGCATGGTTAACCTAAAGAAAATAGAGATGGAAGATTTAAGGTGAATGGGTACACCTTCAAGGGAAGCAGCTCTGCTGTTTTCATTTTTTTTCCTCTCATGGGGGTCAAATCTTTTTTAAAAGGGTTTGCTCCAAGCAAATTCTTTTTACTAAGACCTGACCCCATTTTGAAGGGGAAACAAACAGGAAGCCCCCTTGAAAAAATAGAGGAAATACATAGCACTATTGCCATACGTCCTGAAAAAAAAGAGACTATAATGGGCTGAATAAAGGAAAACTGTCATAATAGGCTCCTGTGAGCAAATGGGGATCATGTCCTGTATGTCAACAGTTTTTGTTGAGTCCGCTCGCGGTGAGTGAGACATGGTCACAACTTCAGTTCGGTGTATGTGGGTGCATGCATTAGTGCATGAGTGCGTTTGTGCATGCATCTGTCCGGATTCGTCTGGGCCATAAATTTTACATTTATGCATGGATTTCAAAATAATTTGGCACAGTTGTTCTCCTTGATGAGTAGAAGTGCCATTTGAACCATTTCTTCAGGAAGCTTGAAGGTCAAGGTCACACTTGAAGGTCAAATGATAAAATGGTCATAAATTGAGCTTGTCCAAGCCATTACTTGTACATTTATGGATGGATTTCAAAATAATTAAGCACAATTGTTCTCCTTGATAAGTAGAAGTGACATGTGAAACATTTGTTCTGGTAGTTTTAAGGTCAAGGTCACACTAGAAGGTCAGTGATAAATTGTCATAAATAGAGCTTGTCTGGGCCATTACTTCTACATTAATGCATAGATTTCGAAATAGTTTTGCACAACTGATCTTGATAAATAGAAGTGTCATGTGAAGTATTTATCCAGGTTGGTCCAAGGTCAAGATCACACTTGAAGTTCAAATGATAAATTGTCATAAATTGAGCTTGTCCATGCCATTACTTCTACTTGCTTTCCATAATGAAATTTAATAAATATGCTGTCAAAGCATGATATTGTTTGGCTTCTTTCTAGGTTGAAGCAGTTAATTTTGACATACTTATAGGTCACTAAAGCAAAACAGCAGGCTGGACAAGTTGTCCCTGGACAACAATTCTAGTTTCTTCATAAAGTATGCAGGAGCCGGGATAGCACAGTGGGTTTAGAGCTAGCCTACTGATCTAGCAGACCTGGGTTTGAGCCCTACTTGAGGCAAGAATCTTTCCTATCGTAAACCGGGTTCCATTGCACACAGCCTTTCATTATCACCCTCCCATCCTGATATGACTGAACTACTGTTGAAAAGGACGTAAAGTCGTAAGTCATCCATCCAGCCATCATAAAGTATGCTTGCAAAATGAGTAACATAGTGATCAGTCAGTGGGATGCACAGGTTATCTGCGCTTGTCACAGTTACAATAAAAATGAAATGGTATTACCCACAGCTAAATAAGTTGTATATTGACGGGACATGGTAAGAAAGGCTTTTATGATCAATTTCCAGGTTGGAGCTCTGGTATTCCCTCCAAAGAAGTTCTTCAGCAAGAATGAAAAGGTGGCAGCAGAACGGAGGAATCAGCTTGAGGTAAATAAATAGGGTCAAGTCAGGTAACTTCGGACAGCGGATAAATTCGGACATACCATTACAAACAGTGAAAATCCAGATGAGATGACTCATAATGAGCCGTCTCATCAGGATTTTTACTGTTTGCCCAGTTAATTTTGTTTTAATTCCAAACAACTGACATATTAAGGAAACAATGTCACCGTCCGAATTTTTCTGCTGTCTGAATTTACCTGACTTGACCCTATACCTCATATTAACTTCATTTAGTCTCATGTTTTGAATCACAATTGGCACCTTTTGGTGTTGTTGTGAAATTAATGATTTTTCGTGTTGAATTGTTAACATTGTAGGGAACCTCTTTCGTGTTCTTTTGGAATCTTTATAAGATGGTATATATTATTTTGCTCTTGCCTGAACAAGTGTGATACTTTCCTGAAATATAGTATCTAACTCTAAAAGCAAAAAAAAGGTGGGGGGGTGGGGAGGGGGGACAAATATTTATGCCTGCAGAACTTCAAGAAATTTCAACCAAGCTGTATCATAGTGAGGATTCAAAGACCTAGATGGCTAACAGTGAAGTTCCATATGAGGCAGCTCATGATGACTGCCTCATAATGGGTTGCCTCATATAAGTCTACACTGTTTGCAAAATGAACAATTTTAATTTTGGCACTTTAAGTGTTAAGCCAAAATAGTACATCATATGAGCAGCGACACGAGAAAACCAACAAAGTGGTTGTGCGCCCAGCGGAGACTCGGATCAGCCTGGGCATCCGCCCAGTCTGATCAGACTCTTCGCTTAGCACATAAAGGGTAGCTAAGTGTCTAAGATACCTCCATGCGGACAGCCAGGACTCTGATCAGACTGGGCAGATGCCCAGGCTGATCTGAGTCTGCGCTGGGCGCACAACCACTTTATTGTTTTTTCGTGTCGCAGCTCAATTATGGATATTATAAGAGATCCCCAATATTCTTTGGTTGATGCTATATCCTGTTATAGTAGTGGATAATGGACTGTTATATCTAGCGGAGATATGCTGGCCTGCAACACCTCCCATTTATTTTTCTCTTGTTTTTATTTCAGTTTTACTTACATAGTATGATAGAGATTTGCTCAAAGATGCCAAACTGTGTTCTTCATTCCTCAAAAAACCCTTTCCTCTCAAAGCAAGTACTATGTGAGTTTGATAACTTCTTCAAGAGAGGACTGTTTGAGACTACAAAGTATGGAACAACTTGAAGAACTGTACATGTAGTTTGCTGTAGCATACTCAAATTAAGGTTGAAACATACAAATGCTCATTACTTCCTGTGCAATTAGGGCTCTAGGTATAGGGTAATGGAATCAGTTTAAGAAAAGTTTCTTGTTTATCCACAAAAAATCCATAGGTTGTGACATTACATTAGAATTGTCTCACTGAGACAATTCTAATGAGATGACACAGCATATGTGTTATAAGAAATTTAAACATATCCAAATATTACGATTTACCTCTACATCTCTAAGGGATGTTTGTAGAGAATTAAGAAAGAAAATCAATTACAATATTTCTTTGGTTATAAGATCGTGGGGGGTGGTGGTGGGGGGGGGGTTATGTTCCCTTTCAAAACAATCCCAATCCAGTCTTGAAAGGTGGATCTAGATCTTTGGAATTGTTTTGGAAGAGAAAACTCTGAATGACTAAAGACTGACTGACACATTTGCATTGTTATTGAAAGGATTAACTCTTGTCTTACAACCAAATAAATATGGTATAGAAAGTAACATTAAAACAAGCTCTATGTGATATTGAAGTTTTCCTCAAGAAGAGCCTACAAAGTACAGAACAATATGAAATGATGTATATTAGACCTGCATACTTGAAATATTTATTTATATAGATTATGATAAATTATGATAATGCTTATTATCTTGTACATGGATCTGGATAGACTGTAAAATGGAATTTTTTGTGAATGCATATTTTCATGATTTACAGCTGTTTTGCAAAGCATAGATTTGACTTTCATGTTGGTTTTTGCCATAATTATTTTGAGCTCCTTTTAATGTAGGCATGGTATCTTATGAACAGTCACATATGAAGTTCATTCATTTAAAGTAAATCAGATTGTATTTTCATATTCAGTGTATTTATTACACATTCCAATTCAGCTACATCTGTATGCTTATGAGCCTCTCACTGAAGTGCTTGAATGCTTTGGACCAGCATAGATTAGATTTGGTGATATATCTGCATTCCATTTATACACATCTAACTACATAAAGGAAAGGTTCCATTTGATTTTGAACCATATGTAAGGGGTTTTATTTTGTCTTGAACTATGAAGGTTTGTTTAGTTTTAATGCTGTTAAAAAGAGAAAGTCTTTCACAAAGAATTTTATCTTAACTTTTTGAAAGAGAAGTTTTATTATAAAGAAGATCATAAAGGAGAAGAGTAGTTGCACTTTATCTTAACTTTTTTATATGAAGAAGATTATATTATGAAGGAACTGAGAGACTTCATTTTATCTAAACATTTTGAAGGAGATTTTCTTTTTATATTTTAACATTATGAAGAAGAATTTCATTGGATTTTAACATTAAAAGATTTTTTATTTTAAAAGTATTATGAAGGAAAGGAGAAGTCCCATTTTAACATGCTTTAACATTATTATAGGAGAATTTTGATTTAAGGTGTGTGGATGCATTTCAATGTTTTTCTGCTATGTTTTGTCAAGGGGAGCAACTTTATGACTTCATCTTTACTACCTTGAGCAATAAATTCTTCCAAATAGGAGTCTACTATTAAAAAGAAGAATTTGCTTCTGAAGGAGCAAGTCTTTGCCATAATAGTTTATTACCAATGAGAAGGGAGACAAAAATGAAACTGGTAGGGTTGTTGCCCTGAAAGTGTACCCATCCACCTTAAACATCTTTTTTATGAAAGTGTGGTTTTATTTTAACAATACGGAGAAGTTTTGTTTTAGCTTAAGGTAATGAAGAAAAAAAAAATGATTTAAAATAATAATATGAATGAATTTTTTCAATTTAACATTACAGTGAGGAAGGAAAGATTTTGATTTATCATAATGCTATGAAGGAAAAAAAACTTATTTGATCCACGACACGAGAAAACCAACAAAGTGGTTTAGCGCCCAGCGCAGACTCAGGTCAGCCTGGACATCCGCCCACTCTCATCAGTTACTTCCCTGCCCGCATGGAGATAGATTAGACCCTAAGCTACCTTTTAAGTGCTTAGTGAAGAGTCTGATCAGCCTGGGCAAATGCCCAGGCTGATCTGAGTCTGCGCTGGGTGCACAACCACTTTGTTGGTTTTCTCGTGTCATAGCTCATTTAGTATAACATTATGGAGCTGATTCATTTCGATAAGATTAGGATGGGTTCAGCTCAACATAGCATCATGAAGGAGAAGTTAGCCCTATGCAGCCTCATTGGCAAAATGAAATATTTATGATTTCATGATAGCTGTTTAAAACTGCTTTTTAAGTACGTTTAGTCAATATTTGATTTAATATCTGTTTAGTATCTGTTGAAGCAAATGCTTTACACAAAATATTTTAAAATATGTGGCATATGAAATCTGCTTTAAGGGTCCAAAATTCCGTATTCTCCCCATTAAGTGCCCAGAGTGCTAAAAAATACCAAAAGGGGTTGGGGATTGTTGCTTATTAGGAATCATGTCCAAAGAGTCCTCACTCCAGAGCTTACATTATGCTGTGTGTATTGTTCTATAAATAGGCATCAATAAAAGTTTACGCAGCTTACATACAAAGAAAAATTAATAGTGTCAGTAAATTTGGAGTTTGGACAACACAAAAAGGTGTTCAAGCAAAAACGGATCATGACAAACTACACTTTAAATACCTAAAAATACACTGTAGTAGTGATAATAGGAAAATACACTGTGGTAGTGATAATAGAAACAAAGACAAAGCACATATATATCTTTTAATAGAACAACTATTTTAATTAACTTGGAAAAAGTAGAGGAGGGCACTTATAGGGTTAGGGACACTGAAAGGGATGAATACTGTAAGCCATCATTTTAATTATTTCATTAGAATAGCATGGGTGACACTATTGGATGATCATATAGGTGGTATGGTACAATGTATTTTTTAGTGCATTATGAAGACCAAAGTATGAAATATGGTTGTGAAATATTGGTTTTAATACCAGCTTAATCAAGTGTGATATCCATAGATACTGGTTTTCAAACTATGTACAATGTACTGTTACACAAAATTCCAAATACATGTATTTTGTGGTATGTAATGTTCTTGTCTTGCCATATAATGACTTATACTCTGTCAGTGTACAGAATAGACTAAAAGGTGTGTTTGGTCACGCCACATAGTACCTTAGACCATGCCAGCCTCAACAGCTTGAATTCCTTTACTCTTAGCTTACTGTGTAGTACCGTATTAACACTTTAAGCACCAGTGACGAAAATAGCATAATTTGCAAACAATGTAGGCTGTAATGAGCCGCCTCATTTACATTTACACTGTTTGCCCTGTAGTCTTTGAATTCTCAATATGAAATGTCTTGGACTAGGCATTTTATTTATTTTTGCAGACGTAAATTTTGTTGTCTGCTTTTTTGGTGCTTAAATAGTTAAGTGGCTATACAACTGGGTTTTCCTCTCTCTCCAGGGTACTTCAAATATTTCAATTGTTTTTGTTTTTTTTTCTTCCCCATGGCAGGCTTAATATAGTCATATATACATATATATCATATGAGCCGCGACGCGACAAAACCAACAATGTGGTCGTGCGCCCAGCGCAGACTCAGATCAGCCTGGGCATTTGCCCAGTGTGGGCAGACTCATTGTTAAGTGCTCAAAGGGTAGCTAAGGGTCTAAGCTACCTCCATGCGGACAGCGAAGACTCTGATCAGACTGGGCGGTGCCCAGGCTGATCTGAGTCTGCGCTGGGCGCACAACCACATTGTTGGTTTTGTCGCGTCGCGGCTCATATATATTTTAAGTGTTTTCTAGTCATCTGATCAGTGAGATTTTTGTTGCATTTATAGTTAAGAGTAAGAGGGAATATAACTACCATATTTACAGTAAATACTGGGACACAAATAACTGAGCAAACAATGGACCGTATTTCTTTGGTTGTAAAATGGTAAAGGTAAAGGTTTCCCATAGCCTAATAGCCGTAGGGGCAGTGGAGGTTAGAGACCCAGTGTATCTTGGGCACAGCTAATGAAAGGCGGAGCCCATCCCTCTCCTTTCGCTGCCTTATCCTTCCCTAATTCCAAAAAGGTACCCATTTACTGCTGGGTTGACAGAGAGAGTTTTCCAGTCATCAGATGGCGATGGTGAGCCGCGAACTCTCGACCTTCCGGTGACTTTCTGCACAATAACCGAGCCGCTCTAACCACTCGGCTACTGTGCCTCTCTTTGGTTATAAGATGGGGTATATTCCTTCCAAAACAGTCCCAAAGATCTAGATCCATCTTATCAGACAGATGTAGATCTTTTTTATTGTTTTGGAAGAGAAAATCCCATTTTATAGCTGAATTACACAAGCCTCATTTACATATTTTGTGGTAATTTTGGAAGTATAAACTCCCATTTTAGAACCAAGTAAATATGAGCCGCGACACGACAAAACCAACAATGTGGTTGTGCGCCCAGTGCAGACTCAGATCAGCCTGGGCATCAGCCCAATTTGATCAGACTCTTTGCTAAGTGATCAAAGGGTACCTAAGGGTCTAAGCTACCTCCATGCGGACAGCGAAGACTCTGATCAGACTGGGCAGATGCGTACACTTAGGTCTCTGCTATTTGCCATCAGTTTTATAAAATTATCTCGTATTAGGACAAATTTACTTGCCCAAAATGGAAGCAGGAAAAACTCATTACAGAAACGTTTGAGTTGTGTGAATATTTACTTAGAATATGGTATTTGTATTGAGCTGAAGATGATAGTTACTAAGGGTGTCATGCCCATTAGTGAAGTCATTTTAGCATCCGCTCATATCTAGACTTTTGTTATAGTCACACTTACAAGTAGAGCATTTGTATCATCATGCGTCATTTTTCAATAAATACTTTTCATCAGTACAGTATATGGGTCATTTTTATCTGTGAAAGATTCTTTATGCTGTTTCTGCAGTTATATTCTGGGGAAAATTTTGTTTCATCAGTTGTCAATTTGGAGTTGGGTAAAAGCATCTATTTGTAAATTTAAATATGTATATCTGCCGATGGGTAAAAATATAGTGACCTTTCCTTCCCCTACCTCTTCATTATCATCAGACTACATACATACATACTCACATATTGTTGTTCAGATAGAATAGCCCTCATATCTGCAAGTATACCTTGTTTTGCTACATGTAAGGCTGACCAGGCATGGCCATAATGCAATGCCAGTCTCTGTCAAAATAGCTCAGTGTAGGCATAGATTAGCTTTTGCATGAGCTGGACGTATTCACTCCCATCTGACAAGATTATTTCATACAGAAACTACATGTATAACAGTGACCATGCCTCGAGGCTATAAAACTTTTTTCATGCTCAACTCAGCTGAGCATGAAATTTTCTCTGCTGATAAATATGAAAATGCCAAGCACTGTTGGTATTTTCATATTCATAAGCAGAGAAAATTTCATACTCAGCTAAACTGAGCATGAAAACAACTGTATTTATTAGTAATTTGCTATTTATTAGCAGGTTAAATGTCATGCTCAGCGGAGTTGAGCAGGAAAAATGTTTTATAACCTCGGGGCCTGGTGTGTTTTGTGTCAGGTGAATGATCAGCTATTCAAAACCTGAATATTTATTTTAAAAATGAATGCACTATGGGCATATACAAATTCAGGCTCTGCCCTATCAGCCTTAAAAAAGAGGTATAGTTTAAGTCAGCTTGATGTTTATTCCAGTCACAATCCATTTTGTATGGGTATTTGCTACATATAAACACAGCGTCAACCTGTACATGTACTTTCGCTAGTATTTGGTGTCATCGTGTCCTGTATTTATTACTTGTGTTACTATGCAGTGTAAATCTTGCCTTCTTATTCAGAACTATAGATGGGCTGATATTTTGGGAATGAAATCACCTTAGGTGAATGGATATACTTCCAGGAGAAGCAACACTGCCATTTTCTTTTTTGCCTCCCTTCTCATTGGGGTCAACTTTCCTCTAGGAGCAAATTCTTTCTTTTAAGAATAGACCCCATTTTATAAGGGTTTCATCATCCAGAGAAAAAATAGGTAGCCGCAAAAGGTGTTTCCTTTGGTAAAAATTGCATAAAAAAGAGGGAAGTATATCCATTCACCTTAATTGTCTTATTTTCTGTATAAGAAATATTGCGAGATCTCATTAGAATAACCCACAATGCAGAAAAATATCTTAAGCTTCACTCCCCAGAATTTTAGTTCATCTTTAGGGCTGTCATAAAAATACATATCATACTATTTCCAGTTACAATACTGTTTTACAAACTTGTTGCCTTAGGTAGTAACATTACCAATGCTTTATCACATATCGGTTCATGTTGTAACTTTTGTCGTGCATTTATATAATGATAAGAATATTTTAGTAATGCACTGTTATTATTCTGATAAAGTATAGGTCATATTCACTGAAAATAGGCCATATTTACTGTAGCTCTGTATTGCTCTTTATTAGCTGTATGTTTTAAGGTCCAGTTTCATTTTGCTTTGAAATTTCGGCTTCACTCTAAACAAGATTTATTTTTTAACAAGTAAATTTCGTTTTTCCATTGTTCATGGAAGTATGAACACAATGGGTCAAGTGCAAACTAACTGATGCCTGAAAGGGGTTCCGTTAACTTTGCATGGGCCCCTTGTGTTCATACTTCCATGAACTTCGGAAAAAGTGATTTAAACATGTCATGGAATTGGACCTTAGATAGATACATACTGATTATGACATATTCACATTTTCTATTAGGGTGTATTGATACGCTGCCACTTTGACAAGGGAGACAACTTACATTGGTATTTGCTTCCCTTGTAGGTGAATTATTTATCCAGTAGGTTTACTCTTAAAGATAAAATTTTATTTTCTGTAAGAGCAGCCCCCATCATGAGGGAGACATTGAATTTCAGATCAGAATGATGTCCTCTTGAAGTTAATGCAGTCCCCTTATCCTTTAACCTTATGTAGGTGAAATTGGGATTTCGGCATACAGTGCAATCTTCAGTCTGCTTCTGTCAGTTTAGCCCATGTTCGAGCTGCCTCTGGGAGGCAACAGATCAGGGGCCGTATTCATAAAGCCACTTAAGTCGTTGCTGTGTGGTTGCTAAGGCTAAATATCTATAAAGGAGATTCCATACAACTATGAAATTTGGTCTGGAGGAACAGTCTTACAAAGACTGTTCCTCCAGACTAAATTTCATTCCTCCAGACTAAATTTCATAGTTGTAGGGAATCTCCTTCAAAGAAATTTAGCCTTAGCAACCGCATAGCAACGACTTAAGTCGTTTTATGAATACGGCCCCAGAGTTTACACTGTTTGCATATTTTTCCTTCCTGTAAAAAAATACCTCAGAATAATGAATAGACTTCTCCAGTTTTGAGTAGCTGAATAATCTGCTGCGGAAACATCTATAATTTTAAGGTGAATGGGTACACATTCAGGGGAAGCAACTCTGCCATTTTTGTTTATGCCTCCCTCTTTGGTGGTTGAATACTTGTAAAAAATGAACTTGCTCCCCTAGGAAAAATGCTTTCCTTTAAGGAAAGACCTCTTTTTTGGAAGGGCTCTTTTGTTTAGGGAAACAATCAAGAAGTCACAAAAGTTGTTCCCCTTTGTAAAAAATGGCAGAAAGACATGACAGTGTACCCACACATGCTGAGGGCTAAATAGTAGTGAATATTGCAAATGCTTCAGGAGATATTCAAATCATACAATTTATAAAGTAAAAATGTAAAATTTAGGTATCTCATGCATCATTGTCATGCTAACAGAGTATAAATTGCCTTCAAAGCTATTTTTCTATGTTATGTAGGTTAGATTTTAATATAAATGGCCATATTTTTAAGTCACTATTAAATTTTTTGTTATTTATTTAGCTTATATGAATATCATCTTATTAACAAGTATTATCAGATATTTAGAAGGCTTTTAATATATATGTATGGTTTGAGATTATGCTGATTCCATAGTGTTGGCTTTGTTTGAAAAAATTTGGGCTGCGACACGACAAAACCAACAAAGTGAATGTGCACCCAGCAAAGACTCAGATCACCCTGGGCATCCACCCAGTCTGATCAGAGTCTTTGCTGTAAACATGGAGCTAACTTAGACTCATAGCTACCCGTTTAGTGCAAAGCAAAGAATCTGATCAGACGGGGTGGATGCCCAGGCTGATCCGAGTCTTCGCTGAATGCAAATGCCACTTCATTGGTTTTGTTGTGTCCCAGCTCAAATTATCTAATGGCAGGAAGGAACAGGGAATACTGTGGTCAGACCTCATTGGAATCCCATTCATTAGGTGATATTAATATGGTCTCACAGATTATGTTTCTAAGGAGAAAAGAAAATAACTTTTAATCCAGTCTAGAGCTCTGACTCAAGAAATATATCTATGTTAAAGGTTGTTTTAAAGGAAAATATTCTGTCGTTGTTTTAATACTCCAGTAAGTGGTAAAAATATCTTTTTGTTCAAATGTTTTGAAGTGCTCACATGTTTATTCATATTTTACAGAATACAGTTTATCATATAAACTCTCATATTCAACAAACAGGCATAATATATATGTGTAATTTGTTCTACAAACTTTGCCGAGCAAATAAGGTTGTTGTTCTGTCACAGAGAAACAGTATGTAACAAGCTCCTGATTCCATAGTTAGCTTTCTCACATTTTGATATACATTGAGCATTTATACTGTTAGTGTAGGCCTTGAAGATATCACATATGCTAGAATATATGTCTGTCTTTGAAAGAAAGGAAATATATTTGCACTTTGAGATATGAGAAATGAGGCACTATAGCATATTCAAACATTTGCACAGACTTGTCAGTCTTCCCAGTTCTCTATATAGAGTCTTCATGATCTGTTTCTTTGTTGTTTTCCATACTTCCATTGGACCAAATGATCCATTTTTTTTTTCTCCAAAATTTATCTTTCTTTCCGTTTAAAGTCCTGTGCGGTAGCCACAAAATGTCTATCAGCACTTCACTTTTTGATTATGGAGATGATTTATATGATCTTAAGAAGTAGAGGTTTGTTTAAGATGGTGCATGAAGAGTATTGCACATTGCTTTACTGTTCATAAGCAGAGTGCCAAAAAAGTAGAAGACAAAATTCACGTCTGCAAAATTTAGAAAAATGTTTCATCCAAGCTATATTCAAAGACCTGGGGGCAAACAGTCATTATGAACCGCCTCATATGGATCTAGGCTGTTTTGCAAATTTGGCTATTTTCATTTTAGTACTTAAAGGATTAATAAAATGAAGCTTGCCGTTTTTTGTTTCTCTGTTGAGTACCTCGTTTCCGTACTTGTAGAATCCATCTTTTCAGAATTTATACGCTGTTTGATTATGCTATGAGGCTCCCTTTCTCATAATGTTTGGAGTGATAGGAGTGGGGGTAGTATAGTGGATAACACTCTGGACTACCAATTCAGGGATCGCAAGATTGATCCCCTGCTTCTCCGGTCTGCTCAGGATGAGACTTTAAACCAAGGTCCCGTCTTTGTATGACCTAATTGTTGGTGGGATGTAAAACCAGGGGCCATATTGATAAAACGACTTAAGTGGTTGCTATGCTGTTGCTAAGGCTAAATTTCTTTGAAGGAGATTCCCTACAACTATGAAATTTGCTCTGGAGGAACAGTCTTACAAAGACTGTTCCTCCAGACCAAATTTCATAGTTGTAGGGAATCTCCTTTATAGATATTGAGCCTAAGCAACCACATAGCAACGACTTAAGTGGCTTTATGAATACGGCCCCTGAGTTCACTCACTCACTCATAATGTTGCTTTAATATTAAAGGTGAATGAGTACAGTTTCAGGGGAAGCAACTCTGCCATTTTCATGTTTGCCACCATTCATGATGGGTTTCAAATCTTTAACCCTTTTTTGACCAGTGGACTTGTCCATTCTTATCATGCAGATAATCCCATTTCTAGTTTTAGGGGTTTCTGGTGAATATTTTCACTTTTATTGTACTCTGCATAGAAATTCCTGCAAGCAAACAATGTAGGCCCTGATCAGACGCCGTGTTTTGCGGCATCTGAACTGGGTCTGCACTGTTTGCATAATGTCCCCAAAACGGGTATCCGGTCTAAAAAGGGTTAAAGGAAAGAATTTGCTCCTAGAGGAGCAAACTTTTTTCCGAGTAAACCCCTTTTTGGAAGGATTTCATTTTCCAGGGATGGATGGATGACTTGTGATTTTACATCCTTTTCAAGAGTATTTCAGTCATATCAGGATGATGGGTTGGTGATACTGAAGGCTGTGTGGAATTGAGCCCTGTCTACATTTGAAAAGCTTCCACCTCTAGCAGGAGTCAAACCAGGGACCGCGAGATCAGTAGGCCAGTGCTTAACCCACTGACCAACTGAGGCTCCCATTTTCCAGGGAAGCGAAGTGGAATTCATAAAAGTTGTTTCCTTTTGTAAAAAAGGCAGAAAGAAATATGGAGATGTACCCACACATCTTAAGAAGAGAGTCTGGGCTAATTGAGGCAGTTCTAATTAGGGGTCACTATAAGTTTTATAAGGAACTAATAAAATTATCACAGAATTTCATGAAAAGCTTCTTTAAAGCCCCTAACCTCTGTAAAAAAAAAGAAACACTTTTGAGGCATTTAGTAGAAGTAATATGGTATCTGTTTTAGGGTTGATTTTCATGTTTCAGGGTATTTCTTATGTTCTTGTCTTTTCGGAGACTTGAAACAGTCACACTATTAAAGGACATTGACAGGTTTATCAGTGCATTTAAAATGACCCCTACAAAAGGCAAAAACTTGAATTCCTTATGCTTTATTGTCCTTGTATTTGAGGGGATATTTTTATATATGAGCCGCGACACGAGAAAAGCAACAAAGTGGCTGTGCACCCAGCGAAGACTCAGATCAGCCTGGGCATCCGCCCAGTCTGATCAGAGTCTTCGCTGTCCGCATGAAGCTAGCTTAGACCCTTAGCTACCCTTTAAACGCTTAGCGTAGAGTCTGATCAAACTGGGCGGATGCCCAGGCTGATCTGAGTCTGCGCTGGGCGCACAACCACATTGTTGGTTTTCTCGTGTCGCGGCTCATATATCCTTACAAGGAGTTTATTTGATTAAAGTAACTCAGTGCAAAGGCATTAAACCATAGTTGTATAACCAATGATTTATTGTCTTTGTATTACAGAGGTTATTTTGTGTAAGTAAAACATCAATGCCCTATGATACCTTTGCTTAAAGCTGCCAATTTCTTATTATTAACATTTCGAAATACTGTATTGTTCTTAAGTATTGGGACACCTAAAATTAAATAATTTTCAATTTGTCCCAAATGGAAAATTAATTATTTTAGGTGTCCCAAAATTTAGGTACATTAGAATAATGTACTTATAGTTGCTTTGACACAGGATTCAGGAATAAATTATTGTGCTTGAATGACATCTCGTTTTCTTTTATGATGCATAAATCTGAACAATTTTTGTGTCATTAAAATGGTGGGGATAACCTTCCAAACACTAGTACATTCAAACGTTCAAAGACCACCACAGGGAGTTCAAAAATATTTGTTTCTGTACACAGGTAGTCACTATTCAGAAATTCAAATGCATGTATGTATACTGATTCTCTGCATTTTTGTAGCTGCTGAGGTCCCTACAGACAGGTATTTTCTTTTCACAATTGGTCTTTATAATCAGTTTGACTGTACTGGCATGCTAGCCTGTAGTAGGAGATGAATCCTGTATCTGTTTTAGAGCATTACACCATGTTATTTTATGAGATATGTCACAGCATTTACCCTAAAAAGGGGACACCTTGTTTCTAGAACAGGCTCTTCCAGCTTAAGGTTTGGAGTCTGAATATGTTATACAATTGCTAACAAACAGTGCAAGGCTATTGGTACTTTGTGGAATGGAATGAAGAGGAACAGGGCACTTTTGACTGCAGATTAATGTGGCAAACAAAACAAGTATTAAAACATTTAAATTTTATGATTTTTTATTACAAAACTTGTATATGACTCTTATGGCACTTATAATGCAACAAATCAATTACAAAAAATCATTATCAGAAATGAATAACACTTAAGGCACCAAAATTAGTTGAATTTGCAAACACTATAGATCCAGATTAGGTGGCTCATAATTTAACTGTTAAAGCGCCAAAACTGAAAATTGTTGAATTTGCAAACAGTGTAGATCCAGATGAGGTGGCTCATAATGAGCCACCTCATCTGGATCTACACTGTTTGTCCTATAGTCTTTGAATTCTCAATATGATATAACTTGGACAAAACATTTTTTGAAATTTCTGCAGACGTAAATTTTGTTCAATGTTGTCTTCTTTTTGGAGCATTAAGGATTAAGTTGGTAAAATGAAAATGGATGATAGCATACCTTTGCTTTGCAAAACATTATGAAAGATGATGTAATAAGTGTCATTGTTTTAAGAAACAATACAAAAATGGTAAAAATGATTGTCGCCTATCTTCCCATTGTTAACCATATAAAAATGATGAAAATGTCTGACATCACACTCTTTGCTTATGGTTTACAACAAAATTGCAGCACAGATACTGAGTATAAGTTGGTAAAATGAAAATGGATGATAGCATACCTTTGCTTTGCAAAACACTATGAAAGATGATGAAATAAGTGTCATTGTTTTAAGAAACAATACAAAAATGGTAAAAATGATTGTCGCCTATCTTCTCATTGTTAACCATATAAAAATGATGAAAATGTCTGACATCACACTCTTTGCTTATGGTTTACAACAAAATTGCAGCACAGATACTGAGTATAAGACAACAAAAATAATGAAAATGAAAATGACTGTCACCTACACCTTGCTTAGCAGTATAATACATGAGAATGGATTTGATGAAAATGAAACTCAGCATATACATGTACATTTTAATAATGACAGCAGTAACGGTGAAAATGAATACGTTGTCAGCATACACTTCACACATCAATATCAAAGAAACAAGGAAATTTAATCTGGTGAGAAATACGGTCCTCCATAACTAGTGGTAGGTTTCTTAAGGTAGCACTTCATATGCAGAAAACAATTTGAGCCACGACACGAGAAAACCAACAATGTGGTTGTGGGACCAGCGCAGACTCAGATCAGCCTGGGCATCCGCCCAGTCTGATCAGAGTCTTCGCTGTCCGCATGGAGGTAGCTCAGTCCCTCAGCTACCCTTTAAGCACTTAGCGAAGAGACTGACCAGACTGAGCGGATGCCTATGCTGATCTGAGTCTGCACTTGGTGCACAACCACATTGTTGGTTTTCTCGTGTCGCGGCTCATTTATAAACCTGTCCCTGACTATGGCAAAAAGGACACAATAGCATATAAAGTAAACTGGGTAGGCTCAGACCAGCCAGCATTTCTCTTGATCCTAGAAACTCTTTACCCTAAAAATTCTAAAATAGGGTATTATGCAATCAAAAATGTGTCTTTAAAGACAGTAGTGGTACTATGTAAGAAGAATTAACTCCCACAGTGTCATCCATGGACGTACAATCGGCGCCAGGTGTGTGCAACTATGGTTACATACCGCTGAGTGACTTTGGGAACGCCGTTACGGGAATTGAAACAGAACAGAACAGTGTCATTCTGCCTCTTGATCACATGGTCTCAACACCTCCAGTCAGCCAATGAATAATCAAAACTAGATATTCTGGTCCACTGATGGGTTGAATAAATTTTCTCACCTTTTCTAGTACAGATAACTTATGCTATTGTTATATAACTTAACCTATATATAACTTTAACCCCCCCACCCCCCCACATACCCCGGCAGAGAAGTCCTGTCTTTAAAATAATTACCATAACTGTCCTAAAAATGGTTTGATTTAACAATGCTTGTGGAGCGGTCTGATCTGGATCTGCACTGTTTGCTCCAACCCATCAATCTCAGTACTTAAATTTTACGGTAATTTTCAGGGGACAGCCAAGAGCTTTCAGACAGGTAGAAGTTTTGCGACATTTTCTGGACTTTAGGGAGAAGTTTTGGTCCAAGTTTGGATTTCCTATATGTTCTTTACATTTTCACTTCTCCCTCGGCTCAAAATAGGGAGAAGTCAGCCAGCTTAGGTAGATTATTTTTTCCAAATCACCCTCTAGGTTGAGCCCTGATATTATTTTTTCTGATTTCAAAACAAGATGGCTGTAAAGAGGGGCCAAAATCTAGCAGTTTTTCTTTTTCAAACAAAAAGTTATTTTGGAGTTATCATCAATAATTCTCGTTATCTGGATCGCTGTTGATGATGACCAGTCTGCATAGATTATCCAGCAAGTTACAGTCTTTGACTTTACACAAATCAGCTGGTACTTTTTCCAAAGAAGACCTCATGATATCTGGTCTTGAGGTAAGCAAAAATTTTGGAGTATTTATTTGTCATTATTTTTCTTTGTTCTCTTTAGAACATATGTTGTGGTATCTCTTTAGAATCTCCTCAATGAGGTGATTCTAATGTAAAGCCATGTGGTTGATCACAGTTTTTACACCAAAACATACTGCTTATCTGGAGCTATTTTTGACTGTTAGCCGAGATATAGTGATGAAGCCACAAGCAGTGTCTATTCTAGAGAGGGGGATGGGGGGATTCACCCATATTTCTGACAATTCCCCCCTAATTCTTAGCAGAAGGGGGGAATTATTTTCTTTATTTTATTCACAAAAACAGATTTAAATGATATCTAAAAGCATTGTTTGTACTCATTGATACTATATTATAGCTAAAATACTAGGTACAATTGTTTTTATGTAGTTTAAGCCAAATTTTAGAGTTACAAGTGTGAGTGATACCTTTTCTCTGTCGAAAATCCCCCTTATTTTTTCAATCCTAGAATAGACTCTGCACAAGACCAGCAACATAGCCTAGCCTTACTACCCTGGTACACAGATAATGGGACAAACCCAGCTCTGGCTATGTAGACTTGAGTTTAAGTCTGTAAGACTGATATCCAAGATATAGTGCTGATGTGACTAGCCCAACAACATAGCCCAGCAACACTCCTAGTACACAGGTAATCGGCCATACCTGGAAATAAAAAGTAATTGTGAAAGATTTTGTAGAAAAGTTAAACAAGAGGACCATTGGTCCTGTAGCTCACCTGAGTCCATTCAGCCTCAGTACTCTAGGGTAAGTTGCTCTAAGGCAAATTGAACACATAGGCGGTATCATACCTGTGACCCTCAGGGTGGAAAATGAAAAAGACAAGAATCATCCAACCTGGCCAAAATTTGAACCGGTCCGATATTTTAAGGCTGTCCTAGATACCTGCAAGTTTGAAGAAGTTGCAGTCAAAACTAAAGACTGTGTTATGGCCCGGACAACATTTTCCCCATTATAAGTCTATGGGACCTTTTTTTGCCATGGTAGCCACAGTTTTAAATCAAGATCCCACCCCTACAATGCTACATAGAAAAATTTGATCAAGATTGGCAAGCTACTTGAGCAAATATTAATGCTTAAAAGTGTGGATGTACGACGGACCAAGCCTATACTATAAGCTCACCTTTGAGCCTTGGCTCAGGTGAGCTAAAAACAGCAACTGTGACCTTGACCTTAGAATGCTGAAGCGCAAACTTGTACAAGATATTGTCATACTAAACATTTGTGTGAAGTTAAATCAAAATCGGTCCATAAATGAAGGCTCGAGACAAAGTTTTTCTAAAAATAGCCACTGTGTCCTTGACCTTGACCCAAGAATGCTGAAACGCAAACTTGTCCAAGATATTGCCATACTTATCACTTGTGTGAAGTTAAATGGAAATTGGTCCATAAATGAAAGCGCTAGAGCGATGACAAAGTTTTTCTATAAATAGCCACTGTGATCTTGACTTTGACCGTAGGACGCTGAAACGCGAGCTTGTTCAAGATATTGTCATACTAAACATTAGTGTGAAGTTTTAATCAAAATGGGTCCATAAATGAAGGCTCTAGAGCGATGACAAAGTTTTTCTAAAAATAGCAACTGTGACCTTGACCTTAACCCAAGACATTGTCATACTAATCACTTGTGTGATATCCAATTGAATTCAGTCCACAAACTGATGCGCTACAGCGATGACAAAGTTTTTCTAAACATAGCCACTGTGTCCTTCACCTTGACCCACAAACGCTGAAACGCGTTCTTGTCCAAGATATTGTCATACTCATCACTTGTGTGAAGTACAATTTAAATCATTCCATAAATGAAGGCACTAGAATGATGACGGAAAACATTTTCCCCATTATAAGTCTATGGGAAAATATTTTATCGCTCTAGGGCAAGTAACTCTAAAAAGAATGATCCAACCTGGCCCAAATTCGAACTGGTCTGAGATGTTTTGACTGTCCTGCTTATCTGCAACAGGATACACGATACCTGCAAGTTTGAAGAAGTTGCGATCAAAAATGAAGAAGCTAGGGCCCGGACAACATTTTCCCCATTATAAGTCTATGGGAAAATATTTTATCACTCAAGGGCAAGTAACTCTGAAAAGAATGATCCAACCTGACCCAAACTCGAACTGGTCTGAGATGTTTTGACTGTCCTGCTTATCTGCAAGTTTGAAGAAGTTGCGATCAAAAATGAAGAAGTTAGGGCCTGGACAACATTTTCCCCATTATAAGTCTATGGGACCTTTTTGTTGCCATGGTAACCACAGTTTTAAACCAATCTGTCCCAAAACTATATGCAATCAATCCCCCACCCCAACCATGCTACACATAAAATTTGATCAAGATTGGCCAATTACTTTAGCAGATATTAATACTTAAAAGTGTGGACTGACGACGGAGGACGGACGACGGACCAAGCCTATACTATAAGCTCACCTTGTGAGCCTTCGGCTCAGGTGAGCTAAAAATTAAAGGCAACCCATAGCAGTGTATCTTGGACATAGTAATAAAAGGTGGGATCGAATTCCAATCAAGTACCCATTTATACTACTAGGTTGAGTTTTTCAGTCACATGGATTTGAGCCTTCTGCACTAAGCCAAATTTTTAACCACTCAACCATGGCACCTCATCTGACCACAGCAGTTGAATACAATGTTCCTCCTGTGGACTAGAAGTAAGGTGAATGAATATTATTACCCTTTTTGGGGATGCAAGCCTTCCATTTTCACCTTTGCCTCTCTTCACTATGGTTGTCAACTCTGGAAGGGAAGAATTTACTTCCAAAGGAGGAAAGAACTGAGCTGCGACACGACAAAACCAACAAAGTGGTTGTGCGCCCAGCGCAGTCTCAGATTAGCCTGGGCATTTGCCCAGTCTGATCAGAGTCTTTGCTCTCAGCATGGTCGTAGCATAGACTCTTAGCTACCCTTTGAGCATTAAACGAATAGTCTGGTAAAACTTGGCGGATGGCCAGACTGATCTGAGTGTGCACGTGGCGCAGAACCACATTGTTGGTTTTGTCGCGTCGCGGCTCAATTAGTTCCCATAGGAGCAAATTCTTCTTCCCTTTTAGAGTAGACCTAAAAGGCTTTTTGGTCCAGGGAAGCAGACAGGAAGTCACAAAAGTTGTTTCCCTTTTTAAAAAAAAATTGCAGAAAAACATGGAGGTATACCCTTACCTTAATATTGAAATGGCAATATGAAATCCAGTGTATCAAAATTTGAAGTTTCTAAATCATATAATTTTTTCTCAAATAGATGCATGATGTGTGTGGCATTTTAGCATAATAAGGAGACCTTTGCTTCGGAAACTGGCTAACTGTACAGAATGCCTTCAAGGTAAATGGGAAAATCAGTGAGATGATGACTAGGATGCAATAATTCAAATGCTACAAAGAATCATTTCTGGGGCAGGACTCGTACCTATGAACAATGGATTTATCCGTCATGAGCTTTAATTATCACTTGAGAGCTCCCCTTTTGTCAGGAGTTCTGGGCCCGGTTGTTCAAAACTAACAACCTTGTTAGCTAAAGATACATTAAATTCTCAAACATACTGTTCGCAAAAACACTGCCATTTTTGCAGAAAAAATGTGAGAAGCTTTTGCAGTGCAAAAGCTAGTCACACTATTTCAGCAAAAAATATTAGTGCACTTGATTTTATGCATATTAGAAGGTGTAACAAATCCTTGACTAACAACTTCATTAAGCTAAAGGTGCTTTGAACAACTGGACCCTGATGGATAAAATAGGATTAAAAAAAACCCTGTAGTTTATGTACCTGCCATGGTCTGTCCCAGTCCAGAGGGATTGGAAAGGCCCCCAACCAGGCTCCAATTATACTTGATATTGTTGTAAACTGCACTACTCTCTCCAGAGCTGTTTCTGGGCTAAAATATAACCAAAATGACGCAAAATATTGAAGCACTTATGCCTGAGGAAGTAGTATAAAAGCAAATCAACAAGGGTATGCATGAAGGAATTTAGAGGTGACCACTATCTTCATTGACACTTTACTTTCTAATTTACAGCTTTTAAGAGACAAGCATGTAAAATTAATAAAAAAAATGGTGAACTGCTTCCTTGTTTATTAGTTACATTAAACAGCTGTTACTATAGCTTAATTTCACTCCAACATTTGGACAGAAAATCTATTCATTTAACTACCCAACTGACTTTCATAGAATGATGAAGTCATTTTGGTTTAAAAAATATTTTATTCATCTATTCACATATAGAATTTACACTGTAAAGTATCAGGATCTGTAAGTAAACTAGGTATCAATAGTTATCTACACCAATCATTTTTGTACCTGATACTTCCATTTTCACACATTTCAGCCATGACACGACAAAAACAACAATATGGCATGTGCACCCAGCAAAGATTCAGATCAGCCTGGGCAGATGCCCAGGCAGCTCAGAGTCTTTGCTGTGCACTTTGAGGGTGGCTAAGGGTCTAAGCTATCTCCATGCGGACACCAAAGTCGCTGATCAGACTGGACAGTTGTCCTGTTGCGGCTCATTTGTTTTATCGGTATTTGAGGAAAATAGATGAGAGATGACTTCTGTCCAAGTACCTAGTGTCATTCAAGCATAAACAGTTACCATATTTTACCTATTCATAGTAAAGATTCTGATCCATGTGTCTGTATTCACACCTAGATGAACAAGACCTGGCACCACGGCAGCTGTGGCCAATACTAAGGCAAAATGGAATGTCTCTGGCACAGACCTGAAATACAGAGACGATAAACTATATTTTTGAGGGTGTTTGAATATTCAAATTAATACAGATTGTGATTTGTTTTGTAGTTCAAACCAGAATTCCATGGAATGCTATTTCACACCCGCCTTTTGTTTCTACAGCAAATTAAGCATAATGAAAAGAAACTGTATCCCATGTATGTAGACTTTACATACTAATATTTGAGAGAAATGGACTTATAGTAGTCTGCATGGCCCATGTTCCTTCTTCTAAAATGTGTTTTCGGCTCATGGAGGGACTCTTTAAAATTTTAATTTTACTTCACTGCAGCTGGTGATGTGCCCTGTGGCAGCCGTAAAACATCTCCCCGTACATCATCCATAGTGCAGATTATATTTTATTTTTGTCCTTTGAGATCAGAGGATATATTCTGAGAAATCTGAAATTCTAGATTGGTTTAGACTCTTATTCTAGATCATTGTCTTTTATATTATTTGGGCCTTTTTGACAGTCTTTGAATCGACTGCCCAATTAAAATTAAGAAATTACAGGTATGTTTTTCTCTGGGGTCATCACCAAATATTGTCAGGGTCACTGATGAGGCTTTATTAGCCGAAACTACGTAGTCTGGCCCATGTTCCTTCTTCTAAAATGTGTTCTCTGCTCTTGAAGGAGCTCTTTAAGATTTTAATTATAAGCTAGGAATAATGCAATTCTAGTCATACAATTCCTGAGTCAAACGAGCATGAGATAAAAGTCAAGGGCATAAGATATGCAACAGTCCTAGAGAGTTCATATGGCGAAGGACGCACAAGCTTGCGAGTGCGCCTCCGCCATATGAACAAGTGCCGAATATGACCCAATATAAATTCAATAACCTTTTTATTATATACCTTTATCATTTATCAGCTAGTTTCAGCAGTTCTTCCAAACTGAGAAATCAAAATAAATTTCGGCATGTCAAACCACAAGTTTTTGAAGTTTGAAATATCATTATGCAGTTTGGTGTCTTCATACGTGCTAAAAGCCACGCCTGACGGCGCGAAAGTGAGTATGACGTTATAGAATCGAACATGACTTCAGTAAACAAACTATGAAGTTAACAAGAAGTAGGCACCATTTTCCAGTCCAACTCTCTGCATCTCTTAGGAAATTCTCTATTAGTATTCGCAGACTATGCCTTAAAAGATTGACAGATCTAAGGTAAATCATATTTAATTGTCTTTTATTCAATTTGTTCAGCGAAACCGACCTCAGTGTTATCATTTTACTCGTTTTTTATTGCAGTCGACAACAAAATGGCTGCCACACTTTTATCCTCTCAAAACAAAAGTAGTTCTGATGAACGTGACTCCTTAACTCCGTGCAATATGCACTTAACTCCGTGCAATATGCAAAAAATATTGCACGGTTACTCCAATGTAAAGTGAATGGGGATCTTTTTAGGTATATAATAAAAGAACATACTTCATGCCAGGTTTGATATTATAGGTAGTATAGATTAAGTAAATTGTGCTTAAACACTAGGGCTGATGTAATATGCCCATCAGGATGACAAAAGTTTTAGAGTCAACAGCAGCTATTGTTGTAAAAAAAGAAAAACTGACTTACACTGTAAATGCTAGAGCTGGCACAATTTTGGATATAAAAATCTACAAAGCCAATGCAGCATGAAATGTAGATCAATGATACATATAAATGCAACATCCATGGAGCCCATCCTAAGAAGAGAATTTATACCAGCTAGGTGTGATAATTGCAGATGTTTTAGTTAGTTAGTTTGAATTTTGCGAGACATGTTGTACATACACTGTAAATCAAACTGACCTGTCACAACCTGTCAGTCAAAACATGCACTGACCCATCAAATAAGGTACAGACCTTGAACATGTGCTTTTGTAACAACAGTTTCTTTTGTACAATGTACTAGGACATATTGGAAAGGTGGAGCCATAACAGCATTCATGTAAGGTCAGTTCCTTTTCTGTTTGTGTTCAGTCATGTTGGCATGCCGTCATAATCCAGAGGTAACAGATTCTAGTTAAAAATAGTTATTATCTCCTATTATTTGCTAAAACTTCTTATTTCATGTATTCTGGCAGCAATGAATATATTTCAGCAATAACAAGGAGCATTCTGGTCTATTCTGGTAATCAGGTAATTCCGATAATTCTAGTAACCCTACATAACATCATACAATCTACTCTCCTCAAGATACCTCAATGTCTATATGGTACATAGTGGTTTGTCCCATTTGGGGGTGTATTCTTTAAAATATACACCCAAAAAATGAGACAAACCCCCATGTGTAACAGTATGTATACTCACTCTGTCACTGGTGCACCTTTCACCACTGCAATGAAATACGCTAGCAGTATACTGCAGAAATATAGAAGACCTCCTTTTCTGATATCTGCCATTACCTGTAATGTAAAACAATACATAAATGCTCAAAGCATGTCATGACATGTCGTCATTGGGAACCAACCTAAACATCCCAATTTTATAATCATTGTAAAGTCAAATCGGGGAAATAATTAATTCCTTTAAAATTTTATAAAACATGCCCAAAAGGAATCCCAACCAAGATCTTCACCTTTATTCACAACAAAAAAAATAAAAAAAGAACTAAAAAGTATTGCACCCAGACCAAAAAGGAGCCAGCAGGATGGATGAATGGCTGTCTGGCCAACAGACACATAGATGATCAATGGAATAACATAACACCCCATCACTATCATGCCATAAAGTGCACATAGCTCCTCCTTATTCGAGGCAAACACTCGTCTATGGAGTTTTCCACAATGTGCAGTAGTTTTCAACACAAGTCCAAGCAAGGTCTGTTTTCAGACCTTGCTTGGACTTGTGTGGAAAACTACTGCACATTGTGGAAAAACAGACCTTGCTTGGTCTTGTGTGGAAAACTACTGCACATTGTGGAAAAACAGACCTTGCTTGGTCTTGTGTGGAAAACTACTGCACATTGTGGAAAAACAGACCTTGCCTGGTCTTGTGTGGAAAACTACTGCACATTGTGGAAAAACAGACCTTGCTTGGTCTAAAACAGACCTTGCTTGGTCTTGTGTGGAAAACTACTGCACATTGTGGAAAAACAGACCTTGCCTGGTCTTGTGTGGAAAACTACTGCACATTGTGGAAAAACAGACCTTGCTTGGTCTTGTGTGGAAAACTACTGCACATTGTGGAAAAACAGACCTTGCTTGGTCTTGTGTGGAAAACTACTGCACATTTTGGAAAAACAGACCTTGCTTGGTCTTGTGTGGAAAACTACTGCACATTGTGGAAAAACAGACCTTGCTCGGTCTTGTGTGGAAAACTACTGCACATTGTGGAAAAACAGACCTTGCCTGGTCTTGTGTGGAAAACAAACAGACCTTGCTTGGTCTTGTGTGGAAAACTACTGCACATTGTGGAAAAACAGACCTTGCCTGGTCTTGTGTGGAAAACTACTGCACATTGTGGAAAAACAGACCTTGCTTGGTCTTGTGTGGAAAACTACTGCACATTGTGGAAAAACAGACCTTGCTTGGTCTTGTGTGGAAAACTACTGCACATTGTGGAAAAACAGACCTTGCTTGGTCTTGTGTGGAAAACTACTGCACGTTGTGGAAAAGCTCTTAGGTGAGCATTTGCCTCGAATTATTTGGTATGTGCACTTTATTGCAAGAAAATTATCGCAGGCAGAGCTCCAGAAAAGAAGGGGTGACAGGGATAATTCAAAGATAATTTTTCTTATTTTTTTCAATGAAAACAGAACTTGTGACCCTTATTAGAACTGTCTTGTCAAGACGGTTCTAATGAGTGGTCACACCCTATGGGTTTTTTTTAATGGAAAAGTCAGGAAAATTATCCCTAAATTATCCCTGTTAAACCTTCTTATCTGCAGCACTGTTGGATATTAAGAAAAATAAGAACATTTTTCTAACCTGTTTTGTCCGAATACCAGCACAAAAATTCCATGAAACCTATCATTCAAACCATGTGATTATACACCTTGGTTACAGATATGACTGCAATATATATAAGGTACCTGATATATTGTCAGCTGGGAGAAAATATTTACCACGAAACTGAAGATGGAACCTATATACAGTAATCTTGGTAAAAGCAGTGGCTCCAGCCTAGATGATGTTCTTCATCCTGGGCCCAGTCAGAATCATCTACTTAAGATGGTGATTTGTAGTAAATACAAAAATCTGCATAAAACCATAAAAAATTAACGTACCTCCCTGAAAGTTTGCTGACTTCTTATTTTTGTTGTTCTCTACAGTTTAGATTACAGAATGGAGGGACATGCTGTTAAAAAAGTGTTTTATATGAAAAAACCAAGGGGTAATTTTGTGCGCAGAAATCTAGAAAATTTACTTTGTTCTTGAAAATATACTTAGCTCTGAAGTTTCTTTAATGCATTAAAAAGAGCGTCCTAGCAATTATTTGTTCCAACTCTTTCTCAAATTTGTAAGGTAGACCAGATGAAAACAGTCACTATTTCTCAAATGTCTGACCATGTATGGTGCATGTACACTGAATGCATTAATTAAATACAGGTAGAGCAGTTACACCTTTATCATACTCACAGTATACCATAAAAATTCTATATATTGGCACAGTTAGGTCTGAGCAAATAGTGCAAACCCAGATCGGACAGGAGCAGTCTGATCAGGGTCTACACTATTTGCCATCCCATTTCCATTTTTTGGGGCACATTACTGCACTGTAAAACCAAACTGTTCCAATTTTAGGACATTTATGGTAATTATTTTAGTGTCCTAATATTTAGAAATTTTACCACCATGACACAGGTGTATATATGAAATTGTTCAACCTTGAAAATGGACTCTACTGTGTATTTTCAACCTTGAAAATGGACTCTACTGTGTATTTTGGCAAATATTTGGAGACAGATGAGACCATTTTTTATCTGCCCAGCCTGAAAATGTGTGAAAAAAATGGAAAAAATAATTGCTAGGACGCTCTCCATAATGTATTAAAGAACCTTCAGACCCTATTACATTTTTAATAGCGATGGTTATTTTTCAGATTTTTGCGCACAAATTTACCCTTTGAAATTTTCTTATATAAACCCTTTTTAACTTCAAGAAGTCCTGCATTTTTGGATTCTGAATAATGAGAAACAACATAAAGAAGGCATCTGTTAATTTTGGGGAAGATCTGTAATATTTTCAGCATTCAATGCAGATTTTTTACTTCATCCCAAATCAGTGATTATCACCACCTTAATGTAGTTGTATGTCCCTTGGGTAATCCAACAACAGTATTAATTCTATTAAAAGCCCCAGGGGCAATGCATTTTATGAAAGGTGGGACCTTATTTAGAGCCTGAAAAATAACTAATTACCCACTCACCAAAATGCTTCCAATAAACATAACCGTATTAATCCTATTAAACACCCTGGGGTGTTGCATTTAGCAAAAAGGGGGTTTGGGGCATTATTTAGAGCCTAAAGTGAAGTAAATCAGCCTCTGCCAAACTACCTCTAAAAGCAATATCAAGGTGATGGGTACACGTTCAGAAGAAGCAACAATTTTGCCTCCCCTCTCAGTAGGGTTCAACTCTTAATGGTAAGACTAAGACTTTGCTCCTCTAGGAGCAAATTCTTTCCCTTAAGAATAGAGCAGATTTAAAGAGGTACCAGAGAAGCAAACAGGAATTCGTTAATGTAACATTATTTTCGGAAAAGTGGCACAGGGCATTTATTAGAGCAGGGGCATTTATTAGGATTAATACAGTAATCAAATGACTTTAATCATGTAAGAATAATAGCTGCACTTTGTCATCACTAAAATAGCTGCAGACTTCATGAACCATTATGAACATGGCCCGGGACAATATTTTTTATGCCTGAAATTTGGAAATTTTGGCAAGTTGAAATAAGTATGATGTTATTTATGGAAAACGAGGGAGGAGCGTTTAATAGAACAGGGGCTTCTATTAGGATTAATATGGTAGTTATAACATATACATTTAGATGCACCTATTTATAATCCACTCTCCTTGGTTGTGCAAGAAATGATTTAAGGCCCCATGCTCTTTCAGTGGCATAAATTATGTAACAGTTTATCCTGATGTATAGCTGCAAGATTCTCACTATAGTTTCATCATTATTTCTTTATTTCGTTTTCTTATTTATATTTTTTTTGTTTTTGAAGGGGACGTTTAAACCATGGAATCAAAAATGTTTACTGGTGATACGTCCAAAGACAACCATTCACCAGGAATCAGAATCGGATCAGAATCAGAATTGTTTACGGGTGATTGTCCAAGGACAATCATTCACCAGGACCTGTGATCAGGGAAGCTAGCCCTTACAAGAGAAGTTAACTTAGAAACTGAATCCTCTGCACACTCACAGTGCTGGAAAGGGCCAGTGGCCCGGTGGCCAAATGCTCCTAATTTTTGTTTCGGGCCACCAGATATGTCCAAAATATGACCTTTAGTGGCCCAAATTTATCTTTCTGGCAATACTAAATGTATGGGAACTTTAGCTAGTGGATAATTTGGGCCACTGAAAGTTAGGCCTGCTAAGCTTTTGGGCCACCACATTAAACTTCTGAGTTTCCAGCATTGCACTCAGTAACAGAAATAAGGGAATGGAATGGACTGGTATTCTCAACTTCTTTTTATGAATTTGGGATGTTACTCTGACAGGAAAGAATTGCTCCCTCTAAGGGAATTGTCCTTGGAATGATATCACCAGTAAACAGTTCTGATTCTGAGGGAGCATAATCTTTATTCCCAGACCCTGGGAGCCAATTGTAGGCCGCTATGGAATGTAGATTAATTAGGGGTCCATAGAAATACCGGAACGCACCAAAACACCGGAACGCACCTGTAATTACCGGAACGCACAATGAAAATATGGTTTTCCTTTCCTTGTGTGTTGTATTAGGCCTGGAATATTATTTATTTAGAGGGTAATCAAGTAGGATTTCAATTTGATATACAACTTACAGAAAAAAAAGTTTTCTGGTAATAATGCTTTCCTGTTCAGGAATAGAAACAGAGAGTGTATGTAAAGCAGAATTGTGTCTGTTCTGGTGTCTGTAAAAAAGCTTTTTGCTTGGTCAGGAATCATTATTATGCGCTCTTTAATTATTCAAGGCATCATAGAAGTAAATGAAATTGTGATGAATGCATTTTATGATCCTTGACACTAAAATGGAAAGTAGCAAAGACTCAAGAAGTGTCCTACTGGCCACGTACACCTTGAATCAATGTAACAAAATAGGGCTCAAATAATGCTTTTCGCCAATGAGCACTTCGCACTTAACCCCAAAACCATTATCTGTACGGGAAAACCCTATATCAATAGTGCGTTCCGGTAATTACAGATGCGTTCCGGTGTTTTGGTGCGTTCCGGTATCTCTATGGACCGATCAGAATCAGAATCAGAATTGTTTACTGGTAATACGTCCAAAGACAATCATTCACCAGGACCTGTGAATCAGGGAAGCTAGTCCCTAGCCCTTATAAGAGAAGTAAACTTAGTAACTGAATCCTCTGCACACTCAGCATCAGAAATAAGTGAATCTTCCAGGGAATTCCAATCTCTAATAGTCTGGGAGAAGAAACTGGACTTGTAAATGTCAGTCCCAGCCAATGGGGTTTGAAATGTCAGGGAATGATGATTCCTGGTACGCCTATTTGGGGGAACAAGGTCATTTACGGGTATACTGGCTGCACCCCTCAGACCTTTGTAAAGCATTATAAGTCCACTATCTTTCCTTCTCTTTTTTAGGGATTCCCACTTAAGTTTCTCCAGAATGCCAGTCATACTCCCAGTTTCATATTTGTAATTTCCCGTTACAAATCTAGCTGCCCTTTTCTGCACCTTCTCAAGTTCATCTTGAAGAAGTATACTTTGAGGGTCCCAAACTGAACTGCCATACTCCAGGACTGGACGCACCAGTCCCTTGTATGCTGACTCCTTAACATCTTGTGGACATGCTGCCAAGTTACGTCTGAGGAAGCCGAGGGTCCTATTAGCCTTTGTGCAAATATTACTGACATGTGTGTTCCATTTCAAATCATTGGCAATGGTTATGCCAAGATACTTAATAGTTTCTACATTACTGAGGACCGTTCCCTCTAAGGTATAGGAAGCATTGATCTTCTTGATCCGTTTCCTTGTAATTTGCATTATATTGCATTTAACAGGTTGAAATCTCATGCCCCAACTCCTTGCCCAACAACCTAAATGATCTATATCCTCCTGAAGTTTCACAGTGTCTTCAATATCTCTGATTTCACGATAGCAAACACAGTCGTCAGCGAAAAGTCTTAATTCCGAGTCAATATTTTCTGTTATATCGTTAATGTATAACGAGAACAACAATGGTCCAAGCACAGTGCCCTGGGGGACACCTGACAATACCGGGGCCCAATCTGACTTAACTCCATTTACCACCACACGCTGCTGCCTGTAACAGAGAAAAGAATCTATCCATTTCAGAGTCTTCCCACCGATTAATTAGTCCATTCCACTCCATTAAACTATGCCTTTTTCGACTGAGGAGTTTCTTGCCATCCAGTCCTATTGTCTATGTCGAACTTATGAAACTACTAAATGTATGTATTACCTTCTGCCGTGGGAGGTTATTGTTTAATGATCTACTGACAAATGCAATTGTGAGGTTCAAAATCCATAAACCTATGATCGCAAATTTTGTCGCTGTTTGACAGTTATTTACAAAGTCAAAGGACGATTTCCCATCGAATGGAAAATAAATCAAGCTTAAAATACAAAGAGATGAAATGATATTTGAAGCAAAGATAATTTTCAGACGTTTTCTTGACAAAGAATATTTGCTGTCTAAGGGCGCCGCCATATTGGTTGTTCTTCAAAGAGAAGAGTTCTAATAGGAGTAGGTTAAACACTTTAAACGAACGTAGTGCGAGACACTCAATCGTATTATAAACCGTTTGAAACTTTCAAATTTTGATCAATAACACAACATATAGAAATATTACTGCTAATTAATTTCTTTCTCTGTTCATATTATTAAGTGCTCATGAAGTGTACAAGCTAAAGCAGTTGCATTTTCTGCCAAACTAGTGTTCACCACAGCCCGTGACAATCCGTGACGCCATGACAAACCTATAAAAATCCGTGACAGTTGTCTTGTATCACGGCCAACATTTTTTCTTTTTGAAGTAGCCCGTTCATTAACTTTATTTTGTATAATGGTCTACACTATTTTTACTGTTAAGTATTCCGTTCATTAACTTTATTAATTTGCACTCCTGTGAAATTCTGAAGAAAACGGGGCTAAACTGTCCATTCAGTGTACATGCGAATAGGTAGGATTAACTATGCAGACATCTATTTATCCTGCACTCTTTTAGTTATAGCACGGTTCTGTCAAATCTGATTAATTGTACTACACAACGGCAAAAATGGTCTTTGGGCATATACAACACACACACACACACACACACACACACACACACACACACAGAGATCAGCCTGGATTGTCTGCCCAGTCTAATCAGAGTCACAACAACTCTGTGCGGATCCCATGTAATCTATAATCCGAGCAGCTGAGAATCCGATCAGACTACAGACTGTTCCAAGTCTTTGCTGTCCACAAATGCCTGAAACCCTATTTTGTTTTGGGCATGGCTCAGTTAACAAAGAACAAAATCATCGGTATTTTGTCTTGTATTTAAATTCTCCCACTACTAAATACCATATTGGCCATAAAATATTTAGACAATGTTTACCCAGAATATGCTGCTGAAGGAGCTGTGGTAAGTGCTGTCAGAGAGTGGACTGGTAATATCATTTTCGAGTAAAATCAAATTGTTCAAAATTATCAGTTTCACCAATGTTACAGAAAATGCGGACAAAGTCATGCAAAAACATGATCAGTTGTTGCTGAAAGGAATTAAAGTTTTGGTCCGACCTGATGTCTTATTTTGAGTAGCTATAAAATATATTTTAACTAAATCTCGTCAGATGATATTATGAAACTCGTCAGATGATATTATGTGTTGATAATAAACAATAAATTTCTTTCAGTGTTCCGAACAGAAAGTACAGTAGCGAAATGTGCTAATATACAACATTAACTGACTTGAGATAATTAGAGATAATTATTTGTTTGAGAAAGTCTGAAGTTTCTGTTGGAATAATTTCAGTTTGTATTGTCTTTGAAAATTGGTGTGAAAGATGACACACACTCTTTTCCCTAGTAGATATTAATGACGTCATATATCGGTTACCATAGCAACTAACAGTTCATATTGTCAAAGTGACGTCATCGAGACGCCATTTTGCCAAGGTACTAAGCACAACAGAAGGTAATTTTAAAGTTGCTATGGTGAGAGATCTATGACCTGTTTGGTATCGGCCAGGACAAACAGTGTATTCCATGCTCTAATGGTAGTTTTCAAGATAAGGGGGGGGGGCACCCGATGACAGCCGCAGGACCAAACCCCATAGTAACACTTGTTATACCATATTTTATGAACGCGGATATTGGAAAAAGAACGTATTACAATATACAAACATAGAAACAACACAACCACTTAAAGTAAAAGTATCAAAATAGAGTGTGTGTTTTTGTATATGCCCGAGGACCATTTTTGCCTTAGTGTATTCCAATTAATCAGATTTTACAGAACCGTGCTGTAATAAAAGAGTGCAGGATAAGTAGATGTCTGCATAGTTAATCCTGCAGGTTTGCATGGAAACTGAATGGAAAATTTGGCCCCGCCTTCTTCGGAATTTGACTGCTCTTTTGTGCTAACATCAATAAATTGTATGCTGTAGGGTCGACAAAAACGGTCAGTACAAAGTAACTATGCTGCTTGTTTAAACACATGTATCTTATACTATAAGAATACACATTAATAACAGAGTGTGACTTGTCTATCTATCAATCAATCGATCGATCGATACTGCCTCAGCCCAGTAGAGGAGACTTTTGAGCATGTGCGCAGAGGCGTCGTGCCAAAAAGAAAGGATAAAAAAGTAAGCAGGAAAGATTAAAAAGCTAAAAGTTATATTACAGAAGAGGCTAAAACAGTTAAAATGCGTGTTGTGGCTTAGGGCATGCAATGTGTGACTGTCCTTACCGCTGACTTAAATGACTCGAGGTCTGGGAGGAAAGGGGTCTGATGGGGAAGTCGATTTCACTTAACAATGGTCAAAGGGAAGAATCTTTAGAATTCTGCGCTTGCTCTCATGTTGGCAGCGAAAACTGTTTACTCTTATGTTGGCACTGAAAAATATTAATCGCCTTGTTTTAACCTGCAAACGTATTTGTTACGTGACTATCAAATTCACGAGCTTTAATTCACAGCGAGCTTTTTTTACAAAGAGAGTAACTAAACATGAATTGAAAAGATACATTTTCACGTAATGAAAATTTTAGGCCATCTTGGGTAAAAGATAGATGGGACGCAGACTGCTAGGGGCTGTCAGGTCTTGACGGATAGTTATACATTTATTCTCATTCATAAATATATGCCCACGAATTGAGTTTGTAACGAGTGTATGATATGTTTGTTCCGGTAAAGTCTATGAAGGTGTTTAGAAGGTGCTTAGATTTTGTATTGTATCGGGGTATAAAAATCCTGGTTATTGAATAAAATGAACTCTGTTTTGCAAACGCAACCGAAAATTGGATTTCTTTTGTTCACTAATGTACAGTATAAGACACCAGAACCTTCTACAAAGTTTTCGAGAAATATTGCAAAAGCCGATTGCATTTGGGAGCAAATATACGATATTATCAAAATATTTACTTTGAAACCGAACAAAATTGCATTATGGACATTAGGGTTGGATACACTGTTTTCATCTTGGTGTATTATACTAGTATAATGTCACAAAATTGGTTTAATTTGTGATTTTATTTAAAAAATATCGATAAATTCGATTTTGTTATCAAACTAAAATTGCATGATTGTAATATTTCAAAAATGATTTATGGATATCCATAATTTAAACTATGGATGACGCAAAATATATTTTAAAATACAGTATAAACATTTTGTGACGCAAAATATATTTGAAAATACTGTATAAACATTTTGGGATATCACAGGATTAGTTATGACATCCATAATTAGAACCCCATAACTATTAGCGATATCACATTATGAAATTATACAGACTTTCAGTATCAAAATGATAATAATAGGAAAAAATATTAAAATGATAAAAAGCTAATAGCTGGGCCCAGATATTTAATCTCTCATTCTTAAGTGACGCTCCAACAACCGTTAGGACACGATGAACAGCTTGATATCTATTGCCTGAATACAAGATTTCTCCACCGGGTGGGATGGTACATGTTTCCCAGTACATGTTATGTTGATTTTTAAATCTATTCTTGTACTGAGGTCTGTGATGGTCATAAATTTTATCTTACCTTCTTACCTTTTCTATGTGTTTAAACTTTGTATTTTATATGTTGTTCTACCTAATTAGCATATCTTCTTTTTTATTGCTGCACCTGAGCTGAAAGCACAGTACCCTGCCTCTGACTTTCTTTCTAACCCGCTTAACATTTTCATTTTCTTTTATGTTAACTACCTGCACCTCTTTTCTACAGATTGTCTCGGGATCATCTTTCGCTTTCAAAACAAGGATCCTTGCAACATGTATTGCATGAATCCTTGTAAATGTTTTGCCTTTTTTCGCCCTAAGACTTGTTGTACATAGAGGTGGATTGTATAAATCGGAATGTTGTAATTGCACTTAGTCTTCTAAACTGTTTAGTCTTATATACGTATTGCTTTTTATCATCATTATTATTGTTGCTCTTGTTAGTTTTGCCTTTCTACATGTTTATGTGCAATACTATAGAATCCTACTAGATTTTTATATATCGTTTTAATGTAAATACACAAAATACATGTTCATAGTGACACTTATGATTTCCTTCTTTTACAGCTGCGCTTATTTTTTTATATTTATGTTGTCGCAAAATAGCCCTTTCAGCTAATGTTAATTGTTATCTAAACCCGACGTTAAATAAAAATTCTTAAATCTTGAGTACACAGAATATGCTATCTCGATTCTGTTAAGGCATTTGATACTGTTGATCATCAAATATTATTAGCCAGACTGGACTATTTTGGCATACGAGGTCATCTACTTATATGGATATCGTTTTTCCTGACAAATAGACGACAACATGTGATTCTAAGAAATGGTACTTCAGACTGGATACAAGTTACAAGTGGTGTTCCACAGGTATCTATTTTGGAGTCCCTGTTATTCCTAATATTTGTGACTGACCTACCAAGCATAGCAATTTTGATTGCGAAACTGTTCGCAGATGATACAAAGTTATACAGGGCAGTCAAGAACATACATGAGTGTGACATCCTTCAAGATGACTTACATTCGCCGCTTGGTCAAAATTTGGGTTAATAAAGTTTAATGTTCTCAAATGTTTAATATTATAAATACGAGAAGCGATTAAATACATATATACCCTGGACAGCGTAAACCTGGAAAGTGTTGAAAACCAAAAGGACCTTGGTGTCACCATATCTAAGGCTGTAAAGTAAAAAGATAGGCAATGATCAGGAATTAATACAACCAAATCCCACATCCCGCCTTCAAAACCAACAGGGAAAGAAGCACACACACACACACACGGAAAAATTGACATAATTGCGAAAGACACGCACGGTAAACAGAATGAGCAGCTCTTTCCCAAACAGGTGGTCGTTCAGCTATCCTAATCAAAAACAGCATCAACATCTATTCTTATCCACTACATGTCCGGGGATAGGTGTGAAAAAATCATTCATCCTCAGTGGACTAGAATTATCAAAATATGATATTTTTGTTGACTGACTGGAAATATTGCCACTGTGTGATAAAGAGACAGAATGGCATAGAGAAAGTCAATCCTTCTTCTATAGTACTATCCCTATCTTTACGTTGAATGTGTATTAACATTTTAGGGACCGACCATTTGATATTCTGGGGTTGGGGGAGGGGGGGGGGGGGCTGGTATTCTTGATGGAGACAGGACATTTTATTTCACTGGCTTCTGGAAACAATTTCTTTTTTTTCCACCTTGAGGGAGCAAATTTCTTTTTTATACAAACTAACTCAAACAGGTTATTTTTTTTTTTAAATTTTATAGGCTTAACTATCAGATCCTTGTTTACTTGACCTTAACATCCTTTTATTTCACCCACATCAGTAATTTTTACACCTTTTTTCTCACAAATAGAACATGGTGCTGTCTTTAACCAGGCTAAGGGCATGGCGTAGCTTGCTTTTGCAAACCAGTGCCTGGAGCATGTTACTCTCTTCTTTCTTTCTATCTATCGTTACTGTCTCGGTCAATCATGACCATGATGAAAGGTTTCTGGTGTGGCGCATAAGTTGTCACAAAAAAAAAAAATGAATTTGTGACAAAGCCACCAGCAGGTTAAAACTATTTACAAGAAGTCCTCAGGGGCAGGCATTCCATGCCTAACCCCTGCCCTACCCTAGGATATTAAATTTTGGCTTTAAACCCATCAACTGTCTCCGAAGAGACAGCTTCGGTTGTAAGGCCATTCCAAGTTGCAATTGTCCTGGGGAAAAAGGAATTCTTAAAACCGTCCGTGTAAGCGTTTGGACGGTGGTACTGGAATGGGTGGGACCTAGTTCTCCTGCTCCCTTCTCCGACCTCAGATAGGTACTTATTCTTATCTACAATGGCAAGATTATTATGGATTTTGTAGAATAGAGACAGAGAAGCCTGCTGTCGTCTTTCCTGCAGGTCTGGCCATTGGAGTTCTTCTAACATTTCTCCCACATGGCTTTGATTGCGCCAGCGCCTACAGGTCCAACGGGCAGCAGTCCTCTGTACTTTTTCTATTCTGTTAATATCAACTTGGTGATGGGGCATCCAAACTTCATCTAAGGTACAGATACAAACATCCCTGCATGAGTTTGGCAAAAAAATTAGGCCTTAAATTAGGGATATTTTGGCCAAAAATTAGGGCTATTTTGGCAAAGTTTTAGGGCTAACATTAGGAATTTAAGGTTTTTTTCTGGCCCCATCATATGCCCAAACATGTTTTATTCGCACTTTAGAAATTTGATAAATACTTACTGATAGTGACATTATACATGAATGCCAGTTAATAAAATGGCTGAAAGTTCTGTGCTAAGAAGTTATATTAACAAAGGGGGTCTGGGGTTGCCCCCAGAAGCCAAAGCAATTTCCCAATTTTAATGACAATTTTAAGACTGGAAACAATAGAGAAAAACTAGGGGTGATGATAAAAATAAGGTTTTTTTTATTTTAGGACTTTTGCCTTTTAGAGCGTTTATTTTGCCATAATGGCTTTGTCTCCCATAAGCTAGTGACTCTTTTGCAATTCATTTTTAGTGGAAACATTTACTTAGTAATGTGGCAGATCAATAACACATGTATGTGATTGTTGTGTAGGATTTCTTTGTAAATGTATGCACAAGTGGGGCCGCTGGTGTAAAACAATTGTGGATAATATTAAAATATTACTATAAAGATGGGGGTCTGGGGGGGGGACCCCCAGAAGCCAGAGACATTATAAACTCAATTCAAATGAAATTATCTGCAGACTATATATTTTTTTTTAAATTTTGAGTGGAGCCTGGTTATTTTTTTCACTTACTTTTGAGGCCAAATTATTTTTAACCCCCCCTTATGAGCCAGGTTACTTTTTCTTGCATATCCAAAGACAGGGACTTTTTTTTATAAATATACCAGGCCCCCTCCCCCTCCCCCACCCCACCCCCAGAATATCAAATGGTCGGTCCCCTAGCAGCTGCACTTATCCCAACTTTTGCCATTACATTGTTTTTCAACGTTTCGCAAAAGTCACTGTTATTCTTGCGTCTATTAGGGTTAACCATTCTGACGTCACTTCCGCGTTTCTGTCAAAATATGTAAACACAAATATTTATTTTACACGTGTCCAAATAACAGGTATTTTATCATCTTATCTTGTCATTCTTCCACAACTGATAAGGCATAATTGTTCATTTTATGTCTGTTTTAGTGCTGTTATAAAAAGAAGGTAATCATACGAGATAATATTAAAGAAAATTGGAAATTGCAAAGGTTGCTGTGACGCGTGTATTTTGCACATGTCAAAATATTCAATGTTTAGTATTGATGCATGTTCATGCTTAGCTTGTTGGAGTACTAAAAGCTAGTGCACTCACTAAAACAACAATAGCTAGTTGAGCACAGTCTGGCAAGAACACCAGTGGTGTGCTCAGCAGTGTGGTCTATAGCCACGGACTCCATGGTACCAAGGTAGTTAATGTTGAAAGTGAGACAATAACTGGTTGCATGCGTACGTCAGACCTGTTTGACTAACTGAGCGATAATTCCATTCTATCTATCTATTTTCCTTTACGTCTTAACCCCTGAGGGGGACATCAGAAGGGTTCTGGCAAACCAAGTGCTGAAAAGGGTTAACTGAAACAAAAGTATAGGAAAGTACTGTATGTGAGATGAGTTAGTACGGCTGCGGGACGTTTCGCGCCAGAGACGTTTTGTCTCAGGACATTTCGCCCCAGACGTTTCGTCCCATTTTCCTTCTTGGGACGTTTCGTCCCATAATTCCGGGACGATTCGTCCCATGTTTTCTTGGAAGCCCCATTGTACAGGGTGCCTAGAAAACCCTAAAATATTTGATATTATTTGATGTATGTAGCATCAAGAAGTAGTTACTTTTTTTTTCATTTCTGACATATATATTAGCTATCCTCAGTCCTTACTAGATGTATATTTAGTATCAAGAAGTTGTTACAAATGTGTTACCTTGTAATATAAGAAAGAAAGCACATTTAAGCATATGTTAGGCTTTTTTTGTATAATAAAAGTCTGCAAAAGGATCAGTTTATTTTTTTATGACAAAGACCTTTTCAAGGCTATGCAGTAATTGTGTAGCAGCAGGAAGATGCAGAGAAGAGGCAAATAGACCCATAAGACAAACGAAAGTTGCATAGACACAGCAAAGAGACCCATTTAGTTAGAAAAAAAAATAACCAAATTATGTTAAAGTGAAGGAAAAGTGTTATAAATCACTCAAATATTTACCAATATCAAACTTTTTTATTCTTTGTGACAGCAAAAAGTATATTTCTAAAATATTTTGATCGTTCTTTATTTTTCACATCTTTAATAAAATAATAATGGGATGAAACGTCCTGGGACGAATCGTCCCGGAGTTTAAGCCTGTTTGGGACGAAACGTCCTGGGACGAAACGTCCCTGGCGCGAAACGTCCTGATACCGTTAGTACAGTGCGATATAGAGTGTTAATATAGGTAAAAGTTAAAAACAGAAGCTAGTGTTTAGGGAGAGACATGGATCACCCGGCAGACAGCACTGCTGAACTGCGCCAAAGTGGGAAACACGTTTTTTACTCGTTTTTATTTAGAAATTGATTATGAAAAACCCCAACTTTAAAAAGTAGTCTATAAATGGGTGCTTGTGGGCTTCTAAGGTGTTGGACTAGCCTTCTCTCTGAGTGCTAACACTTGGCAGAGCAGAGTAACACTATAAAAGTACTGGATCTATTTTTAAAGTTGTATGTTAAAAATAGGGGGAGGGGGGGTCAGGTTTTCATTGCATTTCAATTGACTTTTAAAGGACAAATTAATACATAGACTTGTCCAAATGCAAATCTAGATGGATAGATGGACAAATTTGAGTTTTATGTCCCTTTCAACAGTATTTCAGTTACATCAAACAATGATAAAATGATAATAAAATGCTGTGTGCAATGGAGCCAGAACAGCTAAGGCTCTGATCAGATGCACAGATTTACAGGTTGGTCTGAGCGTTGCTGATCACTTGTGTGTTGAGCACCATTTGCATGTTGCAGCGGAAAGGTTACAAGAAATTTGATTAACTGAAACAAAAGAAAGTGTAAAAAATATAACACCATAAGCTTTGCTTTCATCCGAAGCTCTCTGAGCCCAGTTGTTCAAAGCATTGCTAGCCTAACGAGCTTGTTAAGAGGTCAACTCATTAAGTATTTTAAAGGTAGGTTCCTGTTCTTTGGAGTGCATCATAATTTTGATGATCTTTCATCCAGGTTGTTGGAAAGCACTTATAAAAGGGAATGAATAAAGTTTCACTAAAAGGTGTAAATCAAAAAAATATTAGAAAAGTTGTTTTGCAAGGGATTTCCTAACTCTGCTTCGCACACCAGTTAGCGCTATTTTTAGTTCGCACCAAAAATAGATAACGCAGCTGAGGTCATGCTGCATTGCATTTTGGGATAGTTTTAACCCATCCACCATGCCAGGACCTCTAGGAGAGCTCACGACAAGGGAAATTGACCTTTGGAGAGTGGCATCAGAAATCGGGCACTTATAGACATAATAAACATAGTTATTTTTAGAACTGGAATCCCAAGGAAGGAAAATAAACCAAAAGGGAAAACAACTATTTTCTTCAACATCTGACGAGTTTCTCAGTAGCAACAAATTCAGAAAAATAAGAGAATTCAATACTGCTAAGAAAAAGACGAAATTAGTTTGTGGACATAATTGCTATCGCTAGTACAGGAACCTACCTTTAAAACTTCATTTCCAAATACATTGTATACAGATATTTTTTGTTGAAATTTTTTTTAGAAGCTTTAGCACTGCAAAAGCTTCTCACATTTTTTCAACAAAAAATATTGGCATATTTGAGATATTCATGTTCAAAATTTTAATGAAACAATAACTAAAGATGTTGTCAGTTTTGAACATAACTCTTATTGCAGATGACTGAGGCTACTAGGTGTGATGTCCACTGCTGAACTAAAAGACAAAGACCAAATAAACACCAGCCAGTCTATAGCTAGTCTTCCTGTAGAAATTCTAGAGCAGATTTTCCTCTATCTTGATCCTAGAAGCCTGGCAGGGTGTTCTCTCACTTGTGTGAGCTGGAGGAACCTGATCAGTCAGAGCCAGTGTATCTGGAAGAACCAGTGTCTCAGGTTGAAAGACAGTGTCAGACAAGTTAAGAGAGACAGGAGAAAGGGACTTACCTGGAAGGTATATGTGTGTATTGTATAGCTTATATCAAACATGTCTCTTTTTAAAACAGACATTATGATGACAAAGTTGGGGCAAAAATGAAACTCTAATAATCTATTTGAACATACCAACTGTTTATGTAACTGAATCTGCCATACCATGTTTTTTTTTCAGCTATATTTCATCCATGCCATAAGCTCTGGACTGGCATCTGTAAGTTCTGAGGAAATTTTAAGTGAGTTTTAATAGTATTAAGTGAGATTCTCACAATAATCTCTTACAAGCGTACCTAGATAGGTTTAAACCTTATTATTTTATGTTTTATGCAAGAAACAGACATTTGTTTATACAGTTTCTGTTTATTTCTTCACAGAATGTAAAAATGGTAAAAAAAGTATGCCCTTTGCTCAAGAGAAAAATAAGTGAGATGTGAAAAAATTATTTAATTGAGTATTCTAATGCAATTCCAAAAATAAGGTGATGTCTAATTGGATAACGTCAAAAATTTTCGACAGTATATTCTACGATAAACTGTGGCAAACCCAACATCATTAGAAAACATCGCTTCTCATTGACTGACATTTGGTTTTACGATGCTGAAAGTGCTTGGAATGGGTGCAAAGAAGTACACTTTGAAAGGTGAAAATGTAAAAAGTGCATTAGAATGTGAATAACTATATTGAAAATTGTCATTTGGGGAGGTAAATTTTCGGTTTTATGGTCTGAAATATCGTTTTACGGCTCCGCTGGCGCATCACTGTAAAACAGAATTTCCGACCATAAAACCGACGATTTACCTCCCCAAATGACAATTTTGAATACAGTTATCCCCTAATTTTATTGTATTTCTTCCAGGAGTCTTTTGAAAAGAATTATGGCCGTAATGGTGTAAAGCGACTGTGGAAAGAGGGTAGATGCAGCAACCCTAAGAGCTACCAGGAACTCCCAGACAGAGTGTTCTGTAGACTTGACGCTGAAAGCTGGGGACAAGTCTTCCAATGGGAACTTGAAAGATCTTGACCAAACTTAGTTTATTAGATAACCATAATATGTGTTCATGATTTTCAACTGCTAGATTTTATGTTGTTGCATTTATAGACTCATTAGTTTGTTTTTAGCCATCTTTACAGCAAACAGTCCACTAGTTCTGAGGCTTTAATCTGAGTGAGAACGTTTTCTACTATTTCAATACATTTTGATCTGTTGAACAGGTTTCTGGCATAGAAATACAAAGAATCTGTGATTCCAAATAATAAAATAATAGTCTGCTTTATATAAATTTTCCTAAAAAGTCTGTTTCACAGCTTGTAAATTTCTGTCAATCATTTGTTACAGATGTTGATACATTTGTATTTTCTAAGTCAGAATTCTTTTAGCAATATAAATAGACTGTGATTTGATGTTTTAGTCAGATTTATGTTGATAACTTTTAAAGAATTTTTGAAGGGCAAAACTTAAGTGAAATTGTTTTGTGTATGAGACTACATATTCTTATAGTCAGCCTGTGATTTCATATTGTTCATGAGTTTTCCATAATTATTGCAGTTTTTAATCTGCTTATAAGTCTTGTACTGGAATTCCCTGGAGGAATTCTTTTATTTTTTAGAGCACAAGTAGCTTAATTTTAGGGCACCTGCAGTTGTATGTGATTTGAGTGTTGTCTTATTATATCTGTATTGCTTTTAAATCTTCAGGCTGTTTTCTGAATGTTGTAATTAAAACACAAATATTCTTACGTATCTGAAGGTTCCAGAATGAAAATGAAGTATTACTTATTGCGAAACGCACTTACAGTTTTGATAATAATTCTGTCTATTCTTAGTGTTTTAGTATGTCTGTCTTTTGCTCAGGATGAGCAAGATGATCAAGTATACCAAGTAGGTGATAACCCCACTCCTAAAGTAGGAGTTGCCAAAGAGGTTAAATACCTTCTATATGATGTGAATCCTGGGGAGGGTTTTAACCTGAGAAGAGATGTATACTTGAGAGTTGCCAATCTTGTTAAGTTTCTAAATGAAGAGTCTCCATGGGTGCTTGTTCTCCCCCCTTGGGGAAGGTTATACCACTGGCAATCACGACACATAGAATCTCAAATCAAACTTCCTTGGGGGACATTCTTTGACATTCCAAGTCTTAGTAGGCATATACCTGTTATGGAATTTGAAACATACTTGAAACTAATGGGAAAACCAGAAATTGAAGAAGTTTATTATCTACAGAGATTTGAAGAAGGCTGGACAAAATGGGAAGAAAAATTGGAAGTTAGAAAATGCATTTCAATGGGTAGTTACAAAAAGAATGAAGAAGAAGGGACTTGGTATGGGTGGTTTTATGGCTATGAAAATGTTTATGCTAAGAAATTTATCTGTCTGTCCTCTCAATCCAGTATCAGCTCATTTAAGACATTCTTGCTCAATAATATAACAGCAACATCTGTCTTTATTGACAGAGCTGAAAATCTTATACATGGAATGTATAGTGAATGGTCACCAGAATTTTGGACAGCTAGGAGAAGTGTGGTATTTTCTAAAGCTTTAAGAGATATTGGGGATGAATTTAGAAAAGATTATCTTGATTCCAATGATGAAGATGATAAAACTGTTCTAGCAAACTGGAAAGACATGAAGCGTAATCATGGAGATGCAGTAGGGGGACCTTACTTGGCAGTTCACCTTCGAAGGAAGGATTATCTATTTGGGCACAAAAAAGAAGTTCCTAGTCTTGAATATGCTGCAAAGCAAGTAAAGAAATACCTCAAGCAGTATAAAGTTACAAAACTATATGTAGCTACTGATGCTCCAGAAGAGGAGTTTGAGACATTTAAAGAGCAGTTCAAGAAAACTGAAGTGTATCGCTTTGTTCCAACTAAAGAAATTCATGAAACTTACAAAGATGGTGGTATGGCAATCATTGATCAGTGGATATGTGCGCATGCTAGAGCTTTTGTGGGCACTTATGTCTCAACATTCACCTTTAGAATTCATGAAGAAAGAGAAATTTTGGGGTTTGAACCAGAGACAACATTTAACAGACTTTGTGGAGATGAAGAAGATAAAAATTGTGAACAGCCAACAAAGTGGAAAATTATGTATTAGGGTTTTGAAAGAAATCAGCAGAGCTTCAGATTAGGAGTATTTGGTGATAATTAGAGATAGTATCTATTGAATCTGCATCAAAACCTATGTTGTGGGTGAATTGCCTCAATGAGGCAATTCAGGTAATTGGTCACATCATAAGTTTTCAAGATTTGTAAGACTTTGTAAGATTTTAATTTCAGGAAGCAGTAACATAAATTCTAACAATAAGTTAACATTTTCATCACTGAGGGCATAGATAGCGGCATCATGTGAATATTTGTAATAAATCAGGTTGCTAACATCATCATCATGGTGTGCAAAATTTTCACACCTTGATATCATCGGCTGTTAACATTTGCTTCTGTGGACATCCACCTCAAAAAAGTCCTTTAGAAAATGTTGCAGTATTGTTGCATTTTCAATCTGTTTCATGTTAAAATTGAATTATTTTTTCCTTTCTGGTGAATTATTGCTGATTAACACATAATTTTTTGGACACATGCCAAATTTAATTCACTCCAGCTTCTCCGTGGTGTATTAAATTTCGCAATCTGACTTCCAGCATCATAAAGTTAATCAACATTTTAAGGAAAAATTATTTCTTAATTATCCCACATTTGTCATCAAATACTCCCCATTATAAACAGCTTTGAATCAGTATTAAAGTTTTTTTTCTTAATATAAATCTAGCTAGGTTGGTGATAGGAACAAAAGTTAAGGATAGGGATCTTTTAATGGACTTAATGTAGGGCCTTCAGACTGTTAAAAAATTGCGCTATTGTTGTTGTTGTTTTTTTATGCCCCCGCCACGAAGTGGGGAGGGGCCTATAGTTTTGCCCTTGTTCGTCCGTGCATACGTACGTACGTACGTACGTCCGTCCGTCCGTCCGTCACACTTTGTAGTACTGTTCTTGTCTCCGCAACTCCTCCTACAGTATTCGATGCAGGGAGCTGAAACTTGGAACACAGTTCAGACATGCATTGAACATGTGCATAAAGGAAACAGAACTTTGATTTAGATCTTTATTGCAGAATTATGTCCCCTTGAATAATATACATATTATAACCATATTTCACATTTGAGTACTGTTCTTGTCTCCGCAACTCCTCCTACAGTATTTGATATAGGGAGTTGAAACTTGCAACACAGTTCAGACATGCATTGAACATGTGCATGAAGGAAACAGAACTTTGATTAAGTCTTGGTTGCAGAATTATGTCCCCTTGAATAATATACATATTATAACCATATTTCACATTTGAGTACTGTTCTTGTCTCCACAAGTCCTCCTGCAGTATTTAATGTAGGGAGTTGAAACTTGCAACACAGTTCAGACATGCATTGAACATGTGCATAAAGGAAACAGAACTTTGATTAAGATCTTTATTGCAGAATTATGTCCCCTTGAATAACATAAATATTTTGACCATATTTCACATTTGTCGTACTGTTCTTGTCTCTGCAACTCCTCCAATTGTATTTGATGTAGGATTTGAAACTTGTAACACAGTTCAGACATGCATTGAACATGTGCATAAAGGAAACAAAACTTTGATCCAGGTCATTATGGCAGAATTACATCCCCTTGAATGACATGCATATTTTGACCATATTTCACACTTTGTAGTACTGTTCTTGGTTGGTTGGTTGGTTGATTTGATGCTTAACGTCCACGGTAAACAACTAAGGTCATGTCGGGACGGTCAGTTAACCTAACCACGCTATTCCTGGGCAGGCTTAGACCTCCTAAGCGGTTAACCAGTACTAAGTGCACATACTTTCGCCAGTAACTGACAACTGCCCTTCTTGAATCAGCGGAAGGAGAAACGAAAGTATGTGGCCAAGTACTGTTCTTGTCTCTGCAACTCCTCCAATAGTATTTAATGTAGGGATTTGAAACTTGCAACACAGTTCAGACATGCATTGAACATGTGCATAAAGGAAACATAACTTTCAGTCAGGTCTTTATTGCAGAATTATGTCCCCTTGAATAACATACATATTTTGACCATATTTCCATAGCTTAAATACAATCTCAACTTTTATCGTCGCTCTAGCGGCCTCATTTATTAACAGATTTTGATATTACATCACAGCTTTATTGGGTATGACAGAACCTCGAACAACTTTGCGTTTCAGGTTTGTAGGATGAAGGTCAAGGTCACAGTTGCTATTTTCAGAAAAACTAGGGCATTGCTCCAGCGCTTTCATTTATAGATTGATTTTGATGTAACTTCACATAAATGTTAAGTATAACAATATCTTGAATAAATTACTGTTTCAGCACCGCAAGTCCAAGGTCAAGGTCACAGTTGCTATTTTTAGAAAAAAAACTTTATCATTCCTCTACCCCTCTATTCATTTACAATTTTGATGTAACTTCACTCAAATGTTTAGTGTGACAATATCTTGGACAAGTTCGTGATCCAGAATTTCAGGGTAAAGGTCAAGGTCATATTTGCTATTTTAGAAAATATGCTGTCATCCCTCTGGAATGATTTTGGCATAACTTGACACAAATATTTAGCTTGACAATATCTGGGACAAATTTACGTTTCATCATTGTAGGTCCAAGGTCAAGGTCACAAAGCTATTATAGGTAAATGTAAATCTTTGTCATGGTTCTAGCGCTTTTATTTTTTAACTGATTTTGATAGAACTTCACACATATATTAAGTATGACAATATCTTGGACAAGTAAACCTTTCAGGGTTGTAGTTCCAAGGTCAAGGTCACAGTTGCTAATTTTAAGAAAAACTCAGTCATCCCTCTAGCACCTTTATTTATTGACAGATTTTGATGTAACTTCACACAAATATGTTTTAACACATTACTTTTCTGGTGAGGCATATGGCGGGGGCATTCATCACCTTTAGTGATTGTCTAGTTTTATCTATTTTTGTTTTTGTTTTTGTTTTATGTTAGGATGCTGTGTGTATGTCATCAGTCTATCTTTGTTATTAACTCCACCCACTTACCTACATTTTATTGTCTAAGCTGTTTCTGATTTTCATAAGTTTTATTGATATACACATTGGCAGCAGAATGGTGACTGCTATTTTGCCCAGGATGTTAAAGATATCAGACAGAGCTTATTGGCTGATTGTATTTCTGTAACTAACGTAATAAGTGTTTCACCTTAACTAGTGGCACTGCTTCTAAAGGTGATGGGATACACACACCTATTTTTCTGCCATTTCTACAAAGGAGAACAACTTTTGTGACTTCCTGTTTTGTTCTCATGAGGATGAAGCCTTTCTTAAAAGGATCTACTTTAAAAGGAAAGAATTTGCTTTTAGAGGAGCAAATTCTTATCTTTAAAAGTTGACCCCATTGAGAATAGATGAGAAAAAGAAAACAGCCAAGTTGCTGCTCCTGAAAGTATATCCAGTCACGTTAATTCTAAGCAAGTTGATCTTACCATCTTATAATATGTCAGTATTGACGGCAGACTGACAGACAATGTAGACCTTGATCAGGCAGCTCCTGAACACCTGATCTGAGCCTATACCACTTGCTCAGGCTTTTACATGCAAGTAAATATGTTGTTTTTGTATTTAGTCTAGTTTGAAGTGTCTTCCACATTACACTATAAAGCAGCTACCGGTATATCACTCCCAGTATTGTCAGATATTTATTTTATAGCAGAAACGTATTGTATATTAAAAATACTTCACCATAATTATTTTCCTCAAAAATATAATTTTATTGTCTTCAAACTAGTCAGCTTAACAATCAGAAATGTAATCTCTAGTACATGGACTTTCCATGTATAGAATATAACACACCTTGTTTGGATGAAGCCAAGTGAAACTGTATTTTCCAATAAAATAATGATATTATCATTAAAAAATAATAAGTTGTTATTTATTAACACATGTAATGCTGATGTCCATAGTTATACACGTTACTATATTGATAGTAAATAATTGGACAGATGTGTCTGAGCAAACACTCGGCAGTGTAGACCACAGGCATTTGACGTTTTTGGGGCCTCAGAAATACACAGTAGCCTCGAATATGGCCAGAAACCGTATTTTCTACATGTATAGTGAGATATGTATCTCACTATAGAAAATACAGACATATCTCACTATAGAAAATACGGTTTCTGGCCATATAAAGGCTAGTGTTTACTTCCTGAGGCCCCAAAAATGTCAGATGCCTGTGTGTAGACTTGGATCAGACAGCCCCTAAAGAGATTTTTCGATGCTTGGAGATGTTTATCAACCTTCCGTGGTATCAGCCCTCAAGCAGAACTATTTTTCTGTTTGAGGGTGGAAATGTAGACTTTATCACAGTGATGCATATATAGTCAAGCTGAAGCTAGCCCTCAACAAAGTCAACTTAACCCTTAAAGTGCCCAAAGAAGCAGACGACAAAATTTACTTCTGCAAAATTAAAAAAAAAATGTTTCATCCAAGCGTTATCATTCAATGACTACATAGCAAACAGTGACCACCCAGATAAGGTGGCTCATTGTGCATTTATCTTGTTTGCAAATTCAGCTATTTTCAGTTTTTTTGCTTTAAGGGCTCAGAGTTGGTCTCTAATGCCCCTTCTGATATTGTCCCTTATCTATATTTACTTCCTGTTATTTCTGGAAATGAGTTTACAATGAAGTTTGAGTTTGTTTCTTATTGTATATATAATTTATACACACATTTATTGTTACATGGATACTTGGCTCTTAGGTAAAAGTATCATTTAGTTTGGTTTAGTTTACTGTTTTCATGGTTTTTTGCCACTAAGCTTAAGGTGTATGGATACACCCCCATGTTTTTCCACTATTTTTACAAAGGAAACCACTTTGGTGAGTTCCTGTATGCTTCTCGGGACTAGGGTCTACTCTTAAAGGAAAGAATCTGCTCTTAGTAGAGCATATTCCTTCCTTAGCAGTTGATATCCTTTGGGAAGAGACAAAAAATGAAAATGACATAGTTGCTAAAAAATTTGTAAACATATTTTATCTATCACAGTTTGCATATATGCATATACAAAACTGTTCATAGCTAGAATCTTTCAATTCAGTGCCTCCTTGAGAAAATTTGTCTATAGGCATACTCAAACAGCACATGGTCTTAGCCTGCTTACAGACTTAGAAGCCTGCACATTATGCTCTTATAAACGTGCACACTGTATATTATACAAATGTCATTCTTAAAAATAGAAAATGATGCTTAAAATAATTTAACATTAAATGTAATCATAAGAGATAAATTCCATATTTCCGAAGTTCATGGAAGTATAAACACAAAGGGTCCTGTGCGAAGTTAACATGAATCCCCTTTGGGCGTCACTTACTTTGCACGTGGCCCATTGTGTTCATACTTCCATGAACATCTGAAAAATGGAATCCATTTCTTAAAGGAATGATCATCTTTAATTTTCAAGAAACTTGCATATTGTAAAAAAGGACATACTTAAACCTCAGAACTGACAGGTTGCTGGCCATGTTTTATAAAGAGAAATTGATTTCTGTGCATATGCAGACCAATCATCACTCATGCAGTCTGGTCAGAGCATGCAAAGTAATTTCATTGTATTGGCCAGACTGCATATATGAGTCAGGACACGAGAAAACCTTGACTAAGTGGCATGTGCGCCCAGCACAGACTCAGATCTGTCTGGACATCCGCCAAGTCTGATCAGAGTCTTCACTTTGCACTTAAAGGGTAGCTAAGGGTCTAAGCTAGCTCCACGTGGACAGCAAAGACTTTGATGAGACTGGGTGGATGCCCAGGCTAATCTGAGTCTTTGCTGGGTGCACTTGCCACTGTGTTGGTTTTGTCATGTCATGGCTCATATGTGCAGCTGATTCTGCAAGGCAAATAAAACAATGAATTAATGTGTATGGGTACAACTCCATATTTTTTGCACAGGAAGTCAACTTCTGTGACTGCCTGTTTGATTGCAATGGAGACAAAACCCTTCCCAAAAAAGGGATCTACTCTTAAAGGAGATAATTTTCAACCTCTTGTTTTCAAGAGTTGACCCTGATAAGAGAAGCCGCCAAGACTATACGTGCAAGCTGCTTAGAACATGTATACAATGTCCATGTTGTTAAGAGCAAGTGTTCAGGCTGTTAAGCCCTTACACATGGCTGCCAAGAGCATGCGTGCAGGCTGTTAAAAGCATGTCTGAAGGCTGCCAAGATCATGTGTGCAGCTGCTAAGAGCATTTATTATGGCCCAACTTGCCGTCTTAACGTACATGTACATGTTTAAATCCGTCCGTCTTTCACGCCTTTTAATGCATACCATATCTAAGAACTTGGCATCTTAGAGTTTTGAAATTCCACATATGGAGTCATCATGAAAAGATAACTGGCCCGTTTATTTCTTCCTGTCAACATGGTCACCCCTTTTGGAGCTTTGCCCCTTTGGAAAAAAGTCATAATGAAATCTTGACAGCAAGATACCTCGAAAAGTATTTTTGCTAGGGACTTGAAACTTTGCCAGTTTATTAGAAATGATGAGTAGATGAATTAAATGAGTTTTGAACGAATTCCGTCCATTGTTTACAGAGTTATGGCCCTTTAAAAAATTTGGCATTTTAAATGTGTCAGCAACGTATCTTAAAAAGTGTTTTAGCTAGGGACTTGAAACTTGATCAGCTGATTGGAGGTGATGAGTAGATGAAGTAATCAACTTTTAAATAAATTTCGTCAATATTTGTAGGAGTTATGGGCCATTTAAAATTTCAGCAGTATGTTCTTGTCAGCAAGATATCTTGACGTAGATAAACTGATTAACTGTTGAACAAATTCCATCAAATTTTTTCGGAGTTATGGCCCTTTGAAAAGCTTGCCAGTTTAAAATTGTCAGCAAGATATCCCAAGAAGTACGTGAGCTAGGGACTTGAAGCTTAGCCCTCTAGTGCCCGGTGTATCATATCTGCTACATGACTCTGTTTTGGTGCCGTGACCAGGATATTGACTTGTATGCTATGTTATACTGCTAGAAAATCAGTTAAGATATCAGGAAATAAGATTAAATCATTCCAGTTGTAATGATGTGTCTAAAGTACGTTTGTCAGCCGCCAAAAGTCGCCAAAGTTCGAAAACACAAAATGTATCATATATGATACATTGGGCATTAAAATAAAAAATTGAGATATTGACTTTACTTTTTCAGATATCCCTGATACATATATGCCAATAGATTCTTTTTCATACACCCTTTTTTCATCCAAAAAGGTGCCCCGTAATTATTTTTAACATTTTAGTTATTCACCCTGAAAAAAGCTACTTTTAAAAAATTAATGCCCAATGTAGCATATATGCTACATGTATATCTCAGCAACCTTGGACCTCAACACAAATTCAGACCCTGTTTTCAATTTGACTTCCCAAAGCTAGTAGCTGGATGGAATATAAATATTTTCTCACAGTGCATTCTATGTTTGGGCACTAGAGGGTTAGGCAACTGATAGGAGATAATATGTAGATTAACTTTTGAATGATTTTTTTTCTAAGTTTTGATCCTTGGAAAATTTGTCAAAGTTATGGGCCATTTCAAATTTCAGCAGTTTGAACTTGTCAGCAGGATATCTTGACGTAGATGACCTGGTTAACTTTTGAACAAATTCCATCAAATCTTTCTGGAGTTATGGTCATTTGAAATTTCGCAATTTTAAACATATCAGCAAGATATCTCAAGAAGTATTTGAGTTAGGGAATTGAAACTTAGGCAACTGATAGGTGATAAGATTTACTTTTGTATGATTTTTTTAGAGTTTTTATCGTCTGAAAATTTCGGCATTTCAAAATTTTCAGCAAGATATCAAAAAGTATTTGAACTTGGGGTTCCAAACATGGTCAGCTGATTAGAGCTGATGTGTAGATGAAGTGATTAACTTTCCAACAAATTTCGTCAATATTTGTAGGGGTTATGGGCCATTCAAAATTTCAGCAGTTTGAACTTATCAGCAAGATACCTTGAAAATTAATTGAGCTAGAGATTTGAAACTTGGTCGGCTGTTTGAAGATGATTAGTAAATTAACTGATTAACTTTTGATGGGTTTCCATCAATACGTTTTAGTACAGACCATTCCCTTTCAGGGTCAGGCATATGGTTGGGGCATAGTGTTTCACAAACACTTTTTTCTAGTAACAAGTACCGTCTGATTTAACTGCATGGTCAGTTTAAAGGAAGCGTTTGTTTTGCAAGGAAATTTTGTGGAACGGACATATTAAATGTGTTGGTATTAGCTGTGTTACTGTATTAACCTTTTTTAAGAACATATGTGTTTTACATTGTTGTAAAGAAGAACGTCGAAAAAAAATGCCATTTACATATGCACAGACAATTATTTGTGTCATTAATAATGCCATAAAACATTGCAAGATCGACACAGATAAAGGTGCTACACAATAATTGTGCACGGTTTGCGACTATTACTTAAAGGGCAACTGTACTGTTTCTTCACTTTTTCTAGAAGTATTCTTAACTAACAGGTATTTATGAAAGAAACAGATTGCTGAAAACCGCATCGAAAAATTCTAACCCAAACTGAAATTATTGACAAAGTTACAAGTGCAAATTAGATTTTAAGCCCCGCCCACTTTTTCTTTTCTACAGATTTACTTGCGTAATGTAATTTGGATTCCAGCTGTTATCATTATATTCTGATGCATTGTTTTAGTATTTGAAATGATGTAATTTATCTCACTATATATATTTTGGGAGAAGAAAGTGTCAAAAATATATATATATATAAAATGTAGATTTTTTTTTTATTTTGATAATATGAAGTACTCCAATTACGTCATAAGAGTCCTTCAGCTAATTAAAATTTGAATTCCTTTTAATTTGTTAACCACTTGGAATTTTTCCGTGCAGTTTTCGACATTCTTTTAGATAAAACAATACCAGTTATTTCCAGTGGTTTCAGTGCATATTAAATTCAGTGCAGTAGATCTTTAAATCTAAATAAAGCTGCTGGAGGAAGACAGGTAGATTTGTGCCCACAGTATCGATCAGATAAATCAGCTGGCTCCTCAGGTAATGTTGTTGTTTCAACTCGCATAATGATGGTCTCTAAGTGGGTCTCTAACCCCCAATGACCCCACGGCTATTAGGCTATGGGAAACCTTTACCGTTTTAGCTCGCATGTACAAATGTACAGGAAGAGCTATTGCACTACCCCCGGCGTCAGCGTCGGCGGCGGCGTTAGCAAAATGTTGAAGTTTAACGTTAAAGTTTTTTTAGGTGATGGGCAAGGCGCTGTCAGGCGAGCTACCCTGTCCCGCTGACAGGTCTTGTTTAATGATGGTCGCAGGTAATCATGTAGGTAAAGGTATAAGTTTCTCATAGCCTAGAGGTCGTAAGGACTGGGGGTGGCGGGGGGGGGGGGAGGCCCTCTGTTTCTTGGGCACAGCATTTGAAAGGCGGAGCCCATCCCTCTCCTTTCGCTGCCTTATCCTTCCATGATTCGAAAAGGTACCCATTTATTGTGGGCAGACAGATTTTTCCAGTCGCTAGTTGATCCAAGCCGGGATTCGAGCCCACGACCTTCTGTATCACAAACAAGTCGCTCTAGCCACTCGACCACGGCGCCTCTCTAATGTAGAATACTGCTTAAATGCTGCAATTAGAATCCACTGAGCAAATTATATTTTTACGTTGTTATTAAAGAGAGAGAGAAGGTAGTACTATTTTGTTTAATTATCACTAATTCAAACAGTTCATTTTCAGTGTTCATGGGCCTTAAGGCCATGAAATACTGTTGTTTTAGACCAAATGGCACAAGAACGTATCGACGTCGTTTCGAAGTTGTATACCCGATCAGGTCGTGTTCTTTAATTAAGCAATCTTTTGGCGCAGAAAAGAGTTGTTATTCTGCAGTGAGTTTTTTTTACCGGTTGTGATGTACATGTACTTAACAGAAACGTCGGACTTAGTTATTGTAACATGTGTATCACGCATATTTGTTATACTATGATAGAGTGACACAAAGTCCATATAACGTCGTATCAACGTCGAGGCAACGTCATGTTTGAAGCCCTTTCTAGGAAAGGAAATAAGTTTCGTTGCTCCGTTTGCTTCCCTGGACGACAAAACCTTCCAAAAGAGGAGCAGCTCAAAAGGAAAGAAACTGTTCCTAGAGTAAATAACAGTTGACCCCCGCTGAAAATGGAAGCAAACTTGACAACGACGGTGTTGCTTCCCAAGAAAGTGTACCCATCTTCTTAAGTGAAAAACTATTTATTAATATTAATTGCTAGAAATATTCATTCATAGTAGTTAAAATGCGTTTTTACAAGTTATAATTAACCTGAAAACATGTTCAAACTGCATGTGAATTAAACAGACTAAAATCCTGAGACAACCTTTATGTTGGATGAATTAGTTATCAACTTAATGTAATAAACAGTCAAACCTGCCTTAAGGGAGTCACCTGTCTTAAGCAGTCATCTTTTCGGGTCCCTTATTCGAAAGTGCAGTGCAAATGAACTAAGGGGTGAACTAAATGACATTATGGGCCACATGTCTAAAGCAGCCAGTTTCTGTGCGTCCCCTAGGTTGACCCCTAAAGACAGTCGCAAGATCGATCCCCCGCTTCTCCGGTCTTTCCGATGAGACTTTAAACCGAGTTCCTGTCTCCATATGACCTCGTTGTTGGTGGGACGTTAAACCCGAGTTCACTCACTCACTAATACTCACAACACATAAGTATATGTTTTACAGTGTAATATCATGAAAATAAAACGTTTAAAACCAAATCTTCTCCGTTAATTAAATAAGTCAGTCCTGAGAATATTCAGCCACTGGCGTGTGCACCTGAGTTCCTATTTATCTATTTCCTGATTATGATAAATCACCTAAATATCCTGAACACTGTAAAATTGGGAAAACTGAGAATTAATAACTGCGGAAAAAAGAACTCTCCATAAAAGTTTGAACTGTTCTCCATCCGTAATGAAATCACTTGACAATGTCTGCCTTTTTTAATTGAAGTTTTAGCATTTAGATCCATCACTGGTGGAAATCTACATATTTTTATCTATTCGTTTGTGTCTGTAATAATTTCACTGCTTTAAATGTTTGTATCTGGTGTTGCATTATTATTACTATGCCATTCATGCTTACACAGTTCTGCGACTCAGAAATATCAAACAGTGAATTTTTTGCTGATCAGAATTTCTAAAATTTCAGACAGAAAGGAAAACAATTAATTTTGTCTGCCGAAAGTTTATGTTCTTCATCGTATGAGAAGGTAACCGATCTCTAATATGTCAATAAACCTCTTATATTCCACGCTAGCAGTATCTCTATTCGGAATTCCAACACAACAACTTGAGATTTATTTCTCCAAATTACCGAAATGGGTAAGCGAATGACTTTTCTGCTGCTTATCAATAAGCAGCAGAAAATTCATTTGCTTTCCTATTTCATCTGTGACAATATCATTTTCATTTAACCATGTAGCTACAATTTCTGAATTGTTCCTGCCGTTCCATTCAGCGCGACTTTGTCCCCTGTTTGTATCAGATCAGTTGCGCCAGGGACGTTGACGATACATGGTATACCACATTCCCGAGCAACTACTGCACCATGAGACAATAAACCGCCAAGCTCTGTAACCAGTCCGCTTATCAAGGGGAAATACGGTGACCAGCCAACGTCTGTAAATTTACAGATTAATACATCGTCTTCCTGGAGTTGATTGGCGTCCTGTAAAGTCCTTATCACACAGGCCCGTCCCTCAGCCTTGCCTCTACAAACCGGCATTCCGTGAAGGGTGAAGTGAGGAAGCCTCTCCTCGGTTGGATTTTGCTCCTCTATGGGCTTTGGCAGTCCAAAATTTATTTTAGGGTATTTGATTTTATTCATTTCTGGCAACACCCGTTTTCTTTTCTTTGCAAGTCTAACTAGTCTGGCAGAGCGGTTTTGAAGAAGTTCGCCAATTTCTCGATGGGTAAGGAAGAAAAGCAGTTTTTTGTCCGGAAGACGACTTTCACTCACCATCATATCAGCAAGTCTCCAATACGCACGTTTGAAACTTTCAGTTACTTTTATTACGTAAAACTTTCCAAGTTCTCGGCTTGCAACTCCTTTCATTGCTGATTGAACAAGGGACCGCTTTAGTATCAGCTTCTGAAATCGCGTGAGCTTTGTTTGCAGACTGTCAACAATCTCGTCTACCGTTTTGCTACGCCTTTCTTTGTCGTGGAAGGTACCTTGCGTAACAATCAGTTTAATTGTTTCCATCAGCTCACGCGGATCTTGTGACCATGACTTTTCAGCAAATTCAGCTTCTCTGATTCCCCTGTGCCCGTGTTTTTGCATGAATGCAGTGTAATCTGATTTTAGTTCATCATTGCTGGAATTCTTTAGATATTGATCGCATTCATCAGTGGCCATACTTAGGAACTGCTCTCTGAAATCTGATTCTGCAATCTGCTTGGCTAACTTCTTTATAGCTGTTGGTACCTGGGCACTAATAACATCCGTGCATTCAGACAAAATCAAGGCCATATCTGCAAGACTTTCTATAGTCACATCTTTAGCATCCCCTTTTAAGATCGCCATGATAATGCCAGCCCATATACCGGATTCAGAAGCCTTGAAAATATAGGCGCGCCACATTTCATAATAGAATATAAGATTCTCATCGATGCGTTCGTACAGCACTTGTGCACTGTCATCATGTCCACCGATAACAAATGTTTCTGACCTTTGTTTGAAATTTTCAAAGAGTTTTGAATCTCGTTTCTTCAAAAGTATATGTTCACGATACAATTTCATAGCTTTCTGCCACACTGAGTACTTTCTGCCGCAAAAGTCCTTAATCGCATTGATGTCATGCTCCTCAACGGACTGACCCAATACATGTATTTCAAGATTTGACTTTGCATTGTCACCACCTATTCCATTGATTGTAGGAACGCCACAGCTTGTAGCATTAAAGAAAGACTGTCCAGACTCTGTAAAACAGGTTCTTAATGGATGAACAGGTTCCCTTAACCCTAGTCTACTATCCCCGGAATAATTTACTGCTCTGTCTGCAGCAGATATAAAGAGATCACCAGTCAGCGTTGAAACAGCGCCCGGCATCATTTCTTGTATATTGCATGTTGTGACCAATTCTCTTTCGCCAGCAACTGGGGTGTCAAATTCGTGTAATAAGTCTTCATCCGTCTCCATATCAAGGGCAGTTATTGGTCTTGCTTGCAGGATGTACAGTTTTCCGTCAGATATAGCCCATTCAATATCTTGGTGGGAACGAAAACTCTTTTCTAATTCAATGGCTGTTTTACAAATATGAAAAATGTCGTCTTCTTGAATGCATATTTTACCTCTTTCTGATAATGTGTTCGAATCTGTTCGAATTCCGTTTTCCAAATCATCAACGATTTTTGTTTCCTTGCTACCGGTTTCGAGTGTCACTATATGCAGGTTACCCTCATTTTTACGATTTACAACTATTGTGTCGGGGTTAACTGCACCAGAGACTACTGATTCTCCTAATCCAAAAGCAGCATTTATAACCATTTTCGATTCGTTACCAGTTACAGGGTCGGCAGTAAATACTACACCGGACACATGGGCATTCACCATTTCTTGTACTACAACACCCATACTTTCAATCAATTTCTGACCATTTTGTCTACGGTATTCTACAACTGGGTAAGTGAAAGATGATGCCCAGCAACGCTGTATTGCGTCAATAATGTTTTCTAGACCTTGGACGCACAAGTAAGTAGCCATCTGTCCAGCAGCCGAAGTCTCGACGCAGTCTTCACTTAAACTTGAAGATCTCACAGCAAACTTCAATATTTTGGATTCCTCTTTGCCAAAAACGTCTTCTAAATGATTTCTAATGAGTACTTGTAATTTCTCATTTAGTTTTGTCTGTTGAAATAGTTTTGTAGCATCGTCGCATTTTTGCTTTAATTTGTCGACCCTCAAGTCTTTCAGACAGTCTTCGATTTCTTTTGCAGCATAATCCAATGTAGTATTTTCTGTTATGTGTCTAGTATATGCTTTTGTGGTTATACAGAACCCTTTAGGAACATTAACTTTTCCCACAGATCGCAAAGCCGATAATTGACATGCTTTTCCACCGACGAGATATTTTAGCTTACAAGCCGTGTCATCAAGATTAACAACTTGTGGCTCACAGCCTCGTAAATCAACTTCTAGTTGAGCACCCTCAGAGTCTTTGTCTTCGTCTATGTGTGAATCGTCTTGCACAGACTTACCAATGTCTGTCAAGTCTACACCGAATGCTACTCTGTCATTGATAGTTAGAATTTTAAAGTTACAGCCTGTCTTTTGGTCACCGAAACAACTTCTGGATAGGGTTTCGCAAACTTTATAGGGCATATTGCAAGCCGTTATGTCTTGAGGAAAATTCAGTTTGCTAACGTCTTTATTTTCTTCTCTCATTTGTTGCAGGTCTGTTGCATAGCTATCTTTAAAAGGATAGGTCACATAACCCGAATAAACTGAAGTTTTGTTGCATAATTTCATGATCCTTTGAGAAAATGATAGACCTGACTCCTTTAAAACAAAATGTTGTTGAAATTTCGTTTGAGTACAATTAAATGTTTTCATGTTGTAGTCTCTTGTTCTGACGCTTTTCAGTCTGACATGCAACTCGTGTGTTTCTATGCTAATTCTTCCGCGAAGTTCTCCCCACTGTTCGTAAACCACATTTTTGTCAAAGACTGACAGAGTTTGAATGTCATGACAGCCTAGGCGGGACATGCTGCCTGCTAGTTTCCAACACGATGGTGATAAAAGATGGTCATATGGGTCAAATAAACATTGCCAATACAATAAGGCCGTAGCATGTACCCGTTTACCGTTAACGTTCAGATCAACCAGAGGCCCTCTGAACTGCACTTTCCATCTTTTCATGGGATCAAGACAATGAATCTGTATCATTCTACCTTCAAAACATGGTTCTGTTTCCTTGTTAAACTCAGTTATATTCGAGACTATCTCTTCCTGGCTAAATTTCCCATAGCCTGGTATATCCAAATCCAGTTTTATTGTTCTGTATCCGTTTGATTGTCTCTTGGCATTGACTCTGATGCATAATCCTTCATAATTAAATCCAACTAGTGAAATATTATCGCGCCAGTTATCAGGTAGCGGTCTTATCTCATCAAGGGCTGCTGGTATTTCAAGGATGTCGATTTCCCGCTTCTTACATCTTGGCACTAATATTTTCAGAATCCTTTCCCGTTTTGAAAGTCTCACAAACCAGATATAAAAGAAGAGCACAATCTGCTTGAGTAGATTTAACATTGTGGCTCTTAAAGTGGCTACGACAGTTTCACCCGTCTCAAAGTGTTCTACCTCTCATAAAACCTGCAACGATAATAGCAAGAATTTCTAAGTGAATATGTACACTTCCAGTGGAAGCAACTTAGCCACTGTCATTTTCGCTTCCCTTCTCAATGATGATCTACCCTTAGAGAAACAGATTTTCTCCTAGGGGAACGAAGTCTTTCCTTAAGAGTAAAACTTTTTGGAAGGGTATGTTTCGTCGTCCAGTGAAGCAAACAGGAAATCGCAAAAGTTGCCCCTTTCCACACAAGAATGTGCACCCATACACCTTCCAAATGATTTTACAACAACAACATTATTTTTTTCTCCTTTGATATGTATGTATGAGTAAAATGAATTATAATAACCTGCTGTGAGGCTCTCAATCATAATTTAATGCTCAAATTAATATTTTCAAATCTGTAAGTCCGAAGGTGTTGGGTAAAGGGTTAACGTTTTCTAGCTTACAGGTTCGAATCCGGCTTTCCCTTCGGAGTATAAAACTCCTGTAAGAATTATTTTATGCAACTTATGGACGATTATCGCGATATCTTGCAAGAAAATTTTGCGGTATCTTTACAAGTGAGAGTAACTTTAAAGAGCATATACGGGAAAATGTTCAAACATTTATTTTTGCCGCAGTGATATTGGACACCTCTGAAAGTGTACCCATTCACCAAAAACTATAAAATACGTCTATTTTATTAACTGTTGATTTGTCCCAAAAAAAGTCTAAGCAGATTCCTGGTATCTTAGTTGCTGATAAGGCAATAAGATTCTCAATGTGTTGCCACTTGCTATCAACATAATACTTTCAAAACATTACTTTGTTATGGTCTGCTGGCTTTAAGACATTTTAAGGTATAAATTTTGCATACGACTGCGCCAAAATGATGAATTTCGTCACAAGAACAGAAAACAGAGCAGTCTTATCAGATTATAATGACTGTTGATACATCTAAACTTCCAGATTTTTGTGCTCAGTTTTGAACTGTGTGAAGAGTAGCAATAATATCACAGTGAATAATACAGTTATATCTCATAATAATCTATGATTCAAAATGCTAACTCTTAAGAACAAAGGAGCAGAAAAAAACTGCACATATTAAATGATATCGATTAAAGGAATTAACTTACATTTTGTCCCACCAGGCATGTTAAAATCTTGTTCAGCTGAAGAGCGCTTAATACACTCGCACACTACGCATTAGTCTCTACAACTAGCTCATAATGTAAACATATTAATGAGCTTCGCCTTGGAAAAATGACAACACATACGCCAAGCGATGTAGAGCAAACTGAGCGCATATGCGCTCATTCTGCTCAGGACATGTACAGTACGTCGCTTTTCAAAATTCTTTTATCTATAGGCTAGGCAGTAGTAGGTACGCATTTGCGGAAAGCTTTGTGAATGCGAAATTCACACATGCCAGAAAGACACTTTTTGTCGATAAAAGATTTTTTTTCTTGTGTCAGTTCAATGGCCTTGAATAGTGCGATTCTATGACCCAGAAAGAGTTTATTAGCCGAGTTCGAATGACCCGAAAGTTCAATATGTCACAGCAATAATGCATTCCTGTGTCGTTTTGGAGTGTATAGGTGAGAGAATTTAGGCCCCTCGGTTTATTTTCCCATGCCTTGGACGGCTTGGAGCCAGACACATTGCAGGAAGCCGCTGCCATAGGAATCAATATAACACAGGAAGCTCTTCTAATAACAGTCCTTAACACCCTTAATGCGCCAATAAGCAGACGACAAAATTTACGTCTGCAGAATTTTAAAAAATGTCTCGTCCAAGCGATATCATTTTGAGAATTCGAATACTAGAGAGCAAACAGTGTAGATTCAGATGAGGTGGCTCATTATGAGCCATCTCAACTGGATCTACACTGTTTGCCAATTCAACAATTTTAATTTTTGGCTCTTGAAGGGTTAATTGTTTGTCTGGGGGAATTGATTTAAAACAGGCTACTTCCACTCTTACGATATTTACTAGACTGGTGTCAGTCCATTAAATAAAACAAGATAATAAATGAATACATGAAAATGAATATACATATCATACTCTATCACTACATTTCGAAAGATGTTGGATTTAATGGGCCCATGTATTTGGTATTTACTAACAGATAGGCGCCGTGGTCAAGTCACGGGTTAAGGTCGCGGGTTCGAATCGGGGTTCGGCCAGCCGGTGTAATGAAGTAAAGCGATCCCATAGAATAATAACCCCCGGTCATTGTTCTTCAGAAAATGTAACCCCTTTTCTATAACATACTGACATCCATTAAAAAAATGACTCCTTCGATGATATCTATAAAATATTGACCCCCTATCATTCTTTTCTTTTTATGACCCTCCGAGCATAATTATTAACGAATTGATAGAGCAATGGGGCCGTAAGGAATGCAAACGGCCCTGTTAAATATACTGCTAATTGTTTTCTTAGTATTTGCTAGGATTTTATATTGCGCTACTCCTTAAAGAGTATTCAGTATTCGAGCTCGTCTTTAAAAAAGAGTATTAAGTATTCAAGCTCAAAATTAAGCGGTATTGGTACACATTAATACGCTTTGGCCGTTGATAAAATACGAATGAGACACAGGGTATAATTTCGCTTCCTGCAGAGACTGTGCATCATATTTGGCTTCCGCCGAGACGGTCCGCAATCTCTTGCTTCCTGCCGACACTTCTGTACATGATAAATGGCTTCCTGCAGAGACTGACCGCGTGAATCTACTTCCTGTCGAGGCTCTCGGCAGGAAGCCATTTTTCGAGGACAGTAGTCCCTGCAGGAAGCAAGAATTTGCGGACAGTCTCGGCGGAAGCCAAAAATGACGGACAGTCTCTGCAGGAAGCGAAAATTGGCGGACTGGTTTATACCCTGTGTGAGAGAAGACAAGACAATGGATCTAACGGCTTTCAACACTACAAGAAAATCACAGAATCACAGTGACTGACCGTTGTTATGGCAACAAGTCGAACAGTTCAATCTCAAGTACGATTTTCAGAGCCCAAACTTTTTAGCTCACCTGAGCACAATGTGAAGTCATGTGACTGGCCTTTGTCCGCCGTCCGTCCATCGTCAGCTTTTGCTTTAGACGACTGCTAGACAGATTTTAAAACAATTTCCCAGGAATGTTGCTTGAATGACCACTACATTACATGACCCTTTTCAAAAAATTGTCCAAACCGTTTCGCTCCCGCGCTGAACAAGATGGTCGTCAGAGCTAGAGATAGAAGTACCCTTTGAACGACTTCTCCTCTTAGACGGGTAGACCGATTTTGAAATAATTTCACAGGGATGTTGCTTGGGTGACCCTCCACCGAAATTGCTCAAACTGTTTCGCTCCGCTGAACAAGATGGCCGCCAGAGCCAAAAATAGAAAAACTTTTAAACGACTTCTCCTAAATGGATAGACCGACACAGGAATGTTGCTTGGGTGACCCTCTACCAAATTTGCTCAAGCAATTTCGCTCCGCTGAGTAAGTTGGCCACAAGAACTAAAACAGAAAATAAACAAACGGCTTCTCCTCCTAAACGGGTAGACAGATTTTGAATAATTCCCAGGAATGTTGCTTGGGTGACCCTCAACCAAAAATTGCCTTCCACACCACTGATCAAGATGGCCGCAAGAGCTAAAAATCTTTTAAATGACTTCTCCTAAAAGAGAGACCGATTTTAAAATAATTTCACAGAGATGTTGCTGAATTGGGTGACCCTCCACCAAACCTATTCAAACAGTTCTGCTCCTCTGAACAAGATGGCCGCAAGAGCTGAAAATCGCAAAACCTTTGAACGGCATTGCTCCTCAACGGGTAGAGTCGTAAAGTAGATCATATCACAAGCGCTGAGCGCGAATGATATATCTACTTTACAACTGACCGACAAACAGTGAATTATTACTCAGAGCTGAACTGTTTTGATTCTAACACTCGAAAACGCTGAAAAGGTATTCTTTTCATTCAAACTCTCCCAACCCTCCTCGGCCAGTGCGTTCATGCTCCCGCCAATATTTTTTAACTGTATCTAAGGGTTAATGTGCGTTTTTATGGCGATTTTAAAATGAAAAAAAGGCGTTACCCCGTCTAACGTCTCAAAACGTTACAAAATACGCCAGCTATTGCTAGTGACGTCAGCAATTTGACTAACGCGCTCCGAAATGGTGAATTATTGCAAATACATGGACACTTTCCGTTGCTTCTATAGGTACACCTGTGTTAGAATTGGAGATAATTTCACAGAAATGTTTCTTGTGTGACCCTTTATTAAATTTGCTCAAACCGTTCTGCGTCACTGATCAAGCCCGCTGGCATTGCTGAAAAAAAAAAAAAAAAAAAAAAAAAAAAAAAAAAAAAACACTTTAAAACACTTCTCCTTCTAAACGGGTGGACCAATTTTGAAATAATTTCACAGGACTGTTCCTTGGGTGACCTTGTACCAAAATTGCTCGAACCATTTCGCTCTGCTGAACAAAATGGATACCAGTGCTAAAATATATAATAGAAAATAAACATTGTCACACGAATTTTCATCCATAATGGGTAGACCAATTTTGATATTGCTCAACTGTTCCGCTCCACCCTCCTCTAGAATTGTTCAAACTAGTTTGCTCTGCTGAATCTGATGGCTACCAGAGCTAACAGAAAACCCTTTCAACGATTTTACATCCTAAAGTGCTGGACAGATTTCAAAATAATTTCATAGTTCATGAAATTTCCTTCGATGATGTCGTCCTCTACAAATTCGATCTACTACATAGGAATGATTTTGTGTGGCCCATGACCAAGTTTGTTAATCCTATCTTTGTAGGGAAAGCTTATATTACCTACCATTTCATAATGTATACAACAACAAAACAAGATGGCCACGATAGCCCTTAATCGTGAGCCCGATCCATATTCTACATATAAACATATAATATCAGTCTTCTCTGTTGATGTTAGTTTACCTATAACATTTGATAACCCAAAGGCGTGTTTTCATTAATTTAATGATCACCCCTCTTAGTCAGGATGGGATTGAGCTTTCTCTCGTTCGACTGTCATATGCACTGTTGAAAAAAATATATGGGTTTGATGAAGTACACTCAAGGGCCAAAAGTAATTCCACAAAAATATTTTCCCATAGACTTTAGTGCATTTTCATGTTTACAAGAAAATCGATATTGGCAGTTTTTCTGGGGCAATCATAAAACAACTACTATGGTTGGAAAGCTAAAAGAACAATGCAATAAACGTTTTTTACAGAACTTAATTTCAACCCTTCATTGTCAAGATACAGCTTTTAGAACTTAGCATAAATTTTGAAAACAACATGTTTCCATTGACGTCAATGGCAACGTCATGAAAAAGTGACTAAAAGTCCGAACGTAAAATGTAAACACATGCTGTTTAAGTATACGATGAACAACTGAAATAAATATATTGCTTGCCTCATTCATTTACCTTTCTATCAGTGCCAAAATAATTGTAATACGTTGGACAGAAGAGCCCAAAAATAATTTCCAGTAAACATGAAAACACATTGAAGTCAATGGGAAAATCAATTTTGTGAAATTACTTTTGGTCCTTGACTGTAGAATCGCTACTACTTCGCATGCATTCAAATTGTTCACTAAGATCATGATTGCAGCCATTAAAGAAGGCGTAAACTTGCTGCGTCAGGATGCCGGTATGAATTGTTGGGACTACAGTAACTATTAAAAATAAGACTTACAGCAGCTTATTTTAAATGTGCAGTAGAAAACTCACCATTGTGTGAGACATAATGGTGATATGGACACCTGTTCAGCAAACCATATTACATTGTACTTCATGTATGTGAGGACGGCCCTTTGTATATGGTATATGCTTTCTGTGACATTTGTATAGAGGCCCTCCCAGGGGTGGTCAGTGCTCCCTTACTCCCTGAAAATAATGCCCAAAACTCCCCAGCCCCCTTAAAATATTTTCTCGTGCTCCCTAAAATTATATTGCTACTGCTCCCCAGCTCCCTAAAAGTAATTCATCTACTCCCCAGCTCCCTAAAAGTATTCAAGCTTGCTCCCTAAATATTTTTTGAAGTCATTTCCGCCTCTAGCCAGAATTGGACCCGAAATGCTAGCAATTGCAAGTCTGGCTTAAAAAGAATGACTATAATGGTATTATTTATAAGTATATGTCATTGGGGGGGGGGGGGGGGGGGGGGGGGGGGGGCTGGGTCTGGGGCAAAAGCCGTCCAGAAGCCAAAAACAATTTACAAAATCACTGGCATTCTGACAGTGCTCCCCAGTTCCCCAAAATTAAGAGCTTGCTCCCTAGCTCCCTGAAGATAAATTGCTAGTGCTCCCCAGCTCTCTGAAAATAAATCGCCATTCTCCCTAGCTCCCCAAAACCCCTGGCAGGGCCCCTGTATAGACTGTGTTGTTTTTACTTGTATTAAACAAGCGCATGAATTCTTATTATTTTTACATGTTTATGATATTTCGAATGTTGCTCAACCTTTGTTTATCGAAATAACAACCCTACCAAGGTTTCTATGTCTATGTTCCATATCAGTCCCAGAGAGCAGTGACGGCGGAACATCAACTGGGCCGAAACACGAGTGGACGAATAGTCTAGCGCAACCAATGTAAACAAATGGCTGCCAGTGGAGGTCTTCGCTCGGTAGTCATGCGACTCCTGACGTTGCGTTCCGCTCCGCTACACTACCGTCATGACACGCACTTCGGTAAAAACATGTGATTTTTTCATTCCACTGAATACTTCAATTACACTCATCAACTTGGTATTAGGAGCCATAAGTGTTACCTTTAAGCCCATAAAACCGTGCGTCCAAGCCTAAATCATGACAATATTCAAGCAAAACTTCTTCCGATTCGTCTTGACAGGGGTTTGTTTACATCGGTACCGGCTGACAGAAGCGTTCCGAATCTGGTTGTCTCGGTTGCTCGCGCTCACGCGCAAATCACTGTGTGAGACAGATGAACGTCGTGTGGATTTCTGCCGTGCCGCATTAGCGGTATCGATATGAACGTGGAAGGACTTCCAGTGTTGGCAAACATGTCTCTTGCATAGCGTATGTTTCTCCAACGCCAGCAAGGCATCGGTCGTGTTGCGGTCCTCTGCACCTTCTCTGACATGAGTAAGTTCCAGTTGGTATGAGGATTCCAAATGTAGCCGCTGGATTCGGCACAAGCGCTTGGGGTTTTAACAAAAACATTTATGTGAAATGTCTCGTACCAAAGAATAAATATGCGGGTGTGTGTTGGAGGGGCGTGGGGGGGGGGGGGGGGGGGGGGACTACGAGAGCTTCCATATAATAAATCTGAGTGCATTTTGAAAGATTAAATATTTCTCCATGTAGTCGAAATGACTGAAATACTAGTAGGAGCGTTATAGGCCTACGTGTAACCCGGCATTGACTGAACATATGAGTGTGCCCCCAGACCTTGTACATATCAGTCTGGGCTCAATTTCTCTAATGATATTACTATCAGATTACATATTAACACTGCTGTTTTTTTATTGGTAGAATTCGTAACTGTGCCGATCCCAAACAGGCACATATTGTTGAAACAATGTCCACATTGTGTTCCCAGTTTGATAACGGATGACTATCCCTCTTGTTTTGGCACCTTCCCTGAACATATTCAATTCGCAATTAAACAAACATTGGCACGGGCACCCCTTAAAGTTCCAACCATCATGCTACATTCCGGGCGAGCCAGTACCAATGAGTAGGACAAGATATCGAAATGGGCCAGCAAAAGCTGTATGACAGCTTAGAAGAGTCTCAAGTATGGTGAGTTATGGTGAGTTTTGTGTGTGTTTTTTTCTCAACGGAATAAATGTAAAATAAAAAAGACGACGGAAGCTCGATCAGCCTGCGCATATCCGATGGCTCATCGGTGTTTACAAATGGGGTAGTTTGTTATAAGACTACCAGGTTTCGCAAGCTGGTCATGATAAGCTATTACCACTTGTCCCTATTACACATACTTCACAATTCCGACTTCTGAATCCTTAATTCCGAATTCTGGATTTCGAATTAAAAAATTCGGAATTTCGAAATTTGTAGAACATACTAGTGCTAAGGGACCGACCATATATTCTTGAATGGGGTTAGGGGGGGGGGGGGGGAACTCGGAATTTGTAGAACATACTAGTGCTAAGGGACCGACCATATATTCTTAAGGGGTGGGGCGTACCACATTTTTAAAAATAATCCTCTGTCTTTCTGTCCTTGGAATGGATATGCAAGAAAAAAAATTAATTGGTTATGAGGGGTTTTAAAAAAAATAATGTTGCCTCAATAAATAAGTGGAAAAATAATCTGGTGGCTCCACCCCAAATTTAGTAAAAATATAGTCTGCAGATAATTCCATTCGAATTGAGTTTTCAAAATGTCGCTATCTTCTGGGGGCACAGCCCCCACACACCCCGTGTTTAAAGTAATGTTTTGATAATATTTACAGGTGTTTTACCACCAGCAACAACGCACGCACATACAACATTCACATATATGAGCCGCGACACGAGACCCAACACTCAACAAAAAGCCTGATCAAACTGGACGGATGCCCAGGCTGATCTGAGTCTGCGCTGGGCGCACAGCCACATTGTTGGTTTTCTCGTGTCGCGGCTCATTTATTATGTATTATTGATCTGTCGCATTACTAAGGAAATGAGTTGCTAAAAAGTCACTAGCTTATGGGAGACAACCTTATGGCAATAGTGGCCACTTTAACAGCAGTATAATACTCATACAAGGATGTTTGAATCTGTTCCATGGATTAAGGAACTGGTGCCGGGCCGCGTAGCGCAATCGGTAGGGCACCTGACTCATAAGTCAGAGGTCCTGGGTTCGAAACCCGGTCTGGCCACATACTTTCGTTTCTCCTTCCGCTGATTCAAGAAGGGCATTTGTCAGTTACTGGCGAAAGTATGTGCACATAGTACTGGTTAACCGCTTAGGAGGTCTAAGCCTGCCCAGGAATAGTGTGGTTAGGTTAACTGACCGTCCCGACATGACCATAGCTGTTTACCGTGGACGTTAAGCATCAAATCAATCAATCTAGGAACTGGTTTGCAAATGCAAGCTAAACCATGCCCATTGCCTGTATGTTCTTTATGTGAGAAACAGTGTGTTAAATTACTGATGTGGGTAAAATAAAAGGATGTTCATTCACATGCGTAAAGGTCAAATAAATTAGGATCTGATAGTTTAGCTTATAAAGTTAAGAAAAAGAATTGTTCGAGATTGTTAAAAAATAGATTAGCTCGTTCAAGGTGACAAAAAAAGAAATTGTTTTCAGAGGCCATTAAAAAAAATATCCCGTCTCCATCAAGAACCCCCCCCCCCCCCCCCCATGGTCGGTCCACAAACGCTTGAATATGGAGGACTCGAAGCAGCGTTTAGGCTTTGAAAAATCTCGCCTTCAGCTATACTGTTTCAAACGCGCCATCCCCTGACCCTGGTGCTTACCAATTCCCATACGAACGATTTACGATTTAATATTTTATGGGAATCTTAGAATTATAAAAGTGAAACCTCTAATCGTTTTGCAGAAATGAGCGTCCTCGCAACTGGTCGTTTGTTCTCTCTTTTCCCATAAACGATCTATGAATCCTGATAGGAAAGCATATGATCAATTACTACAAAAGGCGCATCTGCGCAACCTATTCAGGGTCATCCCTTTTCGCATAACACTGGGGACCTAACAACTAACAAATGAAGAATCAGATGGGTCAGAGCACATGAACGTTTTTTTTAGTATTCGTTGTGCGCAAATGGATCCCCTTATACGCGACTCTGATCATTCATTGTCTTCCCAGTAAAATCAGTAGGTTCACATTTTTAATATTGTACTATCCTTTTTTTTATGTCCCCCCACCAAAGGTGAGGAGGGACATATTGTTTTCAGTGCGGATCCCGTCGGCGTCAGCGTCGGCGTGACAGATTCTTGCATGCGCAATATCTCTTGAACCAATAAATGGAATTTCACCAAACTCGCATGGATATATCATTGGGACAAGCTTATGAGCTGATTAGATTTTGGTGACCTTGACCTTATTTTCAAGGTCACAGGAGGACTTAGATGACAATTTCTTGTATGCGCGATATCTCTTGAACCAATATATGGAATTTCACCAAACTTGCATGGATACATCATTGGGACAAGTGTAAGAGCTGATTAGATTTTGGTGACCTTGACCTCATTTTCAAGGTCACAGGATGACTTAGATGACAATTTCTTGTACCCAGTTTCTTGTATGCGCGATATCTCTTGAACTAATGGATGGAATTTCACCAAACTTGCATGGGTATATCATTGGGACAAGTGTAAGAGCTGATTAGATTTTGGTGACCTTGACCTCATTTTCAAGGTCACAGGATGACTTAGATGACAATTTCTTGTACCCAGTTTCTTGTATGCGCGATATCTCTTGAACTAATGGATGGAATTTCACCAAACTTGCATGGGTATATCATTGGGACAAGTGTAAGAGCTGATTAGATTTTGGTGACCTTGACCTCATTTTCAAGGTCACTGGAGGACTTAGATGACAATGTTTTGTACCCACTACATCTCCTGAACCAATGGATGGAATTTCACAAGACTTGCATGGATACATTATTGGGCAAGTTTTCGAGTTGATTAGATTTTGGTGACCTTGACCTCATTTTCAAGGTCACTGGAGGACTTGGATGACAATTTCTTGTACCCACTATATCCCCTGAACCAATGGATGGAATTTCACCAAACTTTCCTGGATACATGATTGGGACAAGTTTATGAGCTGTTTAGATTTTGGTGACCTTGACCTTATTTGGTGGGGGGACATCAGTTTTTCTCTGAAAAACATTTCTAGTTCTATTTCAATTTCAACAAACATAAATCATTTCACTTAAAGTTTTCAAGCTCTCAGTATGTTCTACGAATTTGGGAGTTCATAATTTTGAATACAGAACTCAGTTGGAATTCCTCAATTCGGAGTTGTAAAGTAGCACTTTTTCCGCAGCTCTACTTAAGAGTGATGTCTCCTTAAGTAGCGCTACTTCCGCTACGCTTCTGAGGGGTGGTGTCTTCTGAAGTAACACTTGTTCCGCTCCGCTACTAAAGGGTGGTTTTTTCTCGTTTGTGCTTCGCTTCTAAAGGAAGCCGACTCAGTCCCACTGTTGTGCAAAAGGTAAAGTTGACCTAAGTAGCACTGATTATGCTGCCGCCCACAAGCTCTGTTGGTTTAAACATATTATATTTTTGGCTTGCGGCATATAGATTGAAAAGCTCGTTCCGGTTTGAGACTGCTTTTAGTCATGTTGTTCTTCACATATACGAATGTTTCATTGCAACAAGCGGAGAACTCGTCCGACTTAGTCTGTTTATATCCATAGCTGGTTTACCGCATCTGCTAAAAATAACAGCTGGCATTTTATTCTATTTTTGATCGCATTGTCGCCAACGGTCGGCACTTTCCGTACACATGACGCTTATCGTACAAGAATTAACTTTTCCAAAAGCTTGCTGTTTTTTAGCATACAGCGGCGTTTGGGCGAAAAAGGCCGTAGGGTATTGTGTAATGTAACTACGTAGAGCAGCCACCACGCTCGAGCTGATGCATCCGTGCAGACTGATCATGGTCTTTCTTTTTCGGTATTCATATTCTCCATGATCCAGGAATACGTCATGCTGAGGATGGATTGATCAGACTGCGCTGATGCGTCTGGAAATTTGTGTATCTGGAAAACCTGTCAAAGCAGAAAAAATCAACGTTCAAATCTATTGTTTAAACTCAACTAGCAGGCGCTTCTGGAGATTTTCCTCTTCACTCATCACCTTTTACCAAATAAAGTATCCCATCTATCTGTGTATGTGTTGCTAATATGCACAGTGGCCGTGTTAATATATGCAAAATACGGTAACGCCGGTGAATAGGTAACGTGTATTCATTGTAAAGGCCATGTCGATGGCAAGCAGCGGTGTAATGTACTGAATTCAACATCTAATACAATACCGTTTGTCCATTCATGAATAGTCTGTCCTTGAAACCTCTTGTAGGAATACAGGTAACGAAAAGAGTGGACAATTTCAGAACCGTTGAGATTTTAATCTCTCCGAGGGATTCATTGACAGTTTTTAGACACTGGATGAGCCACTGGTCTATCTCTCTCAGCCAGAACCGAACCAACACCCGAAACTATGGAAACATGCCACAACGCCTCGCCATGTCTCCAAAGAAGGCAATGGGTATGCCTTCGGATGACAAAGTGATCGCTTCAGTCATTCGGGATTCATAAAGTGTTTTCATGTTAACCACCTGTTTAGGGACAGGTAAATAGTGGGGAATGCGAGGTCAATTACTGAAGCAGCTGAGACAGAAAATCAAGATCCATCGCCGAGTAAAGTTATCAAAGGCGTGTTGTCTATGCATTTCTGTTGATTACTTCCACCGTTTTCAAGAATTGACTGGAAAGCAGTTTGTCAGTGATTATGACGTCATTTTGGTTGTCTTGGAATTTCTTGACATGCAAGAAGAACCTTTGTATGCAACTGGAATCCAAACACTGCAGAATCGCTGGCCTAAGAGGGGATTTAGTTAAAAAAAATAAATTGTAACGAGAAGTGTACGACAACAACTTCATAATTAGGCTAAATTTCTTTTTGTTTAGTCCTCATACGCTAGTTCTCGTAATTTCCCTTCCGTTGGTATTAACCAAGCGGGCACATAACGTCAAAATGACGTCGATGCCAGGCGCTTACATCGCAGTGCGACGTCAGTAAAAACTCGACAAGCCTTTCCTTTTAAAAGGAAACTTTATCAAGAATTCATATAAAAACACAATCATTTGTCATTTTTTAGCCATTTCAATCACATTATATTGTATATGCATGTTCACGTATATGTCTCAGTGAAATTTTAACGATATTACAACAAACTGTAAATTCATTAAATTCAAATATTATTGTAATATATCTGTTGTATACACCATCTTATGCAAAATATACACATTAACAGTCAAAGAAAGTATTATAAAACAGCTATAGATGCTGAAATTCGGGTCCGATCCGGTCCGATCCGGTGATTAGGCCCGATCCGGTCCGATCCGGTGAATTTACGTACCGCTTATAAAGTTCCTCTCCTTATATAATGTGCATACGTCATGGCGCATATTTATCAGGCTAAAGTATGCATTACATATGTCATATTAATTTCAAAACCAATGATAGAAAATGAGATTGGATAAAGAAAAAAAAAAAAAAAAAACAATACAAAAATATCATTTATAAACAACAGAAAAAGGAGAGGGCCTACGATTGATCCCTGAGGAACCCCGGCTCGAAGATAGGTCCAGTCAGAAACAGCACCAGGAACAGCAACTCGTTGTTTTCTATCAGGGAGGTAATCTGCAAACCAAGCATGGATGTTTCTTGAGACACCAGCTGCTTGAAGTAGCAAAGAGACCAGCGCGCCACACACGGTCGAATGCGTTGCTGATGTCACAGAAAATAGTCCGTACTTCTTTGCCTGAATCAAGTGCTTAACAGGAAGTATTGTAAAGAAATGTCAACTGATTACCTGTTGAGTCTCAAGGCAGACAGCCAGATTGTAATGAAGAGAGCAAATTATTTTCACGTACACTGTAAAAAATTTCCGTAGATTTTACAGAAGAATAACTGGCAACCAGCTGCCAGTCCTTTTCCCGTTATTTTACGGGCGTTTGCCGGTAAGACACTGTTTGAAATCACAACATGGAAGTGTTATGTAAAATGGCCGCCCTCGAAAATAACTTTATATTATTGAAGGGCTATACATGACCAAAACGACACCTGTTCTATTCTGTCCTACTCTGCTGGATGATTCCTACAATTTTTACGGGCGCCCATAAAAATAACGGAGAGAGGAATGGCAGCTGGTTGCCAGTTATTATACCGTAAAATCTTCGGAAATGTTTTACAGTGTAGGTGATTAAATACCGTATATAAGGTAATTTTCGCGGTGTTCCATTTTTCGCGGTATTTCGTGGTCACTTAGAAACCGCGAATATTAAAATCGCGAATAATTTCCAGTTTCTTACAAAGTGTCTTCATTAGACACGGTGTTCATATATTTTGTTTCTGATTGCTTCGGTAGTAGCTGGTATTTTGTACTTGAGTCACTTCTTTCATTAACCTGCCCTGCCGCAGGTTAATGAATGAACTGACTCAAGTGAAAAAGAAATGGTTTTGCTTTTCGCGCATGTTGCTACCCAAGAAAATTAAGAACCGCGAACATTTTTGTTAATGTTTTCGACCCTTAACCGCGAAATTTTGAATCCGCGAAAATTACCGCGTATACGGTAGATGTTAAAATACAAGCCTTTCCAAGGCTTTATTCTCCGAGTTGAGCAATGAAATATGTCGATAATTGGGAACATCAGAAGGGTCACCAAAACGGCCAAAGCGACAACCCAACGTCCCCTCCCCCAACCCTAATAAACATGAAAAAAGAAGAAGAATGTTTGTCAATATCAAATTCATTGAAACGATATAAAATGGAGGAAAATATATTAAGTAATATTGATTGATGTAGCTATATCTTTTGTGGAATCCTTTGCGTGGAAAAGGACCTCAATCAAGCTCTGTTCTGAACTGCATCTAATTATTTTATGTATACTTTGCCTTCCCACCAGCTCTCTTTACGTACTGTCTGACATGAAACATGGACCGCAAGGCTCACTAGTACACTGTAAAAAATTTCCGTAGATTTTACGGTAGAATAACTGGAAACCAGCTGCCTGTCCATTCCCCGTAATTTTTACGGGCGCCCGTAAAAATGCAGGAATCATCAAGCAGAGCAGGGTAGAAGAGAACAGGTCTTATTTCGGTTGATTAAAGACTGCTGGTTCTTTGGAAACTTATACAAGCTACGTCTGATAATCTTTGTGTTGGCGTCGATGCGTGATCGGTATGGCTTTTCTACGGTGATACGATGTCGCTCTGACGTCGTGTGGTATCTGTGTAAAAACTGCTCTAGGTTATAGTTAAATAGGCACCTCTATACATGTTCTTGCTTAACAATATGGTTTTACAAAGCCAAGGAGATCAAATGCAGTGTTCTCATCGACATCCATAGGTATGCACTACTTCTATCATTTGATTATTTGCTGCTCAGAAATACTGTATTACTGGTTAAGGATATTGGAAATGAAGACTTTATAAACTCTCAATGAATAGTTGTATACGTTACTTGTTCAGTCTTTCTTTTCTTCTTTTCTCGGTATTATGCTGCAAACTTGCAACTACAGTGTAGGCGAATAAATTCTGAAGGAGAAAAACTAAGATTTACCCCTTAAATATCTGAACAGAAATGACCAACCGTAACATTTTCTGTTCTTTTTATTTGCCGTTTCATTATAAGGGTAGAGCTCACTGGAACACTGTCTCCGTATTTTTTTGTCAGACTAAATGTATCTATATGTTCTTTAGTGAATCGACTCATTAAGAGATGATTGAATGTAGTCAGACTTAAAAGAGCAAGAAACGAAAGCAATATTGTTTCCCTTAGTAACGTAAACTATACAACAGTCTTACAATGGTAAGTATACGCCGCCAGCAAATATAAATGTTAGCTTTGATGCATAACTGTATTTGGCTGAAGTCTTCAAACTTAAGTTTACTTCTCTGTTCTACAGTTTTCACTGTGAAAACTATACCAGATCCTGTCAACAAAAAGGATTTACAAGATTTTGTATAGTTGATAACTGATTATTCTGTAGTTTATACTCTAAAACAGGACAAAACCGCTCAGGTATTACCTTATCAAACTGATTGTATTTCATTTTATGCGAGGTCTTTATATAAAATCAATGCTGGCTTTAATAGCAGCCTCTTTACTTCTCTGAAGTTTTTTTTTATTATATTTTCCAGCTTCATATAACGAAATATCACATATGATACCCTCTTTAGAACAGAAGAAAGTGTAAATAAGAAATAGACAGTAGATGGGCAATGCCATCATTAAATATGTTGATTTATGATATGATAACCCATCGTTTTGTATTATTTTCCACATTTTCTTCTTTTCTTCAAATGTTCACATGTACTTTAGAGCTGTAGAATTCTTTTCTTTGTTTTCGTTTCATACAGCGATGACCAACTCCCCCTTTTTAAGTTCATCGCTTTGGCGGCTCTCATGGGAACACATGTGCGAAGAAGTTTGACTGGGTATGATGCTGCCGATGAGATGGCAAGACTTCTGATTTTCTTCCTTTTCTTATCATGCAGTACATGAAAACTTGGCAGCTTTATGTGTGTGTATGTGCGGGGGGGGGGGGGGGGGGGGGGTGAGGGGTATCTGCTACGTCAGGAGTAGGGTCCAAGAAAAATGCTAGACGACAGGTTTTCTTTATGCCTTGTGCCTTTGATAGCTTCTAACAGTATCTGTCTTACCTATCCACTCTTCCAAAAATTAAAAAAAAAAATACCCACTTCTTAAACATACGAGTAGGCAACTGCAAAATTTCAATTTGCCGAACATATTTTTTAGGATGGCCTTATTACAATAATTCTGACACGCTTCAAAATATACTGCAAAAGGATTTCAGTATTTAGTCTTAGTCTTACACCATCCAGATGACAAACAACGTCTAAACGGAATCATACCATCGTCAGTGCCGGACAACCGTGCACTTCTCAAACTTTTTACATATCCTCTTTATTAGTCTACCCCCTCCCACATAACAATCACGTTCATCTATCAGTGTACGACACCCCGGAGGCCCGGACCCAAACAAACATGCCCTAAATCATACTACCTCCTCGCCGGGACTCTCCTTCATATTCCCCCAGTTACCCCCCCCCGCCCCCCCACTCCACACACACACAGTGACACACACCCGAATCATCCCAATAACCCCAACCTACACTAAGCATCTCGTCTTCAAAGGTGCGGTGAATCTCTTCACGCACATGATGCCTCTCTAGGAGGTACAGATATACGGCACCTCGCCAGCAGGACTGTATTAATAGGAATCAACGTCGGTGCGAATCAACGTCGATGCGACGATGTTACTTCAACGTAGTGCATGTGTCCTTTAAATCCATGCTACGTACAGTCTCGCTGACCGTGTGTACCTGATGACACGACTATTTATAGATTTTCGATGGAGTCCCGAACTTCGGCTACTCTATGCAATAGGACCGGGTACCAGAATTAAAAGAAAATGGCAAACTCGCTAGCGACCCCATTTGGTGTCGCTGAATTTTGAAACCGTGATTATATGCTTCAGGAGACGAAAGAACATCTTCTGTTCAAGTAAGCACGCAGTTTTACACATATATTTTTGTTGTAGCACAATGGTTTGCCTGGGAGACGTCTGATTTAGCGACAAAATTAAGAATGAATATTTCTCGCGTTTTTTGCATTAGCGAACATAGGGCTGTGAAGTAGCGGTAGTGTAACGGTAGCGGATTCTAAGGCCCTATTTTGTAGGTCTATTCGCTCGGTAGAATTTGAAGTATTTGGCAAAGTGCAGGGTAACTATTATCGTTTTTATCATGCTTGTGTGCTAGCTTTGTTAAAAAATATTTATCAGTCTGTTTCTATATAGTATCAATGATAATCAAAACAGATGCAAATATTTAATATTTTCGGATATCATGAAATTTCGCGACCAAGTTTAACCCATTCATTCATGACTAGAGACCCATGCCATACGGAACGTTGGTAAACAGTAAAGACCGGGACGCCACAAATGAGGCGGCTGATCAGGAGCTACTTTTTTATCTTTTTTGCTAGATATATTTGCCAGGACGCCACAAATGAGGCGGCTGATCAGGATCTACTTTTTTATCTTTGCTTTAAAAAAAAGTGGATTTATAAAGATGAAGATAAATTCAGAACAAAAAATGAACCTGACACTCCTTATAAATTGGAAATAGACCTGTTTGTATTTTGAATTTGATTTTCTTTAATAATGTTTTGGCTTGCCCCTCCCCCCCCCCTCCCCCCTTTAAATTTGATTTACTTTAAAAATGTTTTGGCCCCCCCTCCCCCCTTTAAATTTGATTTACTTTAAATTTACTTTAAAAATGTTTTGCCCCCACCCCCCCCCCCCCCCCCCCACCCCCCTCTCCCTCAATATATTCTACATACCCTTTTCAATCCTGGACCGGTGAATGAGTTTATTAAGAGTCTGTGACATATCAATGACAGTGTCTATTCTAGAGAGGGGGATGGGGGGATTCACCCATATTTCTGACAGTTCCCCCCTAATTCTTAGCAGAAGGGGGGAATTATTTTCTTTATTTTATTCATAAAAATAGATTTAAATGATATCTAAAGCATTGTCTGTACTCATTGATACTAAATTATAGCTAAAATACTTGGTACAATTGTTTTTATGTAGTTTAAGCCACATTTTTGAGTAACAAGTATGAGTGATACATTTTCTCTGTCGAAAATCCCCCCCTACTTTTTCAATCCTAGAATAGACACTGTCAATGTGCTCAGTTCTACACTGACTTTCTCATGCCTATTCACACCTAGGCCTGCAACCCTACAGTAGGTATTCAGACAAGCAGAATCTCACAGAACCGGTGTTAATTTTGAAACACTTGACGTAGCCTCCATAACCATTATAAACATATTTCCTGTACTGAAAAGTGGTTTTCAGACAAGTATTATGCCTACTTAGTAAAATGGAAAACCTCTTAATATTGCCAGGATGCAGGATAACATTCTATGTCAATGGGTCTTTGCATGCAGATCCTATATATCAGCAACAGAAAATTGCCTTTGTATTATAAAAGAAGGTAAAATAAGGTATACGAGCATGTATGAGGTGAAGTATACAGTATAAGATATCTGATATAGGATACAAGATACAACAGGCTATTTAATAGTTACATAGCAGTAAATAAAACATTGTTTGACAGAAGGACAGCTCCTTTTTAAAGCTGCCAATGAAATGACTGCAACTAGCATAGAACCTGCTTCAGATGCACTGCAGCACTCAGGTTGCTAATTTTTTTGTTCATATGTTCAAAGTTCTTCTTCATCTTGCTTACCACAGTTCATTCATCGTGTCAGACTTAACTGAAGTACGATGGGAAGGGAATAATTCCAAATGGCAAATGTGTCTCAGTAGAAACGCCTCAAAGAGGCGGCTCTAATGAGACATAATAGATTCCACAAAAACAAAAGGTTGATTTATTTGAGGAACACCTAACCCTCCATGGAGACACGCTGATATGTCTCAGCAGAAACGCCTCAAAGAGGCGGCTCTAATGAGACATAGTAGACTCCACAAAAACGAAAGGTTGATTTATTGAGGACTACCTACCTATCCATGGAGACATTCGCTGATATGTCTCAATAGAAACGCCTCAAAGAGGCGGCTCTAATGAGACACAACAGACTCCACAAAAACAAAAGGTTGATTTATTGAGGACTACCTAACTATCCATGGAGACATATGCTGATATGTCTCAGTAGAAACGCCTCAAAGAAGCGGCTCTAATGAGACATAACAGACGCCACAAAAACAAAAGGTTGATTTATTGAGGAATACCTGACTATCCATGGAGACATACGCTGATATGTCTCAGTAGAAAGGCCTCAAAGAGGCGGCTCCAATGAGACAAAACAGACACCACAAACAACGGTGATTATCCCTTTTGGGCTGTGGTGTAAATGTATCTGTTCAACAAGCACTAGTGACAACAGTTGAGAAGAGGGTGTATGTGTGTGGGTGGGTGGGTGAGGGGAGAGTTCGTCAATTGTTTATAATACAAAAGTGAGACAAAAAAAATCAAAGTCAGATTCTTAGAAAGTCTATCTGCACGGGTCTAATGAGACATAGCAGACTCCACAAAAACAAAAGGTTGATTTATTTGAGGAACATCTAACCCTCCATGGAGACATACGCTGATATGTCTAAGTAGAAAACGCCTCAAAGAGGCGGCTCTAATGAGACATAACAGACTCCACAAAAGCAAAAGGTTGACATATTGAGGACTACCTAACTATCCATGGAGGCACGCTGATATGTCTCAACAGAAACGCCTCAGAGAGGCGGCTCCAACGAGACATAACCGACTCCACAAAAAACAAAAGGTTAATTTATTTGAGGAACACCTAACCCTCCATGGAGACATACGCTGATATGTCTCTGTAGAAACGCCTCAAAGAGGCGGCTCTAATGAGACATAACAGACTCCACAAAAACAACAGGTTGATTTATTTGAGGAACATCTAACCCTCCATGGAGACATACGCTGATACGTAATAGGCTGTTCTAAAACAAGTTAAGTAACATTTGACCCAAGCCTTCTCAGACCTTTCGCTTTTTTACGTTGTGTGAACGGTCAAAGTACATTAGCTTTCAAAAATTCCAAATTTGCAGCTACCGCACGGTTGCGGCATTTGTGTCACTCAAAACAGTATGTCCTTTCCTATGAAAACAGCATTTTTCTTATCTGTTGCATGTGTTATCATATTTATCTCCTGTACGAACCAAAATAACAACACATATATATTTTAAACATGTTTTTGATGGGTCAGTATCTGCAGTCCTGTCGCCAAAGTATATTGCTATTAGAAGTTTGGTTTAAACAATATTTTATTTTCTATAACCTACATGATTACAAAAAGGTACAATATACAATATGGTACAGGATCTGACGGTAAGCGAAACGCTTTTATGAAAGTCATCTATTGAGAAGTTTTGCTTACTGATAGAGCCAGGCCGCGTAGCGCAGTCGGTAGCGCGTCTGAATCAAGAGCCAGAGGTCCCGGATTCCATACCCGATCCGGCCACATACTTTCGTTTCTCTTTCCGCTGATTCAAGAAGGGCTAGTTGTCTGTTACTGGCAAAATTATGTGCACTTAGTATACTGGTTAACCGTCTAGGAGGTCTAAGCCTGCCCAGGAATAGTGTGGTTAGGTTAACTGACCGTCCCGATATGACCATAGCTGTTTACAGTGGACGTAAAGCAACAAAACTACTACTACTACTTACTGTTAGAAAAGTTCTTCTGTTGAAGTTATTTCATAAATGTCGGATGCACTCAGGTAAAGTTATTAATCTCCTATTGAAATTATGTTATTATGCAGAAGAAAACACCATGTAGAGGCTGGAATACGAGCTTTCATAATTTGGAATTATTATCATTCGTCATGTACATATCAGAAAGAAGAAACAATGAAGTTAAAATTACTATATATTATTTGCGGATTTTCTATTTACACGGTTCTTTGATTATTACTTCAAGGAATCAAATATGCAAGTATAAACTTACTAAAAAAATACAAGCCATTAACTACTTTCTGTTGGATCAATGTGTAAATCACAATTTTGATTGATTTGGCGGAAATAATCAATTATGTGTTGGATCTAGACCTGATGCAGTTACTAAATTTTCAAAAAGACATTATTTGTCCAACTGAAAGAGAACAGGCAATATCTTTGGTTCCTTTTAGCAATATATACTTGAAACCATTAAAATGCAACTATTTACTTGTCATATATTCAGATTAAAAGTAATGCCACAAGGCTGTAATATACTTCATGCAATTTGCCTTTCGTCCGTCAAGGTTTAAGCAACAGTTTAGCCGAGGTCGCTTTGTCTGACAAAAAATTGTGAGAAAAAATGTTAAAAGCAATAAATTTCAATTTCAAATATTCAGGAAATTAAGATTCAGTCTAGTTTTATTGAAACGGTCTTTAGTATGATGGCTGAAATTGAAAAACAACGCAAAAACTAAAATTATACTGCGGATGCGGTTTAAAGATTTTGACATTAAACCAATTTGTCGTAAAATTTTCACACATTTTGAGAATCTTGTAAAATTTCATCTGAGACTCGAATAATAGGCTTTTGAGAAACAGCCACATGAAGTCTTGCCAAACACTTTACATTGGGAGCAGTAGTTGTCCAAAAATCTCTCCCTTTACAAGCGCTTCCGGTTTGAAGGCGAACCTTTCGTCGGCATTTACGCGGGCGGTAGTCCTGGAATTTTAAAGAAAACAACATGCGTGCAGAGAGTTTGGACCGTTCTTGGAAATGTCGAGAAATTCAGCCGAAACGAGCCAGTGTAAACGTTACATGGAAGCATTCACTAAACGTGAATTTTGCTTTAGCCTCAATAAAAGTCGGAGTTACGTCCCTTTATATACAAATGCAGTCCTCATTAATTGGACCGTTGTCAGCATTCCGACAATACCGCTGTTAAAAACTAGTGTGATAAACACCCTGGTTTCCTAGATAAAGAAGCGTTTCTGTCATAAATCCCTACGTGGGCCAAAATCAGAAAGTTGCGTTTTTACTGGTTTCAAGTGTAGCTGATTTATAATCAATACATGCTTTTGCGAAACTATTTTGCTCTGAAGTCACCAGGAAGCGCCAGTACCGTGGTATTGATTAATGCCAGAAACGTGTTTAGCCATACTATCAGAAAGGATGGTCACTGAAAGAGGTCTTCGTGCTACAAAACAGATTATGTACCATGTAAACTTCTGTCAACCATTCTACGAGAAACAGACAACTCGGTATAAACGGAGCTTAGCCAGTCTCTCTGATTCTACATTATACCGAAAAGCCAGAAACTTACTTTTACCAAAATTCGACTGATAGTGTCGATGTTAACTCGGCTGAGCCATGCCGAAGAATGAACAGTGGTAGTGTCGATGTTAACTCGGCTGAGCCATGCCGAAGAATGAACAGTGGGCGATATTTCGCGCGCATCAGAACCGCGCACACAGCATGCATTTTGTTGAGCACCCATGTGGCACCTTTGAACCAATAGAAACTTGTTTGACCGGTCAAATTGACCCATGTAGAAAAGTTGTCAAAGTTGCTTATAATAAGGGGAGTCGCATTCCTTGCGTAATAATTTTTTAAGTATTATGTTAAATATAGGCTAATATAGGTTTTTCAGTGCTAGCAATGTCCTTTGACGCGAAAGGCGCCAATCAAAAATATCAGAAGGCTTCTTTTGTAAGTAACATTCAAAGAATGTGGCATGAAATGGTCAAGACAGGACAAGACAAATTTATTTCACTCAATCCATACAAATATGGCAACATGAGGAATAAGGTTGAAATTGAAGATGCGAGGCTAGATAGCCCCTGGCACATACTAATTTATATGTTCATGTTGACGTGTTTGGCTTATAAGTTACAGTTAGTTTGTTGGTTGATCTTTTTGAAAATACTTGTTACTGTTTTTTTGTTGTTTTTTTTTTTCAGGGGTCTTTTTCAGAAAGGTAAGCCAGTCTTCAAGATTTGTTTAATTAGATGGGTAATTGTTATAATGAAAATGCATACTTTCCACTTATCATGTTTTGAAAATAACACATAAATGCTGTCGGTTTATGTGGACGCATTGCCTTGCGCACACCATTTTCTTTCGAAGATTGACTGCCTAATATGACACATCACTATCCTCCAGGGGATAAAAAATTAATACGTCAGCATTTTAATGCTATCTATCAGCGATAATGGTCTGGACGATATAAAATTTTTAGTGCCCTGTGACGCCATTTTTCAGAGCGTCTCCCCGAATTTAAGCATGGTAGTTTACAGTAACTCTGGTCCTTTCGGATCACTTGAAAACTCATTGTCAGCGTTCCATTTTTGTTTATATAGAATGCATATTTAAGTAGAAAATCAGTACCATTAACTTGATCCTGCTGCGGTTGCAATAAAAGTCTTTCAAATAATTTTAAGACATCGCCTTCTAATACCACTAAATTTTGTAAAGTTATTTATTTCTTTTACCGCCTCTGACTAGTATACCGATGCTAACCTGGTTCAACTTGGGCCAGGAAACTACCCACCATGCATTTTCTACTAGGCATTGCTTTAGTGCATGGTTCTTTTGCTGACACGCAGTGCATTTTCCTATGCAACGGGGGTTATAGAGGAAGTCTTTTAGAGGAGTTCGGTGAGATAGTCTTTCCGTTCCGAGTACACCCCATTTTGCAAGGGTTCGCTCACAAGGAAATCAAATAGGAAGTCACGAAAGCTGTTCCCCTAAAATTATGGGGGTACACCTTGTGCCATTACTGTGTGCTCAGAGTTTGCCGATAAGATTATTCTTCTGTCGTATAGTACTGACCGTCATGTAAACCTAGCCCCGAGGTTATAAAACTTGAGTTATTCTTAAACTCAAAATAAAGCACACTGATTGGCTGCTTTCGAGTACATGCTCGGAAGCAGCCAATCAGTGTGCTTTATTTTGAGTTTGAGATTATACTCAAGTTTTATAACCTCGGACCCTAATTTCTCATTCCACAGATATTTTTACTTCAGCACACACAAAAGACCGCCATAAGTCTTGGACTAGCGGGATGGGTAAGGAATACATCCCGAGGAACAGTGCAAGGAGAGGTTCAAGGTGCCATTGAAAATGTGAATCAGATGTAAGTCCGTCGTTCCCTTAAAGGTAGGTTCCTGGACTAGCGGTAACAATTATGTTCACAAAATAAGTTCGTCTTTTTCTGAGTAGTATTGAATTTTCTTATTTTTCTGAATTTGTTGCCACTGAGAAAATCGTCAGATGTTGAAGAAAATAGTCGTTTTCCCTTTTGGTTTATTTTCTTTCGTTCTAAAAATAACTATGTTTATCATGTCCATAAGTGCGCGATTTCTGATGCCATTCTCCAAAGGCCAATTTTCTCTTGCCATGAGCTCTTCTAGAGGTCCTGGCATGGCGGATGGGTTAAAACTATCCCAAAATGCAATGCAGCATGACGTCAGCAGCGTTATCTTTTTTTGGCGCGAACTAAAAATAGCTGTGCGAAGCAGAGTTAGGAAATCCCTTGCAAAACAACTTTTCTAATATTCTTTTGATTTACACTTTGTAGTGAAACTTATTCATTCCCATTTTATAAGTGCTTTCTAACAACTTGGATGAAAGATCATCAAAATTATGATGCATTCCAAAGTACAGGAACCTACCTTTAAAGCGCCAAAAATTAAAATTGTTGAATTGGCAAGCAGTGTAACTCCAGATGAGGTGGCTCATAATGAGCCACCTCATCTAGATCTACACTGTTTGCTCTCTAGTCTTCTAATTCTCAATATGATATATAGCTTTGACAAACTATTTTTTTTTAACTTTTGCAGACGCAAATTTTGTCATCTGCTTTTTGGCTCTTTAAGAGTTGAATATTAATCACTGTGCTGAATTTCAGATATGGAGAGGTTTTAACCCTTAAAGCGCCAAAATTTACGTATGCAAAATTATAAAAAAAATATCAGCCTGTTAAATAGCTTCATCATATTAAGAATATAGAGAACAGAGGGTCCAAAGTGTAGATTCAGATTATGCGACTCAAAACGAGCAGCAGCATCTCCTGGCATCATCTGGATAGATCTTTAATGTTTGCATACTAAGGGTTTTTCCCCCCATTTTTGGTACAAATGTAACAAAACCGTATAATTATTTAGGTTTGACTGGCCTTGCATGAAAAGGGTGAAAAGGCACCGTAGCACAATTGCATAGATGTTAATCTTCCATCTCATTTAGTCTGTCCCATACGATCTAAGACAAATTGGCATTTGGCTGTACATGTTCATGTATTTTGAGCCCTGTTTTTACTTAGTGTGTCGAAACTAGCTTTATGAAAGAAGGTAGATAATTACTATAAAAATGCATTTTAGCTCACCTGAGCCGAAGGCTCACAGGTGAGCTTATAGTATAGGCAGGCATCCGTCGTCCGTCCGTCGTCCGTCCGTCAATATTTTCAAACGACATCTCCTCTGAAACTACAAGGCCCATTGTTACCAAATTTCATATAAGGCATCTGTAGGCAGGGGGAACCAATAATACTGTTTTTTATCCAAATCGCTTCAGAACTTTGGTTGCTATGGCAACTTAAAGTTTCCATTGACTTGTATGGGAAAAATTGAAAATTTGCATTTATTGCTATGTCACTGCAGATATTTTGACAAAACTTTTACAGAAATGTTCCTTGAGTAGTCCTCTATCAACCACTTGAAATTTATGTAAATTGCACAATTAGGCTGGTTCCCATGGCAACTGAATAGTTAAAAATAGAAAAGATATTCAAAAATCATCTCCTCAGAAACCATACAACCAATAAAGCTCAAATTTCACAGAAAAGATCTAGGTACTACCGTCTATAAAAATACTGTTTTTCTTGGCAATTGCTCCGGCAGTTTGGTTGCTATGGCAACTTAAAGTTGCCATTGACTTATAATGGGAAAATTGAAAATTTGCATTTATTGCTTTGTGACTGCAGATATTTTGACAAAACTTTTACAGAAATGTTCCTTTAGTAGTCCTCTATCAACCACATGAAATTAATGTAAATTGCACAATTTGGCTGATTGCCATGGCAACCGAATGGTTAAAAATAGAAAAATATTCAAAAATCATCTCCTCAGAAACTATACAACCAATAAAGCTCAAACTTCACAGAAATGATCTTGGCACTGCCCTCTATAAAAGTACTGTTTTTCTTGGCAATTGCTCTAGCAGTTTGGTTGCTATTGGAACTTAAAGTTGCCATTGACTTATAATGGCAAAATAGAAAATTTGCATTTATTGCTATGCCACTGCAGATATTTTGACAAAACTTCTATAGAAATGTACCTGGAGTAGTCTTTAACCAGCCTTGTTAAATTTATACAAATTGGGCAATTTTTCTGGTTGCCATTGCAACCGAATAGTTAAAAATGGAAAAATATTAAAAAAATCATCTCTGCATAAACTGTGTAGCCAATAAAGCTCAAACTTTACAGAAAGAATCTTAGTACTAGCCTCTATAGAATTATTATTTTTCATGGCAATTCCTCCAGCAGTTTGGTTGCTATGGCAACTAAGAGTTTCCATTGACTTATAATGGGGAAAATGGAAATCGGCAATTTTTGCTGTTTCACAGCTTTCATTTAGATTTTCTTTCTACAGAAATGTTTCTTGAATAGTCCTCTATATTTCATATGAATTTTCTCCAAATCGCTGAATTTGATTGGTTGCCATGGCAAAATATAGGGTAAATTTTCGAAAAAAAAAGAAAAAATGAAAAAATCTTCTGCCCAGAAGCCATATGGGGGATGAAGCTGATATTGTGCAAACATGTTGATGACAGAAGCCTCTACATGAATTTTGTTTTTTCTTCCAACCCAATAAGAACTTTGGTTGCTATGTCAACTTATAGTTTCCATTGACTTATAATGGGGAAAGTGAAGCCATGAGGAGGATGAAGCTGATACTTTGCATACATATTAATAACATTAGCCTCTACCTAAAGTATATTTCATATTATCATTGCCCATGTGAACTGGTTGCTATGGCAACTTAAAGTTTCCATAGACTTACAATGGGGAAAGTGGACATTTGGTATTTATTTCTGTGTTACGGCAGATATTTTGACAAAAGCTTTACAGAAATGTTCCTAGAGTAGTCCTCTATCAGCTATAAGAATTTTGCCGAAAGACCTGATTTTGATGGTTGCCGTTGCAATTGAAGGGCCAAATTTTCAATTTTTTCATTTTTTTTTTTTTTTTGCCAAAGATCTTCTTCTCAGAAGCCATTAAGGGGGATAAAGCTTATTTTTTGCATAAATGTTTGTGATATTATCCTCTACATAAATGGTGTGTTTTATTGCTGTTGTGCATGTTGTTTTGTTGCTGTGGCAACTTAGTTTTTCCAACATAACCTCAGTGCTCAGGTGAGCGATATAGGGCCATTGGCCCTCTGGTTAAAATTGTAGCTGAAGCTGAAAATATGTAAAATCAAGCCATCACATTACTGTTATTTTAATTTCTAAAAAAATCAAGGGTTTAAAGACAGTTTCTGTTTATATTCCAGGAAACAGTGGTTAAAGACAACAGGAAGTCCGAAATCAAAGATTAGGAAAGCAGAGTTTAAAAATGAAAAAACTTTGACTAGATTACCGTCGGAAGGGTTTATAATAAAGAAATAGTACATACATGTACATCGTGTAATTGTGCCAAGCATTTCATACTTAGTGAGAATATTTTCTAATTGTGCCAAGCATTTCATACAGAGTGAGAATACTGTAATTTTTTTAGTGTGTTGTAGAGTGAAGGAAGCCTATAAGATTTTAAACAGTGGCACGAGAAACTAGTGGATGGTTGATGTGTGGTGTTTGGGGGTGGGGGAAACGGTGAGAGGGCGTTTAAGGCAGCTGATGGGGGTGGGGGCTACCGAATAGAAAGCTAGGGAATTTTCGTTAAAGTTGTGAGTTGTTTTATATAGGTGTGCAAAAAATGTCCGAACCCTTTTCATAAAGAGAACCTGCACTGCTTAGACTTTTCTGCGAACATGTGCATTCTAGTCAGAAAACGTGTATTACGCACTGGAATTAGTAAGATATTGCATGTGTTGATAACCGGACTCTCCGTGCCCTTACTGAGCAGACTGTGCATGTGCGCAGTTTGCAAATGCTCATCTGAAGACTATCTTTGCGTGTCACAACTCCAGTCACAGAATTCCAGTCACATTCAATGATAACTGATTTATTCCTCATGCTCAGCTGACACACAACGCTGAAACAACGGCATGTCATTCACAACGTTGGTTAAACGTTAAATTGACGTTGAATTAACGTTGATATTGACGGTTAACATATTACTTTAGACATAGCTGATCATATGAGGCGCAAATTTGTATTCAGTAATAAAGAGGCTTATCAAAGATGTTTTGCTGGAGTTTACACGCTGATCACAAAATATTGAATCACAAAGATTCAACGTTGATTCAGTGATGATTCAACATTTTGTGTCCACTGGCTTGATGAGACTGAACTGCAAACAGCACAGATCCTAATACAACTGCTCTACTAGGCCTGCAATGTGCGTCCCATAGTTAGAATTCCAAGATATTATAACTATAAGTGATCTCAAAAGTAGACTTTGTAAATGTTAAAAATCGGTACTTTGTTGTCTACGGCCATATCACGTTGAAAACACCGGATCTCGTCCGATCACCGAAGTTAAGCAACGTCGAGTCCGGTTAGTACTTGGATAGATGATCACGTGGGAATGGCTCATCGCCCCCGGGAGTAGGTATCCCTCAACTTTGGTGATCGGTGATCACCACTCTGTCTCAGTCAGGGGTAGTGGTCTTTAACAATTTGTTTCTTCGTCAAATGTTGGACGATTTTGACCAAATAAAAGGCAGTTTGTTAAGAAATGAAAGTACTTACCAACAGATATTAGATGTGGTGACCTTGACCTTAAGTTCAAGGTCACTTCTATTCAAAATTTAAAAATCAGGGTGCCATCTTCAACAGCTAGATACTTCTCAAAAAATGGGAAGCTGTTGACCAAATAAACGACAGCTTGTACAGAAATGAATAATCGTGTTTATTGTTGATAAGATTTGTGACCTTGACCTAGTTTTCAAGGTCTTGTCACCATTCTGCCTCAGTCAGGGGTTTCATCGTTAACAGTTAGATACTTCATCACAGATAGGACGATTTTGACCAAATAAACGGCAGTTTGTTCAGAAATAAAAGTACTTACCAACAGATGATTAGATGTGATGGCCTTGATCTTATGTTCAAGGTCACTGTCATTCAAAATTAAAAAATCAGGGTGCCATCTTCAAGAGCTAGATACTTCTCCAAAAATGGGAAGCTGTTGACCAAATAAATGACAGCTTGTTCAGAAATGAATAATTGTGCCTATTGTTGACCGTGACCTTGTTTTCAAGGTATTGTCACCATTATGCCTCAGTCAGGGGTGTCATCTTTAACAGCTTGATTCTTCGTCAAATATTAAGACGATTTTGACCAAATAAACGGCAGTTTGTCAAAAAATGAAAGTACTTACCAATAGATGATTAGATGTGGTGACATTGACCTTAGGTTCAAGGTCACTGTCCTTCAAAATTTAAAAATCAGGGTTTATCTTTAACAGTTAGATACTTAGCCACAGATAGGACGATTTTAACCAAATAAACGACAGCTTGTTTAAAAATGAAAATACTTGATTAGATTTGGTGACCTTGACTCTATCGGTCAAGGCCGTCCTCAATAAAATATCTAAAAAAGTGCTGTTTTCACTGGTGGGTGAATTTTGACCAAACATGCATAGTTACATTGTTAGAAATTCTATCACAATGACATAGCAATTTTTTTCTATATTTGTGACCTTGACCTAATTTTCAAGGTCATCATTCAATAAATGATTGTAAAACTCAACCTTTTCTGTACTCTGTCTCCTTAACCAATTGGTGGATTTTTAACAAACTTGCAAAGAAACATTGGTGTGAAATGTGAACATTTAATTATATTTAATAGGCATTGACCTTATTTCAAGGTCAAACCAGCAATTTGAAATGTCAATTTTTTCACAAATGTTACATTTCAGTGGTGTTTCCACAAATGTTACATTTCAGTGGTGTTTTTTGTGGAAATTCCATCTTAGCTTAGTGTTTTTGTGGCAATTCCATCTTAGCTTAGTAGTGTTTTTTGTGGCTATTCCATCTTAGCTTAGTGTTATTGTGGCAATTCCATCTTAGTTTAGTGTTTTTGTGGCAATTCCAGCTCAGCTTAGTGTTTTGTGGCAATTCCAGCTCAGCTTAGTGAATTTGTGGCAATTCCAACTTAGCTGACCTAAAACAGAACAAAATGATATGTGTACAAATCTACCATTAAATGTGGGTCTTGTCACCACAAACTGATAACTGCATGTGCAAACAACCAAGTGGCAAATCAACTTTCACCTTTATGCCATTTCAAGTCTTCTCTTTCCACTTTTTTGCTGTGACAGGATCAGTTCTCTTATTCTGCAGTTGATCTGATCAGAGCCTTCTTGTTGGCTGGTTGAATATAATGATTACCAAGGCTGTAGAATATCATATATCATGACCTTAGATGTCTTCTGATATAAAACAGGCCATTCCTGATAATCAGCTGCATTTGCTTTGCATAAGTCACATGCGGAAAATGAAACACTTGTTATTTATCAGATGTTCCAAAAGCATGAGACTAATGCACATCCACTCATAGAAATAGTGTTTTAACTTCCATCTGGTACCAACTGTCAAAGGGCCAAGGTGTAGTTATGCCATTTCAAGTCTTCTCTTTCCACTTTTTTGCTGTGACAGGATCAGTTCTCTTATTCTGCAGTTGCAGTTGTAGCTGAAAATCTTTGCAAGAGTTGTCATTATTTTGTTGCATATTTTTGAAGATGCAATAAAAATCAAAAAGGATTTAAACAGGAAAACACAATCTTGGCTGCAAAAGAAGTGCTGCCTAATGATTTGTATTCACTGTTGTGCTTCGGAGACCGGCCCGGTAAAGGGTGATATGTCCTATATGTATTTATTCTATCTCTAGATTTAACAACAAACATTTCAAATTTATAGAAGCACAGCATATTTTTAGAGAAAACAAAGGATCAAATAGCTTTAAGGAGTATTGAGATAGCTTTTGTTATTGCAGGATAATGTCACTATCCCATAAAATGCATGAAAATATTTGTATTTGAGTTTTCTGACCAGGTCCGACACAAAATTGGCTGCACAACTACAGAATATGGTTAGAAGTTGAAAATAGATTCAAGAATAAAGGGGTTGCTCAGTATCTGTAGTGATAAACAAACGCCCTGATGTGGCGCGCATTTACGTGGCACCAGATCTTTTTTTATTCAGTTTTACGTCCCTTTCAAGATTATTTTACTCATATCTATACAAGCCTATCAGTAGGTTGGGCAACAATGGGAGTACCCCGTGGAAAAACCATCTGATACACCCGCAAGCAGAACTTGGCTTGTCCCACATGTGACCTGTGCAGGTCTCATCCCACACAACTGACCCACACCGGCCACAGCGGTGGGCATCTGATCTGTCTCGATGTCTTGCATGTATGTGAAAATTGATAGAGACAAATAATATTTGAAAATGGGTTTTCACAATTGTAAAATTTGTCGGATCCTCTGGTGTGCGGCTGGACCCGACCTGGTCTGGGGTGCACCCGTGGACCGCCACCCCTGAGAAATTTTTCTGGATCTGTGCATGATGCTTAATAAACAATAAAATAACCTAGATGCAATATGCAGACTGAAACTGGCTTATAAGTGTAAACCAAAATGCTGAACAAGACTACATGTATGGGTTAAGGGTCATTTCCGCCTGGGACTCCTTGGCCCAGACGATTCGGCCAATTTTTCAATCTGGAGCCCTTTGGACCACCTTAGTGGGACGGCTCGGCCAAAGTTTTATTTTTAATGGTTTAATTTGAGTAAAATGCAGGAAGCTTTTGGTTGATTTGATGCTTAACGTCCACGGTAAACAGCTATGGTCATGTCGGGACGGTCAGTTACCCTAACCACACTATTCCTGGGCAGGCTTAGACCTCCTAAGCGGTTAACCAGTACCAAGTGCACATACTTTCGCCAGTAACTGACAACTGCCCTTCTTGAATCAGCGGAAGGAGAAACGAAAGTATGTGGCCAGACCGGGTTTCGAACCCAGTACCTCTGACTTATGAGTCAGGTGCCCTACCGACTGCGCTACGCGGCCCGGCAAAATGCAGGAAGCTGGTGCGGCTCCAAGGGTACTCTAATATTTTCTATATGCATAGGCTGGGCTGATGTTTTTGAGTTAAAAAATTTGAATTTAAATATTGTTGTTTATTTATTTTTGATGTGTCTGTGTGTGGGGGAGAGGGGTAGTTGACTATTTTGGGGGTTATGGAGCAATTTTAATGGGTATATTTTTGGGCTGAGACTATTCGCACGACGGTGGTGCCGATAACACCACTTATCCGCACGACTGTCGTGCCGATAAGGATTTGAACTGAAATGACCCTGAACCCATGTATGTGTAATACTTAACATTTTGACCATTTTAATAGTCATATTTAAGGTCTTGACCGGCCTTACTTGTTCTGTTGCTTTAAATATCCACTTTCGCCTTATACTAAGTTGGGCACCCATTTCGTTAGTGCCTCAAACCGTTAGGTACAGAACACAGAGCCCCTAAAAATCAGACCAAGGAGGGACCTTTTAGATACATCGGAATGAGACACACAAACCAGAAATACGGAACCACAGTCTGCAACCTATAACAAGAATGACACATACTCCAGTCTGCCACCGATAACTTAGAAAAGCACAGATTCAGCAGAGAATTACAATTGTTTAACTATCATCATATAGAGCTACTGTTGGTTTCAAAAGGAACTCAAATCAGAGACAGAGACAGTGACCTACATTCCCCTAAGAGGCCAAAAAACAAACCTTCATCGCGTTAAAAGGTTCGAGTATTCAATGTAACATGCTGTGGGAGTTCCAGGCATATAAACAGCTAAAAGAAATTTCGTATTTCGGTTGTTTATAATCAATACAGAACTTTCAGAACTTGCAGAAATCTGTTTGAAGATCAAAAACCAGCTGAGGATATCGGCACGACCGTCGTGCTGATAAGAATCCTTATCGGCAAGACGGTCGTGCGGATAAGAATCCTTATCGGCAAGACGGTCGTGCGGATAAGAATCCTTATCCGCACGACGGCGATCAGATACTCCATTACAGATGCTATGGTCTTTCTTACAATGGTTTCATACAACACTGTGTCCGCAATTCATATGGAGGATATTAAATAACTTTAAAAATGGTATAAAAGCATCTTATGGCCATCTTTTAGTTGTTAAAACGTCTGAGAACCGGCATCCAGCTTTACCGCTAACCGGGACAATCTTATTTTGGGCATATTCCAGTTCGATGTGCACAGGTTGTATCGTTTATACATATGTATGTAAAAACGTATTCAGTCAGAGTGACAGTATGAGTTAGCACTGAAAAATTGGTTTAATTACCATTTTTAATTTAATTTTTTTATTTGTTCTGCTTATGTACAAATCCTGAGAATTCAAAAAATTAATAAATAAACAACAACTAATAAGTGCAACCCAACAATTGTTATATCTGACAATATTTATCAGACAAGTAGAACAACTGACTTTGACCGACAAGTTATTAAAAGAAAGTTAGGCATGATTTATCAGACTAACTGTCTTTAACTTGTCGGTTAAGGTCAAAGATTTATTTCAGTTGTTGGACAAGGGCAAAGATTTTTTTACTCATTTTATACCAGTTAAGTCTGCTACAATAAATTTATTTTTGTTCAATAATACATTTACATTATGTAATGCTATTTATAAATAGGTTTCGACATTTTCCTAAATGGATTTATTAGCCTAGATTTCTTTCAGTAATTTGTCAGTTAAAATCTAAGATTAGTTTCTATTGCTTATTCAAATCAATGGTTTATTTCAACACATTTTATATTGGTAACACATATTATAAATTGATAAATTTAAAATGATTGATATGAGCCGGAATTAGGCCGTAAACAAAATATTGACAAAAACTTTGCTAGGAAAAAAGTCTGACACAAGCAGGTTACAATCAAATATTTTTCTAATTCAGCTTGTCTGTCAAGGTCAAAGATTTGTTAGAAATAAGTTTTTATCAGTTAACAAAATAAACTATTAATTGGCAAATGTTTTTTGCGACAAATGATTTTTTATAAAAAAAAAAAACAATAATAAAAAAAAGGCCATGTGCGGTCTTGAACCCGGGTCGTAGGTTTACAAGGTCGCGCACATTTCCACTGTGCCACAGCCGCTGATAGTTTTGGAGCGATAATCTGAATTACTTAATGTCCAATGTTCAATATACAGCTGTTGTCATACCCACATTGGACTGTGTTTTAACTGTAATAAACTTGTTGTAAACGTTAACCTGATCATCCGACCAGATAAAAAGTATTCAGCAACTGATGTTGAAATATATAATTCGCATTTTCGCAATTATTCGCCGGCTCTATGTTCGACGGTCAAAAGGCTTCCATGATGAAATATACAGTACACGCAACGTGAAGACTTGATCTGACACGCTCTCGCGTGACACTTAAAATCGCAAGGAAGGGATTAAAATCCACGAGATTCTCTCGCAACTCTCACGCATTTCACACTAAACTTCCTCGCGTGTTTGAAAATCGCCACGTTCCACGCAAGAAAATTCCTCGCATCTCGCGTGAAATTCATAGTGATGTATGCGAGAAACTTTCTCGCATCACGCGTGGAATTTTGTCCAGGTAGGTACAATGTACATGTACAGTAAATGCAAGTTTCTATACATATACCTTTACGATTCGCAATGCATTTTTTTCGACGCTGATAACAGTTCAATTAATACATTGTAAGCGTGCATGAATAACCTAATTGATCGCATCCTCAACGCAAGTATTGTTAGACCGTTACGAATTAAGGATGTGTTGATAAACAATCACGATCAGCGTAATTTTGTTGCAATTACGCAGCGAGTTAATAAGAGAGGCTTATGTTTGAAAGAATATTGTTAATAGGTTACTTAGTAGCAAAATTCTAGAATGATGACACAGACAAAAATTTTCGCTCAGCCGCCACCGATAATAGCCCAATCCATGTCAAAACAGTCACAAAGATCAAAGCGTTTCGATCAGCTTTTGAACTCAAAGCTATACCGCTAGTGGCACGTGCCGAAATGTTTACTTATTAACCAATATAAACTTTCTGATGTAAGAGCTGTCAAGTTTCCATTAAAAGCGCACGCGACAACAATGACTTGATTAGCAAATGGGCTGTCTCAGAGGTGATTGACGTCCGCTTAACCACTCGCTGAAATATGCAAATTTGTAAACCTGTTGGTTTGACAGCTAAAAAAAAATACGTCACAGCTGCATCCTCTTTTCAAGAAATAGAGAAAATATGATTTTGCGTCGTGGATCAATAGTCAAAGTGTTTGGATTATAAAAATGCATCAAAATGAATGAAAAATAAGAGATGAGAAGTTTGTTTTTTATTCCGATCTCCGCGTTGCAAAATCACATTATCTGTATGAAAAAAGAAACTGATTCTGCTGCGCGAAAAATTCTCAAAGTATTCGGACTAATAAACATAATATATATGTATTCATATTTAGAGGTGACTGAAAGCATTCAGGGCCTTTGCCGTAATAAAATGTGAAGACGGTAGCATTTGTTGAAATACGTAAACACAGCACGTTTATAGGTCAGTCTCGTGCCTTGACATCAAAGGACGCCGCTCAGAGCACAAAATGGTGAAAGGAATCTTATTCCATACGCTGATAGTAAATATGAGGATCAGCCTGCGCAGTATTGTATACTATGCGACAAACTGGTATGCTTTACGCGTCATAGCGTGAGCGGTTTATGCCGTCTATTTGTTCGGTTATTTCTGGAATGGCTGAAATTGTCGATCGTAATTTTTGCCGCTAAAAATTTTTTAGTCGGCGCCAAAAAAGACCAGTCGGTTGGAAACCGGAATCACAACTTTTTTTAGGCCCAAAGTAAAAATATAAATGAATTACCTGTACAACATATAATGACCTGTGAAATTGATAGGAATCGTTAATCCTTTCCACTCGAAAACACGCGTCACGCGTGATTAAGTTTGACGCCGATGACTCACCTGAGCATACATGGAGTTAATCCTTTCTCTCGAAAGTTGCGTGTCTCGCGTGAAAAGAAATTGTTTTCTCGCGAGTTTAACGTCACGCATCTCGCGAGTGTCTCGCATCTCCCACGCATTTCACACGCAAAAACCCCACTAAACTTTCGTGGAAAAGATTAAAATTTCTCGCGAGAGCGTGTCTGATCAAGTCTCCACGTTGCGTGTACTGTAAGAAAATAATTGAAATTAACATTGTGTGTTGTGACTCAAATACTTAAGAACAATTTTTACAAACAGAAATGAAATATTATTATACCATAATAATAATAATTCTCAGAATGATTGCAACTTTGTCTATAGAAGATCTGACCGCCGTCGTGCGGATAAGGATTCTTATCGGCACGACCGTCTTGCGGATAAGAATTCTTATCGGCAAGACCGTCGTGCCGATAAGGATTCTTATCCGCAAGACGGTCGTGCCGATAGTCACTCCCATCAAAAACCACGAAAACTGGTGGTAAGACTTTCCAGTTTCAAAAGTCGCCATATAACGATACAGAGGTTTATCAGGATGAACTTACCACGCCTAAATATAGCAGAAATAATTCTTAAATAATGTCTAATTCACGATTTAACCGATATTTCCGGGTCCAGTTGTCAAAATACATGGGCGCCGCCATCTTTCTTTCTTTCTGTTGTCCGTATTTCCCTCCTGTAATAGGAGCACCTGCGTTCACACTACGCAGTAAAGTGTTTATATAAGAAGTGTTTATATAAGAATAGAATTAAAATTTATGTCACTAAAACTGTCAAACACACTACATGCAGCTTCGTCACTGAAGTAAAACTGTCAACACACTACACACAGTCATAAAATACAGCCTTCCGTTGCTCTATATACAAAAGTCACTTCCTCCTAGAAACTGGGGCAACCACTGAACAGACAAAACGGTGGAACCCAGAGTCTTTCTCCTGACACTTTTCACTACAGTACACTGTGGAACAATGGGCACAGTGGACAAGTTCAGCACCCAGTGCAAGCCTTTGCTTACAATTGGCACAAACGTCACACTTCCTTACAGGGACGTCGTCATCACTGTCCAGTACTTCTAGTAAATCCACAAGAATTGACTGTTCAGTTGCTACATCAACTTCAGAGGTATGGGGTGCCACTGATTGTGACTCCAGTTCATTAGGTACACTTTGACTGTGAATAACCAGTTCAATATGATCCTTCTGACTGGGTTCCAAATCACTCAAATTACAAGAAGGTACTTCACAAACAACTGAATAGTCCTGTTCTGTACGAATGGAGGTTTCCTCTTCAAGAACGGTATCCTTTGTTCGTGGCTGCTGGGCGGTCAGTTGACAGATGTTGGCAGACTTCTTCTGTTTCCAAAACTTCTGACTTCTGGCACGGTCCCTTGCAACAGCTGATGGGGATTTCTTTTTCCGCTTTGGCCTTATTTTCGAGGCATCGGCAACGTCCGGATGACTCACTCCAAAAGCAGATTGACCGTCCTTCAATGGCGTGACATTTTTAGCTCACCTGAGCACGAAGTGCTCAGGGTGAGCTTTTGGGATACCGTGATGTCCGTCGTCCGTCGTACGTGTGTCCGGACGGACGTCCGTCCGTCCGTCCGTCCGTCAACTTTTGCTTGTGTACACTCTAGCGGGCACAGTTTCGATCCAATCTTTATGAAACTTTGTCAGAGTGTTAGTCTTTATAAAATCTAGGCCAAGTTCAAAACTGGGTCATGTCGGGTCAAAAACTAGGTCACTAGGTCAAGTCTTAGAAAAACCTTGTGTACGCTCTAGAGGGCACAGTTTTCATCCAAAGCTCATGAAACTTTGTCAGAATGTTTATCCTCATAGTATCTAGGACAAGTTCGAAACTGGGTCATGTCGGGTCAAAAACTAGGTCACTAGGTCAAATCATAGAAAAACCTTGTGTACGCTCTAGAGGACACAGTTTTGATCCAAACTTTATGAAACTTTGTCAGAATGTTCATCTCCATAAAGTCTAGGCCAAGTTCGAAACTGGGTCATGTCAGGTCAAAAACTAGGTCACTAGGTCAAATCTTAGAAAAACCTTGTGTAAGCTCTAGAGGGCACAGTTTTCATCCAAAGCTCATGAAACTTTGTCAGAATGTTTATCCCGATAGTATCTAGGACAAGTTCGAAACTGGGTCACGTCGGGTCTAAAACTAGGTCACTAGGTCAAATCATAGAAAAACCTTGTGTACGCTCTAGAGGACACAGTTTTGATCCAATCTTTATGAAACTTTGTCAGAATGTTTATCTCCATAAACTCTAGGCCAAGTTTGAAACTGGGTCATGTCGGGTCAAAAACTAGGTCACTAGGTCAAATCTTAGATAAACCTTGTGTACGCTCTAGAAGGCATGGTTTTGATCCAAAGTTCATGAAACTTAATCAGAAAGTTTATCCTTATAATATCTAGGATATGTTTGAAACTGGGTCACGTCGGGTCAAAAACTAGGTCACTCGGTCAAATCATAGAAAAACTTTGTGTATGCTCTAGAGGACACAGTTTTGATCCAATCTTTATGAAACATTGTCAGAATGTTTATCTCTATAAACTCTAGGCCAAGTTCGAAACTGGGTCTTGTTGGGTCAAAAACTAGGTCACTAGGTCAAATCTTAGAAAAGATCATGAAACTTTGTCAGAATGTTTATCCTTATAATATGTAGGATAAGTTTGAAACTGGGTCATGTTGGGTCAAAAAGTTAGTCACTAAGTCAAATCTTAGAAAAACCTTGTGTACGCTCTAGAAGGCACAGTTTTGGTTCAAAGTTCATGAAACTTTGTCAGAATAGTTATCCTTATAATATCTAGGATATCTTTGAAACTGGGTCACGTCGGGTCAAAAACTAGGTCACTCGGTCAAATCTTAGAAAAACCTTGTGTACGCTCTAGAGGACACAGTTTTGATCTAATCTTTATGAAACTTTGTCAGAATGTTTATCTTCATAAACTCTCTGCCAAGTTTGAAAGTAGGTCATGTCGGGTAAAAAACTAGGTCACTAGGTCAAATCTTAGAAAAACGTTGTGTAAGCACTAGAAGGCATAGTTTTGATCCAATCTTCATGAAACTGTGTCAAAATGTGTATTGTCCATATATCTAAGCCCCCTATGAAACTGAGTCATGTCAGCTCAAGGTCAAATCTTAGAAAAACTTTGTGTACACCCTAGAGGGCACGCCGGGCCGGGTAGCGCAATCGGTAGGGCACCTGACTCGTAAGTCAGAGGTCCTTGGTTTGAATCCCTGTCTGGCCACATACTTTCGTTTCTCCTTCCGCTGATTCAAGAAGGGCAGTTGTCAGTTACTGGCGAAAGTATGTGCATTTAGTACTGGTTAACCGCTTAGGAGATCTAAGCCTGCCCAGGAATAGTGTGGTTAGGTTAACTGACCGTCCCGACATGACCTTAGTTGTTTACCATGGACGTTAAGCATCAAATCAACCAACCAACCTAGAGGGCACATTTTTTTGATCCAATCTTCATGAAACTCTGTCAGAATGTTTATCTTAATGAAATCTAGGTACAGTTTGAAACTGGGTCGTGTCGGGTCAAAAACTTGGTCACTAGGTCAAATATAAGAATGACCTTGTATATGCTCCAGAGGGCACAGTTTTGATCCAATCTCAATGAAACTGTGTCAGAATGTTTATTCTTACAATATCCAGGCCAAGTTTGAAACTGGGTCATGTCAGGTCAAAAACTAGGTCAAATGTTAGTATGGTAAAAACTCTTATAAATCTTCACCAGAGCCAGTGAACTGATTAATGCTCAGGTGAGCGATTCAGGGCCACCATGGCCCTCTTGTTTGATTTTTTGGCGGTAAAACTCCTGACCACCAGTGAGAATCCTTTCGAATTCCTGGCTAATTTCCACGAAAACGCGGATTCCTCTTTTTCTATAAGGTTTCTTGAATGCGATTCAGAATGTCCCGGATGAATAAATACTGCTCAATGATTGGGTGGTTAAGCAACAACAACAACAAGCTCTGTTCTTAATGTCGCTCAATGATTGGTCTGTTAAGGAAAGTCTCTGCTTAACAGCGCTCAGCGATTGGTCCGTTGAGCAACGGATACCTACTCGGATGGGCAACTGTCTGGGAATATCGAGTGCTGTAGACTTTTTTCTTGCACACCAGATAAGGATATCCGCGTGCTTCCCCTGTACCTACAAATCGTATCTCACCCATGTTATCTCATCCAGGACCGGATAAAAATCACGAGCACTCAATGCATTGGTTGTATTGGAGGTCAGGTATCTGCGTCGTCAAGTGACTTTGGCTTTTTAAGATGATGACGCCACGAAGACGGCAAAAATGACGTCAGTTTATGCACGCCAGACGTTGACGTTAAGAACCGAATGGCGTCGTTGAAAGCCGCGCATTCTTTCAGAATTTAATAGAAACCTATCAAGCACAAAAATTACGCAGTTTAACAAGTTCTAAAGTTAAAACAAAACGTGATGTGCAAGAAAAAGTGTCTATCATGGGTGTGAGGTGCGGATAGAAAAATCCGCCCCTCGGGATCACTGTTCGGCATCACTCGGCAAGCCTCGTGATGCTGAACAGTGACCCTCGTGACGGATTTTTCTATCCACACCTCATACCCATGAAAGATACTTATATTCTCCTTTTCTTTATTTATTTCCTGGTTTATATTTTTCTGTTATGGTTTGTTCCGAATTTCACTATGTATATGTTGGACTCAGATCGAGGGTTAGTCCCTAATCGAGGGCCAATTCCCAGATCGAGGGCCAATTCCACATCGGGGGCCGATTCTGACAGAGCCATCCCACATCGAGGGCCGATTTCACTTTTCGCCGTAAACACCCTTTCCTTTCAGTCAATTGGCGTTATTCCGATATAGTTCGTCGGAAATAAGGTTTGATGGTCATTTCAGAGAAATAGCTAATGACAGATACATGTACTGAACGAGTGCTTAGTTCAATGGCTTGAAATGCATGCGAACACGAAAAAATCTGGGGGCGATTCGGACAAAGCCAGTCCGATACAGGGACCAATGTTTAGCCATCAATCAGAGTTATTTTAGTTCTGTAGGTTCGTCTCGTAATGTGCCATTGAAAAAATTCATTAACATATTGTTAGAATAATTGTGCAGCGTACTTGCACGTACAATTTTGAAGGCAATATTAGTAATTCAATGCATGTACAAACTGTGTCGTTATATAACTTCTGTATAATGACGCTGCATGTACAATGTTTATTTATTCGTCCTTTTTTCTTTTCACCATTGGTTGACATTCCTCTCCTGAAACGAAAATAGTTGGAAACAATATCAATAGTCTGATGCCAAGCAGGTTAAGCTACTTTTGTAAACCAAGAGAGATGAGTTCGATCTATCGCTCCGCGAGTCATTAAAGGTCAATTACGAAGAAATTGTATACATGCTTAATTTTGAAGCAAATTGATAGTGGACGGAGAGAGGATTATAATGCTACAAACGGCATAGAAAAATTCCTATCCGTTCAAACGTTATGCCAGTTTAAAAATCCCACGGCTGTTTTTTCCTACATGACTTATCTCCCTTACTTTTTAAAGTATTTCTAACTACAATGCACTATTCTGTGATGTCATTGATGATTTTAATCTTTTAAATGAGTTTTTTAAACTAATTAACAACCTTTATTCTAAAGAGTAAATGATTGTTATCTTACAGTTTTGATTATTTTAATCTTTGTTTATTAGCTGGGTAATTTATTGGGAATGTTCATCCACAAATTTAAATTCTATTCAAAATTTAAATAAAATAAAAAAAAATTAAAAACAGATTTAAAAACATTTTCTTTTACTTCAGTACACAGAAGTCATTGTCAGAGGCCTAATTAAACAGATCTAAAACTACTATGTTCAATTATATCTACTGATAAGCATGTAAATTGAAATTTAACAAATTTTATTTAAATATTTAAATTTGAAAATTTAACTGCTTAAATTGCAATATAAGCAATATTTTGAATTTGGGCAGTTATTAGTGTCACCAATAATACAATACAATTTTTTTTACCATTTTAGAATGTTCAACAAGAAAATATTTGACAATTTAAAATATTTTAAATAAATTTAAAATTTCAGTGTTCATCGATGACGTCATCGAAGGCCTCATGAATATTAATGAGGCAGCTCAAAATGATTGTCAGATGTCATAAAATGTACAAATTCAACTCTTTATATCTCGAAAACTATTAATGATAATTTGATGCGGTTTTCGATACTCAGTTGCTTAGAGAAAACTGCTTTCATTTCTGTAATAAAAAAGCACCGTAATAATTTGACCTTTAAGATGGGCCCGTGTCTGTATGACCGAATAGTATGCGGAGCCTGAATTCCTAAGACACTTCAAACAGACCCCTCGGCAAAGTTTCAATAGGCATCAAGTCATTTCCTTGTGAAACAACTGTTTGGGGACTTGACTTTTCCATTTCCATCGAACGCTCCATTTCCAACGAACGCATGAATCATCTCATCGAATAATCTGAGAAGTCTGTGCGGATGCACCGGTTAGTTGTGTTATTTTCGATGGTACTGGGTAACTTTCAGTGCCGGGGCGTCCTACTAATTTGGATAACAGTAGGACAAGGACCTACTGTGCTTGCAGTAGTGCGGATGGGCTTGTTTGGGCATTTTCTCTCCTCTTTCATAATTATCTTTCCTTCTTCCTCTCTTTTGGAGACGGCTCGACATAACTAAAATACTGTCTCAGAGAGTGTTAAACCCAAAACAACCAACCAACAGACCAAAATTCAGTTCGCGCGCGTGCCATTAGATTATCATCATACAACACAGACGCAAACATGTAGTAAATACACGTCATGAGCGTACAATCTATCATCAGTGAGTCTGATCGGAGTCTTTGCTTTCCATACCAATCTCTGTAGGCTAGGCGAGTCGAAAGTCGTGATGAGACTGCGTGAGAAAAGTATTGTTATGTGACTGAGCTGTTTGCAAAAATTATTGTGTCCTTTTGTTTCCATGCCGACGAATGTGTTTGTTGTTTGCAGTTGTATGCGAAGGGCTTATTCAATATCAGGTCAGCAGTCATTGCTTACTGCTGGCAGTCAGTACTCACCGCCAGCACTTAATACTGACAATGTCACTGATAGCGGTGAGATGTGACTGGTGATTGTGAAAAAATGACTGGCATCTGCCTGCTTGATCCAATTTTTAGAAGGCCGTGTATGTTTCATTCCGGTTAGATGGCTTCCAGAAATGAAACAAAAACAGCTATATGTCGTTTGAACCGTTTATTACCTTTCTGTACCTTATTTACCTTATCTATTGGTGAATCTTGACGGTCACCATCTTAAAACAGTTGGTGCGAGATGGTCCCCTATTTAACAATACAGCAATGTATAGTAAGCAACCGAAGCTTTTGTACTGGTTTAATGGATTAGACAATCTAACAGCATCATTAACATGTTTCAGCTGAAGTTTGTGTGTGTAAGCTGCATTGTTTGAAATCACTGTTCCCAATGAATCCCACGTATGCCTTCATTTTGGAGCATGCTGAAAAGTCGTGCATGCCGTTCGCGTTTTTCTGTATACTGTTAGCTGTCAAGTGAATGGTCTACTGTCTGTCTACTGCGTCCTGGAAACTATCTACTGAAGCCCGTCTGCTACAACATGGACGTGGTGCAAGCACAGGCGCATGGATACAAGGTCGCAGCATGTGAGCGCATCCGGATTCTACAATGATGAACCTTCAACCAAAGTGGAGTCCCACAAGCAGATGAAACCCACATAAGCACCATGGTAACCTGCACTTTATACTTTATGGGAGCTTGACACTGGTGGCCCGTAAGAATAATAAATGCGTGCCAAGGTTTCTACATAGCACATGCTTATATTTGGGGAGTAAAACACACACGCAGACACATCTTTTTTTCTTTACATTTATGTTCTGCGATAGTTAAAACAAATAAGAAAAATAAATGAATTAAAATGGCAGTTATGACATCTTTTCTAGTCAATTTTAGTTTTGTATGATCGAAATGCAGAATTTATCAAGTTTGGCAATATGTACACATTTTTGGCCTTATTTCTTTTCTCTATCGATTTGCTTCCGTCGTCTGAAAATCGATGTTCATGAAACGTGGACCTAGAATGCTTAGTTGTGACTGTGCCGACAGACTTCCAATATCATTATATTTTCTTTTTCAGATAAACAGATACTAATGGAAAGCCCAAAGAAACGGACCAGATCTTCACATTGATAATACTATCCAGCAGGCACACAACGTTATAATGACGTCGCAATGACGTCGACGCAACCAGATTACATTGCATCGACGTCATTCTGATGTCATGCGCCCACTGGGAAATACTTTACTGCTCACCAGGCATATGACGTCGAAATGCCGTCGATGCGGCAGGGTAACGTCGCATCGATGCCATATTGCCGTCATTGCGACGTCATGTGCCTGCTTGGAGTCTTGTAATGCTGTTCAAACAATTTGCATCGTTTCAATTTACCCTCTCTATTGGGACACCTTAACATTACTGTAATTATTCTAATTTTTGAGCAGGTGCTTATTCTAGCCGACAGTGTTTCAAAAATACTGATAGGATATGACGCATTGCACATCTTGCTCTGATTCTTAAGTGATTTCTTAGATTTATCTATCCAAAAGTTAAGGGTCACTGCGGTAAGTTTTTGTTTGTCTTGCAGCTCTTGGGTAACGTCATTGATAATCAAGGGTCAGTCATATTTGCACGTGCATTCATTTAGAACGTTATGCGCCTTGTCCGGGCAAAATATGTTTGACGCTTTGCGCAAAAAGGGGTCCAAGATAAGTCTTTGCAACTGCGTGGTCTGTCAGAGTTAGCACAGTTCACCGTTTGACTCCCAGAAGGCATACTCATTGAGCCTATCCTGTTCTGATTGTGCTAGTGCACAGACTAGTCTGGACATAGGTGTTTTGCATATGTCATAAGGCTGATTTCATCACGACACGAATCAAAATGGCATGCGCAAGGAAAATGTGTTTCAGCCCATAATGTTTGCAACGAAATAGGTATGTATACGTAACCACGAGGTACCAAGATATATCTACACTCATGTGTAGTCTATCCTGTTCTGTTTGCGCATGTTTCTAGCCTGGACACGCATGTTTTGCGTATGACATAAGCATGGTTTTATCACGACACGAGGTATGTGCAAGGAAAAATGTGTTTCACCCCATCTTTGTAAAAACAAATGCAGTCTGATAAGTGTCCTTATTTTTCGCACATTTTCCGGCGCTCCAGTGAATGATGATCCAGAGTGTTTAAACATGTTGTGAACGCATAACTGTAACCACAGACTGGGCTGATTCTTCTCGTCGCATGTGGCACTTTTCCGAGGGTGCAGCTCTTGGGTTACGTCATTGATAATCAAGGGTCAGTGATATTTCCACGCGCATTTTATACTCATCTCTTGTATTGAACGTTATGAGCCTTCTCCGTCCAAAATATGTTTGAAGCTATGCGCAAACAGTGGGTACCAAGATAAGTCTATGCAACTGCGGAGACTGTCAGACTTACTGCAGTTCACCGTTTGATTCCCAGAAGGCATACTCATTGAGCCTATCCTGTTCTGATTGTGCTCCTGTACAGACTAATCTAGACATAGGTGTTTTGCATATACCATAAGGCCGATTTCATCACGACCCGACCCAAAATGGCATGCGCAAGGAAAAATGTGTTTCAGCCCATTATATTGGCAGCGAAATATGTATGTATACTCAAACAGGAGGTACCAAGATATGTCTACACTCATGTGTAATCTACCCTGTTCTGATTGCGCATGTTTCTAGTCTGGACACGCATGTTTTGCAAGGAAAAATGTGTTTCACCCCATCTTTGTAAAAGCTAATGCAGCCCGATTAATGTCATTACTCTTCGCACACTTTATGGCGCTCCAGTGAATGATGCTCCAGAGTGTTTATACATGTTGTGAACGCATAACTGTTACCACAGACTGGGCTGATTCTTCTCGTCGCATATGGCACTTTTCCGAGAGCGCGGCTCTTAAAGAATGCTCATTAATATTACGAAAAGAACTAACCTGTTCTTTTCGCATAGTAAAGAACACTTTGGCTAACAACACTATATATTTATACCATCACCCGCCTGGTTGGGTAGAAACTTAAATCTGTTGAATAGTCAACACCAAAGACAAAGATGGATGGATGACTTGCGATTTTACGTCCTTTTCCACAGTATTTCAGTCATATCAGGACGATAATGAAAGGCTGTGTGCAATGGAATGGTCGGAAAGATTCTCAAGCTGGGGTCGAACCTGGTCCGCTAGATCAGTAGGCCAGAGCTTAACCCACACGCAACAAAAGTATTCAAATAAACAGTCAGAGATACACATGATCAAAGAAAACTTGCTTCAGCTATCCGATCTTAACGAAACCAAGACCATCAAGACTGACTAATTAGCCAGCAATAATTTGCATCAACCTTGACGAGACCAAAAACCAGACACATGACGTCCTAATGACGACGCACAGACATCGATGCGACGTCACCATGTCGGGGAGATGTTTTTCATAAAATGTATAACTGAGCTCCATGTTAAAAAAGACAATCGCAACTTATCTCATCATTCGCTTTAATACGTAGCCACACAATCAATAGCGGGCAATATATTGAGTCGTATAGGAAAGACACGTTTCATACGATATTATAAAAACATCAATTAACACCGACTTTTTATGCAGATATTCAGACTTTTTATACAGATTCTTGAAATTCAACTCTTCTATAGCGTTTTAATGTTTTGTTTTTTTTTTTAGCTCACCTGAGCACGAAGTGCTCAGGGTGAGCTTTTGGGATACCGTGATGTCCGTCGTCCGTCGTACGTGTGGACGGACGTCCGTCCGGACGTCCGGACGTCAGGACGTCCGTCAACTTTTGCTTGTGTACACTCTAGCGGGCACAGTTTCGATCCAATCTTTATGAAACTTTGTCAGAATGTTTATCTCCATAAAATCTATGCCAAGTTCGAAACTGGGTCATGTCGGGTCAAAAACTAGGTCACTAGGTCAAATCTTTGAAAAACCTTGTGTACGCTCCAGAAGGCACAGTTTTCATCCAAAGTTCATGAAACTTTGTCAGAATGTTTATTCTAATAATATTTAGGACAAGTTCGAAACTGGGTCACTTCGGGTCAAAAACTAGGTCACTAGGTCAAATCATAGAAAAACCTTGTGTACGCTCTAGAGGACTCAGTTTTGATCCAATCTTTACGAAACTTTGTCAGAATGTTTATCTTTATAAACTCTAGGCCAAGTTTGAAACTGGGTCATGTCGGGTCAAAAACTAGGTCACTAGGTCAAATCTTAGAAAAACCTTGTGTACGCTCTAGAAGGCACAGTTTTCAACCATAGTTCATGAAACTTTGTCAGAATGTTTATCTTTATTATATGTAGGACAAGTTTGAAACTGGGTCATGTCGGGTCAAAAACTAGGTCACTAGGTCAAATCATAGAAAAACCTTGTGTGCGCTCTAGAGGACACAGTTTTGATCCAATCTGTATGAAATTTTGTCAGAATGTTTATGTCCATAAACTCTCGGCCAAGTTTGAAATTAGGTTATGTCGGGTCAAAAACTAGGTCACTAGGTCAAATCTTAGAAAAACCTTGTGTACGCACTAGAAGGCATAGTTTTGATCCAATCTTTATGAAACTATGTCAAAATGTTTTTTGTCCATATATCTAAGCCCCCTATGAAACTGAGTCACATGGGGTTAAAAACTAGGTCACTAGGTCAAATCTTAGAAAAACCTTGTGTACACCCTAGAGGGCACAGTTTTGATCCAGTCTTCATGAAACTCTGTCAGAATGCTTATCTTTATGAAATCTAGGTCAGGTTTGAAACTGGGTCGTGTTGGGTCAAAAAACTAGGTCACCAGGTCAAATATAAGGAAAACCTTGTATACGCTCCAGAGGGCACAGTTTTTGTATAAGCTCCAGAGGGCACAGTTTTGATCCAATCTCAATGAAACTTTGTCAGAATGTTTATTCTTACAATATCCAGGCCAAGTTTGAAACTGGGTCTTGTCGGGTCAAAAACTAAGTCAAATATTAGGAAAACCTTGTGTACGCTCTCCAGAGGTCACAGTTTTGATACAGACCTAATGAAATTTTGTCAGAATGTTGATCCTCACAATATCTAGGCCAAGTTTGAAACTGGGTCATGTCGGGTCAAAAACTAGGTCAGATCTTAGAAAAACCTTGTGTACGCTCTAGAGGACATAGTTTTGATCCAATATTTTTGAAACTTTGTCAGAATGTTTATCGTCACAATATTGAGGCCAAGTTTGAAAGTAGATCATGTCGGGTCAAAAACTACGTCACTAGGTCAGATATAAGAACGACCTTGTTTACACTCTAGAGGGCACAGTTTTGATCCCATCTTCATGAACCTATGTCAGAATGTTTATCCTCATGATATCCAGGCCAAGTTTTAAACTAGGTCATGTCAGGTCAAAAACTAGGTCACTAGGTCAAATCTTAGAAAAACTTTGTGCACACCCTAGAGGACACAGTTTTGATCCAATCTTCATGAAATTATGTCAGAATGTTTATCTCCATAAAATCTAGGTCAAGTTTGAAACTGGGTCATGTCGGATTAAAGGCTAGGTCACTAGGTCAAATCTAAAATAAGTTATGCTGCAAGAATCAGAACTAACATTGCAATGATGCCAGCCACAAACTCCTTGGAATACATTAGTTTCACCACAGTGAGATAATGATGCTACCATTCTATCATCTGTCTTTGCTTAGTTCAGTCTAGTTCAAATCCATCAAAGGAACTCAACATGAACGGGATCTTTTCGGAGAAGGAACTCAACATGAACGGGAACTTTTCGGAGAAGGGACTCTGCCATTTTCAGCTCACCTAAGCCTTACAGTATTGGTGTTAGCTGCCTCTGTAATCCTTCCATAAACATTTTCAAACATCTCTGAAACCACTGGGCTTACTAAACTCAAATTTCATATGGAGCCTGCACATGGGTCAAAGGATTGAAAGTTTTTCAACTGATCTTGGTCACATGACCAAGGTGGCCGCCATTCCCATGTATGGTAAAAACTCTTATAAATCTTCACCAGAGCCAGTGAACTGATTAATGCTCAGGTGAGCGATTCAGGGCCACCATGGCCCTCTTGTTTCATAATTTTATATTAATATTAGATTGGGGAATTTTTAAGTTGTAAACATAACCCCTCAAATGGCATACTTACATAGTAAATTGCACTAAAAATACAGGAGCGTCTCTATTTATATCGCGAAATACAAATTAACATATTTTATGCAAACGGATTCTAAATCTGCAATAATTATTCTTTCTTTTGATATATATTTTAACGCGTAAACGTTTAAAAAAAAATAGGGAATTTAACTTTATTTGTAAATTATTTAATGTTTTTGCGAGAAAAACACGCAGTCCACCTGTATATCTACTTACTAAAAAAATATCGATTTTTCAAATGAATGGAGTTGTTGTTCTTGTTTAATAAGATTTTAAACAGTGGCATGATAAAAGGTTCTCTTTGTGGTACACCAAGAAACAAGTGGATGGTTGATGTGGGGTGTTTGGGGCAGGGCGTAACGGTGAGAGGGCGTTCAAGGCAGTTGTGGGGGGGGGGGGGGGGGGGGTACCGAATAGAAAGCTAGGGAATTTTCGTTTCTCCAAATCTGGTTACCTTCCGTTTTTGTTCTGAATAAAATTGAAAGGGGAATAAAACTTGGTTTGAATCTTCCGGCTTTTTCTGACTACGAACTTTATCCTTCAAAACATTTGTAGTTTCACTTTCTAAATATAGATGCGTTGTAAGATCATGTAGCTTCTATCCGAATGTATAACCTTGCTAATTATCAGTGTGAAATAAAGCAAATCTTTTAAAGTTGTGAACTGTTTGTAGGTGACCAAAAATGTCATTCCGAACCTTTTTTTTATAGAGAGAACCTGCACTGGAATTAGTAAGACATTGCATGTTTTGATAACCGGACTCCCCGTGCCCTTGCTGAGCAGACTGTGCAAATGCTCACCTGAAGACTTTCTTCGCGTGTCACAACTCTAAATATTCCAGCCACATTCAGTGACAGCTGATTTATTCCTCCTGCTCAGCTGACACACAACGCTGAAACAACGGCGTGTCATTCACAACGTTTGCTAAACTTTAAATTGACGTTGAATTAACGTTGATATTGACAGTTAACATGTTACTTTGGACATAGCTGATCATATGATGGGCGTTTTTTGTATTCAGTAATAAAGGGACTTATTAAAGATGTTTTGCTATAGTTTACACGCTGATCACAAAACATTGAATCACAATGATTCAACGTTGATTCAATGATGATCCAACATTTTGTGTCCACTGGCTTGATGAGACTGAGCTGCAAACGGCATAGACCCTGATACAACTGCTCTACTAGGCCTGCAATGTGTGTTCCAGTAGTTAGAACTGCAAGATATTATAGCTATTACTGATCTCAAACCCTGAAAAGAAGACTTTATAAATGTTAAAAATCAGTACTTTGTTGTCTACGGCCATATCACGTTGAAAACACCGGATCTCGTCCGATCCCGAAGTTAAGCAACGTCGAGTCCGGTTAGAACTTGGATGGATGACCATCCGAGAATACCGGGTGCTGTAGACTTTTATCTGCTTTCCTTTATTATTTCCTAGTTTTATTATAATTTTCTTTGATGGTTTTTCCCCAATTTCAGTATGAATATATATGTATTTCTAAGCTGTGCAAAGGAAAATACGTTTCTCTCAGCGTTAAATGCCTTTTGATATATTCTACCATTTACCATCTACTATGCACTGTCTACTCGCTCTTGGTTTTGGAGCATGCTGAAAAGTAGTGCATGCTGTTCGCGGTTTTCTGTATACTATTTACTGTCCAGTGAAGTGTCTACTGTCTGTCTACTACGTCCTGGAAACTGTTTACTGAGGCCTGTCTGCTACAACATGGACGTGGTGCAAGCACAGGCGCATGGATACAAGGTCGCAGCATGTGAGCGCATCCGGATCCTAGAATGGTGTACCTTCATCCAAAATGGAGTCGCACAAACAGGTGAAATCCACATAAGCACCATGGTAACCTGCACTTTATACTTTATGGGAGCTTGACACTGGTGGCCCGTAAGAATAATAAATGAGTGCCAATGTTTCTACGTAGCACATGCTTATATTTGGGGAGTAAAACACACACGCAGACACATCTAATTTTCTTTACATTTCAGTTCTGCGATAGTTAAAACAAATAAGAAAAATAAATGAATTAAAAAGGCAGTTATGACATCTTTTCTATTCAATTTAAGTTTTGTATGATCGATCGCGAACTGCAGAATTTATCAAGTTTGGCAATATGCACACATATTTGGCCTTATTTCTTTTCCCTTTCGATTTGCTTCCGTGGTCTGAACATCGATGTTACTGAAACGTGTACCTAGAAATCTTAGTTGTGAATGTGCCGACAAATTTTCCAATATCATTATTTTTTCTGATTCAGATAAACGGATACTAATGGAAAGCCAAAAGAAACGAATCAGAACTTCACATTGATACATACTATCCAGCAGACACACAACGTTATAATGACGTCGCAATGACGTCGACGCAACCAGATGACATCGCATCGACGTCATTCTGATGTCATGTGCCCACTGTTAAAAACTTTACTGCCCACCAGGCATATGACGTCGAAATGACGTCATATTGACGTCGATGTGGCATGGTGACGTCGCATCCATTCCATTTTGACGTCATCGCGACGTCATGTGCCTGCTTGGAGTCTTGTAATGCTGTTCAAACAATTTGCATCGTTTCAATATACCCTCTGTATTGGGTACTGTAATTATTTTAAAGGACCTGGTATGATAAGGCCCATATTTGGCCCCCAGAAAACTCATTTTTCAAAAGTTCAATTCCGATAACTAAAATGCATTCATAGGAAAGTTCTAACCTAAAATGTAACAGCAAATACAAAATTAACCAGTTCTTGCATGAAGCATTTGTGTTTTTAATCTAGAACATACCCATACTCCCAGCGGATTCTGACGAAATTGGTAAATTTGGTAGCCTTTGCGGCTTTCAAAATATATGAGCCCGGCCTTCAGCACATTTTATATTTTATATGAAGACATAATTTTGATATATTTACATGCCATGAAAATATTAAATGTGCTGGAGACCGGGCTCTATGTTTATTTTTAACTTTTTGTTTCCAAACTGGCAGCGTTTGGAACAAATTCCCTGTTTTCTCAACCTAAAAATGCCCATATCTCCGATCATACACAAAATAAACATATGTTGTGGGTATTCATTTTCTTAGTTAGAACACAAGGAATAGTTTGGTATACGTTTCATTTTGATCTGTTGGAATTTTTTGGTTAGCGTCTCTCGAGTTGCAAACTTGAGTGGGTGGGGTACCTTGACAGGCCTTGTGCAGTGAACAGGTAATTAGCCGTGGTACCCAACGTATAAGCATTTCATAAAAAGCCTATTATCAAGAGCTTTCAAAAGCTATTGTAAATGACTTATGTCTTTAAAGGAAAAATTATTTAGCTCAGTTTTTCTTGCAATTTTCCTTCATATTATTGAACCAACATAGGCATGTCAGAAATCATGTTATTCTGAGAATTAACAAAAATACTGATAGGATATGACGCATTGCACATCTTGCTCTGATTCTAAAGTGATTTCTCAGATTCATCTATCCCAAAGTTTAGGATCACTGCGGTAAGTTTTTGTTAGTCTTGCAGCTCTTGTGTTACGTCATTGATAATCAAGGGTCAGTCATATTTGCACGTGCATTTTATGCTCATCTCTTGTGTTGAACGTTATGCGCCTTGTCTGGGCATAATATCTTTGACGCTATGCGCAAAAGTGGGTACCAAGATAAGTCTATGCAACTGCGTGGTCTGTCAGACTTACCGCAGTTCACCGTTTGATTCCCAGAAGGCATACTCATTGAGCCTATCCTGTTCTGATTGTGCTAGAGCACAGACTAGTCTGGACATAGGTGTTTTGTGTATACCATAAGGCTGATTTCATCACGACACGAATCAAAATGGCATGCGCATGGAAAAATGTGTTTCAGCCCATAATCTTTGCAGGGAAATAGGTAAGTATACGTAACCACGAGGTACCAAAATATATCTACACTCATGTGTAGTCTACCCTGTTCTGATTGCGCATGTTTCTAGTCTGGCCACGCATGTTTTGCGTATGACATAAGACTGGTTTTATCACGACACGAGGTATATGCCAGGAAAAATGTGTTTCACCCCATCTTTGTAAAAGCGAATGCAGTCTGATAAGTGTCATTACTTTTCGCACACTTTACGGCGCTCCAGTGTATGATGCTCAAGAGCGTTTATACATGTTGTGAACGCATAACTGTAACCACGGACTGGGCTGACTCTACTCGTCACATGTGGCACTTTTCCGAGGGTGCAGCTCTTGGGTTACGTCATTGATAATCAAGGGCCAATCATATTGGCACGCGCATTTTATGCTCATCTCTTGTGTTGAACGTTATGCGCCTTGTCCGGGCAAAATATGTTTGACGCTATGCGCAAACAGTGGGTACCAAGATAAGTCTATGCAACTGCGTGGACTGTCTGAGTTACCGCAGTTCACCGTTTGATTCCCAGAAGGCATACTTATTGAGACTACCCTGTTCTGATTGTGCCAGTGCACAGACTAGTCTGGACATAGGTTTTTTTGCATATACCATAAGGCTGATTTCATCGCGACATGAATCAAAATGACATGCGCAAGGAAAAATGTGTTTCAGCCCATAATGTTTGCAGCGAAATATGTATGTATACTCAAACAGGAGGTATCAAGATATGTCTACACTCATGTGTAGTCTACCCTGTTCTGATTGCGCATGTTTCTGGTCTGGACACGCATGTTTTGCGTATGACATAAGACTTGTTTTATCACGACTCGAGGTATGTGCAAGGAAAAATGTGTTTCACCCCATCTTTGTAAAAGCGAATGCAGCCCGATTAATGTCATTCCTCTTCGCACACTTTTCGGCGCTCCAGTGTATGATGCTCTAGAGTGTTTATACATGTTGTGAACGCATAGCTGTAACCACAGACTGGGCTGATTCTACTCGTCGCATGTGGCACTTTTCCGAGGGTGCAGCTCTTGGGTTACGTCATTGATAATCAAGGGTCAATCATATTGGCACGCGCATTTTATGCTCATCTCTTTTGTTGAACGTTTTGCGCCTTGTCCCGGCAAAATATGTTTGATGCTATGCGCAAACAGTGGGATGGTTGGTTGGTTGGTTGTTTTGGGTTTAACGGCCCTTTGAGACAGTATTTCAGTCTATATCGGGCCGTCTCCCAAAGAGAGGGAGAAAGAAGAGAGAATTGATAGACGAGAGAAAAATGTCCAAACAACCCCCACCCGCACCTACTGCAAGCACAGTAAGCCCTTGCCCTACTACTATTCAATAAAATATAGACGCCCCGGCACTGGAAGTTACACACAGCACCCTCGCACCACCCGACCGACCCCCAAATAGTGGGTACTCAGATAAGTCTATGCAACTGCGTGGTCTGTCAGAGTTACCGCAGTTCACCGTTTGATTCCCAGAAGGCATACTTATTGAGCCTATCCTGTTCTGATGGTGCTAGTGCACAGACTAGTCTGGACATAGGTGTTTTGCATATACCATAAGGCTGATATCATCACGACACGAATCAAAATGGCATGGGCAAGGAAAAATGTGTTTAACCCCATAATGTTTGCAGCGAAATATGTATGTATACACAAACAGGAGGTACCAAGATATGCCTACACTCATGTGTAGTCTACCCTGTTCTGATTGCGCATGTTTCTGGTCTGGACACGCATGTTTTGCCTATGAAATAAGACTTGTTTTATCTCGACACGAGGTATGTGCAAGAATAAATGTGTTTCATCCCATCTTTGTAAAAGCGAATGCAGCCCGATTAATGTCATTACTCTTCGCACACTTTATGGCGCTCCAGTGAATGATGCTCAAGAGTGTTATACATGTTGTGAACGCATAACTGTTACCACAGGTCCGGTCTGGCCACATACTTTCGTTTCTCCTTCTGCTGATTCAAGAAGGGCAGTTGTTAGTTACTGGCGAAAGTATGTGCACTTAGTACTGGTTAACCGCTTAGGAGGTCTAAGCCTGCCCAGGAATAGTGTGGTTAGGTTAACTGACCGTCCCGACATGACCTTAGTTGTTTACCGTGGACGTTAAGCATCAAATCAAGCAAGCAAGCAAGTTACCACAGACTGGGCTGATTCTTCTCGTCGCATGTGGCACTTTTCCGAGAGTGCGGCTCTTAAAGAATGCGCATTAATATTACGAAAAGTACGAATCTGTTCTTTTCGCGTAGTGAAGAACACTTTGGCTAACAAAACTATATATTTATACCATCACCCGCCTGGCTTCGTAGAATCTGGATAGTCAACACCAAAGACAAAGATTGATGGATTACTTGCGATTTTACGTCCTTTTCCACAGTATTTCAGTCATATCAGGACGATAATGAAAGGCTATGTGCAATGGAACGGTCGGAAAGATTCTCAAGCTGGGGTCGAACCTGGTCCGCTAGATCAGTAGGCCAGAGCTTAACCCGCTCACTTACTGGGGCTCCTACCAAAGACAAAGAGACAGACACGCAACAAAAGTATTCAAATAAACAGTCACACATGATCACAGAAAACTTGTTTCAGCTATCCGATCTTAACGAAACCAAGACCATCAAGACTGACTAATTAGCAGCAATAATTTGCATCAACCTTGACGAGACCAAAAACCAGACACATGACGTCCTTAGACGACGCACCGACATCGATGCAACGTCACCATGTCGCATCGAAGTCGATATGACGTCATTTCGACGTCATGTGCCTGCCGGGGAGATGTTTTTCATAAAATGTATAACTGAGCTCCATGTTGAAAAAGACAATCGCAACTTACCTCATCATTCGCTTTAACACGTAGCCACACAATCAATAGCGGGCAATATATTGAATCGTATAGGAAAGACACGTTTCATACGATATTATAAAAACATCAATTAACACCGACTTTTGATGCATACAGATTCTTAAAATTCAACTCTTCTATAGCGTTTTAATGTTTTGTTTGTTGCTTTTTTTTCATAATTTATATTAATATTAGATTGGGGAATTTTTAAGTTGTAAACATAACCCCTGAAATGGCATACTTATATAGTAAATTGCACTAAAAATACAGGGGCATCTCTATTTATATCGCGAGATCATTTTTAAATACAAATTAACATATTTTATGCAAACGGATTCGAAATCTGCAATAATTATTCTTTCTTTTGATATATATTTTAACGCGAAAACGTTTAAAAATGATAGGGAATTTAACTATATTTGAAAATTATTTAATGTTTTTGCGCGAAAAACCCGCAGTCCACCTGTATATCTACTTACTAACAAAATATCGATTTTTCAAATGAATGGAGTTGTTTTTCTTGTTTAATAATATTCAAAGAGTGGCACGATAAAAGGTTCTCTTTGTGGTACACCAAGAAACAAGTGGATGGGTAATGTGTGGTGTTTGGGGTAGGGGGGGACGGTGAGAGGGCGTTCAAGGCAGTTGAAGGGGGTTACCGAATAGAAAGCTAGGGAATTTTCGTTTCTCCAAATCTGGGTACCTTCCTTTTTTTGTTCTGAATAAAACTGAAATGGGAATAAAACTTGGTTTGAATCTTCCGGCTTTTTCTGACTTAGATCCGATTTTATTTCCTTCATAAAATGATATTTTGAAATACACACTATATCCTTCAAAACATTTGTACTTTCAGTTTCTAAATATAGATACGTTGTAATATCATGTAGCTACTATCCGAATGTATAACCTTGCTAATTATCAGTGTGAAATAAAGCAAATCTTTTAAAGTTGTGAGCTGTTTGTAGGTGAGCTAAAAATGTCATTCCGAACCTTTTTTCATAGAGAGAGCCTGCACTGCTTAGACTTATCTGCGTACACGTGCATTCTAGTCAGAAATAGTGTAGTACGCACTGGAATTAGTAAGATATTGCATGTTTTGATAACCGGACTCTCCGTGCCCTTGCTGAGCAGACTGTGCATATGCGCAGTTCGCAAATGCTCACCTGAAGACTTTCTTCGCGTGTCACAACTCTAAATATTCCAGCCACATTCAATGACAGCTGATTTATTCCTCATGCTCAGCTGACACACAACGCTGAAACAACGGCGTGTCATTCACAACGTTGGCTAAACGTTAAATTGACGTTGAATTAACGTTGATATTGACAGTTAACATGTTACTTTAGACATAGCTGATCATATGATCGCGTTTTTTGTATTCAGTAATAAAGGGGCTTATTAAAGATGTTTTGCTATAGTTTACACGCTGATCACAAAACATTGAATCACAATGATTCAACGTTGATTCAATGATGATCCAACATTTTGTGTCCACTGGCTTGATGAGACTGAGTTGCAAACAGCATAGATCCTGATACAACTGCTCTACTAGGCCTGCAATGTGTGTTCCAGTAGTTAGAACTGCAAGATATTATAGCTATTACTGATCTCAAACTCTCAAAAGAAGACTTTATAAATATTAAAAATCAGTACTTTGTTGTCTACGGCCATATCACGTTGAAAACACCGGATCTCGTCCGATCCCGAAGTTAAGCAACGTCGAGTCCGGTTAGAACTTGGATGGATGACCATCCGAGAATACCGGGTGCTGTGAACTTATATCTGCTTTCCTTTATTTATTTCCGAGTTTTATTATAATTTTCTTTGATGGTTTTTCCCCAATTTCAGTATGAATATATATGTATTTCTAAGCTGTGCAAAGGAAAATACGTTTCTCTCAGCGTTAAATGCCTTTTGATATATTCTACCATTTACCATCTACCAGGCAAAGTCTACTCGCTCTTCGTTTTGGAGCTTGCTGAAAAGTAGTGCATGCTGTTCGCGGTTTTCTGTATACTATTTACTGTCCAGTGAAGTGTCTACTGTCTGTCTACTACGTCCTGGAAACTGTTTACTGAGGCCTGTCTGCTACAACATGGACGTGGTGCAAGCACAGGCGCATGGATACAAGGTCGCAGCATGTGAGCGCATCCGGATCCTAGAATGGTGTACCTTCAACCAAAATGGGGTCGCACAAACAGGTGAAATCCACATAAGCACCATGGTAACCTGCACTTTATACTTTATGGGAGCTTGACACTGGTGGCCCGTAAGAATAATAAATGAGTGCCAAAGTTTCTACGTAGCACATGCTTATATTTGGGGAGTAAAACTCACACGCAGACACATCTAATTTTCTTTACATTTCAGTTCTGCGATAGTTAAAACAAATAAGAAAAATAAATGAATTAAAAAGGCAGTTATGACATCTTTTCTATTCAATTTTAGTTTTGTATGATCGATCGCGAAATGCAGAATTTATCAAGTTTGGCAATATGTACACATATTTGGCCTTATTTCTTTTCCCTATCGATTTGCTTCCCTGGTCTGAACATCGATGTTACTGAAACGTGGACCTAGAAATCTTAGTTGTGAATGTGCCGACAAAACTTCCAATATTATTATTTTTTCTGATTCAGATAAACGGATACTAATGGAAAGCCAAAAGAAACGAATCAGAACTTCACATTGATACATACTATCCAGCAGACACACAACGTTATAATGACGTCGCAATGACGTCGACGCAACCAAATGACATCGCATCGACGTCATTTTGATGTCATGTGCCCACTGGGAAAAACTTTACTGCCCAATAGGCATATGACGTCGAAATGACGTCATATTGACGTCGATGTGGCATGGTGACGTCGCATCGATTCCATTTTGACGTCATCGCGACGTCATGTGCCTGCTTGGAGTCTTGTAATGCTTTTCAAACAATTTGCATCGTTTCAATTTTACCCTCTGTATTGGGTACTGTAATTATTTTAAAATTTGAACAGGTGCTTATTCTAGCCGACAGTGTTTCAAAAATACTGATAGGATATGACGCATTGCACATCTTGCTCTGATTCTAAAGTGATTTCTCAGATTCATCTATCCAAAAGTTTAGGATCACTGCGGTAAGTTTTTGTTAGTCTTGCAGCTCTTGGGTTACGTCATTGATAATCAAGGGTCAGTCATATTTGCACGTGCATTTTATGCTCATCTCTTGTGTTGAACGTTATGCGCCTTGTCCGGGCAAAATATGTTTGACGCTATGCGCAAAAGTGGGTACCAAGATAAGTCTATGCAACTGCGTGGTCTGTCAGACTTACCGCAGTTCACCGTTTGATTCCCAGAAGGCATACTCATTGAGCCTATCCTGTTCTGATTGTGCTAGTGCACAGACTAGTCTGGACATAGGTGTTTTGCATATACCATAAGGCTGATTTCATCACGACACGAATCAAAATGGCATGCGCATGGAAAAATGTGTTTCACCCCATAATGTTCGCAGGGAAATAGGTATGTATACGTAACCACGAGGTACCAAGATATATCTACACTCATGTGTAGTCTACCCTGTTCTGATTGCGCATGTTTCTAGTCTGGCCACGCATGTTTTGCGTATGACATAAGACTGGTTTTATCACAACACGAGGTATATGCAAGGAAAAATATGTTTCACCCCATCTTTGTAAAAGCGAATGCAGTCTGATAAGTGTCATTACTTTTCGCACACTTTACGGCGCTCCAGTGTATCATGCTCCAGAGTGTTTGTACATGTTGTGAACGCATAACTGTAACCACGGACTGGGCTGCCTCTACTCGTCACATGTGGCACGTTTCCGAGGGTGCAGCTCTTGGATTACGTCATTGATAATCAAGGGCCAATCATATTGGCACGCGCATTTTATGCTCATCTCTTGTGTTGAACGTTATGCGCCTTGTCCGGGCAAAATATGTTTAACGCTATGCGCAAACAGTGGGTACCAAGATAAGTCTATGCAACTGCGTGCACTGTCAGAGTTACCGCAGTTCACCGTTTGATTCCCAGAAGGCATACGAATCGAGACTACCATGTTCTGATTGTGCCAGTGCACAGACTAGTCTGGACATAGGTGTTTTGCATATACCATAAGGCTGATTTCATCACGACACGAATCAAAATGGCATGCGCAAGGAAAAATGTGTTTAAGCCCATAATGTTTGCAGCGAAATATGTATGTATACTCAAACAGGAGGTATCAAGATATATCTACACTCATGTGTAGTCTACCCTGTTCTGATTGCGCATGTTTCTGGTCTGGACACGCATGTTTTGCGTATGACATAAGACTTGTTTTATCACGACTCGAGGTATGTGCAAGGAAAAATGTGTTTCACCCCATCTTTGTAAAAGCGAATGCAGCCCGATTAATGTCATTCCTCTTCGCACACTTTACGGCGCTTCAGTGTATGATGCTCCAGAGTGTTTATACATGTTGTGAACGCATAGCTGTAACCACAGACTGGACTGATTCTACTCGTCGCATGTGGCACATTTCCGAGGGTGCAGCTCTTGGGTTACGTCATTGATAAACAAGGGTCAATCATATTGGCACGCGCATTTTATGCTCATCTCTTTTGTTGAACGTTTTGCGCCTTGTCCCGGCAAAATATGTTTGATGCTATGCGTAAATAGTGGGATGGTTGGTTGGTTGGTTGTTTTGGGTTTAACGTCCCTTTGAGACAGTATTTCAGTCTATATCGGGCCGTCTCCCAAAGAGAGGGAGAAAGAAGAGAGAAATGATAGACGAGAGAAAAATGTCCAAACAACCCCCACCCGCACCTACTGCAAGCACAGTAAGCCCTTGCCCTACTACTATTCAATAAGTTAGACGCCCCGGTACTAGAAGTTCCACACAGAACCCTCGCACCACCCGCTCGACCCCCAAATAGTGGGTACTCAGATAAGTCTATGCAACTGCGTGGTCTGTCAGAGTTACCGCAGTTCCCCGTTTGATTCCCAGAAGGCATACTTATTGAGCCTATCCTGTTCTGATGGTGCTAGTGCACAGACTAGTCTTGACATAGGTGTTTTGCATATACCATAAGGCTGATTTCATCACGACACGAATCAAAATGGCATGCGCATGGAAAAATGTGTTTCAGCCCATAATGTTTGCAGCGAAATATGTATGTATACACAAACAGGAGGTACCAAGATATGCCTACACTCATGTGTAGTCTACCCTTGTCCCGAGGTTATAAAACTTTTTTCATGCTCAACTCAGCTGAGCATAAAATTTTCTCTGCTCATAAATTTTAAAATGCCAACAATTGTTGGCATTTTAATATTTATGAGTAGGAAAAATAGCCTTCTTGGCTTATCTGAGCCTGAAAAATGCTGAATTTCTTGGTATTTTTATATTAATGGGCATTTTAAATTTCATGCTCAGCTGAGTTGAGCATGAAAAAAGTTTTATAACCTCGGGGCCTGTTCTGATTGCGCATGTTTCTGGTCTGGACACGCATGTTTTGCGTGTGACATAAGACTGGTTTTATCACGACACGAGGTATGTGCAAGGAAAATTGTGTTTCACCCCATCTTTGTAAAAGCGAATGCAGCCCGATTAATGTCATTACTCTTCGCGTGTTTACGGCGCTCCAGTGAATGATGCTCAAGAGTGTTCTTACATGTTGTGAACGCATAACTGTTACCACAGACTGGGCTGATTCTTCTCGTCGCATGTGGCACTTTTCCGAAAGTGCGGCTCTTAAAGAATGCGCATTAATATAACGAAAAGAACGAATCTGTTCTTTTCGCGGAGTAAGCAACACTTTGGCTAACAACACTATATATCTATACCATCACCCGCTTGTTTGGGTCCCACTTGGGTAGCGTCAATAAGAGAACTGAACTGAACTGAACCTGGTTGGGTACAATCTTAAATCTGTTGAATAGTCAACACCAAAACAAAGATGGATGGATGAGACTGAGCTGCAAACAGCATAGATCCTGATACAACATTTTGTGTCCACTAACATCTACTATGCACTGTCTACTCGCTCTTGGTTTTGGAGCATGTTGAAAAGTAGTGCATGCTGTTCGCGGTTTTCTGTATACTATTTACTGTCCAGTGAAGTGTCTACTGTCTGTCTACTGCGTCCTGGAAACTGTTTACTGAGGCCTGTCTGCTACAACATGGACGTGGTGCAAGCACATGCGCATGGATGCAAGGTCGCAGCATGTGAGCGCATCCGGATTCTACAATGATGTACCTTCAACCAAAGTGGAATCGCACAAACAGATGAAACCCACATAAGCACCATGGTAACCTGCACTTTATACTTTATGGGAGCTTGACACTGGTGGCCCGTAAGAATAATAAATGAGTGCCAAAGTTTCTACGTTGCACATCCTTATATTTGGGGAGTAAAACACACACGCAGACACATCTAATGTGTTTTCTGGGCGTAGAAGCTAAGAAAAAGAGAAGTCATGTATAGTTTCTAAGCCTAGAAGTTCTATTATAGAGTTAGTCTAACTAGTAGTTAATGAGTCCCATTGAATTCAGAAATCGACGTTACGAGTTGTTACGTCAATATTGACCCAGTTAATGTTAGGTTCCCCTCTCAATTTAAATGTAAGTAGACTTGGAACCAATATTTCTTCTGGCCGGTTTACATCGCGGAATGCTTATGTACAAAGTAGTTAGGTATTTTGTCAACGTATATAAGAAGTTTAAGACCTGAGTATCTCCATGTAATACATAAATTTATATAAAAGACGATAACAGATATTTCTAGACTAATATGCACAGTGGAAGGAAAGTAAACGATGATTATTTGAGCTTATGTGTATTCCGATTGGAAGAGTACTTCGGTCGACCACCTAGCTGATGAAATATCTCCGTATTTTCCTAGTGAACATCATTACGAGATTTGAACAACGTTATTTCAATATTCAATCGACCGTGATACCGCTAAATTATTAATGATCAAAAATAATAATTCAGTCCATGAAAGATGAATTTAATTGTTGAATTTGAGCTCGCATAACAAAATTTAAGCCGTGACCTAGATATTCGAGACCGTATCGGGACGTTTCGCGCCAGGGACGTTTCGTCCCAAACAGGCCAAAAAACCCGGGACGATTCGTCTCATGACGTTTCGGCCCATATTCATTTAGATTTCATCGAGAGATCACCGTATCAAAACGAAAGAACGAATCTGAATACAAAATCCGATACATAAGACTGTACACTCGTGATTCTCACTGGCTTTAACTTTAATGTTTAGTTCGTGAATTTATTGAAATTCAAACAGATTTCTCAGCCTAAAAAACGAAACGCAAGGATTTGTCAGTGTAAGCGGAAGTAAATGTCACCAATACTGCGGTTTGAGCTAAGTCCGAGGAGGATAATCCAGACAGTTACATTAGTTTTTCTTTTGTTTAATATATTATTAGAAAAGTATACCTAATATTGTATTCATATTTACAGGCATAGTTACTATATTGTACCGTTTGAAACAAGAGTAAAAGCTCTTTCAGTATGAAACTATTAAGTTGCAATCCATCCACACTTGGTTCAAAACTTCATTATTAACAGGATGGGGTACAAGGTAAATATTATATAAAGGTCTCATCTGGCCAAACTAGCTACACTTTTGACTCATCCTGATGTTGAAAGATTTGTTTTGGGGTATATTGGTGAGTTCAGATACAGACTCACTTAACACCGGCATAACACCTATGAACACCGGTCTGATTCCTACCTGCTTAGAGATGCATCCTGTATTACACAGAAACTTATCGATGAATACCGGTCTGCTCAGACACACTCACCGCACTACCTAGAAACATGTCAATGAACACCGGTCTGATTCCTTATCTTAACGCTTTGACACACTCACTGCATTAACTAGAACTATTTGGATGAACACTTGTCTGAAACCTATCTTCTCAGACACACTGACCCCACTACTTAGAAACAATCTGATGAACACCGGTCTAATAACTTCACCATCCTACCTTAAAACATGTTGATGAACATCGGTCTGTTTCCTACCCGCTTAGACAAATTCACCGCATTACCTAGAAACATGTCGATGAACACCAGTCATCGACATGTTTTTAGGTAGTGCAGTGAATTGTCTAAAGAGGGTAAAATCAGACTGGTGTTCATTGACATGTTTCTAGGTAATGCGGTGATTATGTATAAGCAGGTAGGAATCAGACCGGTGTTCATTGACATGTTTCCAGGTAGTGGGCTGATTGTGTCCAAGCATGTCAGGATCAGATAAGTGTTCTTCAGAATGTTTCTAGGTAGTGCGGTGAGTGTATCTAAGCAAGTACATATCAGACATATATTAACTGACAGATTCCTACCTGCTTTGACAAACTCAGCGCACTACCTAGTAACATGTTGATGAACACCAGTCATCGACATGTTTCTAAGTAGTGCAGTGAATTGTCTAAAGAGGCAAAATAAAACTGGTGTTCGACATGTTTCTTGGTAGTGAAGTGATCATGTCTAAGCAAGTAGGACTCAAACCATTCTTCTTCGACATGTTTTAAGATAGCGGAGTGATTGTGTTGGAGCAGGTCGGTATCGGACAAGTGTTCTTCAAAATGTTTCAAGGAAGTGCGGTGGGTGTATCTGAGCAAGTACGTATCAGACATATATTAATTGACTGATTCCTACCTGCTTTGACAAACTCAGTGTACTACCTAGAAACATGTTGATGAACACCAGTCATTGACATGTTTTTAAGTAGTGCAGTGAATTGTCTAAAGAGGTAAAATTCAGACCGGTGTACATCAAAATTTTTCTTGGTAGTGAAGTGATCATGTCTAACCAAGTAGGAATCAGACCGGTGTTCATCAATATGTTTCTAGGTAGTGGGGTGATTGTGTTTGAGCAGGCTGCTATCAGACAAGTGTTCTTCGAAATGTTTGTAGGCATTGCGGCTAGCAGTGCGGTTAGTGTATCTGAGCAAGTACGTATCAGACATATATTAATTATTAATTGACATGTTTAGAGGAAGTGCGGTATAGTTATTTGACTGGTTTTCATTGATGTGTTTCCAGGTGGTGAGATGAATGTGTCTGAGTGGGTAGGTATTAGACAAATGTTCAACCAAATGGTTCTAGGTAGTGCAGTGAATGTATTTAAGCCGGTAAAAATCAGACTGATGTTCATTGACATGTTTCTAGATACCATAAAATCGAAAAAGTGATATCACAAAATATGTACGATTGAGTGATATCACAAAATCCAATTAGTGATACCACAAAATAGAAAAAGTGATATCACAAAATTGATTTTGTGATGACACGAGATCACAGCTACTTTGTGATATCACTAATTCGATTTTGTATATCACAACATCTATTTAGTGATGTCACATTCGATTTTGTGATATCACTTAATCGATTTTATGATATCACTATATCTATCGAGTTTGTGGTCAGTAATTCGTTCCTAACTAGTGATATTAAGAAATCGATATTACAAAAACGATTTTGTGATTTCACTAAATCGATTTAATAAACATAATATAACACATGGTTTATGACACTCAGGTGAGTCAGTGATAGCACATAATAGTTAGTGAAATCAGAAAATAATGTGATACCACATGTGATATCACATACTTGAAATAGTGGTATCACAAAGTCGACATTGTGATATCACAAATTCGATTTTGTACGAATTAGTGATATTACAAACTCAGATTACTGATGTCGCCAAATCAAATAAGTGATATCAAACAAAAATCGAATTTGTGATATCGAAAAATCATATCCACTTTACTTTTTGATATATATCCAAACCTGTATAGTGATATCTATGGCAAGCCATTTTACTAATCATAATGCATAGTAGATATCTTATATAGTATATTAGATATCTAATATTCCAGTTATCTAATATAACATATAAGATATATAACATAAAGGAAATCTTATATCCTCAATAAGATATCTGATACAGGATATATCTTATATAGAAAATAAGATATCTTATATAGGATATGAGTTATCATCTTATTTAATTTTTCATATAAGATATCATATAATATATCAGATATCTTATATATTAGATATCTTATATAGCATGTTAGATATCTTATATAATAAATCAGATATCTGATATATCAGATATTTAAATAAGACATCTCACATCCTATATAAGATAGCATATCTGATATCTATATCTGATTTACAAAACAGGATATCTTATATGTGATACAAGACATCTTAAATGCTATATCAGATAACATATATTGTGTTGCGTCTTATGGAAAAGTCAAATAAGACATCTTATATACCTATACTAGATATCTTATATAGTTTATAAGATTCTTATATGATATCTTATATACCTATACTAGATATAGAAGGTCCCTTTGCACGCGACAATGATCAGCATATTCACATAGTTCATTGTTTTTTCTAGTGAAATTATTTAATTCAGATTTTTATATACTAAGGCCCGATTTCAAGTTAAACTTAGTACATGGATTAGCATTCGGAACACCAAAATTTTACATTGCGCCTTACGGTAAAATAGACCACGGACTGGTTATACGAGTTATAACTGTGACGTGAAATCGGGCCTAAAACCAATTGTTATTTGCATTTCAACTAACATAAATCTCATTCATCTTAATTTATCACTCAGTTTGTACTACGAATTTTGGAATTCAGAATTCGAAATTCAGAATTGTGAAATAAGAGAGGTAATTGGGCTATCGTAGGACATCGATACTTTTCGATTTTTATTGCCTTCCTTGCATTTTTATTTTGAATTAAAGGCGTTAGGTCCATATAGTTCAATTTAGCTGCACTAAGGTCTTTTTTGCATATCTTTTAGTCTACATTAAACGCGGTCAATATTGTTCTGATTTACATGACCATTTATCATTCTTTAATATTAGTATATAGAGAAAATAGAGAAAATGAACAAAAGGTTACTCAGTTTTATTTATTTATTTATTTTTCTTAAAATGCAAGTCTTAAGTCAAAAATTGTGTTAGCCTAGTATTCTGCACTAGCTTACAAATCTTCTGATCAAAGATATGTTACTGTGGTCATTTTTTAACAAAATTAATACAGCCAAAAACTAAAGTGTTTTGCGTGGCTATATCGAAGTAAGATAATTTGTTGGGGTAGAAAACAACACGGAAGAAGCCTCATCAGTCTGCAATGAGATTCAAATTTCATTTCAACAATCATTGCGACATTTACTTCTATAAACCTGCATAAACTGAGAAGTAAAATCAAACGCCCAATATAACATGACATTTCATGTTATAGTTTTTCTTGTTACATTTAAGTTCTGCGATAGTTAAAAGAACTGAGAAAAATAAATGAATTAAAAAGGCAGTTTTGACATCTTTTCTAGTCAATTTTAGTTTTGTATGATCGAAATGCAGAATTTGTCAAGTTTGGCAATATGTACACATTTTTGGCGTTATTTCTTTTCCCTATCGATTTGCTTCCCTGGTCTGAACATCGATGTTACTGAAACGTGGACCTAGAATACTTAGTTGTGACTGTGCCGGCAGACTTCCAATATAATTATTTTTTTCTGATTCAGATAAACAGATACTAATGGAAAGCCCAAAGAAACGTATCAGATCTTCACATTGATACATACTATCCAGCAGGCACACAACATTATAATGACGTCGCAATGACGTCAACGCAACCAGATGACATCGCATCGACGTCATTCTAATGTCATGTGCCCACTGCGAAATACTTTACTGCCGCCATATTGACGTCGATGCGGCATGGTGACGTCGCATCGATGCTATTTTGAGGTCAGTGCGACGTCATGTGCCTGCTTTGAGTCTTGTAATGCTGTTCAAACAATTTGCATCGTTTCAATTTACCCTCTCTATTGGGACACCTTAACATAACTGTAATTATTTTAAGATTTGAACAGGTGCTTTTTCTAGCCGACAGTTTGTCAAAAATACTGATACGATATGACGTATTGCCCATCTTGCTCTGATTCTAAAGTGATTTCTCAGATTCATTTATCCCAAAGTTTAGGATCAATGCGATAAGTTTTTGTTACAGTCTAGAAGCTCTTGGGTTACGTCATTGATAAACATGGGACAGTCATATTTGCACGTGCATTTTATGCTCATCTCTTGTGTTGAAAGTTATGAGCCTTGTCCGGGCAAAATATGTTTGACGCTATGCGCAAACAGTGGGTACCAAGATAAGTCTATGCAACTGCGTGGTCTGTCAGAGTAAGCGCAGTTCACTGTTTGATTCCCAGAAAGCATACTCATTGAGCCTATCCTGTTCTGATTTTGCTAGTGCACAGACTAGTCTGGACATAGGTGTTTTGCTTATACCATAAGGCTGATTTCATCACGACACGAATCAAAATGGCATGCGCATGGAAAAATGTGTTTCAGCCCATAATGTTTGCAGAGAAATAGGTATGTATACTCAAACAGGAGGTACCAAGATATGTCTTCACTCATGTGTAGTCTACCTTGTTCTGATTGCGCATGTTTCTAGTCTGGACACGCATATTTTACGTATGACATAAGACTGGTTGTATCATGACTCGAGGTATGTGCAAGGAAAAATGTGTTTCACCCCATCTTTGTAAAAGCGAATGCAGTCTGATAAGTGTCATTACTTTTCGCACACTTTACGGCGCTCCAGTGTATGATGCTCCAGAGTGTTTATACATGTTGTGAACGCATAACTGTAACCACAGACTGGGCTGATTCTACTCGTCGCATGTGGCACTTTTCCGAGGGTACGTCATTGATAATCAAGGTGTTTTTTTCCTCTGGCTCCTTGTGCCAGATTTAAAGGGTCACTGATGAGGCTTGAATAGCCGAAACCGCGGTATGGCCCAACTTCTTACTTATGAATGTTTTCTTTGCTCTTAAAGGATCTAAACTTTTATCATTAATTATCAATCATATTGGCACGCGCATTTTATGCTCATCTCTTTTGTTGAAGTTTTGCGCCTTGTCCCGGCAAAATATGTTTGATGCTATGCGCAAATAGTGGGATGATTGGTTGGTTGGTTGTTTTGGGTTTAACGGCCCTTTGAGGCAGTATTTCAGTCTATATCGGGCCGTCTCCCAAAGAGAGGGAGAAAGAAGAGAGAAATGATAAACGAGAGAAAAATGTCCAAACAACCCCCACCCGCACCTACTGCAAGCACAGATAGCCCTTGCCCTACTACTATTCAATAAGTTAGACGCCCCGGCACTGGAAGTTACACCCAGCACCCTCGCACCACCCGACCGACCCCCAAATAGTGGGTACTCAGATAAGTCTATGCAACTGCGTGGTCTGTCAGAGTTACCGCAGTTCACCGTTTGATTCCCAGAAGGCATACTTATTGAGCCTATCCTGTTCTGATGGTGCTAGTGCACAGACTAGTCTGGACATAGGTGTTTTGCATATACCATAAGGCTGATTTCATCACGACACGAATCAAAATGGCATGCGCAAGGAAAAATGTGTTTCACCCCATAATGTTTGCAGCGAAATATGTATGTATACACAAACAGGAGGTACCAAGATATGTCTACACTTATGTGTAGTCTACCCTGTTCTGATTGCGCATGTTTCTGGTCTGGACACGCATGTTTTGCGTATGACATAAGACTGGTTTTATCACGACACGAGGTATGTGCAAGGATAAATGTGTTTCATCCCATCTTTGTAAAAGCGAATGCAGCCCGATTAATGTCATTACTCTTCGCACACTTTATGGCGCTCCAGTGAATGATGCTCAAGAGTGTTATACATGTTGTGAACGCATAACTGTTACCACAGACTGGGCTGATTCTTCTCGTCGCATGTGGCACTTTTCCGAGAGTGCGGTTCTTAAAGAATGCGCATTAATATTACGAAAAGTACGAATCTGTTCTTTCCGCGTAGCAAAGAACACTTTGGCTAACAAAACTCTATATTTATACCATCACCCGCCTGGCTTCGTGGAATCTGGACAGTCAACACCAAAGACAAAGATTGATGGATGACTTGCGATTTTACGTCCTTTTCCACAGTATTTCAGTCATATCAGGACGATAATGAAAGGCTGTGTGCAATGGAACGGTCGGAAAGATTCTCAAGCTGGGGTCGAACCTGGTCTGCTAGATCAGTAGGCCAGAGCTTAACCCACTCACTTACTGGGGCTCCTACCAAAGACAAAGAGACAGACACGCAACAAAAGTATTCAAATAAACAGTCAGAGATACACATGATCAAAGAAAACTTGTTTCAGCTATCCGATCTTAACGAAACCAAGACCATCAAGACTGACTAATTAGCCAGCAATAATTTGCATCAACCTTGACGAGACCAAAAACCAGACACATGACGTCCTTAGACGACGCACCGACATCGATGCGACGTCACCATGTCGCATCGAAGTCGATATGACGTCATTTCGACGTCATGTGCCTGCCGTGTTTTTCATAAAATGTATAACTGAGCTCCATGTTGAAAAAGACAATCGCAACTTACCTCATCATTCGCTTTAACACGTAGCCACGCAATCAATAGCGGGCAATATATTGAGTCCTATAGGAAAGACACGTTTCATACGATATTATAAAAACATCAATTAACACCGACTTTTGATGCATACAGATTCTTAAAATTCAACTCTTCTATAGCGTTTAAATGTTTTGTTTGTTGCTTTTTTTCATAATTTTATATCAATATTAGATTGGGGAATTTTTAAGTTGTAAACATAACCCCTGAAATGGCATACTTATATAGTAAATTGCACTAAAATACAGGGGCATCTCTATTTATATCGCGAGATCATGTTTAAATACAAATTAACATATTTTATGCAAACGGATTCGAAATCTGCAATAATTATTCTTTCTTTTGATATATATTTTAATGCAAAAACATTTAAAAATGATAGGGAATTTAACTATATTTGAACATTATTTAATGTTTTTGCGCGAAAAACCCGCAGTCCACCTGTATATCTACTTACTAACAAAATATCGATTTTTCAAATGACTGGAGTTGTTTTTTGGCTTGCGCTTTCGAGCGCAAGCCAGTATTCAAGTGGTTTAGTGATACTGAGTTATTTTCGGAAGAAACGATACGTCACGCTTAGTCGGAAAAATTCCAGGAGAGCGTGTACACAGTGAGTGTGTACTGCAACGATTCGTTCTAAACTTTTTTAGGGCAGCAATTAAGCCAAAGAAATCGGAAAGTTCGTTCCGGTTTGAGACAGCATTTCTTCATTATTTTCTTCACAGACATAACAAACAAATACCTCGTCCGATTTTGTCTATTTTTATCCACATTCGATTTGCCTCATCTGCTAAAAATAACGATGGAAACTTTATTCTATTTTTGATAGTTCATGTGTGTTTTTTTTTTTAAATATTTCCGTTAAAAAGCACGTTTTTCTATTACAAGTGCCTTGAACTTGGCCACATTTCGTTTGCTTTTTATAAACTGATGGCATAAAAAACGAAACTGTGAATGCAATGCAAAGTATTTGGCTTTGCATCTTAAGAAATATACCAAAACTTGTGTAAGAAACAGTGTTTATATATAGCTTAGCGCAAAGCATTAGCTTTTCCAAAAATCATGCAGCGGCGTCGCGAAGACTAGGCCTTAGGGCATCGCATAATCTGACTAGTCAGAGCAGCCGGCACACTGTCCAGCGGCAGCGCCGATGCATTCGTTGGATCTGATCAGTCTTTTTCGGCATATATATATTCTTCATCTTTCATGCTGAGGCCAGACTGATCAGACTGCGCTTATGCCAGAGTGGGCTGATCTGTGTATCAGTGTAAAATCTGAAAGAGCAGAGTTCAAATTTATTGTTTAAAGACAGAACTTCTCTGCCGGGGGGTCTGGTTCCCATCTCATAGCATATTTACCTGTACAGGTAAAGGTGTGAAAATTTATTCAACCAATCAATGGACCAGAATTACTAGTTATGATCATTTTATTGGCTGACTGGAGGTGTTGACACTATTTGATCAAGAGAAAGAATGACACTGTTCTGTTCTGTTCAATTCTCGTATCGACGTTACCCAAGTGGCTCAACGGTACGTAACCATAGTTGCACACACTTGGCGCCGTGTGTCCGTCCAAACACTGTTGAAGTTAATCCTCCTTATATAGTGCCACCCCTGTCTTTAAATTTAGAAACAAGCGCTTTTGATGATTTCTTCCCTTATCACATTTACTGAAAAGAGATAAATTTCATTTGTCGGGAGTTCATGGAAATACGAACGCAATGGGTTCCGTGCTTTGTTGTTCCCAAATGGTGTAAAGCAAGCTATTGTCCAAAACAACAGCAGCATGCATTTTCTTCTCAGAGTGCCAAATTTTGCTCCAGTCACAGCCACTGATGCCACTTAAACCAAAAATAAACTTCAGTAAATATAAATTTATTGTCTTCTTTTGATGCCAAGTTCAGATGTTCCAAGATTCCATAGACATGGGTTTGAAACAGCCTCTCCTAAAATTTTGATTCAGACTAAATGTGACTCAACAGCCGTGAAGAAAAGACTTGAAATAGGTCCATATAGTTATTTTCCTTGAGACATGCCTAAAACGGCCGGCCAAAACGTTTTTGGTGTGTGTGTGTGTGTGTGTGTGTGTGTGTGTGTGTGTGTTTAAATATTTTTTTCAATTTGTTTTTCAAATAAATTCTACACTTGTTTTTACCTTACACCCGTGGATAATGCCACCATTCAATAAGTTAGAAATTAAATACTTTGCTAAATAAAAGTTAGCAACAGAAAGTGCACTAACAATCGGGTACACTTCAATAAACAACTCATGAAAATTTCACTGTCTTAGCTGGGCAAGCCTTCCTTTTAAAAGGAAATTTTATCTTGTTTAATAATATTTCAAACAGTGGCACGATAAAAGGTTCTCTTTGTGGTACACCAAGAAACAAGTGGATGGTTAATGTGTGGTGTTTGGGGTAGGGGGAAACGGTGAGAGGGCGTTCAAGGCAGTTGAAGGGGGTTACCGAATAGAAAGCTAGGGAATTTTCGTTTCTCCAAATATGGGTACCTTCCTTTTTTGTTCTGAATAAAATTGAAATGGGAATAAAACTTGGTTTGAATCTTCCGGCTTTTTCTGACTTAGATCCGATTTTATTTCCTTCATAAAATGATATCTAAAATACGCACTTTATCCTACAAAACATTTGTACTTTAAGTTTCTAAATATAGATGCGTTGTAAAATCATGTAGCTTCTATCCGAATGTATAACCTTTCTAATTATCAGTGTGAAATGAAGCAAATCTTTTAAAATTGTGAGCTGTTTGTAGGTGAGCAAAAATGTCATTCCGAACCTATTTTCATAGAGAGTACCTGCACTGCTTAGACTTATCTGCGTACATGTGCATTCTAGTCAGAAAAAGTGTAGTACGCACTGGAATTAGTAAGATATTGCATGTTTTGATAACCGGACTCTCCGTGCCCTTGCTGAGCAGACTGTGCATATGCGCAGTTCGCAAATGCTCACCTGAAGACTTTCTTCGCGTGTCACAACTCTAAATATTCCAGCCACATTCAATGATAGCTGATTTATTCCTCATGCTCAGCTGACACACAACGCTGAAACAACGGCGTGTCATTCACAACGTTGGCTAAACGTTAAATTGACGTTGAATTAACGTTGATATTGACAGTTAACATTTTACTTTAGACATAGCTGATCATATGATGCGCGTTTTTTTGTATTCAGTAATAAAGGGGCTTATTAAAGATGTTTTGTTATAGTTTACACGCTGATCACAAAACATTGAATCACAATGATTCAACGTTGATTCAATGATGATCCAACATTTTGTGTCCACTGGCTTGATGATTAAATTCTATAAAAGTTCCTTCAAGAGCAGAGAATACATGCAGAAGTAGGAACATGGGCCAGACTACGTAGTTTCGGCTAATAAAGCCTCGTCAGTGACCCTGACAATATCTGGTGACGAAACCAGAAAAAAGCATACTGTAATTTCTTAATTTTAATTGGGCAGTCGATGAGACTGAGCTGCAAACAGCATAGATCCTGATACAACTGCTCTACTAGGCCTGCAATGTGTGTTCCAGTAGTTAGAACTGCAAGATATTATGGCTATTACTGATCTCAAACTCTGAAAAGAAGACTTTATAAATGTTAAAAATCGGTACTTTGTTGTCTACGGCCATATCACATTGAAAACACCGGATCTCGTCCGATCCCGAAGTTAAGCAACGTCGAGTCCGGTTAGAACTTGGATGGATGACCATCCGAGAATACCGGGTGCTGTAGACTTTTATCTGCTTTCCTTTATTTATTTCCTAGTTTTATTATAATTTTCTTTGATGGTTTTTCCCCAATTTCAGTATGAATATATATGTATTTCTAAGCTGTTCAAAGGAAAATACGTTTCTCTCAGCGTTAAATGCCTTTTGATATATTCTACCATTTACCATCTACTATGCACTGTCTACTCGCTCTTCGTTTTGGAGCATGCTGAAATACTATTTACTGTCCAGTGAAGTGTCTACTGTCTGTCTACTGCGTCCTGGAAACTGTTTAGTGAGGCCTGTCTGCTACAACATGGACGTGGTGCAAGCACAGGCGCATGGATACAAGGTCGCAGCATGTGAGCGCATCCGGATCCTACAATGATGTACCTTCAACCAAAATGGAGTCGCACAAACAGGTGAAACCCACATAAGCACCATGGTAACCTGCACTTTATACTTTATGGGAGCTTGACACTGGTGGCCCGTAAGAATAATAAATGAGTGCCAAAGTTTCTACGTAGCACATGCTTATATTTGGGGAGTAAAACACACACGCAGACACATCTAATTTTCTTTACATTTAAGTTCTGCGATAGTTAAAACAACTGAGAAAAATAAATGAATTAAAAAGGCAGTTATGACATCTTTTCTATTCAATTTTAGTTTTACTTAGTTACCGAAACCGCGGTATGGCCCAACTTCTTACTTATGAATGTTTTCTTTGCTCTTAAAGGATCTAAACTTTTATCATTATTGTATGATCGAAATGCAGAATTTACCAAGTTTGGCAATATGTACACATTTTTTGGCCTTATTTCTTTTCGCTATCGATTTGCTTCCGTGGTCTGAACATCGATGTTACTGAAACGTGGACCTAGAATACTTAGTTGTTACTGTGCCGACAGACTTCCAATATCATTTTTTTCTGATTCAGATTTTATAAACAGATAATAATGGAAAGCCAAAAGAAACGAATCAGAACTTCACATTGATACATACTATCCAGCAGGCACACAACGTTATAATGACGTCGCAATGACGTCGACGCAACCAGATGACATCGCATCGACGTCATTCTGATGTCGTGCCCACTGGGAAATGCTTTACTGCCCACCACACATATGACGTCGAAATGACGTCATATTGACGTCGATGTGGCGTGGTGACGTCGAATCGATTCCATTTTGACGTCATCGCAACGTCATGTGCCTGCTTGGAGTCTTGTAATGCTGTTCAAACAATATGCATCGTTTCAATTTACCCTCTCTATTGGTTACAGTAATTATTTTAAAATTTGAAGAGGTGCTTATTCTAGCCGACAGTATGTTAAAAATACTGATAGGATATGACGAATTGCACATCTTGCTCTGATCCTAAAGTGATTTCTCAGATTCATCTATCCCGAAGTTTAGGATCACTGCGGTAAGTTTTTGTTAATTGCATTTTATGCTCATCTCTTGTGTTGAACGTTATGAGCCTTCTCCGGGCAAAATATGTTTGACGCTATGCGCAAACAGTGGGTACCAAGATGAGTCTATGCAACTGCGTGGTCTGTCAGAGTTAGCGCAGTTCACCGTTTGATTCCCAGAGGCATACTAATTGAGCCTATCCTGTTCTGATTTTGCTAGTGCACAGACTAGTCTTGACATAGTTGTTTTGCATATACCATAAGGCTGATTTCATCACGACACGAATCAAAATGGCATGCGCAAGGAAAAATGTGTTTCACCCCATAATGTTTGCAGGGAAATAGGTATGTATAAGTAACCACGAGGTACCAAGATATATCTACACTCATGTGTAGTCTACCCTGTTCTGATTGCGCATGTTTCTAGTCTGGCCACGCATGTTTTGCGTATGACATAAGACTGGTTTTATCACGACTTGAGGTATGTGCAAGAAAAAATGTGTCACCCCATCTTTGTAAAAGCGAATGCAGCCCGATTAATGTCATTCCTCTTCGCACACTTTACGGCGCTCCAGTGAATGATGCTCAAGAGTGTTTATACACGTTGTGAACGCATAGCTGTAACCACAGACTGGGCTGATTCTACTCGTCGCATGTGGCACATTTCCGAGGGTGCAGCTCTTGGGTTACGTCATTGATAATCAAGGGTCAATCATATTGGCACGCGCATTTTTTGCTCATCTCTTGTGTTGAACGTTATGCGCCTTGTCCGGGCAAAATATGTTTGACGCTATGCGCAAACAGCGGGTACCAAGATAAATCTATGCAACTGCGTGGTCTGTCAGACTGTTAGCGCAGTTCACCGTTTGATTCCCAGAAGGCATACTTATTGAGCCTATCCTGTTCTGATTGTGCCAGTGCACAGACTAGTCTGGACATAGGTGTTTTGCATATACCATAAGGCTGATTTCATCACGACACGCATCAAAATAGCATGCGCAAGGAAAAACGTGTTTCAGCCCATAATGTTTGCAGCGAAATATGTATGTATGCACAAACTGGAGGTACCAAGATATGGCTACACTCATGTGTAGTCTACCCTGTTCTGATTGCGCATGTTTCTGGTCTGGACACGCATGTTTTGCGTATGACATGAGACTGGTTTTATCACGACACGAGGTATGTGCAAGGAAAATTGTGTTTCACCCCATCTTTGTAAAAGCGAATGCAGCCCGATTAATGTCATTACTCTTCGCGTCTTAACGGCGCTCCAGTGAATGATGCCCAAGAGTGTTCTTACATGTTGTGAACGCATAACTGTAAACACAGACTGGGCTGATTCTTCTCGTCGCATGTGGCACTTTTCCGAGAGTGCGGCTCTTAAAGAATGCGCATTAATATAACGAAAAGAACGAATCTGTTCTTTTCGCGGAGTAAGCAACACTTTGGCTAACAACACTATATATTTATACCATCACCCGCTTGGTTGGGTTCCACTTGGGTAACGTCAATAAGAGAACTGAACTGAACTGAACCTGGTTGGGTACAATCTTAAATCTGTTGAATAGTCAACACCAAAGACAAAGATGGATGGATGAGACTGCGCTGCAAACAGCATAGATCCTGATACAACATTTTGTGTCCACTAACATCTACTATGCACTGTCTACTCGTTCTTGGTTTTGAAGCATGCTGAAAAGTAGTGCATGCTGTTCGCGGTTTTCTGTATACTATTTACTGTCCAGTGAAGTGTCTACTGTCTGTCTACTGCGTCCTGGAAACTGTTTAGTGAGGCCTGTCTGCTACAACATGGACGTGGTGCAAGCACATGCGCATGGATACAAGGTCGCAGCATGTGAGCGCATCCGGATTCTACAATGATGTACCTTCAACCAAAGTGGAGTCGCACAAACAGGTGAAACCCACATAAGCACCATTGTAACCTGCACTTTATACTTTATGGGAGCTTGACACTGGTGGCCCGTAAGAATAATAAATGAGTGCCTAAGTTTCTACGTTGCACATCCTTATATTTGGGGAGTAAAACACACACGCAGACACATCTAATGTGTTTTTACATTTAAGTTCTGCGATAGTTAAAACAAAGAAGAAAAATAAATGAATTAAAAAGGCAGTTTTGACATCTTTTCTAGTCAATTTTAGTTTTGTATGATCGAAATGCAGAATTTGTCAAGTTTGGCAATATGTACACATTTTCGGCGTTATTTCTTTTCCCTATCGATTTGCTTCCGTCGTCTGAAAATGGATGTTAATATAACATGGACCTAGAATACTTAGTTGTGACTGTGCCGGCAGACTTCCAATATAATTATTTTTTCTGATTCAGATAAACAGATACTAATGGAAAGCCCAAAGAAACGTATCAGATCTTCACATTGATACATACTATCCAGCAGGCACACAACATTATAATGACGTCGCAATGACGTCAACGCAACCAGATGACATCGCATCGACGTCATTCTGATGTCATGTGCCCACTGGGAAATACTTTACTGCCCACCAGGCATAGGACGTCGAAATGACGCCATATTGACGTCGATGCGGCATGGTGACGTCGCATCGATGCTATTTTGAGGTCATCGCGACGTCATGTGCCCGCTTGGAGTCTTGTGATGCTGTTCAAACAATTTGCATCGTTTCAACTTACCCTCTCTATTGGGACACCTTAACATAACTGTAATTATTTTAAGATTTGAACTGGTGCTTTTTCTAGCCGACAGTGTGTCAAAAATACTGATAGGATATGACGTATTGCACATCTTGCTCTGATTCTAAAGTGATTTCTCAGATTCATTTATCCCAAAGTTTAAGATCAATGCGATAAGTTTTTGCTACAGTCTAGAAGCTCTTGGGTTACGTCATTGATAAACATGGGACAGTCATATTTGCACGTGCATTTTATGCTCATCTCTTGTGTTGAACGTTATGAGCCTTGTCGGGCAAAATATGTTTGAAGCTATGCGCAAACAGTGGGTACCAAGATAAGTCTATGCAACTGCGTGGTCTGTCAGAGTAAGCGCAGTTCACCGTTTGATTCCGAGAAAGCATACTCATTGAGCCTATCCTGTTCTGATTTTGCTAGTGCACAGACTAGTCTGGACATAGGTGTTTTGCTTATACCAAAAGGCTGATTTCATCACGACACGAATCAAAATGGCATGCGCAAGGAAAAATGTGTTTCAGCCCATAATGTTTGCAGAGAAATAGGTATGTATACTCAAACAGGAGGTACCAAGATATGTCTACACTCATGTGTAGTCTACCTTGTTCTGATTGCGCATGTTTCTTGTCTGGACACGCATATTTTACGTATGACATAAGACTGGTTGTATCATGACTCGAGGTATGTGCAAGGAAAAATGTGTTTAACCCCATCTTTGTAAAAGCGAATGCAGTCTGATAAGTGTCATTACTTTTCGCACACTTTACGGCGCTCCAGTGAATGATGCTCCAGAGTGTTTATACATGTTGTGAACGCATAACTGTAACCACAGACTGGGCTAATTCTTCTCGTCGCATGTGGCACATTTCCGAGGGTGCAGCTCTTGGGTTATGTCATTGATAATCAAGGGTCAGTCATATTGGCACGCGCATTTTATGCTCATCTCTTGTATTGAACTTTATGAGCCTTCTCCGGCCCCGGGGCAAAATATGTTTGACGCTATGCGCAAACAGTGGGTACCAAGATAAGTCTATGCAACTGCGTGGACTGTCAGAATTAGCGCAGTTCACCGATTGATTCCCAGAAGGCATACTTATTGAGCCTATCCTGTTCTCATTGTGCGAAATATGTATGTATACTCAAACAAGAGGTACCAAGATATGTCTACACACATGTGTAGTCTACCCTGTTCTGATTGCGCACTGCGTTTCTAGTCTGGACACGCATGTTTTGCGTATAACATAAGACTGGTTTTATCACGACACGAGGTATGTGCAAGGAAAAATGTGTTTCGCCCCATCTTTGTGAAAGCGAATGCAGACCGATTAATGACATTACTCTTCGCACACTTTACGGCGCTCCAGTGAATGATGCTCAAGAGTGTTTATACATGTTGTGAACGCATAACTGTTACCACAGACTGGGCTAATTCTTCTCGTCGCATGTGGCACTTTTCCGAGAGTGCGGCTCTCAAAGAATGCACATTAATATTACGAAAAGAAGGTAATTGTTTTAGCCGGTCTGCGTAGCGCAATCGGTAGGGCAACTGACTCATAAGTCAGAGGTCCTGGGTTCGAAACCCGGTCTAGCCACATACTTTCGGCAGTTGTCAGTTACTGGCGAATGTATGTGCACTTACAGCTTTCTACGAATTTTATAAACTGTTTACACTTTCTAGTTCAGTGGTGGTAAGGTTTATTCACTGAATAAGGGATGTCATACCTGTATGATTTAGCAGACAATGCATGTGCAATCAGTGCATTGTTCAAAATCTCTTACCTGGCTAGTTGTGCGTAAATACATGCTTAGAAGCCATCCTATTATTCTTTAGAATGGAAGAATGGAAAAGGCCAAATTCTGAACTTCATGATTCGAATGCTTATACTCTGCTGTTGAAATATTTGAACTGGTTTCTTAACTAAACTAGATATTTGTGGAAACTGGACCTAAGAACAGCTATTCAGAAAACATTGAAGCAATACAAGGTCTTGAGAAACAGTTTTCAAACTATAAGAACTTGTTGACTGACTTTCATCATGGCAGTTTAGGCTTTCCAGAACTGATGCTTATTAGTATATCTCTTTGCAATGCATAGACATAATTGGATTCTGATATCTTTCCCTCTTTCATCTTATTTAGTTTACTTGCTGTTTACCATGTACATGCATATACTTTGATTTTCACTCAAAGTGATGTGTAAACGCAGGTATGAATTTGGTCTTACAATCAAATGTTCAAAAATGATCTTTAAAACTTACACCACCTCACTGAATATTGGGACAGGAATGTCTGAGCAAACACTGTAGACCAAGGCCAGACTGTTTAAGGACTGCGATATTATTTCCCATTCTGCCAGGACCTTTGTGCCAAATTGATGACAGTCAAATCAGTGAAGGTAAAACCAACTTAATTTAGGACTACAATACCATCAGGACTGACTAATTAGCCAGCAATAATTTGCACCAACCTTGACGAGACCAAAAACCAAGCACATGACGTCCTAATGACGATGCACTGACATCGATGCGACGTCACCATGTCGCATCGAAGTCAATATAACGTCATTTCGACGTGATGTGCCTGCCGGGAAGATGCTTTTCATAAAATGTATAAATTAGCTCCATGTTAAAATAGACAATCGCAACTTATCTCATCATTCGCTTTAACACGTAGCCACACAATAAATAGCGGGAAATATGTTGAATCGTATTGGAAAGATACGTTTCATACGATATTATAGGCTAAAAACATCAATTAAACTCGACTTTTTATGCATACAGATTATCAAAATTCAACTCTTCTATAGCATTTGAATGTTTTTTGTTTTTGTTTTTTTTTCATAATTTTATATTAATATTAAATTAGGGAATTTTAAGGTGGTAATATTCACTGATTTAACTCTGCATAAAAAGCTAAAAATACAACTGATACAACTCAGATGCCTTCTTTATGTTGTTTATCATGATGAAGAATCACTAAATGCATGATTTGTGGATGTTAAAAGGTGTTTTTATAAGGAAAGCTCAAAGGGTAATTTTCTGCGCAGAAAGCTAAGAAAATAATATCGTTATTGAAAATATACTTGGTGCTGAGGGTACCTTGTTGCATTACGGAGAACGTCCTGGCAATCATTTTTTCCAACTCTTTCTCACATTTTCAGGCTGAGCAGATAAAAAAAATATGTAGCCTGTGTCCAATTTTTTGTCAAAACACACAGGTGAGACTATTTTAACAAGGTCGAACAATTTCATTTACACCTGTCATATAGTATTATTTATATTGTAGGTGTTATTTAGTTATGCTTGCCTACCCTATATTTAATACATGCATCCAGTGTTCATTACCTTGTACATGGTTGAACATTTGAGAAAAGGCTACTGTTTTCATCTGGTCTACATTACAATTTGAGAAAGAGTTGGAACAAATAATTGCTAGGACGCTCTTCATTATGCAATAACGTACCTTCAGCAATACATAATTTTTCAATAACGATCTTATTTTTTTAGATTTTTGCGCTGAAAACTACCTTTGATCTTTCCTTATAAAAACACTTTTTAAGCAGCATGTGCCTCTATTTTGTATTCTAAACTGTAGAGAACAACAAAAATAAGAAATATGCTAATTTTCAGGGTGATACGTCATTCTTTATCTGGTTTTATGCAGATTTTTGCATTTACCACAAATCACCACCTTAAGTTGTAAATATAACCCCTCAAATGGCATACTTATATAGTAAATTGCACTATAAATGCAGGGGGCATCTCTATCTATATCGCGAAATCATTTTCAAATACAAATTTACATATTTTATGCAAACGGATTCGAAATCTGCAATAATTATTCTTTCTTTTGATATATATTTTAACGCAAAACTTTTTTAAAAAATGGAGAATTCAACTATATTTGTAAATTATTCAATGTTTTTGCGCGAAAAACCCACAGTCCACCTGTATATCTACTTACTAACAAAATATCGATTTTTCAAATGAATGGATTTGTTGCTCTTGTCTAATAAGGTTTCAAACAGTGGCACGATAAAAGGTTCTATTTGCGGTACACCAAGAAACAAGTGGATGCTTCATGTGTGGTGTTTGGGGGTGGGGGAAACGGTGAGAGGGCATTTAAGGCAAGTGAGGGGGGTTACCGAATAGAAAGCTAGGGAATTTTCGTTTCTCCAAATCTGGGTACCTTCCTTTTTTGTTCTAAATAAAATTGAAAGGGGAATAACACTTGGTTTGAATCTTCCGGCTTTTTCTGACTTAGATCCGATTTTATTTCCTTCATAAAATGATATTTTAAAATACGCACTTTATCCTTCAAAACATTTGTAATTTCAGTTTCTAGATATAGATGTGTTGTATATATTTATACACATGTATATGAAATTTGCTTTATGGGCCCATTTATTCGTCTGGAGCACTCAGTTTTCCCTTAACAACATGAAACCATCCATATCAAGATGCTAAGTGTGGCCGGTTCGATCATTACTCAGCACATTGCATTAGGATTGGCAAAACATGACAAAATCAAAATAAACATAACATGGCACACTCATTAATGTCAAAATAAGATGGAGTTTTCAACATCATACCAATATATTAAGTGTAGCCGGAACAACCACTTCCAATATATTTTATTAAATCAACAAGCTTTTATTCAACACGAGCAAACATGATACACATTCATTTACATTCATTTTATTCCTCAGTCAGATGCATTTGCTCTTCCTATAAGTGAAAATAAAGTCTGTGATACCCATGAATAATGAGAACCAAAAAGCTTTTCGCAGGCCCATCCTTACGTTGTCAGCATTGAATCGCAATTGGTTGCATGCCTATAACCATTGGTTATGACCAACCACAGACCTTATTCTATGCTCATTCCCATGTGATACACATTCATTTTGTTTGCTTTGTTCTAGGTGCTAGGTACATATGTGTCTCTCTCCTTTCACATACTTAAAATTTAAATTTTGCAAGCAACCTTGGTTGGAATAACACAACCTCATGCTCCAGAACCAACGCTGCCGCCCTTTTCGCTGTACGGACAGTCCACACTCGCAAGGAAGAGCAACAACGTCATGGGTGAAGGATCATGTCTCAATTGTTTATATTTTTGCAATGCCAACGGCAGCCTTTCTACTTTGAATCGTTGACTTTGAAGTGCCATATTAGCGTTAGTTAAATAGCGCTGTATTAAATAGAATAGATGCCAAGCTTATTATAGGGACTAACAACAAGATACTTTCAGCAGATTGTCACTCGGAGTTCCTCATATTATAAATATGATAATACTCCGAGCTAACAATATCATACCTCCGAGATTTCTTTACCCTAAAAATTCGATACATCAAATTTCCGTCTTGGTAAAAAGACAAGCTTCCTATCAGATTGAAAGCTGAAAAAGTGTTTGTCACTCACAAAAACGCCATATTTTTCAACAGCAGTATAATTTTTGGCAGAAAATAGCGCTCTATTCAGAATGAAATGGTTGAAGTTTTATTCAACCTTGAAAATTATGAAGTTTCAAGTTGGTACTAAATTTGAGATATTATAAAGACATGTCAGTAAAAGTACTATCGCCCATACTTTTTTGTCATTATTATTTGATATTTGGTTACGTTAACCACATCCAAAAGCTCGTATCTCATGTAAATACATTAAAACGAATACTGACTCTAGTCCAACCGCCTTCGTGTGTTTACCTCAGAGTTTCTCGAACGTCCGATTCTTTGTATCAGGTTTCTCTGGGTAGACATGCACACAGCTAGCTTATACATCATTGATTTTCAGACAAGTTATCACGCCGGAAAGTCGGTTTCGATTCCCGTGTGAGACGAACATTTATTATTTTCTTATTTTTATGCCCCCGAAGGAACTTCGGGTGGCATATTAAAATCGCTCCGTCCGTCCGTCCGTCCGACTGTCCGTTACAAATCGTGTCTCAGCGATAACTTTAAAATTACTGAAGCAAATTTGATGAAACTTCACAGAAAGATAAAGCATAATGAGAAGGTGTGTCGCGCACTAGACTTAGGTCCCTACGCCCAAGGTCAAGGTCACAGTTGGGTCAAAGATCAAAATGGTTCTCAAAATCGTGTCTAAGCCATAATTTTAAAACTACTGACGCAAATTTAATGAAACTTCACAGAAAGATAAAACATAATGAGAAGGTGTGTTGCGCACAAGACTTGTTTGTTTTGACATGTCGCGGCTCGTATACGGACTTTTACTATGTATAGAGGACAGTCGTGCCTTTGGTAGAAATTGCTGTCAACGATAATTTGCAGAAGTAAGTTGAAATTTTGTTAAAAATCTGGAAATTGAAGCAAAATCCCGGTGAGCATCAGAAAGCTCATATTCTATTCTTTCAGGAAAAATCAGGGAAAAGTTTCTTTCTCTCAAAATAGTTTGCTTTTTCGCAATTGAATACGGTTTGCCGCATTATACAGTTCTTATGAAAGTGAGCACTGAGGCTCCTGTCACAATCAGACATCGTCGTGATATGTCTGAAAGGTTGTTGATAGCGACGTGACGTTCAGCCCATGTATAAAGGTATTACAAATACGACATTTCAACACAGTACCAGAGGGAAAATGACTTTTGTAGCATGTCGTCATAAAATCTATCTTTTGAAGCAATAAATACTTTTGTGAAAAATAAGACAAAAATATGAACAAGAGGGTCATGAGGCCCTGAATCGCTCGCCTGACGACCAATTGGCAAAGTGGCCTTTTCTTATGTCTGAAATTCTTCACAGTCTTGGTAGTACTCTAGTACTCCATGCTACTTACCAAGTTTCAAGGTCACATGTATATTGGCTCTGCAGAAGAAACATATTTAAGGTTTATACCATAAATGGGTATGGCGGCCATGTTGGTCATGTGACCTGGACCATTTGAACAAATTTTTGGTCAATCAACCCCTGAAGGCTCTATATGAAATTTGATTACAATTGGCCAAGTGGCTTTTGAGGAGGCTGTTCGATATTGTCAAAATGAGAGTGTTCTGGGTCAAAAGTCAAAGAATGACCTTGACCTATTGTACTCATAAATCTTCATGTACTCATTAAAATGACGATATATATCAATTTTTAGGCCTAAATCTTCAAACCCTCCCATGAACTCTTAAATTCTCGCATTTTCTCATATTTGACCTTGCTTTAAAACGGTCAAGGCCATTCCAAGGTCATCATTTTGAATAATCTGTATAGTACTGGAGTACCCAATGCTACATACCAAGTTTCAAGGCCATGGGTCAATTGGTTCTGGAGAAGAAGATTTTTAAAGATTTTTACCATATATGGGCTTGGCTCCCATGTTGGTCTTGTGACCTGAACCGTTAGAAAATGTATTCATTCCCTCAACCCCTGAAGGCTCTATATGAAATTTGGTTTCAATTGGCCCAGTGGTTTTTGTGGTGGTTGTTTGAAATTGTCAAAATATGAGAGTTCTGGGTCAAAGGTCAAAGAATGACCTTGACCTCTTGTACTCAGAAATCTTCATGTACTCATTTAGGTGACTGTATTTACCAATTTGTAGGCCAAAATCTTCAAAACTTTCCACGAAATCATATGTTTTAGCATTTTCCTATATTTGACATTGCTGTAAAAAAGGTCAAGGTCAACCCAAGTTCATAATTTGAACAATCTTGATAGTACTTGAGTACCCAAAGCTACATACAAAGTTTCAAGGCCATCAGTCAATTGGTTCTGGAGAAGAAGACTTTTGAAGGTTTTTACCATATATGGGCGTGGCGGCCAGGTTGGTCATGTGACCTGGACCGTATGAATAAATTTTCGTTCCCTCAATCCCTGAAGGCTCTATATGAAAATTGGTTTCAATTGGCCCTGTAGCTTTTGAGGAATTTGTTTGAAATTGTCAATATATGAGAGTTCTGGGTCAAAGGTCAAAGAATGACCTTGACCTCTTGTACTCATAAATCTTCATGTACTCATCAAGATGACTGCGGTTACCAATTTTAGGCCAAAATCTTCAACAGTTTCCAAGATATCTTATGTTCTAGCATTTTGCCATATAAAAGCACAAGGAAGCAAATTTGACCTTACCGTAAAAAAGGTCAAGGTCAACCCAAGGTCATAATTTGAACAATCTTAATAGTACTCACGTACACGATGCTACATACCAAGTTTCAAGGCCATCGGCCTATTGGTTCTGGAGGAGAAGATTTTTATATGTTTTTACTATATATGGGCATGGCGGCCATGTTGGTGATGTGACCAGGACCGTTTGAACAACTTTTCGTTCCTTAGACCCCAGGAGGCTACATATGAAATTTGGTTACAATCGGCCCAGCGGTTTCAGAGGAGAAGTCGTTTGAAATTGTTGACGGACGGACGGACGACGGACAACGGAGCCTTAGCATCCTAAAAGCTCCCCCGGAGCCGCTGGCTCAGGTGAGCTAAAAACTTGGCAAAAAAAACAGGCTTTCAGAATATATCAAGGAACCATATGTGTCTTTATCAGCAACAGTTTGACGAAGCATTAATTAACGATTTCCTATCTCGCGCCATTGTGTAGTAGACTATCGATATCAGGCAGGTAAGGGCGGAAGAGTTGTCTCCTTTTGCCATCAAAGCTGGCAATGGCAGTAAAATGATAGTTTGGATGTTTTTTTCCTTTTTTGAAAAGATTGGTTTTTTTCTTAGTGGGAAAGACAGCTGGATATTTTAGTATCATTATTTACTAAATCAATCAAAGTTTTAAAATTAATTTCAGAATTCAAATTCTTTGAATGGTTTCACTGGTAATTATTGTTTTGCAATGACACTTACATCTAATTATAAGTGTTTATTTAACCGTTCAAACTACCTGTTACCTGTATAAAAATTTGGTCCAACAGGTAACTGGTCCAAGGATTACACCAGTGCAGTCCGAGTTGGACCAGTCCAATGGTCCAAGTGATTTGGTCCAAGGATTACTCTGACCCAAATAATCATTCTACAATTGTTGCTTCATTCCTCGGTTAGATGCTTTTGTGCTTACCACCAGCCAGAATAAAGTCAACAATACACATGCAATTTATCAGCTAGATAAGCTAAAACAAGAATAATGACATGAGTAAAAAGTATTTTCTCCATCCAATACAGCCCAATCTGCACTAAAACCTCTTTGTTTGGGTAATGTATATGTCCAGCTGATCCCATATCGGAGGACGTATGTCTTTTAAATCCTCATCATCTGTTACTGATAGAAGTATTTCTTTGCCAAAGTCTGCAATACCACAGCTTAGAAGCAGAGACTGCCTCAATGTCTCCCTTGGCACATTATAGTTTGGGCATTTGAGTAGAAAATGTTGCACATCTTCTATAGCTCCACATTCACATGTTGGGCTATCAGATACCCAACTTTATTCAGGTACCCACTTTGTAGTTGCAGTACAACTCTCTGATTCTTAAGGTTGCCAAACTCAATTTTATTGAGCTTTACAGCAGGTCTGTATGTAAACAGTTGCCTTCCTTTTCCCGACACTTCACACCTTCCTTTTTCCTACGTTCGTTTCGGTATTTCGGTAATTACAGTGACCGGTTGCGTTTCGAGACGTTGCGAGCCCTTGCGGTCTTGAGCATGGTGAACAAAGATGGCCGCCTCCGGCGAGCAGCTTGTTTCTGCGGATTTTGAAGTCTTTGGAGAAGTACAAGGTACATTTATTTACTTAATGCTTTAATTATAGTTGAGTTTATCTTTTATAGAAACATAATCTGTAAAAAATCTGGTCAAAAACGGTTTACTTATTCACGATCCATACGAAGTCATTAGTTTTCGTGGTTCATTTTTTGGGGCCCGACAAAACATCGAAAGACAAACCATCGAAAAGACACAACATCGAATACGTCAAAATACAGAAACGTCAAAAGATTGAACACGACCACAGGAGCGTGGTTGCTGATATCCAACAACTACTTGTTAAGCTAGCATAGGTTTTGTCTCCATACAAAGGAGAGGAACAAAATTAGTACCTGATATAGTCAACCTAAGCTACACGGATAGACTCAAAGAATTAAACTTGCCCACGCTGAAATATAGAAGAATGAGAGGGGACTTAATTCAAGTGTTTAAAATATTAAATGGACATTACGATGTAAATTCAGAAGATTTCTTCACTCTTGATAATGAAAGAACACATGATACAAGAGGGCATAGTAAAAAGTTGGTAAAACACAGAACTCTTACATCTATGAAACAGAAAAGTTTCTGTTATAGAGTGATAGATCTATGGAACAACTTAACAGAAGAAATTGTTACTGCTAAAACAGTCATCAGTTTCAAGACTTTATTAGATAAACACCTCATACAACAACGTTTTGACACAAGTGAAATATACTAATGTGTAAACTATTATTTGCATCCAAACTAACTTATACAAGAATTCAAAATATCACACCGGAAGTCATACAGTATAGAGAAGCTACAGAGGGGGAAATATGAGCCATAAGGGCTCCACAGTTCCCTATGGAAACAGTAAACAGTAAACAGTAATAATATAACATCCACATCCAGTGTTCCTCACAAGCGTTTGGTATGCCGCCACTCCCGGTTTTCAACTCATATTGTGTCTGTTGTGATTTCATAGTACACTGTATATCCAGAACCCAATTTATCATTCTAAATGACCAAACAGTCTTTCTTTTTCAACACCAGAGCATTCTTTTCCGTTGACACTTGTGGCGAGTTGACAGAGGAGGCCATATTGGGTCCATCGAATTACCCCAAACCACCCCAAAACACCCCACACCACCCCAAACCGCCGAAAAATCACCCCAAACCACTTTTCTTAAGTCTGTTTTCAGGTTAAAATAGCTTGAAAACTTTTTTGTTTATGCTTTTAATGACTTCAGAAGTGTAAAATGAAAAAAATATAAATCTTTTTATACAGAAAAAGTGATTTTCATATGGTATGTGCTAATAAAAACTCAGTGGTATATGTATGTATGCCGTTTGTACCTTTGTAGACACAATATATGTTTGCATGTCTGCATATATGTTTGACAGCAAGTGCAGGATTACATACACGTGTAAGTTGCCATTCAGATTCATGGAAACACACTTTTACAAATACATGTATAGCCTACAAGTGCCTACATATTGGTAATCCCTATAGCTTCAAATGTAAATCAAATTATATTAAATTACAAATATTTTTAGCATGAGCAAACATTTCTAAAGCAGTGTGAGTTCCTGCAAAATACCAAATTTGGTTTGGAATGATTTGATTTTGGTGGTTTGGGGTGTTTTTATTGGCGGTTTGGGGTGTTTTGGAGTGTTTTGGGGTGGTTTGGGGTAATTTGATGGACCGGGCCATATTTGATCACATGGCCTGTCAATTTTGGTAACCACACCTCCCAGTTTTCGATGATAGAAAATGGGTATCGTAATATTCATCATGAACTGAAAAGGAACGGTTAGAGAATGTGGTTATGTTATTGCATAGTGTTTCTGATTTTAGCAGATGGATTTATAATTTCTTGCTCCTCCGAAAAAATGCAGTGCATTGAGTTTACGTGACCTACTCCTAAAAACATTTCATTCATTGCGAAAAGGAGCCATTGCACAAGTGGGTGGGGCCTAAGTTTACTATTCTATTTGTATTGGTCGAATGCACCTACTGACGATTTATTTTAAGATGGTTTACATTTGAGTAGCATTATGCCATAGCAACTCCTGTGCTTATCTCAGAACTGCTCACATCATGGAAAACCGAATGTGGTCAAATTCCGGATGCTTCACCATATACAAGCTATCAAAATATGGTTTTGGTGAAAAGTTTACCAATTGGATATTAGACTTTTTACGTAACAGGACACAAACTGTTCATACCAGAGGTCATTTTTCTCAGCCAGCTGGAGTAACAAGTGGAGTCCCTCAGGGGTCTGTTATTGGGCCCCTGTTGTTTATTTTATATGTCAATGAAATACCGGAACTAGTTCAAGGCACTGCTAAACTCTTCGCAGATGATGCAAAGATTTTTTATAAAGATTACTTCAGAAAGATCTAGATATACTATATAAGTGGTCCAAGTGGTTTTTTAAGAATTGAAATTTGATTTTTCAGTGCTCATCGTGTGATGGAGCCAGTGGGCGGAGCTAAAATACCATGAAGCGCGAAGCGCTTCTTGTAGAATTTTAGCGACGACCACTGGCTTCTTCACACGATGAACGCTGAAAAATCAAATTTTTATTCTTATATTTACACTTTATTTTAGACCATTCCTGCTCTGTTTTCGTGGTAAATAAATGTAGAATATGCAAGATATGTGTCGAAGAAAAGATAGTAACAGCGTATTTGGCCATTACGTTTTACAGCCGTCGCCATAACGTGACATCAATCGAACGTTGCGTGGACCAATCAAGACGTTTGTTCACCTCAGACGTGGCTTGACGACAACGTCACATGATCAACTGTTGTTCATCGGTGTATGAAGCCATTTGCTGTAAAAGGTTTATCTATGGGAAGTCAGAGGCAAGTGTAAATATTAAGATTTAATGAATCAAAATTATAAGATAATGCATATTGGTAGAGAAAATCTAAGAAAAGATTACACAATAGGAAGGACAACATTAGAAAAGATATCAGAAGAACGGGATGTACGAATTGATATAACAGAGGACTTGAAGCCTAATTTACAATGTGTTAAGGCAGCCAAAAAAGCATCTTCTGCTCTTGGTGTTATTAAAAGATCTTTTTCTAACTTTGATACATCTAGTTTTGCCTTAGTGTATAAAATAAAACGTATGTTAGATGTCATATGGAATACTGTGTACAGGCTTGGAATCCATATTACAAGAAAGACATAGAAGTTTTAGAAAAAAAATAAAAAAAATGAGCAACTAATACCCCCTTCACACCAAACTCGTTCTCACTACGTTCTGGAAAATTTTGCCAAATGGGCTCAAACTGTATGTGAACGGAGTGGACGTAGTAGCAACGTTTTAAGGTCTGTTTACGAACGTCATAGATGGACTTGGATGGGTTCAGGCAGGAAGGGTGCTCCAGAACGTTGAGCATGTTTAAAATTTTCTGGCGACTATCCCGTTCTGGAATTAGACGGAGTGGCAACATTCTTTAAACGAGATGGAAGTGCTACGAACGGAATTGCTGTACTTCAATCCTACTAGGACGAATTACAAAGTGGTGCGGTCGAGCACTATTGGCAGTACTTGTGCACGCTGACCTGTCCGTTGTAGCTCGTTCTTCGGACCAAACTCGACCAGGGTATGCAGCACTCTTCTTCTCTTGACTCCCAGACTCAGGAAAAGGCCCAGGAGACTCTGCAACTTTGGGATGAGCTGAATGGGCTTCAGATGAGACGTAGCTTTGGAATCTAACAGCAGCTGCTTTAGTATGGCCCGTCTTTCTAGCTCCGCTCTTGTTTGAAGGCATGATACTCACAAGGATGCAATGCTCTGCACGGCTCGAAATGACGAACGTGAATGAGAACTGGATAGAACGCAGTGTTTTTTGTAGATGTCGGACCAGGATGTGATTGCAATTACATTTTGAATGCACTAGGGAGGAGATGAGGACGTAGTCAGAACGAGAAAAACTGCCATTGAACGAGGTAGTCGAGGTACAAACTAGTTTGGATGTATTGGGGACTAAGTAGAAAAAGGTACAAATTGGGTTGAACTGACCACGGATGTGCTTAGACTGCTTGGAAACGTTCTATGCACGAGGTGAACGGGAAATCTGACCCGATATGAACTTAATACGAACAGACTGCGGATGGGATACAGACGAGATGGACTTATTGAGGACTGTTTATGAACAAACTAGAATCGTATTACAGACGTTTTAGGCCAAAATTTACACATTCTACCCCAACCACAGCCCGTTTCACGATATTCTGTGGACGGGGTAGGACGTGTTGAGAACTCAGTGAGTTTGGTGTGACAACGACCTAATTTAGTACCGGAATTTGGAACTTGCCTTATTGTGATAGGTTAAAGAGATTAAACTTAGCTACTTTAATGGATAGACGCAGACAAGGTGACTTGATAGAAGCTTATAAGATGATGACTGGAAAAGAGAACATAAAGTGTGATAAATTTTTCAAGTTTTCAACAGATCAATGTAGCAAAACTAGAGGCAATTCTTTGAAATTATATAAACCTAGGCTAAACAATGGTATATTACAAAGAGAAAACTTCTTTGGCAACAGTGAAGTGAATTCTTTGAATGCACTTCCAGAAAACGTGATCTCAGCTAGTACAGCCAATATCTTCAAGAATCGTCTGGGCCGATACCTCCAAACCAGATATGGGGCACAAGGGGCATCGCCTATATAATCTCCCCCATTAGCCTAATGTAATGTAATCCACAAGGAGTGACAGCAGCCATTTTATCCGCAACATTCTTTATATTGGTTCCCGCTTCAAAAGATTGGACATAGGCTAGGCCTATGTTTGTCCTCTCCTAGATCCATCTTGTAAGGTGGATCAAGATTTTGGGGATTGTTTTGGAATATAGAAAAAAAAAACATTTTATAGGCTATTAGCTGAATTACACTGTTTAACAAAATAAGACTGATTAACATAATTGCAGTGATTTTGGAAGGGTAATCTCCTGTCTTATAGCTGAATAAATATGTTTGTTTAGCAAATGGATTTTAACCCATTCCATTCGGGATAGCCCTTTAGGGGTATCTGGGCAAACAGTTTGGATCTAGATCAGGCCCCACAAACGTGGGGCCTGATCTGAGATCCAAACTGTTTGCTGCCTAGACATCATTTCTGCAAGAGTTAGTTAGACCAATATTATCAAAATATTCTTGATTTTTGATGCCGACGACAATTTCAGCAGACGACATAAAATACCCAGAATGCAATGGGTTAAAATATGTTGATATCAGTTCACCTCTGTCTCATTTATTTTCCAGGTGTTTTCTTCAGAAAGGTATGTTAATACTTAGAATTTTACTAGCACTGTCGCCTCAAACTTAATTACAGTCAACTCCCGATATCTCGAACATTGATATCTCAAAATATCTTCTTGTATCAAAGAATAAAATTTCTATTGTTATTTACATTTCAACTCCTATTATCTCAAACTACTGATATCTCAAAGTAAATTTTCTGGTAGCAGAAAATTTACTTTGAGATATCAGTAATTTGGGCTGAAATTTGACTTCGAGATATCGAGAGTTGACTGTATACATAAGGGCAACTTAATTTTGGCGTAACTGACATCATATTATTTTATAAAGCAGAATAAAAGGCTGTTCAGGATAATCAGTTTTCAATAGACTTAGGTTTTAAGTCATATATATCAGTAAGGGCCAAAATTAAATTATGGCACAATGCCATTCTCATAAAAATGCTGAATACTGGTGAAAGTACCCCACTTTATCAGGAGCCCAGACTGGGGTCAAGGCAAGTGTTTCCTTTTAGCCTAAATCTGTTAAAATCACATCAAAAGCAAAATAGACTATTTCAGGGCCCATCCAAATGAACATGCAATAAGGGATTAATTTTTTGGCAAATGCACATGTACATATATAAATTTCAAATTTTTGGGCAAGTCTGTCTTTTGTGTATATAGCCAAAGTATTTTATAAATTGAACTAAAAAATTAGCCCTTATAATTAGTATAAAAGCATAAAAAAAAAGCAGACGACAAAATTAAAAAAAAAAAAAGACAAATTGTCCAAGCGATATTATTTTGAGAATTTAACAACTGTCACCAGAGGGCAAATAGTATAGACTGAGATGAGGTGGCTCATTATAAGCGGCCTTATTTGGATCTATGCTGTTTGCAAATTCAACTTGTTGATATTTGGCGCTTTAAGTGTTCATTGGTATAGTGAAGCTATATGTGCTGTGACACAAGAAAACCAACAAAGTGGTTGTGCACCCAGTGCAGACACAGACCAGCCTGGGCATCTGCCCAGTCCGATCAGACTCTTCTTTAAGATTGATGTTGAGTATTGAGCTCTGACTGGAAGCACATGCTTTCTGAGCTCTGAGATTTATATGGGATATTCCCAATAATACAAGGATTAAAATTTTGTGTTTTATTCCAAAATGAAGGATTTAATATGAATTTTCTAAAAATATGAATTTCATTTTCAAAAACTTGTGATAAAAGGAATTATTAATAAAAATGTGTTCAGTATTTCAGATAATTTTTGGAATTTAAACAAAGGCCACTGTGTTGCAATTTCTTTGCAAAAGGGAGATTTCCTGTTCTAATAGCAGTGCCATAAACTTTCAATTACCAGGATAGTCTCTTCTTTTGATGTTCTGAATTCTCTGTGCAATAATGTAGTCATGGGAGTTCATTAATCCAAATTCTAATGGTGTATACCTAATTCATGAAAGCCTGCCTGTGTAATGGCTATCAAGATCAATCTTTTAAGAAGTCATTAAATGCTGAGAACTATGAGGTGTGACATTGACATATTCTAGCCTATGTGCTGACCTGTAAAATGGATGAAAAAGCTGCAGAAATGGACATTTCTGTCAGTGACTTCTATGTAAATAGCTCATCTGTAAATAAAACATGTACTAGCAGTGACAAGTCGAGTATTTTCTCTATACCAAGTTGTCTTTGGCTGCCACAAGGGCCTATCATTAAAAGCCCTTGTATACCCCAACAGACTGCTCAAAATGAGACTCAGACCAATGTTCAAACAAGTCAGTCTGACGGTGACAAAATTACTTCTGAACAAGAAATTTCTGAAAATGCGGCTGAGGAATTCTCTGGTTTTTCAGAATTCTCCACAAATGGCTCAGCTATTGAAAGAGAGCATAAAGTGAGTGATAAATTCAATGGGATCTTATATCATGTGATACCCACTTACAATCAGATCAATATACTGTTTTCTACTCAAGGGTTATTCAGTAAATTTGTCAATTCTCTGGACAAGGAATTACATTCAAGATCTCCTAATAAGGATAACCCAGTATATCAAACTCATTTGCAAGGGAAAAAGTGTACATTAACATGTAATAAATCTGAATCCTCTATACTTGTAACAGGACCAGGAAAAAGTATTTGGCGGGAAACTACTTTTCTGCGGTTATCCATTGGATTATTTCAGACATTTGCATCTGAAAATGAGGTTGGAAAACAATTTCAGTGTCACAGTTCTACTCCAGCAGAACCAAGGCATCAGCCTCACAGTGTATTGCCTTTATCTCCAATAGATTTTGGTAAATCAGTGTCAAGCTATGAACCCCAATCAAGTCAGCCAACACTTACAGACATAAACAGACAATTGAACTTCCTGTGTGAGATGACAAAAAATTTACAAGGACAAATTCATAAAATAAATGAAGTAATGTGCCAGCTTATTGAAAAAGCAGATGCTGTACATAAAAATAAAACAGCTCATGAACAATTAATTCTCGAATCAAGTGTAGAGAAACCTTCTGAAGCTGTGACAATTAATGATACCGTGAGTGAGGCAAAAACTGTACCTGGAACTAGTACATACAGTGAAGTGCTGAGGAATAATGAACCCCTTCAACAACCACCCATTCAAAAGGGAAATAAACAACATAATCAGCCAAAAGATGCAGACAAAAACCTAAAAAAGTCAAAATCAGCTAAAACTTCTTCTGATAATTCAGTGAAATCTGGGACTAGTCAGAAACAGCCAGTGTCACGGACATTATTTATTGGGGACTCCATTCTCTCAGGGGTAAATAAAAAAGGCTTGAAAGACAAAGTTGACTGTCAAGCTATTCCTGGGGCTACCATTGACATTCTTCTGGAAAAAATCCAAATTTATGATCTGAAAAGTTTCCAGGATTTAATAATTTATGTTGCAGGCAATGATGCGTCTCAAAATACTGAAGCTGAATATGCTGAAGAAAAATATGAACAACTAATCTGCCTGATCAAAAAGAAGAACCCAGAAATCAAAATTTACTTGTGTAACATATGTCCACGTGGGGACACATGTGTTAAAGAAGTAAATGACATAATAAAAAGACAAAGTGAAGTACATGGAGGAATTTTCATTGATGTATATAAGACTTTCTTTAACAAGAAAAATCTGTTAAAATCTCATTTCTACCAACTCAGGGACAATATACATTTATCAGCATCTGGTACACGAGGACTACTTGGATGCATTAATCAGCATATAGATATAGTTGAAAATTTTCAACAGTGTGCCTTTTCTGGGCCAAGGACTCAGACTGGTAGGAGAACTCAATCCCGACAGACAGAGAGTATGCCTCATACTGTCGCGTTTAGAAATGGTAATAGAGAGAGCATGCCTCATGCTTTCTCATCTAGGAACCAGAATAGAAGAAGTGATCATACTTCTGGGAACATTCAGAGGTGTTTTAAATGTGGCTTAACTAATCATGAAACTTATAAGTGTCATCACAAACAACAACTTCAATGTTACAGCTGCAAATTTTGGGGTCACAGAGACTCAGTCTGTTGGAATATTTAGGACAGTGGCAAATATGCCCTGAATTACCAGTATGAAAAAAATGACCCACTTCTATCAAACAATAAATACAACTTTTTAGCTAACATATGTGGTGATTGCAATCTAATTAACTGTGAATGCAATTCCTTAATTGCAAATACACCTATGGTTTCAGTGTCTGTTACTAAAAATAGGAATGTCCATGATTTGTTAACTTGTTTTGATGAAAATGACTGTTACTATGATTTGTCAATCCTGTTTCAAACTAATGAATTTTCTACAAATAACGACTATGACAGGTCAACACTTGTTGATCAAAGTGTCAGTGACTATGATTTGTCAACTCTGTTTGACGAAAGACATGAAACAAGTGACTTTTATTCAGATGTTACCATTGAAAACAATGTGCATGTTAATAATGTAGATAATGATGTGCATGATATTAGTTTTTCTTCCATGAGTGCCCACAGCATGATGAATTTAGGTCTAAAGAAAAAAGGTTTTAAAATGGGTCATTTAAATATTCAAGGGATTCAGAATAAAATGGAACAAATTGATTTACTTTTAAACAGTTCAGAAAATGACATTCAGCTGTTTGGACTTAGTGAAAGCAAGCTGAATGCTAACCACACTAGTGACTTCTTCAAAATCAAGAACTATCAACTTTTTCGTAAAGATAGAATTGTTTCTGCTGATAGACCTGAGCAAGGTGGAGGAATTATTGTCTATGTTAAAGATGAAATTAAGTGTGAGAGAAGGCATGATTTAGAGAGTGTGAATATTGAATGTGTTTGGTTAGAAATTTTTCAACAAAATAGTAGAAGCTTTTTAGTTGGCATCATGTACAGACATCCAAATGAAACTGTCCGGTGGAATGAATTATTTGATGATCACTTTGATAAATGTTTAGAATGTGAAAAGGAAATTTACTTGATTGGCGATTTTAATCGTGACCTGCTACAAGAAAATATACGAAAATCCTGGCTTGAATATATGGAGTCGTTTGGTCTGAAACAAGTTATTGACTCCCCCACCAGAGTCACTAAATATTCTGAAACATTAATTGATCATATATATTGTAATACCCAAAGTAATATTCTCTCTATAGATGTGCCCATTTTAGGTCTAAGTGATCATTTTCCTATTTTTCTAACTAGAAAAATTAACTCTAATTCAGTTCACAAAAAATCTCATTACTCAATTTCATACAGGTCTTTTAAGAATTTTAATGAAGCAGAATTTATCAGTGATTTGGATGCAACACCTTGGGATGTAATCAAAATGTTTGATGACACCAATGATATTGTTGAAACCTGGTCTTCATTATTTTTGGATATTGTTGATAAGCATCTTCCTTTAAAACAACATCGTGTAAAACATAAACAGCAGCCAAAATGGCTTACTGGTGATATAATTGATGCAATAAAAACAAGAGATAGGTATAAGGCTATTAACAATAATGAGCAATATAAAATTTGGCGAAATAAAGTATGTAGTATGATTAAACAATCTAAAAAACTTCAATATTCAGAAATTTTAAAAGAAAATGCCAACAATCCTGCTAGTGTTTGGAAGTTATTCAAGGAAATAGGTGCAAGTAAGCGTAAGGATAACAGTAATATATTTTCATTGAAAATACAGGACAACATCATTGAAAATCCTCAAGACATTGTAGAAGAATTCAATAGATTTTTTGTGACAGTGGCATCAAAAATCAAACAGCCAATCACGAATTCTAATTTTGATAAGCTTAAACAGTTTTGTGATGAGAAAAATCCTGACAATAATCAATTTTCAATACCACATATTTCACATGAAAAAGTGGAAAAATATTTAAAAAACATTGACATCAGTAAAGCTACAGGTTCAGATAACATTGGACCAAGACTTCTAAAACTAGCAGCACCATTTATTTCAGACAGCCTGAAGCATATTTGTACCATAGTATAAATAAGTCAACTTTTCCAGATAAATGGAAAGAGGGTAAAGTAAAACCTTTACACAAAAATGGCTCTAAGGATGACACTAATAATTACAGGCCTATTTCAATTCTGCCTGTCATATCAAAATTGTTGGAAAAGCATGTGCATGATTCTTTAATGACTTTTTTGACCTCCCATAATTTGCTCCATTCCACACAATCTGGTTTTAGACCCAATCATTCTTGTGAGACTGCTTTACTACTAATGATCAATAAATTTCTTGAAGCCATAAATAACAATCAGATAATTGGTATGGTCATGGTTGATTTTAGGAAGGCCTTTGATTTGGTAGATCATATGCTCTTGCTTAAAAAGCTCAGGCACTATAAACTTTCAGCAGAAGCAGTTAATTGGTTTTCTTCTTACCTGCTGAATAGGAAACAAAAAGTTGTCATCAACAATACTGAATCAGCAACAGAAAATATTGTATGTGGCGTACCCCAAGGGTCAATTTTAGGTCCTTTGTTATTTTTATTGTTTATAAATGATTTACCACTTTTTACTAATAACGTTTCAACAGACCTCTATGCTGATGATACCACACTATTTCAGATTGGTGAGTCTCAAGACTCCATTCAACAAAATTTACAGCTAGCTTTACAGAACCTTTCTGAGTGGTGTAAGTTTAATGGAATGTTGTTGAATGCTGAAAAAACCAAGGTTATGTTGATTACCACTGTGCAGAAACGCCTTCATTTAAATAATAACTGTTTGCACTTAACTTATAATGATGATACTTTGAACACAGTTGAAACTGAAAAAGTTCTAGGTGTATATATTGACAACAATTTAACCTGGTCTGTTCATATTGATTTTATTGCTAAAAAGATCTCTTCAAATTTATGGTTGTTATCAAAATTAAAAGAATATCTATCCACTGAACATAGAGTACAATTTTACAAAACATATATACAGCCACACATTGACTACTGCTCTTCAATATGGGGTGGAACATCTCAGCATAACCTTAATAGAATTTATAGGTTACAAAAAAGAGCTGTAAAAATTATCTTAAATTATGAGTATGATGACATTACTGTTAGTATGGATAATCTTAAAATTCTAAATGTTTATGAACGTGTATTTCTTAGAAAGGCTAAATTTATGTTTAAAATTTCTAAATCTGTCGCACCCTCTTACATAAACCAATTGTTTTCACTTAGATCTATGAATGAAACTCTTCAGTCCCTTAGATCAACAAGTACATTAAACTTTTTAACCCCAAGACCCCAAAAAGAAATTTTCAAACAAAGTTTAATTTATTCTGGACCAGTCATTTGGAACAACTTACCAGATTATCTGAAGACCTTAGAAACTACTGACTCATTTCATAAACACTGTATTAGGTGGATGAAATCTAATTTATCTATAAACCATTAATACTTTCTTTCTTTTTTGTAATTTTCATACGAGTTTGTAATTTATGTACACTTTTATGTCAAATATCACTTTTTTTTATTCTTTTTTTTTATATTTCTAGACGGATAAATTTGTTGTACATATGAGTGTGTGAAAGGATATTATAATGTTCATGTTCATTTTTGTTGTCAATAATTTTGTTACAAAAGTAGTATTAGAGGGCCTCATGGAAGATTAGCTATTGCTAAATGTGTTACCCTCTGAAAATAAAGACTATTATTATTATTATTATTATTATTATTAAGTGCTTAAAGGGTAGCTAAGGGTATAAGCTACTTCCAAGCGGACAGTGAAGACTCTGATCAGACTGGGCGGATGCCCAGGCTGATCTGAGTCTGCACTGGGCACACAACCACTTTGTTGGTTTTCTCACGTCTTGGCTCATATTAATTATACACTTGTGTTTTCCAGTTTACAAAGACAGAGGCTAGACGGCTTGGTCTTGTCGGCTGGGTGAGAAACACATATGAGGGAACAGTGGCAGGTGTAATACAAGGACAACAATCAAAAGTTGAGGAAATGTAAGCACCATAATTACTGTAATGTGAATGGATACTGGGACTGGCTATCATGCCAAATTTGGACTATCACCATACTATCACTATTTGAGAAACCCCTATCACGATACTATTTAGTATTACTATCTAGGCTCTTACATCACGCTACTATCGGGGTCTCTCAATTCTAATTCATGCAGGTTTTTAAAGAATTTAGATGATTTAAGAAAGTTTCACTTCTCTAAATTACATATCAATGCTGCTGTCTTTGAGTGTAAGCTTAATCACCACCTTAACACAAGTTTTTTTGTGTTTTTTTTGTAAAGCAGACACCCATAATGTTTCTAAAGGAAGATAAGTTTTAAAATGCAGTTCGCAAGGTGAAAATCTACTTGAACAAAAACTATCAAAACTACCAATGGCTGAAAGCACTATCTGTGGTAGTTATTGATAGTTGAAAACAGTATCATGATAGCACTAGCAAGGCAACCACTATCATGATACATCAATTTATTGTTACACCCCTAATGGATACACTGCCTTAATTTTCCACCATTTTTTCAAAGGAATCTAGAAAGCACTGTCCGTAATAGTTATCAACAGTTGAAAACACTATCACCATAAAACTGTCAAGGCAACCACCATCACGATACATCAATTAATCTTTAGACCCCTAATGGATATGAGCCGCGACACGACAAACCAACAATGTGGTTGTGCGCCCAGCGCAGACTCAGATCAACCTGGGCATCCGCCCAGTCTGATCAGAGTCTTCACTGTCTGCATGGAGGTAGCCTAGACCCTTAGCTACCTTTTGAGCACTTAATGAACAGTCTGATCAAACTAGGCGGATGCCGAGACTGATCTGAGTCTGCGACGGGCGCACAACCACATTGTTGGTTTTCTCATGTCGTGGCTCATATGTCTTTTCATTTTTCCACCTTTTTTCCAAAGGGAGACAACTTTCAGGGTGTTATAGTGATGTCCCTAAGAAAAGCTCCAATTCAAAACAGGTCTGTTCTCATAAAAAAATTGTCGCTAGGGGAGCAATTCTTTCCTTTAATAATAAGAGTTAATTGATCCCACTGAAGGGAGGCAGAAATGAAAGTGGCAAAGTTGCTTCCCCTGAAAGTATATCTATCTTAATCATT